>JARYHS010013630.1:18207958-18665658 GCA_031002005.1 Vandiemenella viatica
GGTGAACTAACATATGCGCAAGCCCACCCGGTGTCGCTATCTGTGCGGCTGGTTGAGGAACTAAATTGAGGTTTGAACGCCCGCCAAGGGAGGTACCCCCCACCACCTGAACGCTGATTGGCTGATTCAAAAAGCCCGCCGGAGGGGAGGGGAGGGAGGTCCCCCCCACCACTTAGTGACGTCACGGGTTTTCCCGGTTTCTGCCAGGAAAGACAGTCTCCTCCTACTAACACTGACTAAATTTCGGTGTTAGAATTTTTTTAATTAGATGCCAGCAACGGTAATGGAGGAAGACAAATCCAGCATAAGTAGAAACGGCTCTTCCAAATTACGTGTAAGCTCGCCATCGTGTTTTGAGTATGTTCGCGGGTAAAGAATTGGTCTTAGTTGGCAGCACTAAATATTAACTTTGTCCAAAGTCTGTTCTGGGGAATTGCAAACATGTCATGGAACTGCTTCCTTTCCATTTAAAAAGAAAGGTCAGCACCTTTATGCGGTGTTCGGAGGACTATATGTGGAAAACACAGTCTGACCTTGCCATACCCACTCAACACTTGGCAATAATCAAGCTGGGACGTTCTCAGGGGATAAAAAACTAGTTTTTACGATCCCGGTTCGTGATCGCGTGATATGATTTAACTGTTTCTTGAGTTTGATCATAACATTGAGTCTAAATGTAACAAAACGAGTTTTTAGGAACAAAAAATAAATTTTTAGAATCAAATGTCATTATTATGTGACCAGATGTGACTGATATGCGAAATTGGCCTATATTTGACACTAAGGGTTCGCTCTGAAAAAGGGCGCTCATGACATCGCTTTCGACGCATTCTAAAGTATCTGTATAAGAGCAATTAATTGTGATGAGTGTGCGTTAAGATATGCGCGAGTTATTTACGAGGATTAAGGAAGGGAATGGCTCCTCAGATCTGATCGGGACGGCAAAATTAATGTCCCCACTTGACGGATGAATAACCTTTCACAACGCCGTATGCTTTACTTCCTACGGCTTGCTGAGAGGTTTCGGAACTGGACTCTGCCTCTGGTATGTGTTCCGCCGCTCTTTCTCTGTTGGTCAAATACAGGTATGATGAAAAGTTCTTCCACCACTGGGAGTCGAACCAAATTACCTGTTGGTCTAGACAAAAGTACTCTAGCCACCACGGTCAGGAAGCGGGTGCTGCTAAGATACCAACGTTTTACATTTAACGTTATCGCACTATCAGAGAATCTAACATATTAAGAACTATTTATGATTATTTAGTTATTCAATTTTATTCCTTTGAGGCACTCTAGCCGTTATGGAAATATTCCTACGTCACCGCTTCCATAATTCACTGATTTTCATTTACATTCCATTACTGTTTCAAATATTTAGAATTATCCGTGATAATTATTCCAATATCTGAATCCCTGGCTAATGAAAGAACATTTTATCATCCGCTTGAAGTCAAGTGCTAATGTCGGAAGTAGTCCGATAAAGAATGGAATGAACATATTTTGGAATCGGAAAGGGAAATGATTATGAAACCGGGGCCACAGTTGTGCCGTCAGAGTTTCCTCATCACTACCAGCCGAGACCTGAAGTTATACGCGATGGCTCCCCATAGCATGACACCAGGAAAAACACCGTTGTGTCTCTCTAAAGCATTCTAAGGATGAGACCTCTCACTAGGTCACCGTCATACTCGCCGACGATGGTCATCCCGGTACTGCAGAATCGCTGAACACAATGAATGGCGCTGTGTTCAGGGATGAATTGTGGTCCTACACCGCCTCGGATGACCACTCCTGGCGTCATGGTGTGGGGAGCCACCGGGTATGAGTTCAGGTCGCGGTTGGTAGGGATTGAGGGAACTCTGCTTGCACGACGGCAGGTCACGGACATCCTGCGCCCTGATGTGTCACCTTTCACGCGACAAGACAATGTTCGTCCACACACGGCGCGTGTCTCCACGAACCACCTGCGTAATGTTGTAGTACTGTGGCCAGTAAAGATCCCCAGACCTGTCCCCGATAGAACACGTGTGGTATAATCTCGGACGTTAACTCCGTCCTAGCTCCAGTATCCAGGATATTAAGGAACGTTTACAGCAGCAGTGGCCAGCTTTCTTCAGGAGATGACAACGCTTGATGACGCCCTTCCCAACCGAATCAGTACATGCGTCGAGTCCAGAGACGGTACAACTCATGTTTATAAGTGAGCTCATAGTGCGAAGTTCTCTGCAAATTTGACTCGCTTTTGTAATCACTGAAGTAACATCACATACGCTCTCAACCCGTGAACTTTCAAATCGTTTCCTTCTTCATGCAGGGTGCTTCATATTTTTATTATTTTTTTCCATGCATCCTGCCACTTCAACATAGGCTCGTACCACCATTGATAAGCCTATTTAATGACATTGCTCAAAATAATATTTAAAAAGTACAGATTCACTTACACTATCTTCAAAGCTAAATTGTTGCTCAGCCTTACTTCACAAAAGAAGAGCAATATTCCGAAATTACGTTGAGATAGAGGGTTTGTACGCAAACAGTAACGGTAACGTCGATTTGAGATTTCATTTGAAAGCGAAGTGAAGACGAGTGTATCGGAGCAGAGTTGGTCGTTAGGATTCCGACAAGCCCCCAGGCGGAGGTGAAGGCCGCCGCGCCGGCCGTCTGTCCCGTGGCATTTGGCGACTCCACGCTCTGGCCTTCGACGGCATTCCGACACCTGCAAACACGGAGCTGCCGACCTCAACACGCTCTTCCGTCGCCGATGATCTCAGCTTGGAAAGCATCCAGTACATTTATGTCTGAGTCGTGCAAAAGAGGCAAATGGGATAAACTGATGAAAAACCGTAATGATGACAGCAGGCATGGCTGGCTTTTAAGTTTAAATAACTGTTACCCGCAACTTCTTACTCTTGGACTTAGAATTTGATTGCTAGTATTGGATAAGTTACGTGAAAGATGTCATAAGAAGCTGGGAGCTGGGAGGCCATGATCATACCATTCTAAAATTGAACCTGTCTCATGAAGTGTGGGAGATTAACTACCACAGATCCTCCGGCATATTTTTTATTTGTGGTTTAAAATTCTGTCAATACCGTTTGGTACACAATGCGCTGATGCCAGAAAGTGTAAGCTAAATACAAATAACAGTTTGATGTGGCACAAAATCACATCTATACTATATAATAAGTTGTGTCTGTACATTAAATTTACAAACAGACCTTATAGAAACTGACTGCGAGAAAAACAAAGCCTGAGGGGCCGATATAATATTACAGACGTCTGTCATCATTCAGTTATTCTTCAAAATTCCATGACAAAATATTTTCTTTGTTCCGAAAAAAGTATCAGAGTATGAAGAAAACAGCAAATAGTTCGGTATTCTCCTAAACTATATGTGCGAACATGGTTAAAATTACAGGATCACCTTCCTAGACATGTCTCTCTCTTCGTAGCAAATTGAACGTTGTGTAGCCACTCAGGTGTACGTTCCAAGCCTGATAATTGCTGCTAGCATCGACAGCTTCGCGCCCCGTTGGTTTAATTGGTTGCAGCACCCTAATTGTGCCTCGCACCTGACACGGGGTTAGCGGTTCGATGCCCTTGTGGTGGTCTTAGCCGGCTGAGTGGGAGATGCTAATCACCAGATTGTGCACCAAAGTCCTGGGTTGCATCTCAAACCTCTCCGCACTGCGTGTGGAGTGAGGGTACAAGACTCTGTAGATTCGTCCGTCGGGTGTTAAGGAAAACCTCTGAGGACTTTCTTCGGTGTCTTTTGGAAGAGTGGGCGAGAATGGGCCGGCACCCGACTTCATCCCCACCCTTCTTCCATCTCTCATCCGCAAAAGACACAGTGATCCACTGTAGCACTAACGCTTACGAACACTTTCTCATTCGAGAAGGCAGCGAGAAACCATCCCCGCTCGTCTCTCAAGGACGTTGAATTGAACTGAATTGAATTGCGATGGAGCGCCATTTCCATAGTCATCTAATTGCACCGTTCTTATTTTTTATTATCATAATTTAAGATACTCTATTATATATTATCTTATTACTTAACATCTATTCGGAGTATATTCTTAGAGAGACATTAAGTGATGTGGAAATGGGAGTGCTGTTGAATGGAAACTGGATAAACAACATTCACTACTCGGTTGACACTGTCATCTTTGCAGACAGTCAGGAAAGTTCACAATATCTTATGGATAGTGCGTCGGAAAGCAGCCATGAATACTGACTTGATACTGATATAAATAAGACAAAAACAATGGTCATTGGCAAAAGTAACAATTTCCAATGCCATATTGTGACCAACCAGAAGACCCTTGTTTGTGTATCAAGGTATACGTATCTTGACACAACAGTATATGGGATCCATATGATGAAATAAAGTTACGTATTGTTAAAGCTAATGTCAACAAAAGCTGTAATTTATCAATTACCACGAAGATTCCTGCGCTGCTATGTGTTCTCTGTCCTCCTGCATGAAGTTGAAACGTGGAAATTAGAGGAAACAATCAGTAAAAAGTTAGAAACTTTTGAAATGTGGCTGTATCGAAGAATGTTGAGAATACCATGGACCACCACACCTATGGCCTTACCAGGAGCGTATTGTGGTCATGGAACAGATTTGTGACCTGTCGTGGCCTTTATAAAGGAATCAGCCCGACATTCACCTGGAGTAATTTTGGTAAACTATGAGAAATCGATATCTGGATACCCAACCTGGAATCGAAGGCGCGTCCAACCGGATGCCAGACCCAAGCGTTTCCTCTCATCCTCAATTTTAAGTAGTTAATGACCGATTTTAATAATATTGTGATTTGGTGTCATGTGTCTGCACGGTATTCTAAATCTATAAGCGCGCTGCAAAAGAGGTGAGGAAAATTAAATGGGGTAAAGGGAGTGAGGGGTTTGGTTTTAAAAAAAAAAAAAAAAAAAAAAAAAAAACATAATATGCTTCTCTTTGTTTTAAACTATAGGTTTGCAGTGTTCCATCGAAATCTGATCGAACTGTGGCTTTCTGTAAAGAGCATTAGAAATTAAAAGGGGTGGGGTAAAGAGAGACATGCGTTGGGCTTTTGCGAATCAATTCTAGATAGAATTTTTCTGTTTGTTTTAAAGTATACGTGTGCAAAATTCCTTCAAAATCGGATGGAAATTGTAGCTTTGTATTAAAAACATGAAAAATTAAGGGTGTGATTTGGGGGAGACGGATTGGGTTTTTGTAAAACTATTTTTTCTCTTTGTTTTAAAGCACACTAGTACAAAGTTCTATCGAAATCGGATAAAAAATGTGATTTGTATAAAAATTAAGGAGTGTAAAGGGGGTCACGGGGTGGTTTTTGGATTTTTTGGCCAGAAATACTTTCCATGGAAAAATGTTTTTATGCACAAACTTTCATGGTGATAGGTCAAACGGTGTCGAAGTCTATTTAACTCGGATATATATATACCAAAATCCATTTTATTTATAGATAATTCCTTGATCACCAACATCGAACCAATCATGTTTTGGTCACTCATGGATATTGGTTTGAATGATGTAGCGAGTCCCAGCCACATCTGTACATTCAGAACGGATACTTTGTAAAGATGGTGACAGAAGAAATTCGCTCTTAAACTCAAAGGCCAGGAAGCTTATTTCCTTAGCTCGACATGTTTGAACCAGTGGTCCCAAGACTAACTATGTTAATGTACTCTTTTTTATAGAAAAAACCTGACCATGAACCCCCAGGTGAAATAACAAATTTAAGTTTGGTGTTTTGAATGGTAAATGGTGGCATAAAAATAAAATATAAACAAAACGATTAGATATTTAAAGTAGAATTTATGTTTCATATTTTTTAAAATACGAAACACTCATTATTTTCTCAATGAGTTGGATGAAACAGATCGGATGGTAAGAGATTATTTATCTAAGGAACACTCGTAAGTCTCCATAAGTACTAATTTCCTGTCGCCTTTTACCTTTCCTAACGAGGCTCAAAATACACTAAATCCATGTTCTACTAAATAGGAAGATGGAAAAACAATCAACAGCTTCTGTGCAGTTACCAATAATACATGATATGAAATTGGCATCTGTTTTTGTAATCACAATTTGTGGTATCTTTATTCAAACATTGGTTTTAGCTCCTCTTTGTGCATAATTCAATTAATTTCTCCTGTATTTGTATCGATTCATCTGAAAGTTTGTGGGTATACTTACAAAAGGAGTCCAGCACCCAATCCGGAATAACTAACCGCATAATGTCTTAAAATTAATTAGAATAAGATTTCATCAAATATATCAGAAAAGTAGGGTATATCAAAATACTTCAAATTGCTTACAAAAATTTATCTTGGAAATAAATATTTCTTTAAAGGTCTGTTTTAATATTAAATAATACTTCTAAAATATTAAACCAAGGTATTCGCAATAATTACGCATGTAGGAAAAGGTTTCAAAGTTCTGCACTTGTTGGAGAGAGTGATGAGGGGATGTACGAGAGAAGTAAAGGAATTGGGTTACAAAACTTTGGTCAGACCATTGCTCGAATATGGTAGTGTAGTATGGGACCCACATTTTACGTATCAAATACAGGAGTTGAAGAGGGTGCAAAAAACGGCTGCTAGATTTGTTTCTGGAAATTATCGCAGAATACAATCAATGACGGATATGATAAAGGAGCTGGAATGGGATTCATTGTAAGACAAGAGGATGATGTGGAGGGTCATGAAAGTGTACAGGGCATATACTGGTGATGAGCATGGAAAGATATTGGCGTAGTTATGAAAAGTAGTGCATGGAAGGGAAAAGATGACCATGATCACAAGCTGGCACTCGATTTCAGGCACAAGGGTGTGGGAAGATTCTCTTTTTTAGGTAAGGGTGTCAGGGATTGGAATGAGTTACCAAGAGAAATGATGAATAATTTACCGAAAACTTTGAAAGACTTTAAAGATAAAATTTGTAGAGGGCAAACGTAGGTGGGTGCAGGATAGGGGAAATATGGGTGTGTAGGGAAATTGCCACCGGTGCCTGTGCTCCATTGCAATTAAATTAAATTAATAAAATTGAGATCGCGCAAGAAGCCGCCATAACGTTTGCACGAGTATTCGGAGATAACTTGATTGAAATGGCGCGAACAACCGCCGGAGAAAACTGCTCCGTCCACAACACTATCCGCAACCATTTGATCCAAATAGGATAGAATATGTTTTAAAAGAAACTGCTTATCGGCGCACAATTTTGGCTCAGAATAATCTCTGACAAGCATTTTCTTCGTGTGTCTGTCGATCTTCTCGTCGTACATTCTCCCGGTAGGTTTGTATTGTTGATGGTGTAATGCAGAAAGTAGTTTCCAACTGGCAACCGGTTCCACATCTCTCTCTCTCTCCAAACTATGGGAAGCTAAACAGACATGTCACATCAGTTACCAGCTTGCCGAAACTAGTTCACTGCGGAGCATAAATTGACAGCGACAGACGACCACAATTTCTCAGAAATCGGTATAGCCTCCAGTGTGGAACTGGGTCAGCGGTGTTGGCAAACAAACATTCGGGGAGCATATCTCAGCGGCGTGGTTCGGCAGAGTTACGCGCGACCTCGATCCTCGTGTTTCAGTGAGACCGCAACCAGGTCGGCCACTGCGTACGCGCGAGTGGCGACCACTGGGCAGAACAGCGCCAGCTCATTCAGCACGAGTCAGGCGGGCTGCCGCGGAGACAGGCGCGCCAATAGCAGGTTACCAGCAGCACATGAACCCAGTTACATCACCACCCCGTACTTACAAATCACTACCTTCTCTCGACTGGTATCGTGCAATCCTTCACCTGTTCATGCCTCGAACTAATCACGACATCCCAACATACCAATTACCACCTCCTACATTCTCAATTATCACCTCACCACACATTTTACGCTGTTAGTGGCTATTCCTTAGGGATTTCTTTGCTGATGTATCATGTAAAAACTACGTAAACGATCTGGATGAGATTTCAACAGTTAGAAATCTGAGGATCTACTTAAAAAATGTGGTATGTCTTATCACTCTACATAAACAGTGGACGGAGCAATAAATAATAATCTACTCATAACCTGGACAGATATCTGCCAAAGATTGAAATACATCAAAGATAAACACACCTTTTTAGCCAAAGATACCGATCAAAGATCGTATTATTACATTAGAGATACGACTCACATTTTTGGTTATCAAAGACAAGAGTTGGAGGGCATGCAAAGAAGAGCAGCTAGGTTTGTTTGTGGAGATTATCGCAGGACTTAGACAGTAACTGGTATGATAAAGGAGCTGGATTGGGATCATTGGAGGGCAGGAGGAGGGTGAAAAGAGAGCTTGCGTTGGTGATGGTGCTTGGAGGGATAGTGGTGGAAGAATTAGGAATAGTGCATGGAGGGGAAAGATGACCATGACCACAAACTAGCGCTGAATTTCATGCAATTTTCTTTTGGGGGTAAGGGTGTCAGGGATTGGAACAAATTACCAAGTGAAGTGATGAATAATTTAGCAAAAACGCTGAAGAAATTTAAAATTAAAATTTGTAATTCGCAAATGTAGATGGGGTAGAAATTTAACACTAAAATTATATACGATCATGAAAGAATAAAATAATAAAAGGGGTAACTGCATGATAGGGAATTACCACCGTATAGTGTGCTCCATCGTAATTAAATTAATTATAATAAATAAACACTCCACTCTAGGGATAATCACTCTACTCTTTGTATTCTGTAAATATTGTTGTTGATTACGTAACTATGGTTATTTATTACTTCAGCGTTTTGAAAACCTTAAAATCCGCGTAAAAACGCAAATCGAACCATTCGTACATACTTAGGTCACGCAGGCGAAGCTGCATGCAAATTCTAGTTATTAATATAGAAAAGCAAGAACGTGGAAGAAGAGAATTTCTGAAGGCACTTACATTCATGACAAGAGCAAGCCAAAATTTCGTCTACAAGGAACCAACCTGCAAACATAAAACATGGAATTAATATTAACAGTGATTGTGTTCAATCATTGAACACAGTGTGTTCATATAGTAACTAAGGAACTATGTCTACGACTCTGAGCACCCAAGAAGGTGTGGCAACATGAGAAATGTAAAATACATAGGCTCACCGTCCTAATGTATTGATCTGATATAATGCATTGCATTTTATTATTGAAATATTCGATAAGTATTACAAAGCGATAAAAAAATTGTTTAAGATCGTTTAAATAACAACTCACATTGACGTAAGACGAATTAGGAGAGCGACTTCGAAATATCGCATGAAACTGAAGCGCTCTCCCCGGTGGGAATTCCGACTTTTTTATTTTTACTTATGGCTTTATGCCTCGTTGACGTCGAGATCATTAGAGGCGGGATGGGACTGCGGACAAGGAACCGGAAGGAATTCAGCAAGGAAGCATCCCGGCATTCGCTTGGAAATCATGGAAAACCCAAATCTGGATTCCCGGTCGGGGATTATTATCGGTTTCCTCCCGAATGTGAGGCCAGAACGTTAGCGCTCACCCACCACACTCGGTCACGAATAGTAGTGTTGCGAACAAACAAGCACCTGGATGGAGCTACTACCCCATGCAAGATTTCTAGTGATATTTACTTTTTTTCTTACTTATGGCTTTACGCCTCGACGACGTCGAGGTCATTAGAGGCGGGGTAGGATTGGGGACAAGGAATACGACCGTGGCCTTTTGAAGGAAGCATCCCGGCACTAGCCTGGAGTGATTTGGGGAAGCCATGGAAAATCCAAATATGGATGTCCGGACGGAGATTCAAACCGGCGTCCTTCTGAATTGTGAAATTTAATTGTGGTGGTTTCCACTCGCCTTAATCGATGAGGGAAGTGTATGAATGTATTACTGTTTTGACTGGATAAGTGTTTAGCGTGTGTGTTCAGCGTAATCTGTTGTTTACGTTGTGAATGAACGAAATATGACGAAATGGAGATGGTTACACGGGTTGCCAGCCAATCCAGGCCAACTCTTATCAAAAGTACCAAAGGTACACCAAGCTTAACGGCCCCATACGACGAAAGAATCAACATGAGCAATGTGAATGGAAATTTTTTCAGCGTGTAAATGCAACATAGTTCTCACCGGTTTCCAGCCGTATATTGTCGTTAAACGATGACAACGTTAGCAAGAGTACTGATGAAGACAACAGAGGACTTTGTCGAAATGTTGTCATCGTTTAAAGACAATATCCGGTTGTAAACCCGTTAATACAATGTTGCAACGTCAGCAATGCCGTATTGCCTCAATACATTCGTACTGTGACCGAGCGTGGTGGTGTGACGGTTAGCGTTCTGGCCTCGCATTCGGGAGGGCGGCGGTTTGAATCCCCGTCCGGGCATCCAGATTTGGGTTTTCCATGGTTTCCCAAATCACTCCAGGCAAATGCCGGGATGCTTCCTTATAAAGGTCATGGCCGAATTCCTTCCCATTCCTTGTCCCCATCCTTCCCCGTCTCTAAATACCTCGCTGTTAGAGAGACATTAAGCAGATAAAAAAAAAATACGCACTGCGGAGAGGTTTGGGATTTAGCCCAGGACTCTGGCGCACAATCTGGTGATTAGGAATCCTTCACCACCACGTCTCCTACCCTGCCGACTAAGTACAGATGAAATTTTTTCAACCCCTAAGACTCGAATCAGCAAAACCCGTGTCAGCGTCGGACACCTCAGCCAACCGAGCCAACTGGAGCGAAATACGATTATAAACAGTGAATGCAAAAAAAAAGTTCTCGAGCTTCCAGCCGTTTATAAATGTCACATTCACGGGACTTTCCGAGGGAAACCATCTCTGCTCTCATTTTCAACCAAATGTGTAACCGTAATAAATGTTTGTTTTGACGGTGCCGAGGCAACGGTTTAAAGACTAAAGACGACCCAGCGCTATGACGTCATCCACTCTTCTGCCTCTTAATACCGACGCGTAGCTGCTTCAACATTTTAACAACCGGAATCGAGGCCACACTCTGCTGGTATACAGAGTCCCTAGAACTCGGCTGACTATCAAAATTTTGAAGTGGCTACGTATCGATAACAACAGAAGACGATTATTTCGTCGCGTACCAAATGAGAGCAGAGACGGACTCCATCGGAACGTCGCATGAATGTGACATTTATATACCGCTGTAAGCCGCAAAACTGTTTATTTATCTAAAAATTGCCACGAAAAGCTTCGTTCTTACATCAGTGAATGCAATAGGTGGTCTTCCTGTCCAATTAAGAAAGCTGCCGTGCTGAGTCACTGCTTACAGCTAAGCGGAAAACGAGTCCACACAACTAAAGATGTGGAAGCCTGGACCAACTGAGGACCATTCCCAGCTACAGAACTCTCCTGAGGACCTTTGTGATGAACAAATGACTGGATGAACACATGATTGAGTAGATTCTTTTTATGTTCTGTGAGTCTTTCTCAGCTGCCATCAAGTGGCTATCCTGGAAATGCCATTCCTTTATATTAAGAAACCGACCTTCAACACAATGAAGCTGCTTTACATCGACCTCTTTATCTGTTTTAGGCGAGTTTCACACATTGAGGACTAGTTGGCGTCCAGTTGGGTTACCATTTCACGGTACGCATTTGAAGTAGCAGCACTGTCCTTGAGAAAGCGGCGGGAGTGACAGGGTGCGGGAGGGCTTTTCCGGCGACCTGCTTCCCATAGCAGCTCACACGGGACGGCCTCTCACGCGTTCACACGACTTCGTATGAATACCGCCAGAGTTACTCACCAGCTACATCCGTTGAATACGCAAATACAAAAGCAAAAAATACGTGTTTGAAGGTAAGCAGACAGACATTACGTCCGCCGTCCCGTTGCCTCCTGACACGCGGATAACAGGTTCTAGTCCTGCTGGCGAAGAAATTTTCACCATCAGCAATTCGCCGAGCAGTTCTATCATTAGCGCGGCGCCACAATCTGACGATGAATTCTTATAGAACTCGGTGAAAAATTGAAAATAATGATTTTTTTTTTTGATATCTCGCTTAGTTTTCGAGATATAGCATGTCAAAAATCAGTTATAGGTGATTTTGGAGACGTTTCTTCTGGCCTAGGCTGTATTTTAACCAAACAACAACCACTAGGAAGAAAATAAAACACCTATAGTGCATTTCCACAGTGTATCTATAGTGGTTTTGGTGATTTTTTTTGTTTCTGGTCTAGGCCGGATCTCACCGTAACCTCCTCACGTTTGAGACAGAATATCTCGAGAACTAAGCGAGATACTAAAAGCATTTATTCTTTATTTTCGATATGTCTCGTCAAGTTACATACGAATTCATCATCAAATTTGGCTATGGCGAATTTTTTTTTTTCTGTTCCAGGCCGCATTTCAACATAACCACGTCAATTTTGAGATACACTATTTCGAGAACTAAGTGACATATCAGAAAACAAAATATTCTTCACTTTCAATTTTTCTAGTCGAGTTACATAAGAAGCCATCATTGAATGGCGGTGCCACGGTTATCGTAGAATTCCCCTTGGCCGAAAGGGAAGGAGAGAAGGTGATGCGCAATTCCTGATCACGAGTTTGTGCGGCGATGTTCCGGGTTAAACCTAAAACTGCTGTGCAGTGCCTTTGGAGTGAGAGCACACTGCTCTGTTGCTGCTGATTTGAGCGTCGTGTGGGAAAGCCTGGCGGCACCCTGGTGGTACAATGTTTCTGTTACCATTTGTCTGCGAAACGTATAATTATATTCTCTATGTAGAGTGTATTTTTGTTTGTGAAATGTGAAGTTTGTGAGGAAGATATTCGGGGACCTTGATGTCTGCGGGAAACCACCTAAAAAACACAATCAGGATGGCCGGTAAGCGGGGACCAGGACTTCAGCCTGGTCTCCTGTAGCTTTGCCAACCAGTGCTGTGGCGCCACACTGTCGGATCGGAGACGGCATTATATACACTTGTCATTACTTTCAAAATGATATGACGACCTCATCAGAGAGTAGTTCTTGCTATCAGTTGATACTAACATAAACTTGCAAGTGTTATAAGTTTTACTACCCTGGTGTTAATTACGGGATGGGAAATCTCTGATTTACAGTGGCAGACTCCTTGCTTTGTCAAAGGCACGAAGGTAAAGACACCGGTAGCTTAAGTATCTGTGAAGCGGTACAGAGAGACCGCAGCTGGCGAGTTGCCGTTACATTTGGTGGTGCTGCGCTTCTGGAGAGGAAAACAGGATGACTGTAATCTTCCTGAAAAACTTTCCTGGATCAGATTGGTTTGCCGATTCCTGGTTTAAAGTAAGCTTCCGAAAAACTAAGTATGAAAAGTTACCAGCAGATCATAAGGGGTGTCACAAAAAATTTCATATTTATTTTTGCTCTCCCCCCATATCGTTCTTTAAACCCTCCTCCACAGGTTGTGAAATCACACATTTTGCAACTTTAAATTCAAAATCTGATTAAAACGTGACGTCTCATATCTCCCCTTACCCTCTGATATATCATGTTGCACGTTGTAGATCCTCCCCCACTCCCCCACTCCCCCCGTTAACGTGTGACACATATTGTTTAACACCAATCTGAAGAAATCAAATCAAATAAAATTTTTACAGAATTGTATCTCCGTAGTAAAATTCTCTGATCTAGTAATGCAGTGACCTACCGAGGTTCTCCTCAAGAATCTGTTACAACAAGGCTTCTTGCAAAGTCTTTCGCAATGTATATTCAAATTTTTCAGGACGTCAAATATGACGCAATACCTTAAACATACGTACTATTCTCAACATATTCTCTTCAGCAGGAATAAGAAAAATACAAGCTAAAATCTGAGCACTTCACGCCCTTTCGTGGCATTCAAGAATTTTTTTCCATTTTTGGCGTATCCGTGGTTTTTTCGAAATCATTACAGGTGAATGCCCGGATGGTTCCTTTCCCCCAGTCTATTCCCGCCTCTAATGACCTCGACGTCGACGAGGCGTAAAGCTAAAAACAAAACAAAAAAAATAGTAAGCTAAAAAATATGGAATAAAGTTGATGTCGCGATTGAATTCATCCGAGTGCAATAGATTTTTTTTTTTTTACTTAGTGCTTAACGCCTCGTCGACGGCTAATGTCATTAGAGGCGATATGGGACTGGGGACAAGGAACGGGAAGGAATTCGGCCATGGCCTTTTTGAAAGAAGCATCCCGGCATTCGCCTGAAGTCATTTGGGGAAACCATGGAAAACCCAAATCTGGATTCCCGGACGAGTGCAATAGTAGCTTTCATTTTCGAACAGCAATATGATCAGATGTTTCGATTAGATTGAAATGCAGCCGGCCATAATAGCAACTGCCAATCTTCTTTTCAACAGAAGGCATGATTAATTTATTTTTCAAATTATTCTAGATTTTGTAAGTGCCATCTTACTGAAGTCATTATTTCATGCGGATGAAAGTAGTTCCACGTTTGTATGGATCCATGCGGCCTGCACCAGGATTAAAATTAGTATTACGCGGTATAACAAGCTGTTGAGCCTTATTTTTTATTTGCTTTGCTTTCACATAGTCAACAATACTGATGTTATTATTTCACACGGATGTAAGTAGTTCCAATTGTATTGCGATGTAAACCATAAATGAAATGTATAAAACATTGAAAAATCAGAATTATGAGCTTTATTCTATTTAGCAATAAACTTATAATGGTTGTACCGTCGGGTTGTGTTGTGAAGCAGGAGATTTAGACGGCTAGATCCGCCGTCTTTCTCATATGTCGGTCGGCAGACTAGTGCCGTATATATTTACTAACTAGCTGATACCCGCGACTTTGTACGCGTGGATTAAGAATTTCTTTGCCAGAATTGAATATAGAAAGTTGTTAGTAACGAAGGATTGGTCAAAAACAACACCGACTCGGCATAATATGACAGGAAAGCTATCACTATATCATTCCACCGTGGAACCTGTCTCTTGAAGAGAATCAATTTCCAACATATTTAAAAACAGAAAAACAAACGAAGGTGCGGCGATGTGTATGTGTGTGTGTATTTGTGTGTGGGTGTGTGTGTGTGGGAGTGTGTGTGTTTAAAAAAGGGGGGTGTTAACTAATGGCAGCTTTATTTCTTCTTTCTTCGGCATGAGCATCCGATTCACGGGTTCTGCTAGTGCTCTGCTAGAGCTATACCTTAGTCCAGTTTACGCCCTCAAGGCATGTCAAAAAAGAAGGCAAAATAAACTGGTGCCAGAAACATTTAAGCAGACACAAAGTAATAGGTCAGAGAAAAGCGACATCTATACTAAATAATACGTTTTTTTTCTATAAACGAAATTTAATCCGCGAAAAGCACAGCTTCGGCAACCGACGTAACATTACAGACTAACACACCCATCCGTCTCTCTGTCACCATTCGATAATTTCTCAAAATTTAGCGACTACAACTGTTATTCATACCGAAAAAATGTCCTGTGGCCTTCCTACAGATTTTCTTATAAAATTCCATCAATATCGGTATAGCCATTTAGTCCGCAAAACGTAAAATGAAGACAGAGACTTACTTCTGCATTTACAGTATTATTACTGCAGATCACACACACACACAAGTACTGCGAACAACCCCTGAGGGATCAATATAACGTAAGAAAGAGTACACCTACAGCATTTCAAGACTACCTACGATTTGCCTCGCATAGCACCCCTAAATTTGTGATATCTACAGTTTAACATTTAATCCGAACATCCGACGGTTCAGGCGTGACTCTTACGATCAGAAACAATTTTTAAAAATCTTTGCCTCCACGGAGATTACAGACTAACACACCCATCCGTCTCTCTGTCACCATTCGATAATTTCTCAAAATTTAGCGACTACAACTGTTATTCATACCGAAAAAATGTCCTGTGGCCTTCCTACAGATTTTCTTATAAAATTCCATCAATATCGGTATAGCCATTTAGTCCGCAAAACGTAAAATGAAGACAGAGACTTACTTCTGCATTTACAGTATTATTACTGCAGATCACACACACACACAAGTACTGCGAACAACCCCTGAGGGATCAATATAACGTAAGAAAGAGTACACCTACAGCATTTCAAGACTACCTACGATTTGCCTCGCATAGCACCCCTAAATTTGTGATATCTACAGTTTAACATTTAATCCGAACATCCGACGGTTCAGGCGTGACTCTTACGATCAGAAACAATTTTTAAAAATCTTTGCCTCCACGGAGATTTGAACCGGAGACCACGAAACAAACAGCAGTAAGCAAACGATTTAACCACTCAGCTACCACACCGTAATATGGAAATGTAGTGCAGAGACCTACACATCCTACGCGTCTGTCTATCACCGTTCAGTAATTTTTAGAAATTATAAGACAACATGTATTATTTATACAGAAAATTTTTCAACCAAATGTAGACAGTATTTTTCTCCTTGTTTCAAAGGATAAGTGTGCAAACTTTCATCGAAATCGGATGAAAACTGTGGGTTTGTATGAAGAACAAACTTACAGTGTATACATACATTCATCTTTATATATTTATATATATATATATATAGATATATAGATAGATTACCTTTAATTCATTTAGAATTGAAATTTTAATATTCCACTTTTTTTACTTATGGCTTTACGCCTCGTCGACGGCTAAGGTCATTAGAGGCGGGATGGGACTGGGGACAAGGAACGGGAAGGAATTCGGCCACGGCCTTTTTGAAGGAAGCATCCCGGCATTCGCGTGGAGTGATTTAGGAAAACCATGGTAAACCCAAATCTGGATGCCCGGATGGGGATTCGAACCAGCGTCCTCCCGAATGTGAGGCCAGAGCGTTAACCACTCCCCCACCACGCTCGGCTTAATATCCCATCTGTGGACCGTTTGTCTCATCTAGCGAACCACCAGTAGTCCGGGGAACAGGTTGAGAATCGCTGGCGTAGGGCTTTAAAAGTGTAAACAGATTTGCTGAACTTAATGACGAAGACGTGTCGAGTGGGATCTAATGAGTCCGCTATGACGATGCACGCGGTGTGAAGGTTGAGGGGAGCAATTGCCTCGCAGCTCTTCAAGACACTTGTGAGTGGCCTTTACAAAGAATGCACAGTGTTTATTCTCCTCTTACCGCTTCCACCAGGACACGACTCACCTTGGACAGCCTTATGCATCCAAATGGAAAGTCGCTTCTGCTGGTGGGAGGAACCAAATCCAGAATCGACACCCAACCAACTGACCAAGAAGCAAAAAACCACTAGTTTATTATTAATATACAGTTCCCGGGCGACTAGCCGAGTACAGTACAGTATTTCGGTGGTCATATACTCGGTTGCCATTTCAGGTTCCGGTCTTTAGCTTAAGATCAAAATAGAGTATACCTGATGGTCCGTGCGAAAATTTCGGAAATACGGTGAATATTAAGGTTTGTGGTTTGTAATAGAATGAAAGAAGAACCGCCTCATTTGTATCAATTGTTTATTTGTTTAGTGTAATAGGTGCGTAGCAAAAGTCGACGCCAGTGAAGCAGTTTATTAATATCTCTGTGATATGCGCTGCTGCTGTCAAGTGGCTTGGCTCTGAAATGTCTCATACGCGTGCGACATTTACATACTTCGGTTAGGTATCAAGGGAAAATAATGGCACGCAAAAAAATAAAATAAATAAATAAATTATACGTTATGGAAATAATGATACTTTTGCCCTTTATGAGTCGAATTCCTTTCTTAATATACGATATCACTAAAGCGGAGAGCTTACTTTTTAAAATGATGCTTCATTTATCGATTTCGGCTAGGTATCCACGGAGATAAATGGTTCGTGACATAAAAAACGAATTTTGGAAATATTAACATTTTTTCCCCTTTAAGGGTCAAATTTGCAAAAATTACTTTCTTAAAATATGACATGACTAAAGCGGATACCTTAATCTTTAAGATATATCGATTTCAGTTAGATATGAAGAGAAATAATGGCTTGTGACCAAAAAAACACCTCTTAGAAATAGTATATATGTTGTTCTCCGAAATATTGTTTCAAAGTAAGGTGAGTATTCGGAAAGTCACCTGAGATCTATACATTAATACACAACGCCGAAAAAACTTCATTTATAAGAGTGAACTGCTCATCAGTATTGAGATTGTGAATTTTAAATGTCACCAAAGCAAAATTTAATAAAGTGACATTTTTTTTTACAACCCAACCTCGTGGGTGATGGGTGACGCTAGAACCTGGCATTCAGAGCAGGGCGGGTTCAAATCTCCGTCGGGCCATCCAGGTTTCAGTTTTCCACAGTTACCCGAAATCACTTCAGATGATAGCAGGAACAGTTCCTGGAAAAGACCAATGCCGAATTCCTTACCGTAGCTTGCCCCCTGTCCATTCCTGTCTCTAAATCACCACGTCAACGAGGCGTAAATCATGGGTCGAAAGTGTAGAGGTCTTTAGGGGGAGGAAAATGACTGCGGCAAAGAACTTGAAGCATTTGGCCAAGCCTTTTGGGGGAACCATCCCGGCAGTCTTCTGGAGTGATTTCGACAAACCATGGCTAGAAAGATGTGAGATCGTAGGCTTTCACGGCGTATCGATGAAATGTAGTCTTCACGGGTTTTCCGCCGTATGTTGTTGAAACGCGACAACATACGGCGCCCGTGAAGACTACATTTCATGGCTAGAAAGGATTCTTTATGAAGCCGAAGTGGTGAAAGGGAATGTAAAGCCCTACATCTGGTATACCCAGTAACCCGAGGGACCTTGACGGCTACAGCGTTTACTAATGTGTGTCACAGTCCTAGCAATCGGCCGTCAAATAACAACTTTCCGCTGGTGAGGAACGGCCGTTGCCGTGAGCTCGTGAGGGCGCCCTTCACTTTGCGATGATGGACGAAGCCTCTGCGGCGATCAGACACAGCGAGGCCGCCTTGGTGCACGCAGAATAGCAGAGCAGTCACCAATCAGCTCACGAGCTGTGGAGAGCGGCGCGTCCTAACCTTGATCACAGAGTGCGACTTGGGCAAACTGCAGCCTTCGATCTAAAGCTGCGTATCCACTACGCGCGGCAAACCCTCGAACATTGGCTCGCGCGGCAGCCGCGCATAATGGATACGCTGTTGCCACGCGAGCCAGCTCGAACAACGGCGCGGTCGAACATGCCGCGCTGCGAGCCATTCTCTGTCGGTCTCTAGGCGCGCGGCAAAGGACCCCCACTAATTGGCTCGCGCGCAGTTGGGACGGTGGTGTCTTTCTTTGAGTTGGCTCGCGTGGCACAGCGACAGTTTACTGCCATGAACAACGAAAAGTGTCGATTTCTAATAATACAGCTGTATGGTGCGAAATTTTTTTGTTGGAATAGTAAATGTGCAGATTACCACAACAAAACGCTGAGGGACGATGCATTGAAGGAGGTAAGTTCAGCAATGGGCTTAGGGGACATCCATAAATTGCGTGAGGTGTTTTTCCGGATTTTCGGACCCCTGGTGAGATCTGGTTGGTCCCGTTAGACACCCCCCCCCCCAGTTCGTCTTCGCAGCTTTTTGAGACATTTTTTTTAGGTCTCACCGACACTTTTCTACGAAATACCCCCCCTAAAGTCGACTTTCGCGCCATTTGTAGACCTTTTTTTTAGCTCTACAGTCCTACCCAATTTTAAAACATCTCACGTGAGATTTCCGTTGATCCTCCCTCCCCCTTGGTGAGATTTCGCTGGACGCCCCCCCCCCTTTTTCACATCACGTAATTTATGAGTTTATGGATGCCCCCTTACGCGTTTCCGACCTAAAGAAGAAGATGACTACGCTTCTGGCATCATACAGAAGAGAAAGATCAAGAATAGCTAAGTCTTATTACTGGTTCTGGAAAGTATTTATTATTTAACACTTATAATGATCCCCACGGTGTAATTTATCGATTTGTGCTATGTATCTCTACAATATAAGCCATATGGTAGCCTGCAGGACAGAATGTAGCACCACTCATATTCCTACTTGCGGAAGTCTCAGTAAAAATGGTCGCGAAATCTGACTGTGCCTGCATTGCTTGCCGTGCGACTCTGGCTGGGTTGCGTTGGCTCGCGCGGGAGCCGCGCTCGTCAAGAGAAACCCACGAACATTGGCTCGCGCGGCGATACCTGGCACCAAGCCAGGTATCGCCGCGCGAGCCAATGTTCGAGGGTAGTGGATACCCAGCTTAACACTAGCTGCTGCCCGCAACTTCGTTCAAGTGGGCCTTTATCTTAAACTGATTTTGTTACACTTAACACATCGCCAGCGAGGGGGAAAATCTAGCTTAATTCCTCCTAATAACATAACTCCTCCGACGCTGAAATCACTTAAACATTTCGACTGCGAGAACAAACTTACCTTTAAGTGGATTCTGATATGTGGAAATTTTTATCTCAAATTTTTCAGCGTTCTGACTTCACAAATAGATCAAACATACCCTGTTTTATCCCTGCTTGGTGTATATTATTCAAAACTCTTTCAGTGCTTGCCTCAGTTCCATTGATCCAAACAGACAACAGAGAGATAGACAGACGTAGGCTCTACATAAACTTTAAAAACAGTTGGTCTCTTGTATGTAGTTTATAGACAGCACTCTAAACTCATTTTTTCTCAAAAATATCGCAAATTTATAGATTTTCTTTCGTTACAGTCTTTTTATGAGCAAAGATTCTGCACTGAACTGAAAGACTAAACCAACACTGAATTTTAAATTTCGTTAGCTGATTCTTCATTTTAATTTTAATTTGATGGATTTTAAATATGCTCGTATTTAACACGAGAATTATTTATTTTGTATGAAAAGTACGTGAGACTAGTGAACAAAATGTACTGGAGAGCAGTTCGCACAGAAAAATCACAATCACAGTTTATAAATTCGTCACAGAGCACAAATTATACGGCAACAGAGATATTATTAAGTATTGAAGGTGGTGACCCTAAAACAGTGAATTCAAACAAATCACACTTTAACAAATTTAATTACGATGGAGCGAATGTTTCGATGGCAATATCCATCCACACCCATTTTCCCCCTTTCTTATACCATCCTACTTTTCCCCACAACGAATTTCAATTTTCAATTCTTTCCGCGTTTTTGATGAATTATTCATGCTTCACTTGCTTATTTATTCCAATCCCTGACTACCTTACGTACGAAAGAAAATTTTTTCACAACCTTATGCCCGAAAAAAGGCGTCTACTTACGGCCATAGTCATCTCCTACCTTCCATGCATCACTCGTAATTCTTCCAACAATATCTTTTCACCCGGCTCATTGTTTCAACCTGTGATCTTGCAATAGCAACTTTCAGTACAACGTGCGAAAATAGGACTGCCACTATTTATGTCACCAATGAATATTTGTTTCTTATTGTTTCCAAAGATAACTGGAAAATAACGGGGAACGGGTTCTATGAATAAGATCTGAATATTGTCTTCTTCTTCTTCTCTTCAGTATCGGCCATATAAGGACCACGAAAAGTAATCCTGTTCATTCATTTCGATACTTCTTTTCTTGACTTCCAATAGTTCTTCATCCCCTCACTTTGCTGTTTCCTCCTTTCTTCTGTCCATATGTTACTACATTTCCTCTTCTCCTTCTCCTGGAAATCCTTGAAATTTTGGATCAATCTCCTAAAAGTTGCTCTATCTTGTATTAAATCTTCTGTTATTCCAATCTCAATCATACCTTCCTTTACTCCTTGGATACAGTGGTTGCCCTTCTTGCTCTTGTAAACATGATTGAAAATTCTTTTTGTAAGTCTATTGTTATCCATTCTCATTATGTGACCAAAGAAACTGATTCTCCTCTTTCTGATCGTGTCTGATATTGTCTAAAGAATTTCTTTCTCCAGGAAAAGTTCAGTACCTGGCGGAGTACTTGCTAGACAGTAACCCGACAGCGAACAGTTGTGTCGCCTAGAGGGACCGTGGTCCCGAGTACCTCGTGGTCTGCTTCCTGTGACCTATATCCCGTGAGCCGGTTTACAGGCGTGCCCCACTGGTTCAAACCACGTGATCCACTACCACAATGAACTGCTTCAAGCACGCGCTTAAGCGCTGCTTTGATTATAAACGAACAAGCTGAGAAAGGAAAACCTGTTCAAAACAGTAGACATCAGACATAAAAACTTATTTTTATGTGAAGCGCGGTATAAAAGCTCTGTAGCTCAGTAGTTTCGAATTCCAGGTTAAACCGTAATTCCTAAAGCAAAGAGACTGATCGTTCCTTCTCTGACAATAAATGGCTCAGTAGACTTCATACGGGTGATACCACAAACCTTTGCTTTAAGGATTGAGTGTATATATATATTTTTAGAACCATAGTTTTAAAAAACAAAAACAACAAAAAACCATACAGAAACCAACCATCTAATAAGAGAGATACGTTTCGTCGTTTGTGCTTGAGTAGCAAGATTTTTGTGACTTACGTGGTTTATGATGCAGAAAGTGAGGACCACCCTAGAATTTACAATCCTAATTCTGCGCATTCCAACCCGAATAACACGAGGAAAGAAAAAATACATAAAAGCATCAGTACGGAATCTTATTTATCGAATCTTATCCCTCCGGTCATTGCGACCTAAATAGGTTGGTGGAAGAAGTATCTCACTGCACTCGTAGGTCATAGAATTTCGCATATTCTCCAATAGATTTAAACATAAAAATAACGTCGTCTGTCTTCCAAACTATCCCAGCCCAATCTATGTATCAATTCTGTGACGCTTTTATAAGGGCTGTAACAACAAGTCACGAATCTAGCGGCTCTCCTCTGCACCCTCTCCACTGAGTCAATCAGAACCTTGCGATACGGATCCCAAACTCCACATCAGTAATCCAGATGCGGACGCACTACTGTTTTATACGCTATCTCCTTTGTATGAGTAATTCCTCAGAATATGACCTATGAATCGTAATTTAGAATTATATTTGCCTACGACGGAAGTTATGTGCAAGTCCCATTTCATGTTGCTTTGTACTATTATCCCTAGATACTTCAGGGAATCAATCATGCCAACAAATAAATTGTTTACTTTGTACTCGTGAGCAAACTGATTCTTTTTGTTACTTATTCGCTTTGCCTTGCACTTTTTGCAATTAATTGTAAGCTGCTATTTACCACACCATTCGGAAATAGCATCCAAATCGCGCTGAATTTCTAAGCAGTCGTCAGAGCGCCTTATTTCCCTATAGATAACTGCATCGTCTGCAAACAATCGCAACCAGCATTTAACGTTGTCACCTAGATCGTTTATAAAAATTAAGAAAAGAAGTGGTCCTATTACACTTCCTTGAGGAACGCCAGAAGTAACATCTAACTTAGAAGAGGCTTCCCCGTCAACAGCGACATACTGTGATCGACCAGTTAGAAAATCCCGTATCCATTCGCGAATCTGATCAGGTATACCGTATGCTCGAATCTTCGCTAAAAGTCGGTTGTGTGGTACAGAATCAAAAACTTTCTGAAAATCCAAGAATACTGCATCAACTTGCGAACCTGCATCGATAACTTTCATTACGTCATTAGATAGATGATTGCGGGAAAGCGCCTGAAATCCGTAGATGAGGACGGCTGGGACGCCGTGCCCCACTCGTGGGCCCCGTGTGCCCCCTCTCCCCCATCCGCTTTAACGCCACAATGGCGGCTATAAATTTGGTATCTTGATTATGGAAGACCGGGCTGGAGGATACCACTGCTCGGCCTTGCTCTGCGGTGGGAACGACGCTAAGTGGGTCAGCCACGTAGGCACTGACCAGCCGCAAGTATTTGGCTCGTGCTAACAAGGAGCGCCCCGTGAGTCACTCCCTACATCTCCCCAAGGGGCCATCCATAAGGTCGCCACAATAACTCATGGGTTATTAACACACGCACATTTTGAAATTTTAAATTGAGAGCTTGATTCAAAGACCACTTCTAGCGTGAGGTCATGAAGCTTGCGACACCACATCCCCCCCCCCCCTTTTCCGGTTAACGTGAGATGTAATAGTTTTTTTTAAGGCATACGCCTCATCAAGGTCATTAGAGGTGGAAAAAGGACTGGGTGCAACGAACAGGAAGGAACTCGGCCATGGCCTTTTGACGATACCCTCTCGAAATTGGTCTAGTCATTTCTGAAACCATCGAAAATCGAAATCTGTACGGCCGGATGGGGATTCGAACCTGCACCCTCGCGAATACGAGGCCAGAGCTTTACACTGGTGTTATGATACAAAATTTCATAGTTCATAGAGATGTAACCAACCAGTCGGACGCAGCCTTGAGAAAGCCTTACGTTGTGACTGAAACGTTGGCAGCACGCAGCGAAGATAGCTGTAGCGTGTGTTAGCGACCCACTCCTAGTCTCATTTTTAGGACCTACGATGATACGATTTTCCGACGCTGGATTGCGGAGTTGCAGGACTATATATAAGACGTTTTGTATGTTGTTTGACTTCGCGACCATTTACACGTGTTCCTGCCGTCTAATAGTCTATTACGGTGGATCGTCCTACAAAACGTCCAGCAGGAGTGCGATGAGAATATGAGAACATGAGTGGGAAGTATAAGTGAAGACGACTGGGTGGAATGTCTTGTTGGGACTCTTTATAAGATCGTGAATGGGCAAGCGCATTGAACGATAGTCCTACAAGTTAGACTGTGAGTGGGCCGCTTTAAAGGAGACAATAGTCAAAGTCGAAGAGACGGACGAGCAATAGTCTTTACTGTCGTGCTTTTAATGTCGACATTACTGATTGTGACGGGGAATGTAAGATTATCCGTATTAATGACTCGTTTTTAAAACTATTTGGATAATGTTAGCAGTTTTTTTATGAGATTTTCTGATGAGATCACTATCGTGATTGTGTTCACATTGAGGAGGCTCCGGGAGACATGCCGTGCGGTGCAAGTGGCGGACGGGTTGCACAACGTTGCCTCAGCTCCGGGAAGCGGCGAGCCGTCTGTCCCCGATGCATGAATTCCTCTGCGCCGCGGGCAACACTCTGCAGGTGTTACTACTACCTGCTCACGGCCTGTGCTTCGCGCGTAGTCTCAGAGTCCTCAAGACCGTATCCCTGTTGTACAGATCGGTTGATCGAGCACTTTCTTCTGGTAACTTTTCTTCTAGTCGAGTTGATAAGCTTATCTAGTTCGATCCCCGGTAGCATTTGGTCAGCTGGGTTTTTAGAGATGGTGATACACAGTTTGAAATCGCCAGTTTGTATTCTGAAGCCCTGGGTTCGATCTCAAACCTCTCCTGAGCGTGTATTAATGGAGGGCTTGCTGATTCGTCCATCGGTTGTGTCCCCCTCCGTCTCATCCGGAATAGTAGTCTTGTAGGGCTGGTAGAAGTTTTCACCTTCTTTCCTGCATACCACGATCAAAACACTACAGTTATCACTCACTCATCCAGTCAATACAGAACATAACTGGACAAGACAACGAGAAATCTCCCAAGTTAAAATTCCACAGTGTCGTGTGGCGGCACAATCCGTGGTAATCACCTTCGCCTGGGGGGCAGGTTGTGGCAAGCACTTCTGCTTATAAGTCTGATTATCAAATAATATCTTTGGCCTTTTTGACTACGTATCAATTCCAATAAAAGGCTAAGCTTGGCTATCTTGTCCGTAACGCTGACGTCATGCTCCCTGCCTTCGTTGCCGAACTGAAAGGTCAGAAATGTTACTACTAAATCGAGATTACGCGCGTTACTTAATAACGATTTTATTTAGCTAAGTAAGTGCGAAAAAATTATTGTTAGAACACTGAAAGAAAGTGTGTTATTTCGCTTAAATCAACAAATTAATTATTAGATGCATTTTGTTAATTTAGATTCGTTCGATGTAGATGTTTTCGTTATATTCTCTGTCCGCTGTTACAGTAAGCTAACAAATATGGGATCACGTGACTGTACTAATGCGCATGCCAAGGAAGCTTTCATTTTAGAGCAAAAATATTAGCATTCATCGTTACAGTAGAGGGAAGGAGTTATTCAAGTTTATTTAAAGATAATCTGAGTTGCTTTCATCAGCGCCATGTTACTGAAATCATTAGTCGTCTGAATGAAAGTAGTTCCACATTTATCGCGATCTATGTGGCTTAGACCACGATTAAAACTAATATTACGCCGCATAACATAAGTTGTTATGATATATTTTTAATATCCTTCGATATCACTGACGCTATTTTAGTTAGGTCATTATTTTAGCTGCATGTAAGTAATTCCAACTGTATCAGCCGTTCAAACGTGTGTCTAAATCATCAAGAAAGAATGATGTAAGAAATCATTAAGTCTATATCGCGATGCGTGATGTCACTTACATGCGATACAGTGAATGTGTTAATGCGCGTGTGACTGGAGCGTTGATTTTCTAGCGGCAATTTTAGTAGATTTTGTGGTTACATTTAAATGCAACTTGGATCAGGATTACAACAAAATCATTTACTACAACGTAAGACATGAGAAATTGCATTATGCGTTATTATACAAAAAATTAATTTTAGTTAAACAACTGAGAAGAAATTACTTTCCAGACACTCCGCGCAATCGGTTATTTTTATGGGTATATAGGCTAGTTATTCATACAAACGTCTATCGATATCGCTACAGGCGCATCTTTGATTTACAGCAATTTGACGGCAAGAAACAGACCAACTTGTAAGACAAAAGTACGCCTATGACAGAGAGAATCAAGACATGGCATGCAAATGTACTTTCAAGTCCGATTCTCAAACATAATCTTTGGACGTTCAGACTGCATACTACGGACGTAAAAGTCTGTCGCTATTGCTCGAAGCATATGTTTGACTTATCCACAATTTCATGCGAAGAAATAGAACAGGTTTCAGGAAGAATGTTGTTTGCGGACGTTAGCAGTAGTATCTCTGGCAGCAGGGCCCGCTGCGTCGCGAGGTGACCGCTACTCGCTGCAGGTGCGTGACGCTCACATCCGGCACCAAGATAGCCAGCCGGCCACTGCAACACGGCGGCGAAAGTGCTGCCGCGCACCTGCTCAATGGAGTCACTCACTCAGTTCATTCGGTTAGTCGGGTCAGCGGGCGAGGAACTAGGCCATATCAATCTCTATAGTCACCAGGATCAGAGAAGGCCGATTGGCCGCCACCGAAACTGAAAATTTTCATCTTTCTCTTTTTCTCCACCGAGCCATCAAAGGCGCGTTCCCACAATCCCTTGTAAACGGAGGTGAGACGGGACGGAACGCCATGGGAACAGGGCCGCCTCTGCTAGCGGAGACGAGACCCAGCTACTCACTCTGAGTCGGTAAACATCACAGGCGTGTGTAGCGGTGCGCTGTTGCCATCGGTTTGCAGCAGCGGTGCGCACCCCTTCTGTTGCTGTAAAGTGCTCCGTGCCACACGACACTAGGCAACGTGGTGGGAAGGTGGCGGCGAGGTAAGCTAGGACTAGCCTACGGCCCCTGGTCGTCCCTACACTTCGGCTAATGAGGTCCCGTCCCGTCTTGCCTCGCCTACAAGGGATCGTGGGAATGCGCCTTAAGGAGCATCTGCCACCGGACCCTGTACTACACAGGTGGCCAGTGTGAATTATGAGGGGGGGAGGGAATGAAGGACCTGCGCACTGCCCGAATTCAAACCAGGTTTGTTAGACCCGGCGTACTTTACATAAAGGAAGAAAGTCGCTGTCACCATCTGTCTGGGAAATGTGTAACATTACGAGTTCTGTGGAATTGTATTTGTTGTTTGTGAAATATGTAGTTTTTGAGGTGGAGATTGGTGATCGTCCCAACATTCGCATACATGATTGCGGAAAACTTCCTAAAAACCGCAACCAGGAAATCCGGTACGCGGGGAACAAGACTCGGAAATAGTCCCTTTGACCCTCATCGAAACACTGTGCGGTACCTTAAGGGACTGATACACTCTGGCTGGTGAAATAAGTCATCACTGATACCTGTGACAGCTGGTTGAACATATGGCCATGAAGAGAAACCAGAGATGCTTTATCCATTATACTTTAGCCTGAAGATGACTGTGTTTGGGGGGATCAATGATCCGCCAATCAAGTTCACCGATACTCTTTATATAAGTTTTCATGTTTTTCGAGTTATAACCGTACCACGAATATCTATTCTGCGCCGAAAACAAAACATTCGAGGCTTTAGATGAAGGTAAAATGATAACCAGGGAAAATATAACATTTTTGACGGAAAAGGAAGTTCAAATGACGTTTGATCCTGAAGCGAGGTGATTAGAATTCTGGATGTTATTTACCATTTCTATCATGATCAGTTGAATAAAATACCTCTTTTAATATACAAATTAAGAAATCATTATAACATTTCAACTCACATACCTATTATTTATTTTCTTACTTCTAACACAGGAGGCCAATTATGAGCTATACATCCAGCGATATTAATACATTTTACGCTCACATAATCTATAGTTCTGGCTAAATATAAATGTTCATAGATCTCTTAAATAACGGTCAGCTTTAACAGCTTTTGGAACTGATTTAAAAGTATTCTTGCTATTACTTTATTTTTTTTCGCAGCTAAGGTTGATAGTTCGTATTAATTCTACCCCTCTTCTCCAGCCAACGCCTCTCTAGCTCACAGATGATTCATTGAGTCGCCAAACAAGAAACCATTATAACAACGCTCAACATCCACATACTATATATGTTATTAAACATCCGTTAGTGATAATCACATGAGGAAAACAAATAAAAATAAAAAGATCAGGGGACTTTCGATATAAACCTACAAATAATTTAAGAAAAATTACGGATCAACAGTCAAAAATTAAGTTTTTTTTTTGGCAAATCATTTTCACAGTCCATAAGTAACAATCAAAACATTGATAGCAATGGGTGAAAAACGTCCAAAAATGCCTCATAGATCACAAAAAAAGGATTACCTAATATACCAAACACATGTGAAGTTTCTTCCTTCTTGGTAACGTATTCCCTGCCAGTTTCTCACACAATTTTTTAAACTTTACACTCAGAACTCGAAACTTTATGCCTTACCTTTCCAACAAGGTACACTTATTAATCATCCCCGACAGTAATTTGTTTTGTTGGATTATTCCAGATCTTTTTGTTTGTTGATAGTAGGTGTTAAGGGGCGAATATTCTTAACCAAACTACGTGGCAGGTAGGTTCCGCAGTACGCTGTCAGGGTGAGAATCACATCAGACACACACAAACTCTTCCTTATTAGTTGAGTTTCCTATGCATAAAAGCATTGTAAATATACGTTCAGGATGCTTACCGCTATGAGACCTTAAAACCTGTTGATATCTTACAGAAGACCGTGCACTGATAAATAATTTCACTTTCTCCGCATACGATACCACGGAGAAAGCAATTTCCGTGGCTGCTTATAACTGTCTACGCGATTCTCAACATACGTTTCGTGTTCTTACTTTTTTATCCTTCTGTCTGTGTTTCACAGAACTATGTGGAATATACAACCTAGTCAATGACAAGAGTACCAAAAAATCTTGCATCTCTTTCCTTTCCGTCTTTCTTAAATAACACAGCTAAAACATATCCAGAGTAATCGTTACACAGCAGTAGCATGTTACTCACAGACAAAAATAACAGCTAAAAGATCCAACAGCTACGAAAACGCAGTGTCTGAATTTGGATAGCAACTAAGAGAATTTTGTGTCACACAATACCTCTGACATCAACCTATCAGCTCCTTCTCAGCTTCTCAATTATAATTATGGTAGGCACCTCTAGCGGCCTGGTGGATCAGTTGGTTCAGGCGCGTAACGGGGGAGCGGAAGGTTCCCGGTTCGAAGCCCCATCTCGCCTGAATTTTAACGGCCTTAAAAACTGACCCTACCCTGTGTCAAAGCTTTGTTTTGTGATGTGAAGTACGCTAGGACGCTCCGTGGTTCGGATTCTGGTAAAACTGTAGACACCCTATACCCGGTAGTATAGGGTGGCCACAACAGAGGCGCATGCACGGCAAGTCGAAAGTGTGTCAATCGGCGGCCAAACTACCCATCGGTGTCTCGCGGTCAACAACGACGCCATTGGTACATATGAGATAACCAAGTACAGCGGTTACAAATTCCGTATTATAAAAAAAATGCGAACCGATGTGAAGTAATTAACAGCATACAGGAAGTCGGCGTGAGAGTAGAAATTGATGTTATTCTATTACAGACATGTTTCCCGCAGTTTCTCACAAGTTTTCTGCGAACAGAAGGACTTTTTTTTATAAGTAACTAGCTCTTCAGACCCACGAACTTGTTTTGTGCATGGTCACAGATCTAGAATAATTCGCAGTTGGTAGACAAGTTCAGGTAGGAAAAGACTACCTCGTCCAAGGTCTGCCCTTGGGACTTGTTAACTCCCACAAAAATGCAACAAGACATGTAACTCCTTCCTTTCCACTTGAAAAGCAAGGTCACAAATTCTTTCGCGTGTCTAATAATTCTCTCTCGTGTCTTATAAACACAACCTCGCCCTCATGGGATCCACTCAACACTATGACAATAATCAAGTTGGGGCGTTTATAGGGAGAAAAAAGAGAGAAAAAAAGAAACGAGTTGTATGGTTAGTACGGGTGATGAAGGCGTGATCTGTATGAAATATTAACTTCACCTGTATTTGACCCTAAATGTTCGCATTGTAAGATTTGAATGATTTTGTGTTAGGTTTGTTGGGACTTAGAACTATTAAACTGGGACGGAGACGGTTACGCAATGTATTAATAGTAGTACAAGAGAGAACCCACGCACGTGACTGCTCGCGTTATGGCGCCACCTCGTGGGATCGGGGAGGTACAGTACAACGGGACCAGAACTGACTGTGGTTTTTAGGAGACTTTCCGCAATCATTAAGGCGGATGCGGGGACGGATCACAATCTCCGACTCATAGACTACACATTTCATTAAACAAAAATACATATATAATAGAGAACATAAGTTACTTTTTTTTTAACTGCTTAACGTCTCTTAATAGCGAGGTCTTTAGAAACGGGAAAGGATGGGGGGCAAGGAATGGGAAGGAATTCGGCCATGGCCTTTTTAAGGAAGCATCCTGGCATTTGCCTGGAGTGATTTGGGAAACCATGGAAAACCCAAATCTGGATGCCCGGACGGGTATTCGAACCGCCGTCCTCCCGATTGCGAGGCCAGAAAGCTAACCGTTACACCACCACATAAGTTACAAGAATAGCAGAAAAGCAGAAAGATGGTAACACGTAATTACAAGCCACGAGGCTTTACGTGATCTGACCTGGTCCAGTGGCAAATAATAATAATAATATGATTTTATCGGCGTTGAATATGAATAATAATAATAATACTGAAAGATGGCATCATCACTGTCTAGTCAAGTGGCAGGGACTTCAAGTGTTGATAGCGTCTAGTACGTAAATTGCGATTAGTCGCTGCTCTGATGATAGTAAATCTAGAATCTAGACAATCAGTGAATGGAACATCTCGGGTGACAGCTATAGTTCTCGAATTGAAACGGCGCTAGAGCAAAGAACTAAAATAAATTCCAGCTTGGAAAAACTCAAAAATGAAATTGACCATAAGTTGTATCAATGAAATGACAGTCTCAGTGTTGAATTGTTGTTTGATTAAACGATCTAGGTGACGTCAAATGCTGGTTGCGATTGTTTCCCGACGATGCAGTTATCTATAGGGAAATAAGATGCCCCGACGATTGCTTAGAAATTCAGCGCGATTTGGATGCTAACAAGCAATTCAGCTGTTGACACGGTTGATTCCCTGAAGTATCTGGGGGTCATAGTACAAAGCAACATGAAATGGGACATGCACATAACTTCCGTAGTAGGCAAGGCGAATTCTAAATTGCGATTCATAGGTCGTATTTTGAGGAATTGTAATGCTCATACAAAGGAGATAGCGTATAGAACACTAGTGCGTCCGCATCTGGATTACTGTTGTGGAGTTTGGGATCCGTATCGCAAGGTTCTGATTGACTCTGTGGAGAGGGTGCAGAGGAGAGCCGCTCGATTCGTGACTGGTTGCTACAGCCCTTATGAAAGCGTCACAGAATTGATACATAGATTGGGCTGGGATAGTTTGGAAGACAGACGACGTAGCTTGCGTTCGAATTTATTGGAGAATATGCGAAAAAATTTAAGTTTCTATTGCAATGAAATACTTCTTCCGCCTACCTATTTAGGTCGCAATGACCGGAGGGATAAGATTAGAGAAATAAGATGCCGTACGGATGCTTTTATGTATTCCTTCTTTCCTCGCGCTATTCGGGATTGGAATGCGCGGGTTTAGGATTGGTGCTTAGCACCCTCTGCCACCCACAATGTTTGTGACTTGCAGAGTATGGATGTAGATGTAGATGTAGATTAGTTCGAACTTGTGGTCCAGAGTAAAACAAGTGTACCAAGCGCATGGGATTCGCTGAGGCGAGTCTCCGTATCACCACACCATCTTGCGGCAGTAGTGAGAGGCGACGAGTATGCTCCTCGGCACTGAGTGGGACTGCGAGCTCTCCTGAGATTCAGCTCCGAAGAAGAATCCTGGATTTCATCGGCGATCGAATCCCCGTCTTCCAGCACCGCATTCTTAGTCGCTACTAACATATTTATGTGACCCTTCTCCAGAGTAAGATTAGATAGTTACTGAGGGACAGCAAGAATAAATATATTATAAAATTTTTTTTTTTAAATAATAGAAGTAAGAGTTCAAGTGATCAACACTGACAAAGCTAGAAGGAATGAAATTTTAATATTATTTGAAATATGGTGCAATTGAAGTACGGAATGAACACGTCATGGAAATTTTTGGATGAAGGAGAGAGTTCATGGAGGATTATTATAAGAATGACAGACACGATGTGATAGTTGATCACTAGGGTTTGGATCTTTAGGACCAAAAAAATAGAGAAATATGCAGGCAAATATGACCTTAAAAACGGGTAAATATGACCAAAAAATTACAAAATATGACCAAATATTTAAATTTACTATACATAAAACATGCTCGATTATACATCATTTATTTTATTTAGTAGTACCTATTTCACGCAGAGAGCATAATTTGCTCCCGTGCACCCACTGCACCATTCTGAAATTAAATTTTAAATCATTTTGTTGAAGTCGCTTTAATTTAACATAATTTACTGTAAAGAACTCTTTCATCTGTAGTAAAATATTCCTCCCCAAATTCCCTTACATAACATAAATTTTGTTTTCGGAATGTCGGTACTCACTGATCCACTGCAGATTTAACACTGACTGAGGATTTTTTCAAAAGTTTTTCATTGAGACATTGGTTGACGTTGATCGACACACAGATGCTAATGCTGCATTGTCGAGATTAAAAGGCGGGCGGAATATTAACGTTTAGAGAGTGACAATAAAGCATAACTTTAATTCTTGACTGGTTAATTCTGACATATTCATTCACAATTAGTTTGGTTTCCTCTCCAATGTATCATATGAGTACAGTTCATTGAATAATTATATTAATTTTTTTTCATCTTTATCTAGTGAATTACCGGTACCATTAAAAAAATACCAGATTTTTCCTCAAAATATAACCATATGATCATAAATATCATCGTAATATGACCAAAACTAGCAAAATGGCCTAAATATGCATTTACATGCTGTATAAAATACCTCTAAACACAATCAGAAACTTTTAATCAGTGTTTAATTCGGAATTGCAGCTCAAAAAGAAGACAGGAAAAAATATGACTTTTTCTAAAGATCCGAAACCTATTGATCACAGTTTCAGACTAATAGCATCGGTTATTTGTTACATTCCCAGACAAAAACGAAATCCTGGGAGACCTATAAAAAGTTGGAGGTAGACCTTAACAGGCCAGTAGGCATGGTAGTGAAAAGGAAGGAGAATATGATGACAAACTTAATTGAAAAATTGAATAATGCTTAAGAAATATGAGGATTACAGAAAGACTATTTATAAAATGTGAGCGATATAGAACCTATTGCAATTATGTAAATTGCTTAAAAAAATTGCAGCAAGAATTTTTTTTCTGAATTTCGACTAGCAATTAATTAGTGGTAGGCCCTATTTCCTCCAGTAACACGTATTCGCACTGCGATTCGAAGTTGAAGCAGGGACAGGAATTCCGCGTGCTGTTTAGCATGCGCGCCGTGCTGTGAGGTGTTACCGTGTCGCCGATATGGAGGTGAAACCCGCAGCAGCGACGCGTTTCACCGACAAACCTGAGCAGGTCCCGCGACAAATACGGAGTCTGCACGACTTCCGTGGCGAAAAATATGCAGCGTGTGGAAGTAATTTAGATTCACTACAGGCCGAACGTAATAGAAAGTGTTAAATTAATTTACACAACCATCCAGAAACCAAACCTTACGTTATTTTGAATAAAATGTAGCTCCTCTGGAACGATAAGCTGTGCAGCGGCTACGTGAACAGTATTTTGAAGGCGATGGTAGTGAATAAGCTCAAAGACCCAAACACGATTCGGACGAGCATTTAAGAACATTTCTCAAGGTCTTTGTCCGATTTGAGAAGCATCATAGAAGACAATAAGGATCAAAATCTTATATATATATATAAAAATAGACGTATGTTTTCTATATTTCACTTTTCAGCCACCACTACCTAGCACAGATCACTGGTCTGTGTGTGTGGAAGTAGCATGGAGTTTCCTGTCGTGCACAACGTTGGCCGAATGTCGATAGCTGTGGGGATGTGGGAGAGAAGATGGTTAAAACTAGTCGATGCAGGGCATTTTAGTATTTCGACCAAAGACATGTGTATCTGCTGCCACAACTACATAGCATAGACCATCGGTGTTTGTGTGTGGTAGTGGTATCGTGTAGTGGTATCGTGTACTATGGTGGTTAGATGTTGGTAGCTATGGGGGTGTGAGAGATATGGTGGCTGAAAGTGTTCGACCTGCGGCACTTTCATATTTCTACCAAAAACGTATGTGCCATGGCGTATCACTTTTAAGCCAAAACTACCTAGCGCAGATCACTGGTGTTTGTGTGTGGTAGTACCACAGACTCACCCGTCGATCACAACGTTGGCTGAATTTCGGTAACTGTGAGAGTGTGGGAGATATGTTGGTTGAAATTGGTCGATGAAGGATATTTTCGTATTTCGACCAAAGACATGTGTGTCCGTATATTTTACTTTGCTGCCTGAACTACATAGCGCAGATGACTGGCGTTTGTGTGTGGTAATAGCATCGAGTCTCCCATCGAGCACTATGGTGGTTAGATGTCGGTAGCTGTCAATCCAAAGTCTTAACAAACACGAACGAAGACGTGGGTACCGGCTAGTTACTTTAAAAAACATGAGGTCGTGTGTATCATTATTCAGTGTATTTCTGTCAGAGCCGCAAGACAAAAATGTTAGAAAATCATGTGACGAAAGGATGAACACAGATATTGTTTCTTCTCACTGGCAATCGTTAAATCGAGGCATAGCTAACATGATATCACGCTCTACCGCATTATATCGATACAGACTTCCAACAAGAGTCCATTTGCCCGCCTTGGTCTACGTTATTCACTTCGGAACTTTTATGGTATTTGGCTCTTACACGAAACAAGGTCCTTCACATTTAAAAGACTTAGTTTTTATTTATTTATTTTGTAATTATTTTATAAAATGAGTATTTTAATCAATGGGCACACTAATCGAAATTCTTTGGAGATATCAATGCTGGTATAGAACAGTAACCTCTAAACCCAGCAGGACATGTTGTCTTCCTATGGTCATAATTTCTTGTAATGGTTATCGGTCGATTTATTCCTGATATAAGCCTTTTTCTCGATTCCACTATGCCTTCCACTAGTATCATCAATTCCACATCTCTTAATTCCAATCTTCACATGTGGCATATTTACATTTGAACATTCACTTAACGTTAACAATAATAGTCACAATATTAACAGCTACGCCAGAGAGGGCTCAAGACGAGCCTATGACCTCGGACTCTGTTGTCGCTGAGGGACAATGGAGCGATTAGGCGCAGGCAGAGGCCGGCGTGAATGAAAAACACGGTCCAGGCCATGGTGACCAGAATGACAAAGCGGCACAGGAACTCAACGACAGCCTGAGCGCGAACCATGCCAAGGGAAGTTTGGTGCTTAAAAGAAAGGCGCTAGGGAGTTGCGAACATTGCAGTTCCGTCAGTAAATTTCTAGCTGGAATATACTTGGGACTTTCATATATTGCAGAGGTGGATAGAGCAACAGTTTTTAAAATACGAGTCTTATATGTGCGTACCGATCAATAAACGAGCGACTGTAAATAAAGCATCAGCAATAGTGCTGATAATAACTAATGTCGGGTTTTGCTAATTTGTATGGCAAAGCACCGAGGCGTTGAGTTTCCCTGCCGTCCGTATTGGTGGATAAAGAAGTTAGAAGGAACGAGAAATGACGTGAGGCCATGTTTCGTTGGATGATGCGGAGAAATCAGAGAACAATTCCTGTTCGTGTCACCTTATAGTGGACCTTATATCTGTTATAACTGTGACTCATTGTTATAACGTTACTAAGATGAAAAAGTCTGTAGTTTTGGTTGCGGGCATTTTTTGTGGTATCAGCCGATACCATACAGCAAGCCGACACCATATCACAAGCTGAAGACAAATAACAATGCTGAATCACTAAATGCCGATATCGCCTTACCACAGAAGACAGATTACCAATCAGTAATACGATACAATGAACATTTCACGCATTACTTCGATTCAGCATCAGAACAGACACTGAAATGGTAACACCATCGAATTAATTCATCGACCGCAACAAAGACGTAGTGATTTATTGGTATCGCCCTATTGACTTAAGTTATTCGAATGGATTCTTTTACTCTGCCTAAATTTATTGAGTCGAAGCTTAAAATGATCTGCTAATGCTTTATTTGTTTGAGCTTAACAACATGCTGAATAATTTGTGTGCTACAAAAGATCTTCCGATTATGTTTGAAAGGCGAGACTAATCTTGATTCATCCCTTACGAAAGATGACACCCAAAAACATTTATGAAAATCGAGTTAGTAAAAACGTTAACTAATATTATCTGATAGGGAAAATTTTAATTTGAAAATGTCAAAGGCCTGAAAATTATTCCCAACTATGCGTCTGTCTTAGAAAAGACATTTCAAAATATTGTATTTTGTGTGTAAACCCAGTGTCTGCAGATTTGGAATTTGCTGACGCAATTTGTTGTGCTGGCTCAGATATTACTTTCATTTTATGATGTCAGTATCAGCCAGTTCATTCATTTACTGATGTGGCCTCTTAAAGTCATGAATTTAGGTAGAACTTCAGCAGTATCCTCTAGATCTAACGATCTTTATGATGTCCTCCTTGCCTAGTTCCTTCCGTTTACGAGCTCAACTATTTTGGAGCCATAATGTGTCTTACGATTCCACTCTTCCTCAGTGACATCTATTAATTGTGCCACGTGGATATTTGGCCCGGCTCCGAGTGTTGCTGTAGGACAGTACGTAGATAACGTCAACAGGTGTTTCGGTGGTCGGAGCTGCCTGATAACCAGGGCAGAACATCTAGCTCAGGGCATTCCTTTGAGCGGGAGGGCGTTAACTTGATTACCGTAGCAATTCGGTTGGATGTCGTGGCGTTTGTAGCAGTGCTATGAAAACAAGGCGGCAAGTACTGGAACTTCGATACCACTAATTTGGAAGAACGAGTGATAAATGTTTAATTCATTTGAAGTATAGTAGCTATTTTCACTTCTTAGACCCTGTAAAACCATGCTATGAACTTTAATCATTCACATGGATTGCTATAATGTCAGTGTCAGTTATTTAATGTTACAGGTTTATTTGAAAGAGATGTATAAACATTTGCAGCAAAAAAAGAAGGTAACAAAGACTTACAAATATATATATATATATTTTTGCTGTCTTCGGTCTTTTGACTGGTTTGATGCAATCCTCCATCCCTACCTATCTTGTGCTAACCTCTTCATCTCTACATATCCCCTACAACCCACGTCCTCAATGATCTGCTTCATTTATTCTAATCTCTGTCTTCGTCTGCAGTTCTTACCTCGAACATTATGAAGTTTCTAGATGAGAACGAGTTACTTACACCGTGTCAACACGGATTTCGGAAGAAGAGATCGTGTGAAACACAGTTGGCCCTATTTTCCCATGACTTAATGAAAGTTATCGATGCAGGTTCGCAAGTTGATGCAGTTTTTTTGGATTCTCAGAAAGCTTTTGATTATGTGCCACACAACCGACTTATACCCAAGATTCGAGCTTACGGTATTACGGCTCAGATTTGCGAGTAGATACGTGATTTTCTAACTGATCGATCACAGTATGTCGTTGTTGACGGGGAAGCCTCTTCTAAGATAAATGTTACTTCGGGCGTTCCTCAAGGAAGTGTAATAGGTCCACTTCTTTTCTTAATATTTATAAACGATCCAGGTGACAACCTCATATGCTGGTTGCGATTGTTTGCAGACGATGCGGTTATCTATAGGGAAATATGGTACTCCTACGATTGCTTAGAAATTCAGCGCGATTAGGATGCTATTTTCGATTGGTGCCGTAAATGGCAGCTTACACTTAATTGCAAAAAGTGCAAGGCAATGCGGATAAGTAACAAGAAGAATTAGTTTGTTCACGAGTACAAAATAAACAATTCAGCTGTTGACACGGTGGATTCCGTGAAGTATCTGGGGGTGATAGTACAAAGCAACATGAAATGGGATATGCACATAACTTCCATCGTAGGTAAGGCTAATTCTAAATTACGATTCACAGATCGTATTTTGAGGAATTGTAATGCTCATACAAAGGATATAGCGTATAAAACACTAATGCGTCCGCATCTGGATTACTGTTCTGGGGTTTGGGATCCGTATCGCAAGGTTCTGATTGACTCAGTTGAGACGGTGCAGAGGAGAGCCGTTAGATTCGTGACTTGTTGTTACAGCCCTTATGAAAGCGTCACAGAATTTATACATAGATTGGGCTGGGATAGTTTGGAAGACAGATGACGAAGCTTGCGTTCGAACTTATTGGAGAATATGCGAAAAAATTTAAATTTCGAGTGCAATGAAATACTTCTTCCGCCTACCTATTTAGGTCGCAATGACCGGAGGGATAAGATTAGAGAAATAAGATGCCGTACTGATGCTTATATGTATTCCTTCTTTCCTCGCACTATTCGGGATTGGAATGCGGGTTTAGGATTGGTGCTTAGCACCCTCTGCCACACACAATGTTTGTGATTTGCAGAGTTTGAATGTAGATGTAGATGTAGACTGTTCCCTCCAATGTTAAATTCTTTGAGGTCAATTTCCCGACCCACCTACTTGTTCTCTTTACAATTTTTGCTTTAATTTGAATTGTTCAGTCTTTAACCTACAAAAGAAAATTTTCATATACCCAAATGCCTGAGGTCGAATTCCTGCTCGTGGTCATGGTAATCGTTTTGCTTCCATGAACTACTCCTTTGTGCCTACACCCATCCAAGCCTCACCACCAATGTACTGTACGTCTCGTACACTCGCAGCACTCTCTTCTCTCACCGCCTGTCTTTCTATGACTCCAGATCAAACGCTTTTATTTATATATTGGCTACGGCCATAGCTCATAATAAATAATGCATTACTTATAATTGTATTAGCACATTCACACTAATAAAATTTTGCATTTAAGAGTCCATGTTAAAATTATAGTTAGAATTCAAAGTTGATATATCGCAGCCAGAGTAATTCATCGTTTGAAATGTTTATAAAGTCTTTCGTTGATCTCGTGAAGGCTCGAAATCGGCAATCAAATGTCACATGACAGATAGCTTGTTCTTCTTCATCACATTCACAATTCGGTGAATGTGTCATTCCCCATATGTGAACAGATGAAGCAGATCTGCTGTGGCCAGACCTGACTGTTGAGAGCTGCCCAGGTCTTGCGGGGAAGGTCGAGTCCCTTTAGTGCCTGTTGACAGGGAGTGCCATTCTGGTGAGGCTGAGGCTATCCACTTCAATCTCGGCGCTTCTCTCCCGTTAAAGTTGTTATATATAAGCTATTTTGCAGTTTTTACGCTTGGACTTTTCGATTTGGGTTTCCATGTCGTCGTGGATCTGGAGTTGCATGTTATGACACATATTTTATAGGGCAATTAGGCCATTGCGTGGGCTTTCGTAGGGGGTTCAATGTTACTCAAAACGGGACTCAGCTGCGGAATACACAAGGCTCAGTGCTGAGGTACGAAGTGTGGAGGCGGATGTTCCTCCGAAGGTGCCATTTACCTTCTGCAGAGTATTATTTCTATTTCTTAGTGTTGCTACAAGGTTGTTCAGATCTTTATTTTACGACTAGGTGTGATCCATTATGACGCCCAAATAGTTTGGAAAGGGGTTGTGTCGGAGGGGAGTGCCATCCAGAAGAACGTCAAACGCAAAATTCGCTGCCCGACTGTTAAGATGGAAGACACTAGTTTCCGTCTAGTTTAAACTGGTTACAGGGCGCCATTTCTTAAAATAGGTTCCCAGGGTTTCGAGTTCTGCTGTTAAACTATTTTCAATTTGCTGAAGGTTATGGGATTGTTGTACTAGTGTCAGATCGTTAGCATTGGAGAAATGTCTGGATTCTCTTTGAGGAATGTCGGATATACATGCATTAAAAAGAAGTGGGGCAAGAACTGAGCCTTGGGAAAGGCTATTATTCACTCTTCTTGCTTTTCTCATCTTACTATCGAAGACAACCTGGAAAGTTCGGTAACTAGCATGGTATTGATCAGACTAGATATTTTTTTTTGTTCTTGACGATGTTCATCAATTTGTAAACCAAGCCCTTTCTCCACACCGTATCGTAGGCTGCGGTAAGGTCAACAAATACTGCATCAGTCTCTCGAATCATGCTTCAATGTGGGTTGCCAAGGTCAAGACTTGATCTTCACAGTTTCTTGCAGGTCTGTCTGTTCAACCGGCAAGTTTTTGAAAATATTCTGCACGGTCTACTTTCCAGGGAATCCTGTAAAGATCTCCTGGCAACCAGAGCACAGTAATCAATGTTATCAGAACCAAAAGACAAAACCCTTGATCCTTCTCTAATGGTCTGCCAACTTAACATGGAAGGAATAAGCCGCTCAAACTCTTATTTACGTCTATGCTCTGCAATTCACAAAAATTTGATTGACAAGTATGCTTTGGACTAGAACTAATCTCTACGCTATGCATTCCAATCCCTAACAGCATGAAGAAAGGAGGAATTCATACAAGTATCAGTACTGCACTCGTTTCTCTCCTCTTATCTCTCATGTCATTGAGACTCAGGTTGTTTGACGAAGTATTTCATCACACTCATAGATGAAAGTGGATGTTCCCATGTTTTTCAGTAAATTTAAACGAAACCTACGTCACCTATCCGTCAGATAAACCCAATCAAATATTTGTATCAATTCTGCCGTAATTTTCAGAAACATATCTATCTGCCCTTGTTTGCACCCCCAAACTGTGTGTGCAGTGGTCTGACCGAAATTATGTAACACGTTTTCCTCACTTCCATGGCACATTCCCTTATTTTTCTATTCAATAAATGAAGGATTTCGAAACCTTTCCTTACCATATGTCCAATATGACATATATAACAAAGTTTACTATCATATTTTATACCAAGGTATTTATATAAGCTTATACATTTTTATCTGATTAATGTAACATTCCTGCCCCCCTTTCACCTTTAATAATTCTTGTTAATTTCCACCTACCGGACTTCATTTCACTATGAGCATGTGAAGCGGGGTGAAATGTAGAATAGTTATAATAATAATAATAATGAGTGGATTGCTGACTCGCACAGATTTAAATTATATTCTGATCTATTTTGATACAATGTTCGGTACTTAATCGGAAAACGTATGCAACTAAACAAGTTCACAGAAACTGCACAGCAACCAACAGTTCTACACTTAAATCCTTTCGCTTGCCACAATCACTTTCCATCACAACATATGCAATTCAGCAAGTTCATAGAAATCTTCCTAACACACATTCGCAGTACTAACGATTTATCTTCATATCATGAGTTTCTTTTCCAATTACCGTAGCAAGAGTGAAGATTAGTACAGAACGTGAGAGAGGAAAATGAACTTATATCATTACTGGGCAGGCTTCCGGTGCATGCAGTCACAGCAATAGATCACACTGAGCAAAACTGACCAAACTGAGGACCTTATTGTGTTCAGTAGGCCTTAAATACTCTTCGGGTAACTGTAGTTTGGATCGTTTTGTGTCTTTCTCACGTAGTTGTTACCAAACCTGACTTGACGAACTTCTTTTAGTGTTTTCAACCCCTCTACCTTATGGACGAATCCTCAGATAATACCCCTCTCAAGAGATGACTTTTAGCGTGCGAGAGTTGGCGACGGGGGCATCTCCGCGGCAACAGGGATAGCGGGGAGGGGGTGACTGATCTTTTGGCGTGGTCTTCCTGGCATAATAGCTGACCCACAACAGCAAACCATGATAAAATATTACTAATACCTCACTCCCGCAAAGGCAACTTAAGATCCTTAATTATATTTCTTATTACTTATTTAATACTACCTTCTCCTTCTTCTTCCTCCTACCCAGTGTTATGCCTGGTGGCATGTTACAGTCTCAATCCATCTTCTTGGTGGTCTCCCAACATCTCTCTTGCCTCTGGGATGGTATTTGAGAATTTTCCGTGGAATCCTGTCCGTCTTCATCCTTAGTACATGGTCTGTCCAAGATGTTCTGTAGGTTTGTACAGTTTGGAGAATTGGTTTCGCTGTGAGTTCTTTAAGGATTTCATCAGATCTCTTTCTATCTCGTAATGTGTATCCAGCTGTTCTCCTCATGAATCGCATCTGAGCCGCCGTTAGTCACCGCTTATACAATAGTGAAGGCTTAGCAAAGATGTTATATAGCCTGATTCTTGTGTGCCGTTGAACAAGAGATGGTCTGATGGTGTTATTTATTATTCCTTTAACTTTCGTGAAATTTATGATTTTTTGGTTCTTTGTGGATTTTATTTCGACAAAGGCCATAACCTTGGTTTTATTTAGGGAAATCTCCATGCTGTAATCTTTTGCTGTCTTATGGAGGTTATATACCGATCTCATCAGGTCATCTTCTGATTCAGCAAAAAACTCTTGGTCAGTCCCTAATTATAATTATTTACACTTTTATCACATCTGTATGTCTCGTGGCACCGCAATGCCTAGCACCCGTATCGCAGGGCCGGCGTAGGGGAGGGGGGGGGGTCAATGTTCCCCTGGCCCGCCGGACGAGAGGCTCCCGATGAGCGGTCGGAGGGTTCACCCGTCCCAAGAATCCGCCTATTGTCTCGCGGGCAGTGGTAGAAATAAAAAAAAAGTTCGCCCATCTGGCCTGAGGGATTTGCCCGATGAATTTGCCACGGGCCCCAACCGATTACGTCACTGCTTATAACGCTTACCCGGGGTCGAAGAATCGTAGTGCCGGCTCTGTCGTATGGTGATACTTCAGACACCATACGGAGGCAGCCGTGATCGGAACCTCTTCCCTCGCGGTGCGGTGCGGAATGCGTGTGATGTCACGACGTAGAGATGCGCGGGTTATGCAACGAGAGGAGCCGGTTGTACCGTTACAGCGCCGCCGCAGGTGACTCGGAGTCTGGGCCACCGGGTTAGCCGCCCAGACTTTCACCGCCGTCTACCAGGGCTTACTCATTCTCTGTATTGGCACCAATGAACTCACATAGTACTAAGTGCTCCAATACACTTCAACAAGAACTTTTAAAATCTACTGCCCCAATGTAATCTATATATTATTTCTAAAAAATGATTATTATTTACCCCCATCCAAACTTCGCCTAAGGCGCCTACAGAAGTTTTCACTTAAAAAAAGTGAAAATATTTCAGGAGGTGACAGTATGCATCAAAATAAGACAAAAATGTCTGATAAACATTGGGTTGCAAACACAAACTTACGGAGTTACTAACAGGTCCGCAATGTGTCCTGTATGTCTTCAGTGCATGTCATCACGAACCGGACCAACCGTGACAGTTTCTAAGAGAGCGTGATTCCTTACGATGAAGGCATGCATTGCCGTGGACTCTGCAAGTATGCGTTTGCGACCCAATGTTTATTAGACATTTTTGTCTTTTTTGATGTATACTATCATCTCCTAAAATATTTTAGTTAATGCCGCCAACTTTTCAAAATTTGTTTCACCACCAACCATTTTCCTCAGCGTGTAGTTGTACACTATTAGTTACTCATTTGTGTGTTTATTCGGATATGTTCTTACAAAACATATCAGAGAAAAATGTACAAAAATCGTAGGGATATTGATTAAAGTTGGTCAGATAAACTGTTTCTGTGCCTTCTTCTTCGTTCTTCCCCTTTTTGCGTTGACAAGGTTAATATCCATTGTCATCAAATTTTGTTCCTGTGTAATCGTAAGTTTTCCCGGCGGATCTGATGATCTTCAAACAAATTATGTTCCTCTTGCATAAACTTGTAAGCATTTTCTTTACTACAATAACCAGATTGTCTTTATCCGTCCTTAATACATCGTCACTTCAGACTCAACAGAAAAACTTCAAATTTTGCAGAGCGAAAAGTAGGGATCACATACAGGTGAAGTTCGTATCTCAACTAGATTAGGTCAAACAGTCACGACCTTTAACTGTAAAAAATCATTTTATGTCCTAAAAATTCATTTCTTTTCTATAGTTGACCGAGCTAAATGAGTCTGGCCTCGCATTCGGGAGGACGTGGGATCGAATCTCTGTCCGGGCATCCAGATTTGTGTTTTTCATGGTTTCCACAAATCTGCAAGCAAATGCCGGGATGCTTACTTCAAAAGGCCATGGTCAAATTCCTTCCAGTTTCTGGTCCTTTCCCGCCTCTAATGACCTCGACGTCGACGAGGCGTAAAGTCATAAGCAAAAAAAAATTATTTTTGTCACTTTTAGACTCTGTGCTTTGTCCATAAAATAGCCCCAACTTGATATTGCCAAAGTGTTGAATGGAGCTGTGAAGGGCGTTGCAGTTTTTGTTCCACGTATTATCCCCTAAACACCCGAAAGATGTGATGACCTTCGTATGCATGTGGAAGATAGTAAATCAACCCCTTCTGGAATCGTTTAAAATATGTATTATGATGAGGAAAAAGATCGTAACCGTCAATCTACTATAACTTCAGTGATGTATTTTTCTTCAGAGAACATTACTGACATCTACTAGTTAACTAAAGAATGAAAAGATTACCGCCTACTATAATCACTGCATACGTTACAAGAAAATCTACTATATAATTTCCTAAGTTCGCTTACTCACTCATTCACTCACCTCAATAGCTATTGGCTAGAGAACAGTGACGTAGCATGCCAGTCTTCGCTCGCAGAATAACAGCAACAATATTCTTAAGAAACTGGAGGTTAAGTGAACAGTTTAATAGCTCAGGGATTGCTATGAAATTAATTGGCAGAATGCATTCGTTAAGTTTGCTTCGAAAAGCATTCCATTCTTTAAAAATATGGAGAACGTAATTGTTAAAAAAACGTGGAACTACTTTTCAGTAACATGCCGCTAATGAAAGTAACATAAAAAATTCAAAAAACTTAAATTACTCATGGTCTATGCTAAAAGCACGATTGCCAAAGGTCATTCCAGCCTAGGCTAAATTTCAGTTTAGTTAAGACTTTCACTAATGCTGCTGCTTGATCAAAGTTTATACACTTATTTGCTTTTTACGTATTTTACTGTCCACTTTCGTTAATGGTCTTTGTTCGTATTTGCTGTACGTGAATTATTAGGTTATTTAAAGTGGACATCAGAACAAATATATTACCAAATAGAGAATTCGGGCAATTCATTTCTTCTGAGTTGCTCAACTATTTAATAATCAGAAATTCTCTAGCCGTTACAGACGCTACGACCAAAGATTACACTATGAATGTTTGTCAAGTCTTAATAGAAAAAAACGTGGTGATTTCGAAGCAAACAAGAATTATTCAAATTTTGCAGATTTAACTTTTAGGGTCAAATAAAAGTCAATTTTTTATTACCAAGTTCGAGTCTACAACCTTTGAAAAAATTACACGATAGCACGATCGTCCCTGTCCGTGTTTAATACGTCTATTAACACTTCTTAGTTCTTCGAGCTGAAGAGATTTTATTGACTCTAAGGGTAAAACACAGGTCAAGTTCGTTTTTGGTCATATCAGGTCAATCTTTGACCCCAAAAACTGGAACTATGCTAGACCTGTGACGATACGCAAAAACAGTCACGACTGGCTTACACTAATTTGATATAATACTATCAATCAACAGTATAAATATTGATCCGTAAATTACATATAATTCCGGGACTACTAACCCGTTGTGCAACCAGCAAGCCAGCTCCGATAACGCCGATCCTAACATGCTCCAAAACCGAACAGGAAGCCGCTGATAATGGCCGTGCCTTTAGTTTCCCGCGGTCGTCCGTTGTCTCTAGTTATCAAGTCAATGGCGGTCCCTTCGGCCAACAACCTAAGTCAGCAGTCATCAAATAATCTCTACATAATAAATAGAACGGTATCTGGTCGTTTTATAGGGATGTATTTGGCTTGGCATTACGCAAAAACTACAGAACTAATTTGGTTGGAGTTTTCGCGGGTTGAAAGTATAGCTTAAAATCATGCGACTCCATGTGACAGGGCAGCGGAGCAGGATACGATAACACTGAGAAATAAGGATTGTGGTGTTTAGGGAATAAACACCATTTCTATTGGCCTAAGATCAGGTTTTATGATTTCTAACTCCATCTGTTACTTGGCTGTAATGAAATTTTTATTTATAATTATTAGTAGCAGAATACGATTCTGCCGGATCGGCTATCAAAATATGGCCGAAATTATGATTAATTATTTTTTTTAAATAATTGTTCACTTGTTTTTTAAATAAATTATTATTCATTTAATTGAAAGACATGTAAGGAACTTCAAAAAGTTTGGGTTGCCTATGTAAAAGTGGTCGCAATTAGGGATTGCCAGCTGCTAAAGCTATGTATGAGCGAGAGAGAGTTAGTGTCGGTTTAACAGCCGGCAATCCCTACTTGCGGCCACTTTTACATAGGCAGCCCAAACTTTTTATGTTCTTTACGCGTCTCTCAATGAAATAAATTATAATTTATTTAAAAGAACAAGTGAACGAATTTTTTGGATTTTTTGCTTGTTTTGAAATTTAATTAAAAAATAGACGACCCGTGCGAAAATTTCGCGAAAAAAAAATGAGATGATAAGTGAGGTTGAATATGATTTCACAAAGCTGAGTCATTACTTTTCATACTCCTACTTCATTTATCGATTTTGGTTAGAAATCCAGGGAGATAAAAAGGTCGAAAGACATAAAACGTATTTTAGAAATATTTATATTTTTACCGTTTAAGGGTCGAATTACGAAAAATTCCTTTCTTAGAATATAATGTTACCACGGTGGAAACCTTATCTTTAATATGATATCTCATTTATCTATATTGATTAGATATCAGGGGAGATAAATAGCTCGTGACACAAAAATGCGTTGTAGAACCATTTATACTTTTTCTCTTTAAGGGTTGAATTCCAAAAACTTCTTTCTTAAAACATGATTTCACAAAGCTGAGACATTACTCCTTACAATCCTACTTCATTTATCGATTTTGGTTAGATATCCAGGGAGATAAATGGCTCGAGATACAAAAAACGCATTTTAGAAAAATTAAATTTTTTGCCCTTTAAGGGTCCAATTACGAAAAATTCCTTTCTTAAAATATAATGTTACCACGGCGGAGACTTTAGTCTTTACTATGATACCTCATTTATCTATATCGGTTAGATATTAAGGGAGATAAATCGCTCGTGACACAAAAACGAATTGCAAAAATATTGATCCTTTTGCCCTTTAAGGGTCGAATTCCGAAAAATTTCTGTCTTAATATATGACGTCACTAAAGCGGAGATCTTAATTTTTAAAATGATACTTCATTAAAAGATTTCAGACAGGTTTCCAGGGAGATAAATGACTTGTAACACAAAAAACAGCATTTTAGAAATATTGACATTTTCGCGCTTTAAGGGTCGAATTCCGAAAATTTCATTTCTTAAAATATGATGTGACCAAATTGAAGACCATAAGCTTTAAAATGACACCTCATTCATTGATTTCGGTTAAATATGAAGGAAGATACAGGCTTATGGCAAAAAAAAAAAAATACCTTATAGAAATAATATATATGATGATACTTGCGGCCGTCTTTTCATAGGCGACCATGCAGAATCGTATTCTGCTGCTAATAATTATACATAAAAATTTCATTTCAGTCAACTAATAAATGGACGCAGCTCTTGCAGCTGGATCTTGGACAATATACGAAACTGATTCTCGGATTTCAAATATGACCTTAATTTTGGCATATCAGGTATAGGTTTTAAGCTACGTAACATCACTCTGTTATATATTAGGCATTAGTCAATGTGCATTATGTTTATTAGAGTATGCATGTGAGTAACAGTACATATGGTTTTATTATTATTCTAACAAGCAAAAATAGTTGCCAACATAATAGAAAAACCTTTAGCTGAGCGAGTAAAAGTTACCTTCCCACCTTTGCACATCAAATTTGGATTAATAAAACAATTAGTCAAAGCTTTGGACAAACATGGGCAGTGCTTTGAGTATATGTGCTGTGTATTTCCAGCCTAGACTGTTAAAAACCTTAAAGCAAGAATTTTTGTAGAACTAAATATCCGCAAGAACATAAATGACACAAATTTTCCGAAAACGATACAGGAGAATGAAGTATTAGCTTGGCGATTCTTTGCAGAAGTAATACAAAATTTCCTTGGGAAGCACAATAGTGAAAACGACAAAGACCTTTTTGGTAATATGGTGTCAACTATTCATGATACTGGCGCGAATATGAGTATCGTAATGTACTTTCTATTTAGTCATCTTGACCGCTTTCTTGAAAATCTCGGAAATGTCAGCGACGAACAAGGTAAAAGACTCCATAAGGACATCAAGGAGACATAAACCCGTTGCCAAGGATGTTGGAATATTATGATGATGTCAGACTATTGCTGGCGTTTAAAACGAGATAATCCTTTGCTCAATATTCAAGACGCATAAAGAAGCGTAAATTTATTCCTTGAATTATCTGCCGAAATATTTGCATTTCCAATTTTGAATATACGTTTGTGTTTTGTTTATGGGTCACTCACACTTTATCGCTTAATATTGTTTGTTTCTTATACGAAAAAAATATAGTTTGTTAAAGAAACAAAAGTCTGATTTCCCTAAAACACTATCAGCTCATGTATACTGTTGGAAATATGTTTTGCATCGTAAAGGAGCCAAATGTGTACAGTAACAAAATAGATGTTATTTCGAGTTTATACGGCAAACTTACCTAAAAATTCGTTAAAATATTCCGAAAGCATTTTTATTTTTTTTATTTGCCGTGTGTAATCTATTCTTAGCCTCAAGAGATCCACTCCAAAGATTCTTAATACAATCCAGAGGTTGCACAACACATGAAAGATTAATGATCCAAAAAGACAAAATACTGGTAAAACATATTTTTTTTATGCTACTGTTCGTTGTTTGAGGAATAAATTATTTTTACAAAAAGTGTATCAAATTACTGTAATTTTTTGTGATTGTGTACATTCAATATTGCTCTTTATATTCCGTAAATATTGTCGTTGCTTTTTTACACGCTGTATTGTTTGCACAAAGATCGCTATAGTTTCAAACTCTGTGGGTAATGTACAGTCAAAACAATTAATGAAAAGCAGCCGAGTAAGAGTGGGAAAATTGATTGTATAGTGATTGTTATATTCTAACAACGTACACGCAAAACGTCTACTTCAGAATGTGATGCTTGAAAATATTGGAGTCAAAATTATACCTTTGGCGAGGAGAACGACACACACACCGAGCTCATTTAGAGCCGAAATGGGACTGGAGACAAGGAATGGCAAGGAATTCGACCATGGCCTTTTAAAGGAACCGTTCCGGCATTCGCCTTGAGTGATTTGGGGAAACCATGGAAAAACCACATCTGGATGCCCGGACGGGGATTCGAACCCACACCCACCTGAATACGAGACCAGAGTGTTACCGCTCACCCACCAGGTTCAGTGAGAACAACACACAAGTGTTAACTAAACATTTACACTGTGGACAGATTAGGAGCACGAAATTGTGGATTTTTCTTTACGTCTCTGAAATGTAAGAATTGAGCGGATTTTTACCGAAGAATTCTAGACGAAGCCGCATTTCAGCCTCCGCTAATATGATGCTGAAAAATCCAAACACCAACACATCTAGGACCACAAGGGCAAAGTTGGCACCAAATGCTAGCAAACAAAAAGCAACAACACTCTGGCTTCTCATTAGGGAGAACGCAGGTTGGAATCCCCGTACAGACATCCTATCTCGGTTCATCACGGTTGCCCTAAATCACTTCAGGAGACTGCCGGTATGGTTCCTTCAAAAAATCATGGCCGAATTTCTTTCAATAAAACTAAATACACGTAAAAACATTATGATTTTTTTAATGCTACTGTTCGTTGTATGAGGCATAAATTATCTATAAAATTTATCAAAATAATTTTTTTTCCGTAATAGTGGACATTCGATTATGCTCTTTATATTCTGTAAATATTGACGCTGCATTTTACTCTCTGTATTATGAGTTCAAACATCGCTTCCAGTTCCTTCTCCCCAGTTGTTACTCGTCTCTAATGACCTTGATTTCGAAGAGACGTAAAGCCACAAGCAAAAAAAGAAACAAAACAGTAACCTCTAATAGAAACATATCTGGTGTTTACTAGCAGATACTAAAGAAAAAAAATAACGAACACTTCTAGTGCTAAATAAATTAGACCTATTGTTACGAAAGTGTTGATTGTGAAACTGCATCAACAGTTGTGGATGTTTCATGTCTTAAGTAATTTCTTTCACGGCCGTCACCAGGAGTAATGAAACGGAATTGTAACAGTTAGCAGTATCAGTTTGCTGAGAAACTTCACCTGCCCTCGCGAAGGGAACTCTTTGAGCGGAGGCGGCCTACAAACATACGACTACATCCGGCACGGCCTTTCACCACGTTTGACACTTTTACTTCGCATTCACAACCACCGGCTCGGTGTTTGTGCGAACTGATTTTCACAGCCCACTTGTTGTTTGTGCTGCTCTCGAAACCGCAATCACGCCAATCGGGACGCATCTCCCAGCCATTACTTGACATCCTTCCAAGCGGACGATGAGTTTTCTTAATTAGCTTTGCTGCTACACTCGGACAGTATCACAGATTCGGTACTTTTATCAATAATCAACAAAAAAAATCTTTGATAATAACAATACTATGGCGCACCCAAGTGTGGCTCAGTGCGCTAAGGCCACATTTACACGACGCTAAGTAGGCTGCAACGAGTGTACTGTCTTGGGTGCGCGTGCAATACTCGATTGTCACTCTCCTCGTGTCAACAGGTTCAAGGTAGTCAGCTGACCGAAGATAGTGGGCTCGGTTCATGAGCAACTTTTGGCTTGCGGGCTCAACAAACAAGATGGCTTCAACTGACAAGTGGAGTGGGCAGTGAAGCAGAGGTATTGAAATCTTTAGAACTGAATGAAAGTGAAGAAATTCTGTGGAATTTTAAGATAAAAATTATAAGAACAAGGATTTATATATTACTCTCTACATCTTCCATTGTAACTTCATTCTAAATAGTCATGAGGTACCTAAAGAGTTTCTTTTTGATATCCACTCTCTTATTTTCGAATTTTGTTTTGTTATTCTTTATATCATTCAAAAGTTATAATTAATAGATCAACTAGATTATTAATTCTTTTTTTGTAATATGGACATTTAATTTAATTGCGATGGAGCGCACAATTTCCTGCCACCTATCTGTCCACAGTGTAAATCTACACACCCATTTTTTCCTCTTTCCTGTTCCCACCTACTTTTGTCCTCTATAAATTTCAACTTTAAACTGTTTCAAGGTTTTTGGTAAATTATTCATCAATTGTCTTGGTAGCTTATTCGAATCCCTGAACCCCTTACCTACGAAAGAAAATCTTCCCCCACCCTTGTGCCTGAGACATACTTTCAAGAAGATCACAACGCAGGGCTGGAGAACTGCCCTGACAGTGTACTGTCTTCAGATTATTACTAGCCTGCTAGTTGACTCTCTTACCCCCATCTTCGATGCTGCAGCTACTGTTGCTCCGGTGTAGACGCGGCCTCAGGCAGCGCGCACTGGCTAGGGCTCCAGCCCAGCCAGGCTTCCGCGTGCCGCCCAACCTGACTGAGATCATCTAGGCGATTGTTGGGAAGGTCCCCAATCTACCCCTCATAAACTACGCATAGTTCACCATACATAACACAAAGTAACACTTCTTGCAGGCAGGTGGCAATACAGACCTTCCTCCTATAGCATAAGTACGCTGCATCTAACAAAACCGGTTCCAGACACACATAACTACGAATATCTTGTAATTAAGATAACATGCGCATAACAAAATGTCCCAAACTGAGAACTTTGACAGTAATTCTGAGCTATAGATTCTTTTTTTTTTTTTGTCCATTATGACTTTACGTCTTTCGAAGCAAGGTCATTAGAGGCGGGAATGGACTGGGAGCAAAGAACGGGAAAGAATTTGGCCATAAAATTTTTGAAATAACTATGCCGGCATTTGCCTTGTGTGATGTGGGGAAACCATGGAAAACACACACCTAATTGGCCCCATGAGACATCGAAGCCGCTTCCTCCCGAATGCGATGCCAGAGCATTACCGCTCACCCACCACACTTGGTTTGAGCGACAGACTAAAAACAGAACTTGTGGTCCTTCGAATGTACTTCTATAAACATAGTTCGTACCGTAGAAAAAAAAAATCTGTATAAGAACCACGGTTTTATCGGCGTTAAACACCAACAAAAATTTCTTGATGAGAGTTTTATTTAAAAAAAAAATCGATGAAGCCAGGAGTTAAGTTACAATCGTTATTTTCCTGCATACGATTAATTGATATTCGTTTGATTTTTAAGATCTTTATTCCATTATTCGCATTTGTTATACATTGATGCAAAATCTCAAAAAGTACATGCATTTTTTTATTAATTTATTTTAGCGTTCTCACATGCTTATACCGTTTTACAAAATGTTTATTTATTTATTTATTTATTTATTTATTATTATTTTTTAACGTTCCTAAATGTCATTGTTCCAGTTACACACGACACAGATGGCCCTTTTTACGACCCCGTTACTGGACTAGTCTACTTTTGTTCATTACTCGCAGATAAATTTCTTCCTGTCAAATTTTCTAAGTACAACGATTGTTTACGATTGATAGTGGTGGGAACAGTGGAAGGTAAGAACTGCAGAGGAAGACAGAGATTAGAATATATGAAGCAGATAATTGGGAATGTGGGTTGTAAGGGGTACGTCTAGACGAAGAGATTTGAGCAAGATAGGAAGAGATGGAGGATTGCATCAAACCAGTCGAGAGAGAGAAAAAAAATCATTTATTTTCCTCTATACAATGGAACCCCAACCTCTTCTTTCAGTTAAGCGGTTCTCTATCGATTGAAATTCTTTAGAAACAATATTTCGTCACACAGCTTTTCCGGACAGTTCACCCCGCCTAGGCGTGCATCGCATACACATCAAAATCCCGAGCAACGTTTCGTTGTCCGGAGTCCAGTGTGTAGGGCAGTCGGTGGTATCTGGTGGTGAATCAGTGTCGGCAGGCAAACAGACCGCGTCCGCCCACAGGGACCCGACTCGCTTCTCGCTGCTTAAACCAACTAAATAAGAAAACAACCCAGCATACGTGAGCTATTCTCGTGCGCTATGGGGTATGATTGTACTAAATTAAAGTTTAATGTATATGTCAAATGTAATTATATATCGATGTTCTGTTTGTGAACCTAACCTATTATTTGATAATTCATGTACAAATATTTATTGCTGTGGCCCTAACATTTCATATTATAATTATAGTGGCACACATTTGAGTAATAGTGACATATTTCCTGCCTTGTATGCTATCATACATTTTATTTATCTGCTTATTCCACATTCAGATGTCTGAATACTTGGACCTGAATAACCCAAGGTATCAAGATGTGGTGTATGATATATTATTTTCATGATGATTCTGATGTGGAGAAAAAGTCCTGAAGCTCCATATGAACTGAATGCTTTGGATGATTCACACATGGATAGAAACAGTAAATCTGAGAATGAAGTTACAGAGACAGATATTGATATAAGTATGCCTGCAACTCCTAGTACTAGTAGAGAGTACTCAGATTCGGAAGAAAGTAATGAGGAATGGGGAAGTGACTGTTCGCATTTTCACAATATCAAAAACAAATTAGTGGTGGGTTGTTACATCAAAATTATTGGAGGTGTGGACAGATCTGACCAACTTAGGGAACGATGTGCAGTAGGAATGCGTTCTGTAGAGTGGTGGCACAGGATCTTCTAGTTTTTATTGGATCTAGTAATAATAAACAGCTTTTATGGAAACAAAACAAAAGAAATTCCGGAAATTATGATCAACTGGTATACAGGCTTGACCTTGACAGGCAGTTGATTGCAGGATTTTCTTGTAGAAAACGGTATGGCTGAAAGTCAGCATTTCTGGCAAAAAGAGGGAAAGTGCCTGATGTGATAGGTGTAGGGACACATCAACCAATTGTAAGTAACACTTACAGAAGGTGCAGAAATTGCAGAACTAAAGCTGCTGAAAAATGCACTAGGTAAATGTGCACAACATGTGATGTACCTTTATGCAGTGAACCCTGCTTTAGAAAATTACATGGGAAGTGAAAGGAGCATATTTGTGTATAAATTATGCATTTTATGTCAATAAATAAAAGGAAAATTGATACACAACAAGTTTTTTTATTACTTCCCAGAAGTGCCCGTGGGAAGATTACTTCCCACCTCCTCGTATAGGAAAAGACAAAGAGAGAAACTTGGACTCTCTTCTCCATAATACTAAGAACACAGTTCTAGACATTTTTTTAAGATTAATTTGGTTTGTTAGGCTGCCAGAACTATTTTGCCCGCGAAAGGGTTAAGTAAATAGAACTTTATAAAACAGTGTTCAGTACAATTCCTTGTGCCTTACGCTGTAGCAAAAAGCTATCATCCTGATGACCTTAAGCCTACGTTATGCCACGTAATATCAGTTTTAATCATGGTGTAGGCCGCATAGAACGCGATCAATGGGGAAATACTCTCATTAAAACGTAATAATAAGTCCAATAACATAGCTCTCATGATAGCAAATTACATCATTTTAAAAAAAAATCTTTAATAATTTTTTCCCTCTGCTGTGAACGACTAATGCTAATATTTCTGCTCTAAAATGAAATCTGCATCACTGCATCGCGATATCAACGTGATTTCATGTTTCTTAGAAAATATAACGAAACCATTTACGTAAAACGAATATGAAGAAACAAAAAGCAACTAATAATTAATACATTGATTTTAACGAAAAATATATTTTTCTTTCAGAGCTATGGAAATTCTCCGCAGTTGATTAATTAAATAGAATCAATATTAATAAAATAAGGGATACAGTCTCTGTTATGTAGTAATATCTCTGGCATTTATTAATCCAGCAACGAAGGCTGGGCACGGCTAAATGATGACACAATAACCAAGTTTACCTGAAATGTTACTTTGCTTTTAGTACAGGAGACAACGTTTTCGGCAGGCATTGTGCACAGTGAGTTTTTTCAAACGACACACTAAAAGTAGACAACTCAGCGCCATATTCTTGCTAGCGGCCACAACAATGCGGTCTCACGCTCATGTCGTAAGCCAACTACCTTACTTCCTAACACTAGCAGCAGATGATTCCGTACACACGTGTGTTGAGCCGGTAACTACCTGACTCTTAGCTTACTAATATAGCACTTGTACTAATTACTAGACATTTAAAGCAGCCTGGCGGTTCAGTGGTTAAGGCATCTGACTGTGATACTGATGCATCCTTAACGAGACCTTCACCTCTCGCTGTGTAATGTGAAGTATGGTAGAAAGCTTCACTGGTTCGGATTCCACGTTAAACTGTAAGTCCACTATCGGGTTAGATTAGGTTATGCTACGGCAGGGGCGTATTGTGCAGCTAATAAAAACTCTGTAACCAGGTCATTGTGGCGACCCAAACCTTTAGCTTACTGGACATATTTGAAAACGTGCATAACATTCATATATCCTCAGAATATTTACCTTACAACTGAAAACTGTAAAAAGTTGTTTTAAAAAAGTTCTGTTTCAAGTGTTTTTAAATAAAGTTCATTGCTCGTCCTGCAAAATTCTGACAATTTCTTTATCTGCCGCAGTATTAAATTTGTTACAAATATTAATTTAATTTTTTACGAAAATCGTAACCTCCAGAATGACCGCTATTTTTTCCTGTAAACAAAGGATTTTGAAAGAATTTTTTAATTAGTAGTTCCGGAAAAAAGGGAGATTTTTTTCGTCAAATGATTCGCGAAATCGTAGAACAGCAACAGAAATACAAACATTTTGAGTGTCAGTGGTTTCCCAGCTTTCACTTTTTTTTTTTTTTTTTTTTTGCTTATGTCTTTACGCCTTGTCAACGTCGAGGTCATAGGAGGCGGGGAAAAACTGGGGGCAAGAACGGGAAGTAATTCGGTCGTGACCTTTTTTTTTTAAGAAACCATCGCGACACCCGGCTAGAGTCATTTGGGAAACCATGGACAACCCAAATCTAGATGGCCGGACTAGAATTTGACTTCGAGGCCAGAGCGTTGCCTTTCACCCATCACGCTCGCTACCTTTCTTCTCATAGTCGCAGGTAGGTGCCGAATGTTTGCAAGAATTCAGCAGAAAGGAAACAAGGGAGAACCAATTAAGAAACAATTACGTCTCTGGGTGGCAGTTAGAGTAATTAGTTAACTTCGCTGATACAAAAATGCGGAAGCGTTGAGAATCTGGTCCCACCACTTTATCTGATTAACTCGCAAACAACACAGCTGGCGCGAACTCTCCTCTTTTTAACAAGGGGTGAACAAACACCATAGGAGGATAAATGTCGAACCCTCTTCACAAGATGCTTTAATAAGGGGAAACTCCAATTATCTGTTTTGTTAGGTTTTTCTGTTAAATGTATGTTCATGTCCCCATATGATTATGGTATTATATCTTGAACATACTGTGTAAATCATGATCGATTTGTTTTTATATTTTACTCCCGGCATCAGTAAAAGGCTCATGTGGTCGTAATGACCCGGTGATACGACATATATTGTCTGTGCATTCCGCCGCAGCCGTGCCGCCTTAACCTAACCCGATAATCCGACTGGTACAGTTGGTGCGCATGTTTATTCTTTTTTAAATTAATTTTTTAATTTAATTTAATTGCAATGATGCACATGCTCCGGTGGCAATTTCCGTACACACCCATCTTACCCCTATCCTGCACCCACCTACATTTGCTCTCTACGTTTTTGGTAAGTTAATCATCATGTTACTTGGTAACTAAATCCAATACCTTACACCCTTACCTAAAAAGAGAATCTTCCCTCACCCTTGTGCCTAAAATCGAGAGCCAGCTTGTGGTCATGGTCATCCTTTCCCTTCCATACACTACTTTTCATACCTAGTCCAATATCTTTCCATGCCTCATCGCCAGTATACGCCCTGCACACTCGCATTACCCTCCTCATCCTCGTCCTGTCTTGCAATGAATCCCATTCCAGCTCCTTTATCATATCTGTCACTAATTGCATTCTGCGATAATTTCCGGAAACAAATCTAGCAGCCCTTCTTTGCACCCTCTCCAACTCCTGTATTTGACACTTAAAATGTGGATCCCATACTACTCTACCATATTCGAGACATGGTCTGACAAAAGTTTTGTAACCCAATTCCTTTACTTCTCTCGTACATACCCTCATAACATGTGCAGAATTATGAAACCTTTTCCTACCACCTGTCCAATGTGTCCTGCCCAGTTAAGCTTGTTATCAAGTGTAATGCCGAGATATTTACATTTCAAGTCTTCAGCAAGCATTTCTTTCCCCACCTTATATTCATTATTAACCTTTTGTTTTTTATTTGTGTAGCTAATAAGCTGACGCTTCTTTGTATTTATCTTCATCACATGTTGACCAACCCAACTAGATATTTATTTATTTATCAATCTTGTTCCATGGATCCCTGCTGAGGAAATACCTCTGGGATGTGAAACATGTCATTGTTGATACATATACACATAATATGAGTCACATCATAGTAAATATATATATATACATATTTTACAAATACAAGAAATAATAAACATACATTTTTGCAACTGAGTTTTGCAAACGTCATAATGAGTACAATTAATTATTTTCTTCAAATTCTTGAATGGAGTAGAAGGAGTTGCCAATAAGATAATCTCTAAGTTTTTGTTTGAATACATCTTTATTATCTGAAAGCTGTTTTATACGATTAGGTAGTTTATTAAACAGATGTATCCCAGAATAATTAACTCCTCTTTGTACTAATGACAGAGATGTTTGTGTTTTATGCAAGTTATTTCTGTTTCTTGTATTGAAACTGTGTACCTGTGAATTAGGTGTAAACAGGTTAAAATTTTCTATGACAAAGCTCATGAGAGAATATATATACTGAGAATACATTGTAAGAATATTGAGTTTCTTAAAGAGTTGTCTGCAAGAAGTTCTTGGTTTTACCCTACACAGAAACCTAATAGCTCTTTTCTGTGCTATGAAAACTTTTTTACTTTGTGAAGAGTTTCCCCAAAAAATTATGCCATATGACATTACTGAATGAAAATATGAGGAGTACACCTGTTTCATTAATTCTAGATCTGCTGTTAGAGAAAGTGTTCGTATTGCGAAGGTGGCACTACTTAACTTTGCCAGTAGTGTAGTGATATGATCATGCCAACAGAGTTTCTGATCTATTTTAATACCAAGAAATTTTATACTCTCTGTTTCTAAGATTTTGTTGTTTTTATAGTTTATACATATATCTGGCTGTGCATAGTTTTTTGTTTTAAACCTAATATAATGTGTTTTTTCAAAATTTAATTTTAATGAATTTGCCTTAAACCAATTTGCTACTACTCTAAGTACTTCATTTACATTAAATTCTATAGTACTGTTTGGTGTTTTACGCACAGTCAGGTTAGTGTCATCTGCAAATAAAACACTCTTAACTTTGTCGGATAAATTTCCAGGAAGGTCATTGATGTATAACAGAAAGAGGAGGGGACCTAAGACAGAGCCTTGTGGAATTCCATGTTTTATTTTCTCCCAGTCTGATGAAGCATCTTTACTTATTTTAGAATCAAAAATTGAAACTTTTTGCATTCGGCTTTCAATGTATGATTTAAACCATTTACCTGCGGTCCCAAAAATACCATAGTATTCCATTTTTTTCAAAAGTAATTCATGATTTACACAGTCAAATGCTTTTGCAAGATCACAAAATATTCCTACAGGATTCATTTTATTATTCAGTTCCTCAAATGTGTTATTTAAAAATGAATATATAGCCATTTCTATGGATGATCCTTTTTTGAACCCAAATTGTGAATTAGTTAGGATATTATAGTGTGTAACATGTTTTATTACTCTACTATACATGACTATACATATCCTGTCCAGATCACCCTGCAACTTTTTACAGTCCTCCATCGTTTTGATCCTTTTATACAGCATTATGTCATCTGAAAACAATGTGATTTCAGATAGTAAACAATCAACACAATTATTCATTAGAATAATGAATAGCAATGGTCCCAATACGCTATCCTGCGGCACTCCCATTTTTCTTCGACCTCTTTTGATACCGCATTTCGTACCCTAACTTCTACTGTACCTTTTAAAAATTCTTCTACCCACCAAATCACTTTCTCATCCTCTCGAATAGTTTTTACCTTATTTAGTGCCATGTTATGGCTCACTCCGTCAAACCTCTTTGAAAGATCTAGTGCTAAACTCTCAATTTGGCCTCCCTCGTCCATTTCATATGAAATATCTTGCATATATTCCACCAACTGAGATTCGTATGAATATCCTTGCCTGAACCCATGTTGCCTACTTGAAAACCACTTACGTTCCTCACATTTATTTCTGATGTAGTTGTATATCAAACTTTTCATTCATTTACCTACCACTCATGTCAAACTGATTGGCCTGTGTATATTTACTTAAGTTTTTTCAAGAATCGTTTCCTGGTCATAGGAAGTAATGTGAAACATAGCATAAAAACGTGTCTTCCTCTGAGGCCTTCAGAGAGGATGCTACGGGGCCCTTGTCTCTCCTAGACTGTGTTGAGCTTCCGCAAGGAAATGTGCACAGGATTCCTCGTGTTGGTAGTGCAGTTGTAGTCCGTAACCTTGAGGTACACTCGAGAGTTTTGAAGGGCATGTACACAATACAGCACTTCGCGCTTCCTCATTTCTGTGTTCCTGTTGGCGGTACGGACTGAGAACGTAGTAGCGGATGTGCGTGACGAAGCAACATGTATTATGATTCTAGCGAAGTTATCAGTCTTGTCAAGTTCTTGAGCGTCCTTCCTTCCTTCCTCCTTCCCTTCCGTTTTCCTGAAATGATGTTTACCTCCGCTTCTCGATGACACGGGCTAGGTGGCTGCCCTGGAGGGAGTTAATATTACTTGGCAAACATACCTGGGTGGTTTCATCCTCAATGATGAAACTGTATGTACGTGTCAGTGTCTGTGTGTATGATTGTGATGTTTATGTTCAGTGCAGTGTGTTGTTTGTGTTGTGAATAAATGAAAGATGAAGGAGAGGAGAGGGTGAAATCCGTTGCTAGCCACTCGAACCTACTCTTCCGAAAGATACCAAGAGGCCACTAGGCTTAACCTTCGATCTGAAGGGCGAATCACCATCAACATAGTCGTACGCCCTCACTCCATACGCTATACGGTACTTTGATGTACTATTTGGTGATTAAGGATTGTGCACTACCAGCTCTCCTACCCTACCCGCCAAATCCTGTGAAGAAAATTTCCTCCACCACCAGGACTTGAGCCAGACACCACCACGGAGCCGCAAACACCTGAGCCAACTCTGATAAAGGTAATATTAATCATATTTAAATTACAATGGGCAGCTAACGCATTAGTTTATCTAATAAGAATGAACAGATTTTACAGCTATCTCAAGCTTGCTTCAAGTTTCTCTCGATAACCAAAATTACATTCGATGGGCGAAGCAGGAATGATGTAAAAGCAGAATGGCACTAGCAAATAGATGAGAAAGAAAAATCTTTTAGTTTCAAATATTGATCTAGGAGGCAGAAAGTATTTTTTTTAAACTGTGAGTGGTAGCGAAGCATGGACTTTAGAATACCAGAAAGAAAGAACATTGAAGCATCTGTAATGTTATGGTATAGAAGGATGCTAAAAATTAAGTGGACAAATGAAGTACGCAATTAACGAGTTTTGGAAATGATGGGTCAGGAAAGAAGTTTGTGGAAGAAGTTTACAGAAAGAAGAGACAGGATGGTAAGTCATACTTTCAGACATACAAAATTGGTAAATTTGTTAGTGAAGGGAACAGTCGAAGAAAAAAAACTGTAGAGGAGAGGACGTGGGTTGTGAGGGGGTGTGCAGAGATGATGAGGTTAGTAGAACATAGGAAGAGATGGAGGATGGCATCAAACCAGTCAAAAGACTGATGACAGTATAAAAAAAGCTGTAATGACCCTGATGTTTACTATACGTCGACTTATTCTCAGCTTATCGCTGGTAACCAAATAATTTTATTTTCTCTTCAAACAGTACCACAACTCGCGAATGTATACATTGCGGAATTTCATACTCTTTCCTCAGTTTTAACTATCGTTTGTGATGTTACCGCTGGCAGTTGTAGTTACATTGTGTTTCCTACCGCAGTGCATCGCATACTAAACGCCTGTAACAAGTTACCACCGAATAAATGACCTAAGTTGCCAAACGTTGTGGCTGCTTACAAAACCAGGTACTACTACTACTACTACTTCTACTACGACGACGACGACGACGACGATGATGATGATTATGATGATTATGATGCTTTGGATGCTTTTAGGTAACATTGGCCAAAGGAAATCTGCATCGTATCCATCAACACTTTAGGTTCTTGACTGACCCTTATCACCAACGCTTTCTTAGCCTGCGAACGCATACGCACCTACCATTTTTCGTTTCCTGTCTTTCCCAATTTGGTATAAATTTTGTATCGATTACTTTTTGTATATTCCTTGCTTTTCTTCTACTGGTTCTACCTGAATTTATTCCCGAGCACATTATTTCGTATTTTCCTTCTTTTGTGATTCCTTCAACCCACATCAGAAATTTCATCTTCGAACTAGCGTTATAACCCATGTTTCGCTCCAGAGAATGCAACTGGAGTAGCAAGTGTGTTCTAGAGCCGAACTTTGATGTCTAGGATAAGTTATGTTTTGAATACTTTAAAAATTATTAGTATTTCCCGCAAACTTAGTCTCCATGAACCTGTTATTTCGCAGAAGTAAAGGGGGGGAAAAAATCTGAAAACACGTTTAATGCTGATTTTAACTTCACGAGTTCAATGTTACTAAATAACCAGTATTTATCTTCGATGTAGTGTGATCTTTGGTGCCCATATCTTCAGGCTACGAAAGGAGTTTTCGTTCTTGATGTAATGTGATTTTGGCACCTATCAGCACAAGTTACGATTATCATCTATTTTTACTGAGCGTGGTGGTGTAACGGCTAACGTTCTGGCCTCGCATTCTGGAGGACGGCGGTTCGAATACCCGTCCGGGCATCCAGATTTGGGTTTTCCATGGTTTCCCAAATCACTCCAGGCAAATGCCGGGATGCTTCCTTAAAAAGGCCACGGCCGAATTTCTTCCCATTCCTTTCCCATAAAAAAAATAAAAAACAAAAATATCATCTATTTCTCTGTCCATCGAACACGAAGAGTCAAAAGACAAACCTCTGTTTTTAACTTATACCCTAAGGTTTCAAACTGTGAAAACCGTATCCAAATCGGTTAGATAGGTTTTGCATGATGCACGAACAAATAAAACGCAGGAAACGGACGCTTACAGATTTCGATATAGTCTATATGTTTAAACAGCTATCCCAGTCACGAGTGATGTGAGGTATGAGTTGCGTGGTATGTTGCGAGGCTGAGTGCTGGCCACTTGTTGATGCGTGTCGGGCGCGGGCACCATGCTGCGTGCGGACACGCGTGGCACGCAGTCGCCGCACCACACCGAGCCTCGCTCATACGCCAACACCGCACAGCTAATAGCGCTGTAAACTCCACTCTCAAGTTTAATACTTACTTATCACATACTTTTCTGTTCAAACGTTCGTTTGTCGTCATAGTACACATTCTCCTGTCACAACCATCCACATGTGAACTTTTCCTTGGTAAATTTACACTCGTTTCCTGTCGCCTGCCCCAGTGATGGAAGTTATCTAAGTGATTATTATTTTGTATGGATGACCGGGGTGTATGTATTTTCAGACGAACCATCATCGACTGTGTCATATGATCTCACACCATACGTACTTAGGGAAGTTTGGGATTTAGCGCAGGACTTTGGTGCACAATCCAGTGACCAGCCTCCTACCCAGCAGGCCAAGTCCTGATTATGAAAATTTTTCCTATTAGTAAGCCTCGAAGCAGCTATCACGGTGCCGCAAGAAACTGAGCCGATCAGGCAGGTCCAAGAAGCTAAGTGTTTGTAACGCCGTAACTGAATAAATGGATAAATAAATATGTCTGTCTCTATTGGTTTACTTAATTAGTACTGATGCTGGACAATACACAAGTACATAGTTACATTTAGTTCTGAACAGCTTTAAATCTATTGCCGAATCGGTCTAGACACAGTCGCCACGGGTAAATTATCCGAAATTATGTCACTCAGCGTAGCCACAGGCATACAAATGAAACATCCTTCCTGGAATACAGTTAACACTTATTTATTACGTAAAAGTTCACAAGCTGTTTCAAAACACCGTGTAAACCACCAGATGTATAATTCTAATCGGACCTCGTAGATCTGAAGATTGCCAGGTTCGATTAAGCAGTGAACAAGACTATTTATAATTGCCAAACCTGCCGCACATGTGACGGCACCACATTTCACTGTTCACAGTTCCTACTCATTACAGCTTTGCACTGAAACTGTCACCGAGGCTGTAATTAAGTCTGTAGTCATCCTTTATAAAGGTCCTGTAGCTAACTCACAGTTCACTCGCTCACAGTACATTCAGTTATTACCACGCGCGCTTACACATCGACATAGTCTTAAGCCATCTTGTCTCTTACTTAAGATATTTCGCTCTGCGGCAAGAATCGATGTATCGATCGTATCGTTACATGTTGTTTCATGGTATCCACTGTGCGCCATAACTTGGTGCATGAGCAACTCTGACGTGACGGAAAGTATTACAGTTTGCTTGTTATCGAATCCAATTATCTCCCGTGCTTTTTTTTTTGGAAGACAACTCAACAGTTAGTTTTTAACTGAATGCTTTAAATTTTTTTAACCATTTAGTCGATTTCACAAAGCTTATTTTAGGTATGCAAGCATATATCGATATTACAAGTCTGTATTAGTTCTGTTAGTGTATGTGCGTTATTCCTAAAGTTTTCGTGTTAACACTGGTAGAATACACCACTTACTCAAATACGCCCACCGAGCATACTGGGTAAACAGTAACGCTCGGGCCTGGCTTTCGGAAGGTCGCGGGTTCAAGTCCCCGATCGGTCATCGTATTTCGGCTTTACACGGTTTACCGGAACCGCAACCAGACGAATGGTGGAATGGTTCCTTGAAAAGGCCATGGCAGAATTACTTTACGTTTTTTGCCACCGCCTTCTCCCGGCTCTAACGACCACAATATCGACGAATCGTGAGGCCCGAAAGAAACAAAACAAAACAAAAACCGCCCGTGGCCTAAGGCCGGACTCAAATCGGTGATCTCTGAAACTAGAGGCTATCGCGCTACCGCTTAAAAACCGTTCATTCAAACTGCAGAATACTCAGAAAAACGCAAACAATAATGCAGGTGGGAGCAGAAGAAACTTTTTCCTACCTTAACAATTTGTGAACTTCATATTTTTAAAGTCTTACCGCACCTACCATAAGTTTTAATGTTTATATTTAGATCTACCTTTAGGTTGTTGAAGAATTATCCACTAAAATTCGAAGTACTTGAAGTAAAAATTGAGGCTGCAACTAGACACCTGGTGCAACTGTGATTCTTCTACGAATAAGAAAGAACGGCGCCTTGGAACGGAGGTCTGCGGCAGACCTTTCGTAAATAACATAATCACAACCGCCAAGGTTCGTAATCATAAATCCGCGAGTGTAATGAATTCATTAAGTCCAAAAACGAGTTCATAGCAGAACGTCCTGGATTTTCCACAGGAAGTTACACGACCTACAACTTCGAAGCAATATCGAATCTACGTACAGTTACTTTCAATGTATAAAATAAGCTTTAACGTAACTGCGTATGAGTTGAATCGCCAAAAGCCTAAGAGTGCCATGCTTTCAATTAAACTTTCCTTAACACATTTTGATATAGATCACAGTCTGCCTATTACTTCTAACATATCTAAGTTTACCACGAATGAGCTGAACGGCTGTGCGTAAAAAAACTGTTTGATTACTTTAAGCTGAATGTATTGATACTGCACTGAGATTTAACGATTCCGATAACACAAAAAATTTCCGATCTTATGGAAAATTGAAACTGCTCCAACAATAAATGTTTGCAAGTTGTTGCACCGTCATCCTGGAGGTACAACCAGGGCGAGTTCAAGTCACAGTCAGACGGTTATTACCGATTTTCCTCACTCCGTATTTTGAGTATCAAATTCTGGAGTTGGAAGGGATACAAAGAGGGCAGATAGATTTGTTACTGGAAATTAACGCTGAACGCAATCAGTAACTGATATGAAAAAGGAGCTAGATTGCAAGTTTTTGGGAGGCAGGAGGAGAGTGAAAAGAGCGCTGGGAGTCTACGAGGAGTACTATCATAGTGATAAGGCCTGGATGTATATTCATAGAAGAATTAGAGTATTACAATGAAAGGAAAAGATGATCATGAATGTAAGCCGGTACCCGATTTCAGACATAAGGGAGTGGGAAATTTTTCTTTTCTAGTTAAGAAAATAATGGTTTTCAACAAAAAAAAAAAAAGAAAGAAAGAAATTCCAAGGGAAGTGATCAATAATTTACCAAATAAACAGAAAAGAAATTAAAATTCGTAAATGGCAAAAGTTGGCTAGTGGAGATTTAAGATGAAAACCAATGAATGGTAAAATATTCGTCTAAGGAAATTGCCACCCTATCATACACTCCATCGCTTCTAAATTAAATTTCTTATTGAGGTGAAATAGGTGACAGTCGCCATTTTATCTCTCACTACCGTTATCACATACTATGTAATCGCCAAACAACAGTAAAAACTCTCTAACGTCTTCAACTGTAAGCGTCAAATTTTCTCGCAGGTGGTATACTGACCTGTTGCAAAAAAATATGTCTACTCGTGTATACTGTCTGACCCTTCAACCTCTGCCTTCAACAGTCGGAGAAAGCCCTACTGATCATACTAGACAACTTCATCAAATGGTGCAACCGCTGGCGACTAATAATTAATCCCAATAAAACACAAGCCATTATTTTTGGAAAAACTAGTAAAAGATACAGGCTCGCTGATTTTAACATAACCATATACAATCATCCCATCCAGCTACAACCCACAGTTACATACCTAGGAATCACCCTCGACCGACATCTTACATGGACACCTCATCTTAGAACCATCAACTCCAAAGCCCAAACCCGCCTAAACCTTTTAAAATTACTTACTGGAACATCCTGGGGACTACATAGCCAGGTCATCATAAATACATACAAAGCATTTCTTCGCCCCATCCTAACTTATGGTCACCTCTCATGGCTCTCCGCCCCTGATCACTTCTACAATAGACTCCAAATAATAGAACGCCACGCCCTCCGAATCGCCTACCGAATAAGACTACCTTCTCCTACCCAACAGCTTTATACCAGAATGCGTTTTCCTCACATACTGATCCACATAGAATCCCTCCGGCTAAAATATGCTATCAATAGCCTTCTAAACAAAAATCCTATAACTCACCGCCTACTTAAAGAACCACTTCATCTCCCCTCCTGTTACAAACAGATCCCACCAACACTGCACCTCCAAAATATCCTTTATATAACCCAGCACAGAGACCGACCACCTACAATACCTCAACAAGAGAAGAGAACAAAAATTTACCCCACTCTGTGAATGACATCAAAATCGCCTACTACTAGCCACAAATCTGCAAGATAAGCAAACAAAATATTGTACAAAACTACAACTTTGATCATGTAACAACTTAATGCAAATCAACTGTATAATTTTTGTAAAAGTGTAAACATTCCTTTACGAAAATCTATTGTAAATTGTATTATCATTTGGCTGAAGAGCACGACATGTGTGCTGCCAGCCCGCTTCCCCCATTAAGGGGGATGAATGAAATGACAATAAATATATATATATATATACTGTCTGAAATACTGTTATTTTCTAAAGCCAATAAGCCCAAATATGAACTCTCCTAGTACCGCCCTATTAGCCTCACATCCGTATTCAGCAAAGTCTTTGAAACAATTCTAATTCGCCGCATCCACCAACATCTGCAACAATTCCTTCCACTCCCACGTACCCAAGCCGGTTTTCGACCAAACTACTCTCAACTCTGTCGACGACCAGCTTCTCCACCTGACGCAACTAGTGACAAATCAACTAAACAAAAAGAAATCAGCCATCGTCATCTCATAAGACGTGAAGAAAGGCTTTTAACAAAGTATGGCACGCCGTACTATTATTCAAACTACAGTTATACGCGTTACCGATAACCTACGTCCGCCTTATTGCATCCTTCCTTACTAACCGTCAAGCCTACGTCATCATTAATAACTCCCCATTCCAGGTACTTTACTCCAAATGCTGGTGTGCCTCAAGGTTCCGTCCTCTCCCCACTCCTTTTCCTATTGTACACAGCTGATATTCTCCAACCACTCTCTCCTATCTACCTCCTACAATTCGCCGACGACACCGCCTACCTCGCTTGCTGCAATAACCTTCAACAATCCGCCAAAGCACTACAAAAACACTTAGACAGCTTTATAGAATGGTGTAACAAATGGAGACTGACAATCAATCCACAAAAGACGCAAGAAATAAGTTTTGGACGAACTACAAGATGATTAAGACAAAATTACTTTAATATTACAATCTACGGCAAACAGTCAAATATCTGGGATTGACTCTAGACCGCCAACTCACTTGAACTGCCCGCCTAAAGACGATCAAAGACAAAGCTAAATCACGACTTAACTTGATAAAAAGACTGACAGGACATAGATGGGGTCTAAACGCCGAGACTGTACTCCATACGTATAAAACATTAGTAAGACCTATTTTAACATATGCCAACACCGCTTGGATATCCGCATGCCCAGCCCATTACAAGGCACTGCAAATAATAGAACGCCATGCACTCCACCACGCTTACAGAATCCGCCTACCCTTCCCAAACCACACCCTGTACGAAAAATAACCTTTCCGCACCTCCTTCTCTTTCTCGAACGCCTCAGAATATCCTTCACAGTACGCAGAAACAACACACACAATCCACTCTCCACTCCTCATATTAAAACTCCAGACGCACTAGAACCATATCACAAATATATACCACCAGCTCTCCACCTCTACGCACTACACACATTAAACAATAGAAACTTCAATAGCCTCCCTATACCCAACAAACACATCCGCCCAGAAATATACCCATCATTTCAATCATAAGTGCCAGTCACAGAAGAAAATGAAATACCAGAATTAATAAAATCTATTATGGAACAATCCGGCAATCTTAAAACTGTGTGCAAAAAGTTCTAAAAGTAAAATAAAATCGTACATCATTATAAAAACTATATACTAAAATATGCATTGTAACATGTACAAAGTATACTGTAAACCATTGTAAGAATGATAAATTATAACAAATAGACCAGACTTGTAATTAAAAATGTAGGCTGAAGAGCGGACATCACCCGCTGCCAGCCCAGCCCCATGTGTGGGGAAATGAAATAACAAATAAATAAATAAAAATAAACTGTAGGCCCTACAGAAGATCTTTATAGTATAAGTAAAGAACGTCACACATTTTATAATTATAACTAATAAAGATAAAGATAAAGAAGTTACTATAGTAAATCTTTTTAACCGACTTCAAAAAAAGGAGGAGGTTCTCAATTCGTCTGTATTTTTTTTTTTTTTTTTTTTTGTATGTATGTTCAGCGATATCTTCGCCAATTTTGAACCGATTTAAATGAAATTTTTTTAGTGGATAGGGTATAACTCCAAAATGGTCCCATATGAATTGCATTGAGAAACCACCCCTTCTACCCCCTTCCACCCCTTAATTTTTATACAAATCCACATTTTTTATTCGATCTCGATAAAACTTGGGACATATATAGCCAAAAATAAACAGAAAAATACTGTCAACTTTTGGTTTAAAAAAACTGTACCCCTCTCAACCTATCTACCCCCTTAATTTTTGCCAATTTTCTTTATTCAAAGCTACAGTCGACACCATTTAACTGATCTCCATTAAAGTTGGAAATTACATGTAGTTTTTCATGGAGAAGGTTATTGACCAAAAAAATAAAAATAAAAAACCACCCCTACCCCCTTTACACATCGAATTACTGAACTTCTTTTGGTGTTAAAGGGGGAGTACGAACAAAAATTCCCAATATTTTACAGCATGTCGTGAGGCAGATATTGTTATTGCGGGAGACAGCTTAGGCAAACAAATTAACAGTATTTTAATCTGTGGCTTGGTCTTATTAGTCATCCAGGCATATCTCTGGCGCTACAGTGTCAGTTGGTAGTCTGCATCATGCAGTAAACGATTTACAGTTAGTATATAATATCGGCGTATCATTTTATAGCATTAATTGTAGGTAAGCAGTAACATGATTTTTATGTATTATTGTTATTCCCTATTGTTTTTATATTTTTGTTTTTCTTGCTTTCGCTGGCACCGACTCCAAAAATAACTAATTAATGTAAAAATTTCAATGACAGTAATGTAAAATATTGTGCATTTAGATTTGCTTTTTCCTAAGCAAAGTATAAAGTTATTTTAAAATTTTTAGTGCTTTTTTTTAAGGCGGTTTTTATGTTTTTTTAAACAATTATTTTATTCAAATCATATAATCAAACAGAACACCACATGAGACAAGTGCATCTTGTTAAACGTTGCCCATTTATATTCGAAATGAACAATCAGAGTGCAAATTAGAGCCTGTTTTTTACTTTGATAGTTCTTATTCTTACCTTTCTATCCCTGATCCTCTTCTCGATAAGACTGGCCATTCTGGAAACCAAGTAACATCGCAAGTGACGGGCGTTGGCTGAATACTGCAGATGATTCTGTAACAAACAACAGTGGAAACGTTATATCCACTGATCCGTTCAGATACATCATAAATAATTTGAGGGATTATTTCTTTCAACAAAAGCGTGGGAGTATATAAAACAAATAACAATTCGTACTGTTCCACATTTCTTCTTGTACTGACTCAAATCCTCCACAGATCGGTAGAATCAAGAAACCATCCCCACTTTTTATTCAATTGGACAATTTAACAAGTTTGACAATGTAATTGAAGTTTATAATTTTATATTTTAACCAATGACATAAGTGCACATCGTACTACGATATGACAAGGGTTCTTTGGCTCTTTTCTGTGTATATGTGATTCTACACGTCCTTCTGAAGAAGACGCGGTCAAGGTTAAATAAACCTAATTAATGAAACTGGTTGGCTATTATTTTCACCCTTACAATTGGAATCCATAGGTTTTACAAAATTTGTATTCAGTTTTTCTTTTACGTTGACCTTCAGGAGGTTTATCGTACTCTCTCATTTAACGATTTTTACAGTGAAGTGTAATGAGTACTGACACAAGTTCATATAGAAAAAACGATATTTCAAACCTCTTACTAAATCGAGCTTTGTAATTTGTTACTCTCGTTTCCAGATTTGACTAACCGTATTTTTACCTACCTCGAGTTACATGTAATATTGTTTAAGTTAAGTTAGGGAAAAGATAACTATGACCATAAACTGGCGCTCGCTTTGATGCATAAAGGAGTGGGAAAATATTCTTTTGTACGTATGGGAGTCAAGGGTTGGAATAAATTACCAATGAAAATGACAAATAATTTAAAAAAACAGAAAGAATTAGAAAATAAAATTCGTAATGGAAAAAAGTAGAAAGCAGGGGGGATTTACACTCAAAGGATATAAGATACTTATCCAAAAAATTATAATAAGAAAGGGTTTAATAGACGACTGAGGAAATTGCCACCGGAGCGTGCGCTCCATTTCAATTGGATTTAACTAAATCGTGTCTGACGAGACATTAGTAACTTTCAACGCGGGACAAGCAAGGTGCCTCCACGAGCGGCGTTATATTTTGCAATGCCCGGCGTCCCCTGGTAACAGAAGGCAAGTTGCCTCTGGCCAAACTTTGCAGCACGCTGACAGCGTCTACAGCTTCTACAACAGCTATCGACACGAGAAGAAGAACCAACATTCAACAACGTAACCTGTTACCGTCAGAACAGTTAGCTTGAAAAAATTAACTCTTATTTTATTTAATTGCAATGGAGTGCACGCTCCGGTGGCAATTTCCCTAAACACCCATTTTCCCCCTTTCCGGCACCCGCCTACTTTTGATCTCCACAAACTTAAAATTGTTCAAAAATTTTTGGTTAATTATTCATCATTTCTCCTGGTAACTTATTTCAATCCCTAACCCCCTTATCTAAAAGGAGAATGTTCCTATACCCTTGTGTCTGAAATCGAGTGCCAGCTTGTGGTCATGGTCATCTTTTCCCTTCCATGCATTACTTTTCATTCTTATATCAATATCTTTCCATGCCTCATTACCAATATACGCCCTGTACACTCCCATTACCCTCTTCACCCTTCTCCTGTCTTCTAATGAATCCCATTCCAGCTGTTTTATCATATCTGTTATTGATTGTATTCAGCGGTAACAAACAAATCTAGCAGCCCTTTTTTTGCATCCTCTCCAACTCCTGTATTTGATATTCAAAATATGAGTCCCATAGTACACCGCCATATTCAAGCAATGGTCTGACCAAAGTTTTGTAACCCAATACCTTTACTTCTCTCGTCCCCTCATCACTCCCTCCAACAAGTGAAGAATTTTGAAAACTTTACCTACTACCTGTCGAATGTGTCCTGCCTAGTTAAACTTGTTATTAAATGTAATGCCAAGATATTTACATTTCAAGTCTTCACCAAGTAAATCTTTTTCCACCTTATAATCATAATCAGCCTTTAATTTTCTATATGTGTTCCTAATAAGTTGGCTCTTCTTTGCATTTATTTTCATCCCATGTTTACCAACCCAACTAGATATCCTGTCCAGATCACCCTGCAGCTGTTTACAGTCCTCTAACGTTTTGATCCTTATATAGCAGTATTACATCTGCAAACTGTCTCATTCCTGACAGTAAACCAAAAACACAATTATTCATTAGAGTAATTAATAACAATGGTCCCAATACGCTTTCCTGTTGCACACCCATTTTTACTTCCGCTTCTTTTGATACTGTATTTCCTATTCTAATTTCTTGTTTTCTACATTTTAAAAATTCTTATACCCAGAAAATCACTTTCTTATCCACTCCAATAGTTTTTACCTTATTTACTACCATTTTATGACATAGTATGTCAACAAAAAGCCTTTGAAGGCTCTAGTGCTAAACTATCAATTTGGCCTCCCTTGTCCATTTCATCCGAAATATCTTGCATATATTCCATCAACCGAGATTCGCATTAATATCCTTGCCTAAAGCCATGTTTCCTAGATATGATATGAACATCAGCTGCAGTCTTTCAAGTTCTTTCACGAATAAAAATTTCGACAGTAATCTTTACCTTAAAAGAAAAGCAAAAAAACGTAAAACATTATTCCGTCCATTTAATAAATCTGTTGCATTAGAATTGAAACACGACTTACACAACAGAGAAGTATTAAGATCCTTTGAGTTGTATAACACGGGACAATCTACCGCCTAAATATGTCATAGAGTACTGTGAACTGAAGACGTGAGTGAAAGAAAATTTTTACTATAAATCAGAATGTTATGCAGTACCAACGTAGGAGAAGAACTCCTGGCTAAAAAAATCTCTGAGAATCTAGACTTCGAAGACAAGTACAGAGGTACTTCGAGCGTCAATTAGCAGAGACGAGACCCAAGGGCGCTAATGACCCCGTCGTCGACGCGCCCTAAAACCCAAATAACAACAACAACAACAACAACGAGACCCAAGACGGTTGCCGACATCCGGAACGGATAGGAACTTGAAGAGGAACGTTCTACATGCCAACGTTGAGATCAAAGTATGACTACGAGGTGTGAAAATTAACAATGTGATTTTTATTCAAAAGGAAAACTTAGAAAAATATCAGAAAATAAGATTATATTCAGCATTTTTACTTCTACATCTTTTAAGTTCCTGGAATCATAAACAATTTTAATTTGCTTCTGCTCTTGATAATATAAAGCCAAAGAAGACAAGATCGAGCATGTTCCTGCAAAACACAAGTCGCGAGTGACGTGTGGCCAAGGGAGAAGAAACACTGAGCATATTTTCGAAATTTCAGTCCGTTGGTATACGTTGAATTTTGTAAATAATTCCTTAATTAAGAACTGGAGAAAAACCGGTAGAGTTCGGATTCCGCACTGTAATGACCTAACCTAAACAATTACCTCGCATGTGCTAGGCCGGACGGCAGTCACTGTTATAATCGTAAGTAAGAACAAATGTAATATTATAGAATGAATTGCAGAAAAAGTCAAAGTGTAATGGAATTACATGCTAAATTCCTTGCATGAAAATATTTATTGCAAATATCCTGAAACTATGTAATCAACAATTTAAAAATTAATATCTAGGGCCTAATTTAGTCACTTGATATTAGACACACGGCAAAGTAATTTCAAAATGAAAGCTTATAATTTTTGACACAATTTGCTAAGTATAGTAGTGTTTTTCATTTATATACACAATATGGTCGATATCTGGAAAAAAAAGATTGCCGTATTTTAGGTGGAACCGACAGCAAAAATGGACTAAAATCTGTAACTCTGATAGCAACTCACGTTTTCATTTTCAATTGGAAAAGAAAATTAGTTCTCTGCTTAACGAACTCTAAGCTTTTTACGTTTTTAAATTTTTTTTACATAAAAATGCTTTGCTTTCTATGAAAATCCAGCATGACATAACTCCAGAAAATTTTAAATGCGATAATTTGTTTTGGGTCAGTGAAAAATATATGATGTTGAAATTTAAAGCATAAAACTTATTTCGTTTTTGGAGCTTGAGGCGGGTAACAGACGGACAGACAGCTGAGCGTCAACAATAGCGCTCCGTCTCTATTTAGGTACGAAACACTAAAATACTATGCATACTTTCCCACTCGATGGGTTTACGTGGACGCAATAACACGCATAAGTTAAAAGTCACATTCTCTAACAATGGATAAGACTATGGAGATACAAGTCATTTGCAGAAACTTCGAAGCTGTTGACAAAAATTCGAGCCAACGAATTTGTGTAATTGTTTGTAAATTGTTAAGTTGTCTTATATTACTTACACTTTTATACCATGAATTAATACGCGCTAGTTCGTAGTTCCACACCAGTACATGCCTCACACTATAATGTAGCTGTTGCGGTACTAACATATATATATATATATATATATATATATGTGTGTGTGTGTGTGTGTGTGTGTGTGTATGACACTGAAAATGTCTTAAATAAGGACGAAACGAGTTAACCATAAAAAGCATTTGATTAGTTGCAAGACGGAGGAATAATAACGAAAAAACAGTTATCACAGCAACTAAGGACCTACTCAAACAAAAGCAACAAAAAACAAAATAATAAATCATTAACATGCTAAACGAATTTGAATGATGATATTTTAGTCAAACAATCACATGAAATATGCAGTCATTCAAATGTACGGGGTAGTTAGCGAATCGAGGTGTCACAACTTTCTGCTCCAAAGATGAGAAGGGATGCAAGCTGCTCCTGTGCAAAAGGATCGAAGAAAAATGGCACACGGTATCACTGGTAGCTCTGCCATGAGGGTCTAGCTGGCGTGAAGTAGTCGCAGGGCGTCGTCTGAGCAGACCAATCATGTGGGGTATGGAGCGCGTGTTGAGCCGGGTTGGACTCTTACCTGCGTTGTCGCGGTGTGACGGCCGGAGTTAGACTGGTGGCTCGCCACTCAGCTGACCTGGTTGTGAGGCCCGCCTGGTGGGGGAGGGCCGCCGCTACGCACGTGGGAAACTGCTGGTGGGGGTAACGGGTCCTCAACGGTAAGGACCTCACAGAGGTGTTTACACTCGATCCAAAAAAGAGACACAGTCGTGTGAGGGGTCATCCATAAATTGCGTCACAGCTTAACGGTGAGTGCAAATTGTAATTTGTAGCCCTATACGCCCAGTGCCGGATCTAGGGAAGGCAGTGGAGAGGATCAAACCGAGGCGCTTGCCCCGGGCGGCAAATTCAGGGGGGCGACAAAACCATGTTTGATAGGGCAGTAAATGGCAAATTCGTGTGACGGCGACCTTTTTATTTTAAGCTCTACCGCACTTAGCGGCAACCTCAGGGGGGCGGCAAATCAAAGAATATCTCTATACTGCCCCGGGTGGCATATTTGTGTCTGAGGGGGCGGCAATCTCAATTTTTTGATCCAGTTCGGAAAATTCCTAGATCTACCACTGTATATGCCTGAAAGTGGTCTGCTATCAGTGTGCTAGAAGCAGGGAAGTCGACTATAGTCGAGTCTAAATGCAATAATTACAGCTGACTTCAATGATCTGTTCCAAGTTGCTCAATCACACAGCAGAACTATGTGAGCTAAAGGCACGTACACACCAAAAGGAACACAGAGAACATCTTGTTGATACTGCTTGTTCCTGTAACATGTTCCGTCATGTTTACCAATGTTCCTCTATCTTCATTTTTTATGTCAACAGAAACAAAAGTTCCTTGAAGTTTCAAACTTAGCGGTAAAGATGAAAGGAAGTATAGGATCATTGATAAACATGATCATGTTTAAAACTGTTATTAGTTCGGTACAGACAGCTTGTTTCTTGTTGCTTTTGCCTCAGTTGTTTATGTTCTGCTACAAGAATATTCGAGTAGAAGAGTGAAAATTTGATACACTTAAACGAATTTTTATAAAGAAAATATAACTTAAATTACTAAATAAATCATCATTTTGAAACAGTTATTAACTATTTCAAGTGAGTTTACCTGTTTTTGATCTTGGAGAACTGATGTAACAGTATTACAAACTTGTGGAACAGTTTTAGATATTTATTGTTTCGAGATTCATCAAAGAAGTATATGAATCTCCAGTAGCTAAAAATATTCAGCAACAATTGTTCCATTGGAAATATCGCAGACCTGTAATCTGTATTATGTTTTTAAATAAACGTTTCAGTATTGGAAAGCAATCATTTTAAATCAGTGATATCTATTCGAATAAAGCTTTTCATGCGCCCATCCTTATCCTGGTAATAGATCGTGTTTTATTTATTTATTTTAAAAAAAGAGCTGTCTGGTAGGAAAGTGACAAAGGCGGTAGACTTTTTTTAGAAATTCGGGGTCTGGGTTCAAATCTCGATGGGGCTAGGAATTTTCAAGACTTGTGTTCGATCATATGAGCTACTCCAGGACGTTCCACATTAAACTTTAGGTACAAGAGGAAAGGAGCAGACTGTCCTTCCTCTTGACACAATGGCTGACTATCCGTCTTTCGGGAGGGTCCAATCAACCTTCGGGTTGTGGACTAAGCTAGTTCAGTTCTTAAAGAATACATAAGTCGTTCGCCTATATGTTTATTTCTCTCCACAAGACTTGGTTTCATCCAGCATGTAAGATTTTTTTTTCTTTTTTGCTCAAAATAATATAAACTGCAGCTGCTGCTGACAAAACATCGTTATCGCACCTCATCATCGCATGATAACAAATTTATAACTAAGACACATTGTTTTTATTTCGCACAGAAAAATAGGTATTGTGCTCTTGATATAGATCGATCACTACTGTAAACAGTGACAGAAGTAAACTGTTCCTAAATTAGGTTTTCTGGTGTAGACAGAATGTTTCTGTTTCTAGAAACAGACAGCAGCAGTTAGCAACAAGAAGTTCCTCTGTGATCTTTTGATGTGGACGTGCCTTTACGCTGTTCAGCTGCTATTTCTGATTAGGAGCCACCCCTAAATTGCATCAGACGATAATGGGAAGGGCGGAAGGGCTTCAACAGTGTGTAACCTGGTGACCAGGTGGGGGTGGGATGTCGCAAGGTTAGTATTGTCACATTGGGAGTGCTGTTATAGTCAAATTTAAAATTGCAAAGTGTGTCATGTCACAACGAGGGGGAATGTAGTGAGAGGGGTCAAAATGGAAAAGTAATCGTTTTTCCCAGTGCGATTTTAAGTTAGTTACTACTTACGTTGTTGACATGTGCATTACTCGTTAATTCCGTCGGCCGAAGCCCATCGTATAAAATATTACTTTCCTACTTTTCGCCACTCAGTTCTCTGCGGAGTTAGGGCCATCTGCGTCTACTGGCTGCTGTAACTTGTGCAGGAAAAGCTCGAAAACGGCATTGAAAAGAACAGAGGAAAGTCTGACATCCCGGAGGAAAGCACTTAAGATGTTCTGGGAATACCGATACCTAGTATGACACTAGAAAACTTTTTTCTGGAAGAAACGCCGTCAGAAAAGTGTTTCCACTCCAACCGAGTTTGAAACTGGGATAAGCGCAAAATGTGAAAGGGGAATGGAGAGAGGCAGGGCCGGCGTTAGGGAGGGAAAAGCGGGGCAAAAGTACCCCGGGCCCAAGATCCCGAAAGGGTCCCACGAGCCAGGGTCCATAACGAAATAGAAGTTAAACATTAAAAATCTTTCTTAAAAGAAGTTTTTTTTAAAAAAAATTTCTGACTATATAATAAAAAGTTTAAACATTTTGTTGTGCAAGGAGGGGGGGGGGGCTGATAACACTTACCTGGGGTTCGAGAATCCTAGCGCTATCTCTGGAGAGAGGAAATATATTTTGCATTTGATCGTATGAATATTGAATTTCTATATTCCTTCCAGCTGTCTGACATTCAGTGTGACAGGAGCAGAGAAGTCGAGTTTGCTGTAATAACTGCGACCAACTTCAAGGACCTGTTCCAAGGTGCTCATTCACACAGCAGAATAAAGTGTTTAGCTGCTATACCTGACAAGGGGCCTCCCATTAATTACGTTACACCTTAATGGGGAGTGAAGAAGGTGTTCAACAACATGGACAAGCTGACATGGTGGGGGAGGTATATCGTAAACCTGGTGATACCAGATTGGAAGTGCTGTTTCAGTCAAATTCTGAATTAAAATTTGCAAAATGTGTAACGTCATAAAGGGGGTGGGGGACAGAGGGATTCACAAAAGTGTAATGATGTGTGATACGGAGTTGGAGGTAAAAACAAACAAACAAACATGAAATTTGTGTGACATAATTTATAGTTGGCCCCTACAATAAATTTTTCTCCTTGCTACCACTTTAGGCGTGCGCAGATCGACTATCCAACGCGAAATTTCTCTCATTTTGCTTTCTTGTATATCCCTTATATTTTCAGTGACAAACAGAACACTTATGGATTCACTCATTTGCCCGTCCGTCTGTCAGATCAAGATAACATAAAACCCTTTAACTCAGAAATTTGAAAATTCAAACTAACCGTAACACTATTATAACATAAAATTTCGAAAAATCATGAGGGAGGAACTAAAAAAACAATATCTTCACAGGTATCAAATCATATTCGTTGAGTCTCAATATGTTTGGATTTTCCCTTTTATTCGTCGATTTGTGTTAGCTCTTGGTGAAGAACCATTACAAAATAACATTCCCTTCCCCTTTATTTCTGAAACTGTTGATATGAAAATTCTTAAAAATTTAGAATGGTTTGTAAAGTTTACAGGAAATCTATACCGGTCTTTCTGTAGTTCATAGCTTTCTCAGACTAGTTAAATGAGTGATTTTGACAAATTTGATGCTGCATCAAATAATTATTTCCGACAGAAAAAAATCATATACAACATTTGATGGAGCCTTTCATGAATCGGATAGTAAATATGTCTTGGAATTACTTTTTTAAGGTTTTCAGTTGACTTTTTTACTAATATATTTCATCTCAAAAATAATTTCGCAAAACCTATAATGAATTGCATTTAAAAATAACTTGTAATTGATTTTTTTTTTTTACAAAAGTTTTAACACTTTTTTTAGTGCACTAAATTTAATACACAATATATGTACGAATCCTTTAAGGCACGGCAGATATTGCCACTTAACATTGGTAGTTTTCTACATAACCGTAATCTCTGAAACTGACTAAAATCGTAGTGAAATAGTCTTCTGATTAACTCCGTAACAAAATATCCCCTGAGAATACTGATTACGAACCGAGGTCCTCGAGCATGCATCTTACGATTTCTCTCCGACTCTGCATTCATAAATTAGGAGATTGTTTCTCTTCGCCTTAAAATTCTTAATCAAGAATAACATACAACAGAAAATATAGCGTACCTGGTCACTCTGTTTATTTATATGATATTGAGTTCCTTGGTATAACAAACAGCGTGTGAACAGCTTACACAAATCTCAATTTGCCGAGGAAGCCAAATGTTATTACGATCGATTACCGTTTAGTACTTAATGCCTGCCTTCCATCAAATTAAAGACACTTCCAATAATATTGTCTAAAAATGTTCACGGGCTTTCCACCGGGAGATCGCATCAGTTTAATGCCACGGCGTTTCGAAGCCGATCTTCGACTTTTTCTTCCGGCGAGGTTACAGTAATCCTGTCACGAACAACTTCTCGTCGCATACGTATACTTTACACCAGACCTACCTACTGGTATTATTTTTTACAGTAACTGCCCATAAAGGGACCGTGCACAAACTACGTAGCTCGGTCCAGGGGGGGGGAGGGGTTGGCTGGAAGGCTACGCTGGGCTACGTGGGGGGAGGGGGGGTTCCGAGCCAGACCACGTAGCTTTCTTTTCATAACATTTTTCACAGTTAAAATGAGGAACAGAACTCACAACAACATGTGAATATTTATTTCCCTCAGTTAATTATCTCCGTATGTAATTTACAATAGTCTGAGAAGAGAAAACAGTAGGAAATGTCTTCTGGAATCAAAAGGGAAAAAAGCTACGTGCTACGTGGGGGGGGGGGGGGGGGTGGAGGCAAAAGCCACGTAGGGCTATGTGGGGGGGGGGGGGGTTCACAGGAGGCCAAAATGGAGCTACGTGGTTTGTGCACGCTCCCAAAGATGTCGTTTTGCTTGATTACTAACGTTTCTTTCACTAATTCAAAAAATAAATATTTCCAGACAAGAAAAAAACATTTCAAACAGAATGCGGTGGGTAACTGGTAATTGTCTGTCCTCGCATTCGGAAGGACCTAGGTTCGAATCCCCACCGGCCATCCAGATTTTGGTTTACCGTGATTTTCCTAAGCCATTCCATGCGAATGTCGGGATGGATCCTTCAAAACGCAGTGGCCGAATTCCTCCCCGTAAAGCCAAAAGCAACCAAAAACTCTTTCAAATTCTGTTAATGAGTTCTCTGTTTTACACTGAATCGAGATTTGGGTTTACATTCCTTAGTTATGCTTAATTAGGTGCGCCAATTTGTGACCAACACGAAATTCATTAGGTAACTAGTAGCTCCGCCCGCGTGAAGGGATGAATTAAAAAAGGGTCTGGTATGATTCAGACTTAACGGAGGAAAAAGCGGACTGTAGAAAAGTAAATAAAAGATGGGATGTAGTTAGACAAATGAAATATGCTTGGAGTAAATTTTCCTGGAATAAAAAATAAATTAATATACAGATGACCTTTTTAAAAAAAAAAAAAAAAAAAAGTGAAATATGACGCTAAAAAAATCTTGAGGTTAAGATGAGATTTTCTTTTCTTGCTACGAAGCCCAGCCCCGTAGTTTTAAAACTAATACCACAGATTTAGAAAACAAGCTTTTAAATTGCAGTAACCCCAACAAAATCTTTTTTTTTCCCTTCTTGTGTACTTTGTGAGGTATGACACCCCCCTGCTGTTAAAAAACTGTAATAACACGTAACCATAAAGGTGACTGAGTTCGTTTTCTCAGTGGCTGCAAATGTGACGTTGCCGTTCCGATCAGTGCCATTAATTCAGTCTGGCGTCTGTCTCCGTGACATGAGCATTAAGTGCTATCACACATCCCACCTTGTACGGTACGTGGCTCAAAAGATACATTTCACTATTTTTTTAAATTTATTTATGTATTCAATACAATAATATTTATTTTCAGATAGTAATTTCATTAAAACTTGTCTTTGTTCACGGAATCTGACATATTAAGAGGACCCATAGATGAAAACAATGATTTTGACTCAGAATATGTGAATGTGGAACAGGTGTCTAGTAATGAATCTGATCATATGAGTATCCAGAGCGACACAAGCAGTGAAGTGGATGCCAACATACCACCTTCTGAGATGGGGTTTATGAAATGGCAAAAAAAAAAAAAAAAAAATCCACACAGGAGTAACATTTGCACCAGAGCCAAAAATATTATTACTCATGTACCTGATGTAAAACAAAGCTAATTTGAAACGAAAATTTATTACTGAATTAGGCTTATCTTTAGTAACATACCAACTGAGCACAAGAAAAAAATAACCAAAGCCTTCCTAGAAATCTGCACAATATAACTGAAAAATTCAACAATCCCCTGAAAACCTACAAGGACCAAAGGCAAAAAAAGTCTAATATAATACAAAGATACAAGATAGACAGACTAGATATGTTCGGAACAAACAGTTTTTTTTCCAAGATTGCGGAAATTCTGACACTGATGATCGCAACTAACATTCTTATTTTTATGTCAAATTCTCATTAGTTTATAAGCAGATATAATTCTAGTTTCATATTATATTGAAATGACTTTGGTTGTACCATCTGTCATTCTACTTTAGTAATCAAGTAAAGATTTAATTGTTTTTAAGTTTAAAAACAGTTATAAACACGAACTTTCCCGACGTACGATTGCAATGAAGTCTTCAGGGGTGTACCGCCGGATTGTGTTTTGAAAACACGATATTTCGATGATTAGCTCCGCCGTCTTCCTCAGGTGTGGAGATATCTGTATCTGTCGGTCAGCCGACATGTACAGATGTCGAAATATCGTGTTTTCAAAACACAATCCGGCGGTGCCCCTTGAAGATTTCATTTTAAATTTTTGTTTTTTAATAAAAGTTTATTCTAGTGTATAATTATAATTAAACCCATTCATTCTTATTTATTATAATATAGTTTCCATTAATAACTTTTAAATAGTTTTAATTGGTTGATTTTATTTCATTGTATAATCTGGGCATATCAAACTCCACCTAATATGGGACGAAAGTTTTAGTCAACTAGTAGGCCTATACGAAAGATTGTGTTCACAATTCGCAGACTTTTTCAAAAATAATCACAGTTCTTGAAAACGCAGACCTTCTTTTAATGCCAATAGGGTCTAAAAGCGGAACAAAAATAATTTGCGTTATGTTGTTAGGAGTTTAACTCGGATGTTGTGTGCAATATGTTTCGCCACTTTATTAAAAATCATCGATTCTCTGTTCTGTCTAGTGTACAGTAAACACTAGTTGAGTGCACTCGAAAGTTTAGGTTAAACAACAAAAAACAGCAAACACAAGTAACCGTTAAGTGTTTATAAAGGTTACAGTTAAATCCTGAATTTTGGATTTTAACACCAGCTCATGGAAGTGCTGATGCTGACTGACATGTGACAGCTACAATCTTCCCACTGATGATGTTTCACACCAATAACAGGAAACGAGTCAGGAAAAATGATTAAAAGTTGTTAACAGACGGTGTTTAAAACATTTATGCAACTGTGGGAAATGCCTAAAGACAAAGTTATCATAAGAAACGAATGTTGCTAACAAAGTCTACTAAGTATATTTGACATTTTTGCTAAGTATTACAGTAGAACTACAATTATCCGAATTAATTGTGACCGGACCCCATTCGGATAATCAAAAATTCGGATAATTGGATTTTTTCGTAAAAGGGTCTATTTCAAATAATTACCGGATGCATGTTTCAAGTAAAAGAAAAACCATTATTAAAGAAAAAGAGCTTTTAATTAATTAAATGAAAAAGCAACACTTTTGCATGTTAAGCATACTTACAAGTGTTATACATTAGTGCAGTATGTACGTATCGTACTGTAAATAAGTCATTGCTTGCTGAACATCTTGGTCAAACGATGCTGTTTGACTGTAAGTTTTCGGGCAGCCAAGTCGCGCATCCTCTCGACAGTGAGAAGTTTCATGTGGTCACACTCTTTTTTTTATGTAACTGCTTTACGTCTCTTAACAGCGAGGTCTTTAGAGACGGGAAAGGATGGGGGGCAGGGATGGGAAGGAATTCGGCCATGGCCTTTTGAAGGAAGCATCCCGGCATTTGCCTGGAGTGATTTGGGAAACCATGGAAAACCCAAATCTGGATGCCCGGACGGGTATTCGAACCGCCGTCCTCCCGAATGCGAGGCGAGAACGGTCACACTCGTGCTGACGCTCCGTACACTGCAACGCAGTTTCAATGCCGGCAAATGCTTGAATAGCTTACGGTCCCGTGTCTGCTTTAACTTCGACATTAAGATCATCTTCTACCTCGACACTTTCTTCCCTCACACTTTCAATAAGTTCATCATTATTTAGAATTTCATACCCAGGGTCTGACGAATCACACACTACCCACTCTCCTATATCTTCATCACTAACTTAATTAAATAAGCGATTCGGATAATAAGAGATTCAGATAGTTGGAGCTCGGATAATTGGAGTTCTACTGTACCAGGAAAGCGTCAATCCCTCTTCATGCTCGGCAGTTGATTCTATAGTATTTTGGAGTTACTGCACGTTCTAAGTGTTCAAGTCAAACTGCTTGAGCAAACAAATTTCAGGTATATTTGCAAAAATAAACCCGAAATAGGTTTAGCTGTTTTGGATAATGTTTTCTTGCTTCAATAATAGTAATGGAACACCACTGATAATTTTCTCAAGTCGCTGTTTCTGGCAAGATATCTGTTACATTGTTTGGGAATACCATGAATACTATGATATAAATGACGGGAAATTTTCTAAGCCTGAAATAATACTGCATTTCAGTGAAGCAAAAGATTTAATTGACACCATGACCCAACTTCTGACAGAATAAATGATCCTGAGAAATAGTCAGGATGGGCTATATTTATTTATTTGTTTGTTATATACAATAATAAAAAATATGCGCTCAGTGGGCGTTGTTTCCTGTTTCGGAGTTTATCTGGCTTCTTGACTTGCTTAAGCATTCCCTCCCCGTAGAGGTGACTGACGATTACACAATAAAAAATATAGTAATGTTCGAATCTAACCATTTGACTGTCATCTGCAGCGTTTTGAAGAGAAGGCAGATCACCCGACCAATATTTGTTGGGAAAATTTTCCGCATGCTCAGCAGTCCTTCTGCACGGCAGGGGCCATCCATTGAGCCCCAATACTGCGCGAAGTGATTGGTTGGCTCCTGCACTTCATTGGTTCGTCAGCCCCCGGTAGCTTCTGCGTAGAATCGGTGACCAGGTATTCATTTCATGGCAAGTTCTGCTTCCATTGCCATTCCCTAGTGGCGTTATGAGATGGTTTTCATAACTTTAAGCGAAGCAGTGGGAAGTCCCGTAAGTCATACCATAACGAAATATCTGACCGATCTTTTAACTTCCGCCACTGATGGAACTCACTGACGTCTGACTTTTGATGGACGATTACTTCAGAAAGAGTTTACATGACTAACCCACAAATAAAGCTTCGGAGCTGGGAGAATACGCGCGGGACAGTGATAAATCGAGGAAAAAGACAGAGCCTCAGTTTCTAAATAACGTCTAAGTTGGGTAAATACGATGTCAAGTGAATAAACCAGCAAATGATAACTATGTGCACAACATTCACAATGCTCTCTAATTTTGAACATCGTATGGTTTATTATTACCAATGCACGTTGTTTCTCCGATGTCCTGGCTAGCTGACGGTAAGGCGACGAAGGGGAAGCATTGCTTGCCGAGGCTGAAGTGGAGAGGAAGCCTTTATGTGCTTTTTGAGTTGAGCAGCTGTCTGTGCGCAGCATTTTGCAGACGAGTGCGATAGTCGCACTCGGTATTCTGGTGTAGTACATGAGTACCTACGAGCTTGGTGGGCGAGCGGCAACTGTAACAATGGCTTCGTATTCCAGAGGACGTGAATTTGAATCCCCATCCAGATTTGGGTTTTCCACGGTTTCGCCAGAACACTCTGGGCGAATACCAAGATGGTTCCTTCGAAAGGCCATGGCCTAATTTCTTCTCATTCCTTACCCCTAGTCGTCTTCCACCTCTAATGACCCCCATGATGTATAAAGCCAGAAGCAATAATTCAAACCGTATCATATTTCTCAACTGACTGTCAGATGCAGTTGAGTTAAAGACTGACTGTGCCTAGCCATAGAGGGGAGAAGACTCAAATTGCTGAATGGTGACTGGCTGCAGCTGATGCTCCACTGTAGTTAAACACCTTAATCTACAACTGCCTCATCAGCATGGTAACACCATGATAAACTTCCGTCCTTCACAAAGACGCAGTCGCACTCAGTAAATAACGTCAAAATGATAAAGAGTTTCATGTATTTTAAAACAAACTGAATTTGTACTCTAGAAAATTCATTAAGAAACTATTGATTTTGTAGTCATATGCTTAGGATTTAATTTAATTGCAATGGAGCACAGGCTCCGGTGGCAATTTCCCTACACACCCATCTTCCCCCTATCCTACACCCAGAGGCGGCCCTAGCAATTTTTTCAGGTGGTGCGAGATCTCATCGTGGCGCCCCAAATGAGCAATCGCTTATTTGTTATTAAGGTGTCCATATAGATATACTGAAGATAACACAGTTTTTACATCCTGCTTATATTATAGAAGTAAAAGTTTGTTTGCTTGGATGTTTTTACTGTTTCACGTCGAAACTACTGAACTGCTCGGGATAAATTTGAATAATGTATTACCCATCTACTTTTATCCCAAATAGCACTTCCCGTGGGATTCGAATATGAATGCTTTGTGAATTCCACTTGAGAAAATCCTCGGGCAAAAGATTTTATATATGATAGTAACTCAAACCTCAGAAAAATTAGTATAGGATAGAAGCGGTATGAGTGAGAAACAACGGTAAGAAGAAATGCTGTATGTTCGAAAAGTTATTTAAGCTACTGTGGTGAACACAATGCTCATTTCACTTACACGTCAAATTCACAGTTTTTAATATTTTTTTAAAAATATATAAAATTGAAAAATATGAAAATTAAAAATTTCCACTTTTAATACCGAAAATTAACTTTATCAAAATTTTGCCAGAACCCTCGCAGACTAATGCTTAAATAGGTTAAATTCGTGTATTTTTTCCCAGGTAAAACCATTTTCAAGAAGTATTTTTCATTGTTTTTGCCATATTCTGAAGCTAATCCTGGCTATGCACTTGGAAATTTGTGCTAATAGAGTGACCAACGAATTCTTTATTGCATCGACCATATGCTAAAACACGTTCATTGTAAACAATTCTTCTGGATCTGTTGTTATCTAATTTACGGCTCATACTCAAAAAATCTTTACATACTTCGGCATCTGACTGGGTAAATAATAGGAAATTTTCAATCTGAGAATCAACTTCTCTACTGTCTGTTATCAAAGCTGGCACTCTTTCTCAAATTCCGAGCTTGGGTGAAAGGGTATATTCTCCATCACCCCAAAACTGTACTTACCTGTTGAAATTTGTTTTAACTGCTTCGTTATAATGTCCTCTTCACGTTTTGAACTCTCCTTTCTCGGAGAAGTCGCCACGAATTAAATTAAAATGCCGAAATGTGAGACGCTCCGCAACCGCGAAATGTTATGCAAAAAATGAAACAAAAATTATCTGTACAGGGATCAAATCAACCTAAACAGGTTCGTTTAGTCATAGTGATCGTAGTTAGATTGAAATTCGGCCTGGACCAAGAATAAAAAGTTTACAGGAAATTCGTTCTCCGGAACCCATCTCAGAAACGTAAGATCTAAGATGGCGAGCCTGCGGATAAAAATTTTCTATCTGTTAATTTCGTGTGACGTTTTACAACGAAATGTATCTAAACAGCCAAAAAAAATACTACACAAAGAATTAACCATCATTTCAAAAATATTGTAATTGTTTTTGAGCGCCTGAGGCATCTAATAGCTGCGCGTCATTCTCACATTTCGGTATTTTTAACTTAATTCATGGCGACTTTTTAGAGAAAAAGAGAGTGAAAAACTTGAAGAGGACATAATAACGCAGCAATCAAAAAATATTTCAACAGGTCAGTACCAGTTTAGGGGCGGTGGAAACTATCCCTTCCACTCCCAAGCTGTTTTTCAGCAACTGTGAAGAGTTTCATAAGTCTACTTTCAGTCTGCTTAGCTTTTGTTTACAACATTTACTTGAAACAATATATTATACCAAGTCACCACTGTAATTATGAACTCAAATTGCTCCATGATATGGCTAAGTGACAATGCATCTGTTGCTGCAACTGAATAATTCGTTTCAGAAGGGCGTCACGAACTGATGAGTAGTGATAACGAACTGTAGCGATGCTAGAAACTCTATTCTTGAAACGAATTTCTCAATTTTTTTTGGCGGTATCCTTCTAAGTGCTTGAATACCACTTCCAATCGCTTCTTTTATCGAGAAAATAAAACAATTATTCTTCAAAGAAATCCGGACAAGGAAACAGATTTAACTGATGTTTTGGCGGCACTTGCTATTACCAGATTTAATGACAGTTACATTGATTAAAAAATGCTCGAAGATGCTGGTTCAGAATTTTTGCTTGGACACACTTGTTTCCTCCTACCAAACTGGATCCATTGTCATATCTTTGGCCTCGACAATCGTTCATATCCAAATCGAACTTTTGCAAAGTATAAATGATAAACAGGGCAGCGAGTCCAGCTCCCAGCATGGAGGAAGGAAATGTATGGAGGAGAAGTGACGTTAAATCTGTGAAGCAGGCTCTAAACTCTCGAGCATGCGCAGTGGCGGCAGCGGCGATATTGCGATCCCCAACAAATGCGATGTTCACATTGTGTTAGATGCTGTGATTATTTCATTTTGTAATGTGTATAAGTGTTTTATAATACCATCTTGTGTTGCATACGGTTTGCACAAATAGGCAAGAGAGGAAAGAACCTGGAATATCATTTCATAAGTAAGTTGAATTCTAACTATCGTTGTTGAAGTGGGCGGTAAGAATTGCAAACCTCGGTGCCTGTCTATAAATATTTAGTCATAGCTCTCAATGGGATGACTTTGTTCTCAAATTTTTGTTGGTGTAGTGTAAAAATATCAGCATACCTAGCTTTTTTTGCACATAATAGACTAGCATTACATTTTAACGAGGGTTGAAAATGAGATTTAAAGGGTGTGTTTTACATCGCGATTCAGTGAATTTAGTATTGCGCTTTCTTTCGTCACGTTGCAGTTTATACGGGCAGCGTATGATGAAATTAAATGTGTTAAATTATGCTATGCAATCTAGGAATCTTGATGAAGCAAACGATGTTGTTACCCGCAAATACAGTTTGCGATTCAAATACGCGTGTGTGGGTATGTATACATAGTTTGATTCTGTAGCGGCAATTTAATGGAGATTGTGGTTAGGTCTAAATGCAGTCTGTACCAGAATGGTTTTCTTGTTCCATAAGGGACAAAGAATTTATCTATTACTGTTAGTAATGTCTTGAGAACCAAGTTAGTGACAAAACGTGTATCGCGATGGAAACTACTTCCACTTCCAGCTATTCCCATTAAGCTTACGATGTGTGGTAACAAGATAACTATTTTATTCTGGTCTAGGTCACATTTCAACCTAACCACAACTGGTAGTAAAAAAACTGAAATATCCATTATTCGTTTTGAATACATTTGCCAATATAATAAGACATTAGTCTCGTTATTAGCAATACGTCGGAGATGCTCCATCATCAAGGATCATATACCCAGGAAGTTACCATCATTAGAAGTATTTCAGATCCAAAGCTTGTTCTGAACAATACATCTTTCATTAGAGGATAGCAACCCACTGTGATTTTTCGTCTAAAATCTGTATTTACTAATGCTTGTCTAGTTTATTGAAGTTATTTAATGGATTCAACGCTTCTATACAAATGAGCGTGGTGTGATTATGATCTGAGGAAGTTTCGTGAATTGTGAAACGCTCAGATCACTAACTCCAGTCATCGAATCCTTCTTTTCCCAAATAAAAATGAGACCTTCTGTTGAATTAATAACATATATTCTATATACTTCATCCGCAGATTTAGAATAAACAAGCTATCTACTTCTATAAGTTTCTTCATTTGGTGTTACTCTTTGAAAATATGTATTCGAAAAATGAAGTCCATGATGTTTTTTTTTTTGGGGGGGGGGGGATTTTTTCGTTGCGTGAATAATTATTTCATCTCTGCCAGCACAGTCAATAAGCGAAAATTTTGAAATATCGTCAAAATTTGTACTTTGAAAAGGCGACGGCGGTGATAAGTCTTGTATACCCACATGTAATCTTTTTAACAGCAGACGACGTTCCAGCCATTGATAAATCTTCTCGCACATGCTGCTCTTTGTCATGAGCCTCGTCTGAATAACTTTCATTAAAAGTTTCCTTCCGCCTCGTGTTGAACTAATTCTGGAGACGATTCAGATGACTTCTAAAAAAAATTGCCAGCAGTTTTGAAGCGTTCTCAATTTCGTCTTGGTTTTGTTTTCTTTTTAAGTATTGTGCGCCATAATTTTTTTTTTTTTTTTTTTGGTTAGCGACATGTGTTGTCTGTAAAAGCCAGATAAGCTTTGTAAATATTTACGATTCCAACGTTAATAGTAATTACTGAGGATCTAATATGGTAGAAAGAGATAAATAGGTTGAATCTTGTCCCCGTGCACATGTACCCGCATGCATGAACTTTCAAGACTACAGTTGAAAAGGCAGGAAACAGGTGCGGGAGGCGCGACGCGGCACGGGAGGATGCTAACTTTGGAACGAGTTGTGATTTCCATGATTCGAATAACTCGAACTGACTCGAGTAGCAACTCGAATTGACTCTATTCTATGATAATATACGACTATGCATTAAGCTGAGACTCTTATTCTTATAAACTCTTCTGGGTGATGTGTGTTAAAAGCTGGTTATAATAGAATTTATTTTTTCATTTTCGGCGCCCCCCATATGACGGCGCCCGGTGCGGTCGCACCGCTCGCACCGCCCTAGGGCCGCCCCTGCCTACACCCACCTACATTTGCCCTCTACAAATTTTATCTCTAAATTTCTTCAAAGTTTTTGGTAAATTATTCATCATTTCTCTTGGTATCTCATTCCAATCCCTGACACCCTTACCTAAAAAAGAGATAGATAGATAGATAGATAGATATGTTCACTTTGATCCCATGTGAGAATAATCTCGGGGATGTGGAACAGTACATACACTTATTTGTAATGTCAATATTACTATATAATTGATAATGTTATTATATATTGACAACAAGTTAGCTACAACCCATTAGTATAACCAATATCTCCTGTTATCTACAAATACAATCCCGAGTTAATTAATACTTATTATGTGGAACAGTATATACACTTGTTACCAGCATCTAATAATCAGTTATTTTCTTACAACCAGTAACCATGATAAGTTTCACTGTGATTTGCGACTACATAGCCTATTATATCATGTTAGTTGCTATTTATGTGGAACAGTACACACACTTATTAACAATATCAATTATATTACCAACAACTCATAAGCAGTCAATTACTTAACAACCTGTTAGTATGATAATTTTTCACAGCAGTTTTTGAATGCATGCTATCCCATGTTAGTTACTATATATGAGTGGAATTTTGTAACCACAATAATTACTTAAATTGTCAAAAGTTTCAACAGAAAGAAAAACCATATATCATTTTAGTAATTGTGGACAACTTTGTCACCTTCCCCTTCCATATACCATATATACTATTTTATCAGTCATTCTTAGTTACCAAATTCCAAGAAGAAAATTCTTTCACAGAGTAAAACGGGTTCTGAAGCAGAAACTCTTTCAGTTTGGACTTAAAGTAGTTGGGTTTTTGTAGGTAACATTTAATTTCTGTTGGTAAGACATTGAATAAGGAAGCTCCAGTAAATGTTAACCCTCTCTGTACAATTGACAGTGATTTGTAATCCTTGTGAATATTATATTTATTCCTAGTATTATGGCTATGTATGTCAGCATTAAGATTGAAGTGTTCAGGATTTTCCACTACAAATGATAATACAGAGTATACATACTGTGCTGGCATGGTTAGAACACCCAGGTTTTTAAACAGATTTCTGCACGACGTCCATGGGTTTGCTCCACAAATAGTTCTTATAGCACGCTTTTGTAATTTAAATACCCTTTGTGCTTGTGATGAGTTTCCCCAAAATGAGATGCCATAAGTGAGCAGGGAATGAAAATATGCAAAATATACTAACTTTCTGGTTTCTATATTAGCTATTCTAGATATTACCCTCAGTGAGAATGTTGCAGAATTCAGTTTTTTAAGAAGTTGTTGAATATGTTGTTTCCAGTTCAATTTGTTATCTATATATACACCCAGGAATCTTGTGAAACTGCTTTCATTGATTGTTTTCCCTTCTGATATCACATTATAGCTGTCATTTGTTTTATTTTTTGTAACAAACTGAAGTAACTGTGTCTTTTCTACATTAAGCATTAGTTTGTTGGCATTAAACCACCTATTAATTTTCTTTATGGCATCATTTGCTATGTTTTCGAGGTTTTGTGCTGATGGATCTTTCAACGATATGCTAGTATCATCTGCAAAGAGCACTATGTGTTCATTATCACCTAGTATATGTGGAAGATCATTTATATAGATTAAGAACAGCAGAGGGCCAAGAATTGAACCCTGAGGCACACCACATTTAACTATACCCCATTCTGAGTTTATAACATCTCCTGTATTAGCATCTTTCAGTGATACACATTGCTTTCTATTTTCCAGGTATGATTTAAACCAAAGTCCTGGCTTACCACTAACTCCATAGTGATCTAATTTACCTAGTAGAATATCATGATCAACACAGTCAAAAGCCTTAGCAAGATCACAGAATATACCTAGGGAATTTAGTTTATTATGCATTGATTCCAGTATGTTGTTTACAAAAGCAAAAATTGCTGAATCTGTTGAAACGCCTTGTCTAAAACCAAACTGTACTTTACTGAGTAGGTCATTCTTTTGTAGATGTGCATACACCCTTCTGTACATTGCTTTTTCAAAGATTTTTGAAAATGCTGGTAGAAGTGATATTGGTCTGTAATTCTCAATCTTTGAGGTATCACCCTTTTTATAAAGCGGTTTGATATTGACTTCTTGAGTGAGTCAGGGAAGATACTTTCTTCAAAGAACTATTACAAATGTGACTAATAACTCTACTAATGCTGGTGTTACATTGTTTCATTACATGGGTTGAAACCTCATCATAACCAAATGAATTTTTATTTTTGAGGGATTTAATAATTTTTTCAATTTCATTTTACTGGTGGGAAATAGAGACATAGGTGCTGCTTTTGGTGACAAGGATTTAAGTATTGCTATAGCATCCATATTCCCAATACATTTTCCTTTTATTTTTTCAGCAACTGTTAAGAAATAGTTATTGAAAGTACTTCCTACATACGAGGGGTCATTTACAAGTTTATCATTAATGCTTATATAGAGTTTTATGTTCAAGGGATTATCAGTTGTTTCTCTTTTAATAATGTTCCAAACACTTTTTATCTTATTATCTGAACTACTAATCTCATCGTTTATGGCCAAACGTTTAGCTTCTTTTACTACTTTGGTTAAAATTCTACAGTAAGTTTTGTAATGTTGTCTGAGAAGCATATTATCAGTATTCCTAACTTTTACATACAATTCCCTTTTATGTCTGCAAGATGTTTTGATACCAACTGTAACCCAATTTTTGTTTAATCGTTTTTGACCAATTGGAGCTAGTTTTGTAGGGAGACACCTTTCGTAAATTTCCAAAAACCTTTGGTGAAAGTAATTGAATTTATTATTTACCCCTTTTAATTTATAAACAGTGCTCCAGTCCTCATTGAGAAGTTCATCATTTAATGTTTTTATTGAATTGTTCTTTAATGGCCTAACTCTGACAAATCCTTTCTTTTTGTTATTTTCATTTCCCACAATATCCAAAGTAATTATTTGAGCATTATGGTCTGACAAACCATTTTCCATTGGAATTGTTCCATTTATTTCTAATTTATTGTGTTCTACAAAAATGTTATCAATAATGGTACTACTATCTTTTTGTATTCTAGTTGGGAAATTTACAGTTTGATAGAGATTGAATGATCGTAGCATTCCTAGAAGATAATCTGTCTGGTTACATTCTACAGCAAAATTTATGTTGAAGTCTCCACAGAGGATAATTTCCCTTTTAGTTCGTGATAAATTTAGTAGAACCGCTTCAAGTTTATTACAAAATTTACTGAAGTCTCCTGTGGGAGCCCTATAAACTGTCAGCACTATAAGATATTTGTTTTCTAATTCTAACTGTGTTGCACAACATTCAAAATCTTGTTCTATACAGTATTTACTTACATCTAATGATTTTGTTTCAGTATTTTCTGTTACATATATTGCTGCACCACCCATTCTCATCTCTGACCTGCAATAACATGAAGCTAATCTATATCCAACAAATGGGAGGAGACATATTTCAGAATTCTTCAGATGATGTTCTGTCAGACATACAATATTTATGTTAATATTCAATGATTTTTGGGTTTCTTCTATAGATATTATCAACTCATCAAGTTTGCTTGAGATACCCCTAATGTTCTGATGTAACAAAGCTATTTTAGACTGACATTCTTTATTTTTGACTGTAATATCATTATGTACATTTCTTAAATAACTCTTCCTACTCTTGACGTTTGGCCTAAAAAAGACTGAGTCCTACCACCAATTACCACTGGGATGGGGTTCACATCCAACCTGCCTCTCCTGATGCTACTGGCAATCAGTTGCGTTAGCTTCTGCTTGCCCCGAACATTCAGGTGGAGTCCATGGGAGGTATGGTCACTCCGTGTTATGCAAGAATCTTCCCACACCCTTGTGCCTGAAATCGAGTGCCAGCTTGTGGTCATGGTCATCTTTTCCCTTCCATGCACTACTTTTCATACCTACTGCAATATCTTTCCATGCCTCATCACCAGTATATGCCCTGTACACTCCCATGACCATCCTCCTCCTGTCTTGCAATGAATCCCATTCCAGCTCCTTTATCATATCCGTCACTGATTACATTCTGCGATAATTTCCAGGAACAAATCTAGCAGCCCTTCTTTGCACCCTCTCCAACTCCTGTATTTGATACGTAAAATGATGGTCCCATACTACACTACCATATTCGAGCAATGGTCTGACCAAAGTTTTGTAACCCAATTCCTTTACTTCTCTCGTACATCCCCTCATTACTCTCTCCAACAAATGCAGAACTTTGAAACCTTTTCCTACCACCTGTCCTATGTGTCCTGCCCAGTTAAGTTTGTTATCAAAGTAATTCCAAGATATTTGCATTTCAAGTCTTCAGCAAGGAATTCTTTCCCCACCTTATATTCATAATTAACCTTTTGTTTTGTATTTGTGTATCTAATATAACTAGACACTTCTTTGCATTTATCTTCATTCCATGTTTACCAACCCAATTAGATATCCTGTCCAGATCACCCTGCAACTGTTTACAATCCTCTATCGTTTTGATTCTTTTATACAGCATTATGTCATCTGCAAACAATCTAATTTCAGATAGTAAACAATCAACACAATTATTCATTAGAATAATGATAGCAATGGTCCCAATACGCTATCCTGTGGCACACCCATTTTTACTTCCACTTCTTTGATACTACATTTCCTACCCTAACTTTCTGTTTTCTACCTTTTAAAAATTCTTCTACCCAGCAAATGACTTTCTTATCCACTCCAATGGTTTTTTACCTTATTTACTACCATTTTATGGCTTACTCTGTCAAACGCCTTAGACAAATCTAGTGCTACACTATCAATTTGGCCTCCCTTGTCCGTTTCATCTGAAATATCTTGCATATATCCCACCAACTGAGATTCGCATGAATATCCTTGACTGAAACCATGTTGCCTGCTTGAAAACCAATTACGTTCCTCACATATATTTCTGATGTGGTTGCATATCAATCTTTCAATTAATTTACCTAACACTGATGTCAAACTGATTGGCCTGTAATTCTCAACTCTATTCTCACCCCTCCCTTATGTACCGGTACTACTATTGCACTTTTCCAGTCCTGTGGTAAGCAGCAAGTGTCTAGACTCAATTTAAATAATATTTCAAGATAAGGTACAATGTCACATCCGGCTATCTTTAAGATATCTGTAGTAATATTATCTTCACCAGCCCCTTTATGTTTTTTCAGATTTCTTATTTCCTTCATGATTTCCTCAGGACAGATATCAAATTTTTTACTATCGTCATTTCTAATTGTGTTGTTAAGCTCGTTCTCCGAATTAGACCCTCCTGTTTCTGATTCATTGTCCCTAATGCTTTCACTGAACCAGTTACTTAAAATCTCTGCCTTTTTCAAATCGTCAGTAACTTCTTCTCCATCCTTATCTATAAGTGTCTCTACATCCCCCTTCCCCTCAGTTTCCTGATATAGCCATAGAAATTTCTAGATGCATCAGTCAATGGTCCCCCTGCACTGACAATACTCTTCATAAACCCATCTTTAGCCATTTTCTTTGCTGTTATTAAGTCCTTGTTTAGTTGTTTTAAATATTTCCTACTACCCCGCTGTCTCTTAACTCTGTTATGTTCTTTTCTTACCAACCTCTTTAACCTCCTCACTTCCCTATTATAGTACATAGGTTCTCTACTTCTCTTTATTTTTTGCTTTGGAATAAATTTTTCTTCCCCCTTTCTTATTATCTCCTTGAACTCTTCCCACATTGACTCTACTGTACCTGAGCCTTCCTTCCATTTGCTGAATTGTTCTCTGAAATATCTCCTCAAATTTGAAACCTGTGCATTTTTATAATTGTACCTATTTCCCCCTTCAATTTTGGCTGCTGGTTACTGAATCCTCTAATATCCATCAGAACTGCTTCATGATCACTTATTCCTTCAGTTACTTGATACCTCAAAAGGTTTTCATCGGGCTTAATTAGAAATATATCCAAAATATTTTGTCCCCTAGTGTTTTGCTCAACCACTTGTGTAAATCCTCCTTCCCTTATTAAGATATTTGCAAATCTTTGTTCCCTTGTGTTATTTATCTTATTCCCTTCCCAGTTTATACCTGGTAAATTTAAATCCCCGCCGATGATGATCATTCTATTCTCACCTCTGAAATCTGAGTATGAATTTAATTTCTCCCCAAGAGCCTCATCCTCTTCTGTCATTCTTCCACTGCAGGTAAACAGCCAACACTCTGATTTTTTCTTTTTTATTATCCCAGAAATCTACCCCAAGTAACTCATGGTCTTGATCCATGAACGCCAGTGAACTGTGGTAGTTATTGCTAACTAGTATGAAGATTCCTCCACCAATTGCTCCTCTATCTCTGTGGTATACTCTGTAACCATCAGGAAAAACCTCACTGTCTAGTACTTCTTCTTTTAACCAACTCTCTACCCCAATTATTGCTTGTGGTTCATGCATCTCTATTAAGTTTGCAAATTCTATTACTTTGTTCATTATACTTCTACAGTTTACCATTAACACCCTTACTATTGGCTTTACATTTTCAGAATTTATCTCCTCTTTCCCACTTTTACTGCAGTCAGTTATTGTTTCAGCCATTTCATCTATTTCTTTAATATCTGTGACTTTCCCATCTCGAATCTGCAATCAGTATCACTTTGATAATCTATTTCTGTCTCTTCACCAGCAGCCCCTAACCTAAAAAAGCCACAGTCCTGACCCCATCATCACTGGAAACGGGCTCCCTCACTGCTTTAACTAACAACTCAGAAAGTACTCCCTTCCCCCTTGTATTTAGGTGTAGGCCATGCCTAGTGAAACCCCACCTACCAATGGTGTTCACAGGCACAACCCCCAACACAGAACTAATGCCTTTCCCAAGTAGCACTTCCATTTCCACATTAACCCGCCTCACAGCATAGTTCAATTGTGGCCGGTCATGGCGACTTAGGACCTGCATGAGCTCCACCCTGGTATGTTGTGCCTCCTTCACCACCTTCCTCAGGTCACTCTCTATACTATATCTCGCGTTTCTATAAATACTATTTCCCGCACCTCCCACTATCACTACTCTATCATCCTTAGTGAAACTCCTACAAAGGGAACCTATATCCAATATTACCTGGCCTAATGTTGCACTAGGTTTGAAAAAGCTTGTGACCTGATATCCTGTACCTAACTCATCCTGCAGAAGAGGGCCTACACCTCTCCCATGGCTACTACCTAGCAGCAGAACCCTTTTTTTCCTATTCTTGCCCTGCACGCCCTTATTCCTAAAGGTCTGCTGCATCTTACCCACTCCTAGTCCTACATCTACATGAGGCTCTTCTCCTCCTGACTCTGGCAACAGGTCAAACCTATTTTTTCCCACAATTACTAAAGTGGTCTGGCTTGTTCATCCTGTTAACCATGATTCTCCTACGACCTGTTACCAGCTCCCACCCATCCTTATCAACTTCCTCCAACCCACTATCTCTACTTTCTGCCTCTACAGCTTGAGCCTCGACAAACTCAGCCCCCACAGGCTGTGCCTGTGCAGTCTGAGCCTCCACAGGCTGAACCTCCACAGACCACGCCTGCAGAGGCTGAGCCTCCACAGGACGAGCCTCAAGAACCCTGATCCTTTCACACAACTCCCTAATCGTTTCGCCCATCTCCCACATCCTATCATCCCTAAGACACAGTGAACAAAACCATCGGGAGAGCCTCATTTATTTCCCACGTTTCCTCTTCCCCACATGCCCAGTGAAACCACTTCTTACACCAACTACAACCCATCCCCTTCGCAACGTACCTACGACAGGCGCCACAGTTTCCAGTCATGATTTTCCCAAATACTTCAACCTTCTTCTAAACAAACCTTAAATTTATTTGATAAAGTAGTCTTATAAAGTTTATACTATATTTTTTAACGTTTTTTACTAAATATGATAGGCGCTATACTCGACTAACTGTTGAATTGTTATATATATTTAATTTGATTGAAGTTTTATGAAAAACGACTAGGTAATTAAACTACTTAAGAACCAATGAATTAGTCATTTTAGTAACGTATTCATGTTTGAATAAACATTTAACTTTTAACCCCCATCATTATTTAATGAATTAGGAGTGTTACAAATAACTGAAAATATTACTGCCCCATCTCCTACATCATTAATGAAATTATTAATATTAAGACTGATATTTATTTTTCCAACATTTTAAGAGTAATGAGGCACATCATGTCTCCCCAATGAATGAGGTGGGTACTATCGTGGCCGATAATGGGAGGAGAGGGGGGGGAGAGGGAGTAAGCGGGTCAAAAGTACCACAGCACACACCGCTGAGGGGGGTCCCGATAACCTGCAACAGGGGCCAGGACAGTGGCAAGGCTAAAAAAAGGCTGCCCATCTGGCCTTAGGGAAGGCCCCATCTGAAGGATTTTCCATAGGCCCCAACCAGTTACATCACTGCTAAGAAAGCTTACCATAGGCCAGAGAATCATAGCATGGGTCTTGGGTACTAAGAACATTACAAACTTAACAAGCAAACCCTCCATCAACACATACTATAAGCCAGGGATAAATCTACAAATATGGGTCTGTTCTTCAGTCGTCACTGGTTTGTTGTCCCTTTGGAACAATATTGTTAATCTGGTCTTGAACCCATGAAATCATCCCTTCAGGGAGTTTGTAGGTGGTGCCGACAGTTGGGTTGAAGTGATCAAAAATGTTGCCTACCTAACTGCCCAGTGATAACACTCACTTGTTTAAATGCCTTTCGTAAATCAATTAGCCTCAGAATCACATTAAACATGTCCAGTAGACAGATTTTTTTTTTGATTTTTTTTAACACGATGGCCAAAAACTTATTTCACAATGCTGTGGACATAGTAGCAATCAACACATCTATTATTTTCTCATTAATGAAGCCAGAAAAATGAGAGGCAGTGGGAATTATTTTCTTCTAGAAGTAGGCAATGAATTAAGAAACCATATTTCAAAGAGTGAAATTAAGGATTTATAAAATGTAAGATCTTAATAAAGCAGTCAATGGAAGAGAGACAGGAAAAATAAGAGAACATGCACAAAGTGTCAAAGTTTGTGTAAAAAGATCATTGTAAAGAAACAATGTCTGATATTTCCAGGGAAAATAAAAGTATTAAATATTCAGTAAACCACGGTTATTGTTATTATAACAATGTATTTTCTTTTATTGTGGTATATATGCTTAAATATTAGTACTAATGGAATGAAAGAACTGCCACAAGGCAATATTTATAAGGAAAGGATTGATAAAATGCACCCAACACTCACCAAAGTTGAAGGGAGAAGGGCAGCAGCCACACAAAACAATACACAAACACAGAAAATACAATATTTTGGGCAGTGGCGTAGCTAGGTCAACAAGGGCCCCGGTGCAAAAAATTTATTTTGGGCCCTCAGGCCAGACGGGCGACCTTTTTTTTTGCTTTGTGTGCTGGTAGGGGCCCCCTGAACTGAGGATGAGGGCCCTTGAATTATTCTTTAGGGGCCCCTGAGCAGTGGTTGGGGCCCCCCTGAGCACAGCGAGGGCCCTTACTGAGGGGCTCTTGTACTCTCAGGGGCCCCTTAGACGACGGTAGAGCTAAAAAAAAAAAAATAAAAAAAATAAGGTCGCCAGTATGCCGTGAAGGCTCGTGGGGCCCTCTAAACTGCGCTTGAGGGCCCCTAGAGGTGCGCTTTGGGGGGCCCCCTGAGCGTGAGGGCCCCGGTGCACTGCACCGCCTAGCCCCATAGTAGCTACGCCCCTGATTTTGGGGTAAATCCTTTGTCACACTTAGTAGCTGTGTTGACAGCAAGGCTTGCATGAGTTCAGCCACTTACTTCTTTTAACTTGACAAAGGGTTTGCCATGAAATATTGTATTTTCTGCGTTTGTGTATTGTTTTGTGTTGCTGCTGCCCTCCCCCCTTCAACTATGGTGAGTGTTGGTTTTTTTATCAATGCTTTCCATATAAATATTAGTATTAGTTAGTCTTAGACGTTGAAATAAGTAAAAAACTCTAAATGCAATTATGAGGTAAGTTTCATTTTGGTTATCTCCACACTGTGATAAAACAATGAAAACATATTATTGCAGATAGTCACAATCCATTTTCAACAGCTATAATAAAAGTCAGGTAAACACAAAAGACTGTAGGGTGCCAAAACAATCCAAATCAACTTTTATGGAATAAATTTTAATACATCAGAGGTTTAGTTACAATTTCATTTGTTGCAGAAATAGGTTTGTGGGAAATTGGCACCAGAGCATGAGTCCCGTACAGTTAATAATTACAACTTAATACCACTGCAACCATTACGAAGCAAATCACAAAGGAAGTTTATGAAAACTATTGTTACTCAACTGCAATTTGGCAGGTAAACAACCAGTGTATGGAAGTAATGTAATACTGAAACTGCTAAAAATAATTATAGCAATATTTAATACAAAAATGTAGTATTTAAAAGTTGATTAAACATTGTAAAAAGTACTGCTACATTAGAGTACACGTATGACAACTGTAATAGTAGATTGTATTCAGAAAATATTAAGCACTGCTTAGGTTACTGAATCAATGGATTTTCTGTTGGTTTGATAATTTTATTAAACAATTGCTTTCTTATAAAGTTTTCAAAAAACAAGTCTTTATATTTTGAAAAAATATGTATGCATATAAATAAAGCAAAACAAGCATTTTCTTTAATTTGTATTCAAAATCACTATCACAATTCTACTTAGTGGCAAATTATCTACATTATTATTTCATTCATAAAAAGCAGAATCAAAAATATTCTTTCACATCATGGACTGTTCCAAATATGCTATAGAGAAACATGCATTTAATCAATGGTGTTGTCATCAAATATTTAAAACTTTTTTTTAAAAAATGAGGTAATATTTATGCTAGTAAAAATATATATATATATATGATGAACTCAAAATTACCATATTACTTTTTCCAAGTAAAATTCAAGTAATCGTCTGACAGTGAAACACCATGTTCAGCAATTTTAAAGGCAAGTGCTATTGAATTAGACAACCTGGTACTCATTCTATGTGGGATTTAAATGATTCAGATGGTAGAATTCTATTAAAGCTTCATAACAGGAAGTTCTGGGCAGTAGAAGAGTTGTAATGACAGACAGTAATAATATGTAACCATTTATCACCTCTGAGTAGATAGTGGGCTAATATAAAATTATCAAAGATCAGTTTTGTCACTTAAATGTAGAGGTATACTGCAATGGGAAACAACCATACCTAATGCAGAAGTAAAATATTCACTAAAGCAGTCATCATGAAGCAGCAATAGAAGTAAAACATATAAATGGAGATTACAGTAGTTATGGGTTGGGATAAAGAAAGCAGTTGAGAATAGCTGAGAAAATTTACTATGGGATAAGTCAAAGTCATCAACAACTAATACTCAAAACTGTAGCTGCAGCATATGGAAAAGCAACAGTATAGGCCACGTTTGTTGCTAAACTTGGATAAATGAAAACTGAGAGACAGCAATGCCATAGTTCACAGGTCTTGGAAAGAAAGATAATGTAGTTGTTAAAAACACAGATATGGAAATTAAAAGCAAACCAAACATTCTCGAAGAATGCTCCGTGGAATACAGTTACAATACAGACAAAACAAGTCTGGTTTTCTGAGCAATTTCTTTAGTGTGTCAGTGCAAAAATCTGATGGTTTCATGGAAAGATATGGATCATATTTCTGTGTTATACTGTATAAATAAACATGTCACAAATACAGACTACTGGTGAACAGAAAAGTAAAAAATCACACTATTTTGAAAATTGATAAACTGAACAGTATAAGTGAAAAAATACTTGCATAACATTTCATTTTTCTGGAACGGTTAATAAATGAAAGCAATGAACTATTCCCCAAAGGCATATTTTACATGTGGCATACTACCACAGATACCACAAGTGATGCATAATCAGAATTCTTATTGCAAACAGATGAGAGGGGGGGGGGGATAAAACTGCAATATAATGTAAAATCTGGTAGGGTTCAAACTTGAGGCTGCTGAAAAAATATTTTGATGTCATCGCCAATAGCAAAGCAGTGTTGAGCATAAAGAAAGCTATTACTCTGGGTATACATCTGATTGCAGACAGTAGTCATTAAAGGAAAAAACAGGTACTTCAATCCGTTCTTTGGGTACCATGGCTTCAATATTTTTAATACTAGAAATGCTGGCTCTGTTATAACTGATATATATGGAATAATAAACGCAAGCTAACTTATAAAGATGGAAGTTTCCCTTTGTGGATTAAAATTTGCACAAAAAAAAGGTGCAGGACTTGTTCGCGGAATGGTGGAGTAATTATCTACTGACAAAACATTAATCAAAATGCAATTCTGTAATGCAAGAACATGAGATTAAGCAAACTGAGGATTTATGAAGTTATTCCATTCAAAATGGGTACAAATTTGGTTCACTGGTGAGGAGATGCGTAATAGTTACATAAAAAAACGCCATTATTTGCTATATTTGCATAAGTTTTTGTGTATTTAATAGATTTTCAAGGAAGAAATTCTGACTATTTTTCAATGCATGTTTACATTATATATTACTAAATGAAGAATTGTTGTGTGGACTGGATTTTCACTAATCTCGAGTTCATAATAATATTAAAATTCTTCAAGGAAGTAATGATTAACATGAGCAACCAATTATTGAGACCTTACTTGATTCAAATTACTCATAACAATTTCACTAAGAAAAAAGGAAACTGCTTTTGGGCAATATAAATTACAAGGAAAGGGAAAATGACTCATCACTCACCAAAGTTGAAGACAGCGACGGGAGAAGAACATATATCACAAACACACAAATATACACAATATTTCAGTTATTAAATCTTATTCATGATGGAGACAATGAGTCATGAGGCTCGGGAGGTGTGCACACGCCAAAGGTTGCTACATGACTGGGTGGATTATCAATATGGCAGTGGGACTGAGATTTTGTATATAAATATGTAGATCACAGATGGTGGTAGAAATAATAATATACAAAAACAAGGGGGGAGGGATAAAGTAAATAAAAATGAACGGATAAATTTTTAGAAAAAAATTAAATAAAAATAAAAAATAATAAAATAAAAAATTATAAAAATAAAATAAGGTAATTAGTTAAATGACAATAATGCTCCTACTAATAATACTAATAATGAGTGATGCGTCAAGGAAAGGAATTTTATCGGTGGTTGAGGCCGGGTGGGTGTCTGGTATCTAGGATATTTTGGAAAGCAAGTTCCCATCTGCAAAGTCGTGAGGCGACAAGCAATTAGTTTTCGCCGAAACTACCGCTGCCTCAGAACTTTGCAGATGGGAACTTGCTTACCAAAATATCCTAGATACCAGACACCTACCTGGCCTCAACCACCGATAAAATTCCTTTATGCATTACTCATTATTATTAGTAGCATTATTGTAATTTAACTAATTACCTTATTTTATTTTTATAATTTTATTTTTTATTTTATTTTTCTCAAAATTTATCCGTCCATTTTTATTTACTTAAATTCCCCCCCCCCTTTTGGTATATTATTATTTCTACCACCATCTGCGATCTACATATTTATATACAAAATTTCAGTCCCACCGCCATATTGATAATCCACCCAGTCATGTAGCAACCTTCGGCGTGTGCACACCTCCCGAGCCTCATTTTCTCCAACATGAATAAGGTTTAATAATTGAAATATTGTGTATATTTGTGTGTTCATGACATATGTTCTTCTCCTGTCGCTGCCTTCAACTTTGGTGAGTGATGAGTCATTTTCCCTTTACTTGCAATTCATAACAATTTAAATTTCACTAAAGATTGCCAAACCAGATATAATTTACCAAAATTGATACTAAGTTTAATGTGTAACAGGCTATTGTTATTACAAATAATTTTAGCTGAATAATATAAATAATGTTAACTGAAATTAAATACTAGCATGTTATAAGGAAAAAGTGTTTTTTTGACAGTGTTCTTGAATCAGTTCCATTAAAGCTAATTTTTCAGAAACACAATTTCTCAAGTATTATAAAATATTATAGTTCACCAGAAATCAAGTGTTTTTCCATAACACAATATTACGTTTGAAAGCATTCACTTAGCTGATTCACAAAAAGAATATGGCTAAAATTAGCCGAGATTAGCGATCATGCCATCATTCAATATGTTTTTTTATAAATAATTTGAACAAAAATGATTGGATTACTATTTATGCATTTTTACATTAGTATCACCAAACAGAAAAATATGGAATACAATTATTAATTATATTCCATATAAATGCAAATATATAATATTCTAATCACATTTTTCCCCTTTAACTGTAGAATATTTATAACTTAAATATCCTCATCATCGAATTACATTATCTTAATCACACTTAAAAAACACCATAACCATTCACAATTATAATAAATTCACTACTTTTCCGTTACACAATTCTAAGCTATTTGGCTATTTTTTTTTAATACTCTTATATACCAAATGAATTAATAAAACAAACCTGCCAATAACTCCTGAGAAAAATTTTTTGTTTACAATTTAATATTTACACTGCAAACTAATACACGAATAAAACAAATGTCCACCAAATATATAAAAAAAGATGAAATAGTTCATTCATAGTATCCATACTCCAGATGCAGAAGCTTTCGACTGTTTCTAGTTCATTCATGTTCCATATAGGCAAAGATTTAATAATTATGTAAATCATGAAATTACACATTCCAAGAAATTAATAATAATTTTTAATTATTACAATTTTTCATTCATCTTTAAGTGTGCAATAAAACTGAAAACAACCTTATCGTACAATAATAAAATATCAGAATTAATCAGAAATTATTTGCTTATTATATTACTAGCCTGAACAGGATTACTGTATTTAAAAGAAAAGATTTTCTTCTATACTGCTTGAAAAAATGTAAAAAAGGAGAACAATAGGAGGTACAAACCAACAGCTGATTAGCACGAACAAAAATAAGTAGGAAGAAGAGGTTATAAGTTATATGTTTCAAGTTATAAGGGAAGAGGAATGGGTGGGGAGGGAGAGGGGGGAGGGGGGGAAAGGGAGTAACTATCAGCAGAAGGTCTTAAATGCAGTCTTAAACATTTAATTAAGTAATCATTGTACCTTGTCCTGACTCCATAATCAATTGGAAAACCAAAAGAATAAGCAATAAGCCAGGTTTTAATGTTAATAAAAGACACTTATATCTAATCATTTTTTTTAAAAAAAAACTTCTGCAAATTGTATTATTTTCATTCCTCAGTATAAATTATAAACAGCAATTCAGCAACATTTATTAATAATGATACTTTGAAACACTTGTACAAAATTGTGAAATATCATATCAACCAAAACCTGTGGAACAAGTATGCAGAGCTGATAAGTGAAATACCAACTCTACATCTACTAGCATTTTGGAAATGAAATAATTAATTTATTAATGATGGATTTACACAAAGAAAGCACAGCATTAAGGTAAACTGGAGAACAGGTATTGTATGCAACTTATTACACACAAATAAGGCACTTTAAATAAATCCCGGCAGTAGCAATTTGCAACTTAAGATTTACAACACTAAAAACAAATGAAGGAAAGCCGACATATATTCCTTACAAAAAAGAACCTGACGACATTACAAGTTGCAATGAATATCCCAATATATATTCTACATCAAGGCAAATTTCTTTAACAAATAGCTGCAAAATCAAATATACAGTAGATAAATTCTATAGCACCATATAGTCAGAGGTTGATTCATCCATCAGTAGTGTAGTGTACAGTGACTTCTTGGTATAGAATATGAACTTCATGTGCAGTTATTTATGATTGTTGTGATCTTCACAACCACTGCAATCCCATTTAACATGAACTTCAGGTGTCAGATTGACAATCTGGACATGTACGGCTTGAAATTTTTCAAACTTTGGTGGGATAGGACAAAGTCTGTACTGTACTTCATCTCCAGGCATTGGCACAAATTCTCCCTGTATGCTGTAATTGATAAAGCACTGTAAGTAAAAAGTGTACTGACCAAAACTAGTGCAATTAAGATAAACCATAAGCATTTAGGCATATTAATTCATATTTTATCCATACTTGATAATTAAACTTAAAAGTCTTTTAAATAACAAAGGATAGGGAAAAGACTCACCACTCGCCAAAGTTGAAGACTGCGACAAGTGAAAAACACAAGTGACGAACAAAAACATATACAATATTTCGGTTTTACACCTTATTCATGTGATGGGGAACAAGCAGTATGTTTCAGGAGGTGTGCACATGCCGAAGTTTACCACATGACTGGCTCTTATAACTAAGATAATATACATAAATATATATAATGCAAGCGGTGATAATTAATATATACGAGGTCTCCTAAAAAAGTATCTGACCTATTTTATTTTTTTATTTTTTTTGCAAAACTTGGTGGATTTGAATGAGTGTGCTTCCATGAGCTGACCTTGAGCTTTCGTGAGCATACGTGAATTTTTTCCTGCCCGTCGATAGCATAGGTTTTTGGTAAGCAGCATTTGAGTGAGGTTGTGTGTAGTGCTGTCATCGATTTGTAATTGCAAGGAAAATGATGGAACAACTGGAGCAGCACTGCTGCATCAAATTTTGCCAGAAACTGGGCAACAACCAAGTGGAAACCAATCAGAAGATTCAAACGGCTTTCAGTGACAGTGCTATGGGCATCACACAGATTAAGGAATGGTGCAACCAGTTTAAAGAAGGATACAAATCAGTGGAGAGCGTGCCACACTCCGGTCCTCCATCAACATGCCAAAATGACCAGGTCATTGCCAAAGTGGACACTGGTGATGTAGGACTGTCGTGTGACTATCCGAGAAATTGCGGAAGAGGTGGGCATCAGCACATTCCATTGTGACTGAAGAGTTGGCCATGAAGAGAGTGTCAGTGAAATTCGTGCCGAAGATGCTGACAGCAGCGCAAAAGCAACTTCATTTTGAAGTCTCGCAGGACATGCTGAACTTCACAAACAATGAGCCAGGCTTCATGAACACCATAATTACTGGTGACAAGTCCTGGGTATATGGGTACGACCCGGAAACCAAAGCCCAATAGTCACAGTGGAAGCATTCCCCACCCCCAAGAACAATTGTAGTGTGAATTACAATCAATTTGTAGCACTTAGGTATAAGCCTACGTTGCAATACACTTGGCGAAAGCAGGTTATGACACTGACATACCAACGTCATCATTTGAAAATGTAATTAGTGTGGCTTTTGATACTGGACTGCATGAATGCTAAAGTTATTTAGAATGTGATAATGTGGCTTTAGTGAGGTGTGCACACTGTTCTCTTCCACTTTGTTTTAACCACTTCATTGGAATCCTGCATCTGCACTTGGAGGACTAATACTGCTGTACTGCTGTATATGCTTGTTCTGCGCTATATTAACGAGCTTTAAGCTGGCAGTTTTTGGCACTGCTGATTGAAAATGTAATGATACATTGATGTCATTGAATTACATATAATTTCCTTCATCTGGAATTGATATCTTGTTACTTTGTTTCTCTCCATTAAAATATTACTTGAGGTAGAATGCAACATTTTGGAAGGAAATGACACACATCACTGTTTTGTTTATAATTGCTTGTTATTCTATGTATTTTTTCGTGCGGTTCTGAGCATTCAATGTCAAAGGTGTCCCTTGTAAGCACTACGAGGATAAACTGAACTATCATTTGTCTATTCACCTATTCTTTCCCAGCTTCTGATTTGTATCGTGAAATGGTACTATTTCTTTTATCTACTGAAAGTTTGGTACACATAAGCAAGACAAGGATGAGGATGGGATGATTAAGTTAAAAATGCATATGCATAATTATGCAAGCGTTGAGAATAACACAACTCAATCATTTTCCATAGATTCAAGAACCTCTGTAGGGTATGGAAGGAAGTCAATTTACCTGTCTCCCCAATGTCCATGAATGAATAATATATATATAGTAAACAATGAAATCAAAGGTGCCAAGTACCAAAAAGGAATTAAATTAGGATAGGGAAAGGAGCAACCATTTACCTTTAGATGATGGATACGGGGCACGAACACGAACAAAAGACGAAAACACAACAGATAAATAAATTTTTGGGAAAAGCCCTTTGTCAACAGGAGAACATTAATGTTGCACGGGAATGATCCCTGTGGTAGTTTGGGGGTAATTACTGGGCAAGCACTTATGAGCCACGATATTTTTTAGGTTTGGTGGTCTGCTAAAATATGTGCAAGGGGCAGTGCAGCAGACCCCGCTGTAAAATGTGCAACATGCATGCAGCTACTACCACTTACTCCAATCCTAACACAGGTGAAACACTTCCCATCATTGGTCATGCTACATGCATTACAACACACCTCATATATCAACATACATGCCTCCATTGTTCCAGTTCATATATAGGCCTCTCTACTAACCCACTTGCTATCAGAATGAATGGCCACAGGCAGACAGTATACTAACAATGAGGCCCATCCAGTGGCAAAACATGCCAATTCCCACAAACTGAATAATTTTAACATCTGTTTCTCAGTTAGGGCAATCCGAGTTTTCCCTGACAACACAAACCTCATCTGAATTACGTGCATGGGAACTAGCCTACCAGAATATCCTTAACACCAGACATCCTCCAGGCCTCAATCTCCAATAAATTCCTCCAACCAGACCCGGCACTTAATAATTATCACTACTATTTATACTGCTTGTATTGCATTTTTCGTACTGCAATTTTTTCAAAACATGATTTATATGTATTCCGTCACTGTTATTATGTTGATCTACCACTTTCAATGACAATATACCTTCTGCATTATTGATCCAGTATTACCGCTTCCTCCCCCCGCTCTCCCATACGACCATCTTTGCCGGCCATGTCATTCACCAGACGGCCACCTTCGTTTTTGTGTCTGGCTCTGCCTGGTGTCGTCTCACTTCTGCAAGAATAAGGCTATACACCAAAATATTGGGCGTTTCTTGCATTTGTCCTTTTGGTGTCCGTCAGTCCCAGCCGCCTTCATGTCGTAAGTGTTGGGTCATATTTCACTATCCTTCCTTAGTTTTATTGCCTTCAAGCATTTTCCTGCTCACTGATGTAATTATATATATCGCTAAGTAGTGAAAAGGAATAAAATTAGGATAGGGAAATGAGCCACCACTAACCATTAGATGATTGATGTGGGGCGTGTGTTTGCGCCCCACCTCCAACATCTAAAGGTAAGTGGTGGCTCATTCCCCTATCCTAATTTTATTCCTATATTTATAAGGGGGCATCCATAAGTCACGTGAGACGTTTTTCCGGATACCCCCCTCCCTCTGGTGAGACTTCATGAGATCTCCTCCCCCCCCACCTTCTGGTGAGATCTGGTCCATGAGACACCCCCCAGAAATCGCCCTTGCATTTTTTGGGACTTTTTTTATTAAAGTCTCACCCTCCAAAAGCCGGTTACACCCACACTTTTCGTGAAATACCCCCCTAAAATCGGCCTTTGCGTCATTTGTAGACTGTTTTTTCAGCGCTACACTAAAAAAAAAAAATTAAAAAACCTCATGAGATTTCTCTTCCTCCCTTCCTCCCCTTTGGTGGGATTTTGCAGGACTCCCAGCCCCCCCCCCTCCCGTTTCACCTCACGTAATTTATGGACGCCCCCTAATAACAGTAAGCAGGAAAATGCTTTAAGCCAATAAAACCAAGGAAGGCTAGGGAAATATGACCCAACACTTACCACAGATGAAGGCGGCTGGGAACGGCAAACACAAGAAAGTGCAATATTTCGGCATACAATCTTATTCGTGCAGAAGTGAGACAACAGGCGGAATCAGACGTGTACACGGAGATGGCCGTCTCAATGGTTGTTTGGACAGTTTTAGGCCTCATCACTCATATTAATCAATTTCCCCCAACATGTCACCCATAAATACATACATCTCTTTAATAAATAAATAATAATAAAAAAAGATTCACCAGATGGCCATCTCCGGGTACACGTCTGACTCCGCCTGGTGTCTCACTTCTGCACGAATAAGACTGTATGCCGAAATATTGCGCTTTTCTTGTGTTTGTTGTTCCCAGCCGCCTTCATCTGTGGTAACTGTTGGGTCATATTTCCCTATCCTTCCTTAGTTTTATATATATGAGTTAGCCGACAAGGCCGGTAGCTCATGATTGGGGGGGGGGGGGAAACCGGAAACAACATGGCTAGGAGTGAGGGTGGGGGCAGAAAGGCATAAACCAGAAAATAATAATAAAACTGTCTATAGGAGCCCATCGCAGACACACGGTAGACGTCAGCTGATGGTCCTAAATATAGGCTCTGGTGAGCGATGATTCTGTGGGAAAAGGTAGGAGGTGAGGGTTGGGTGGAAGGGGAGGAAGGAAAATTGGTGCTATCTTAATTTTAGTCCTGGTGGACTAATATTGTTGTATATATATATATATATTTTCAGTGACAAGGATGCTTCACCATAAATGATTAAGGCACTTGGAAGTTAGCTTTATGTGATATTTGGTTTATAATCTGCCTAAATACTCCACTACATTTTTTATACAAGCCAAATTACCATTTACTTTGATTCAGTTTTCTTTTTGTTTCTTTACCTGAGAAAAGACCCATGATATAAACTGCACGATGCAGCTATCGCACTATTTTTCATCAACACTCACAAAGCAATGTGACTGCTTTTAAAATACACACTCAGATTTTATGAATAAGTTACTACCATTACAATATTCGATTGTGATGAGCATATGCCCTGATGGCAACTTTCCTGAACACCTCATGAATTTTTAATTTAATTTCTTTCATCATTTGAGGTAAGCATGTTCCTTATGCTTCAAATAATGGTCAAGGTATGAGATGATTGGACCAGAGCTTAACTGTCCCAAGGTGCTAAAGATCGAAACTAGCGGAGATAGATTGTGCAGCATGACACTTGTTGGATCGCAAAATTTCAACACTGAAAGATTGGTACCTCTAGAACTGTTTCTCTAAATGCTCTTCACAGGCTGTGTAATGAAGCCAAACAACAAAATCAGCACAAATTTTACTTTTGGATAGCTTCACATCTCCCCTTCCATATTTAAAGGTTGTATACCAGTTAAACAGAATCTCTGGACATTGCTTGAATATGGTGGTATAGCCTGGTACCTGCATTTTGTGTATCAAATACAGTAGTTGGACGGGGTGCAAAGCAGGGCTCCTAGATTTGTTTCTGGAAATTACTGCAGAGCACAATCAGTAACTGACATGATGAAGGGGTTGGAATTGGATTAATTGAAAGACAGGAGGAGTCTGAAGGAAGTGTACAAGGTTTCTAATATGGGGAAAGATATTAATGGAAGAATTAAGAGATGTGCTTGGAAGGGAAAAGATGACTGTGACCACAAGTAGGTGGGAAAAGGAAAGGGGGGAAAATGGGTGTGTAGGGAAATTCCCACTGGAGCATGCATTCCATCACAATTAATTTAAGTCTACAATCATAGCTGAATGCTATCTTTAACATTTTCTATAGTTTGTCTCAGAACTTGACAGTGTAACACTGCTTCAATGTTCTCTGTATATAGTTCATCAGATGCCTCATGTGTAGAGGTCTATTTTACCGACTGTCTTCACACTTTGATTGCCCAGAGGAAACTAAACCAGACTGGTCCATTGGTTGCAACAAGCTTGTGACGTTTGGTGGTAAATTCTCCTCTACTTTCCATCAACACTAATATCAACATCACACACATCTGCGTCTAGTGCTAGGCCCCGTTTTAATACTTTGTGAATAGGTGGCAAATGGATAGTGCAGGAAGAAGAAGAGGAAAAGGTTGTTTTAAACTGGCCATTCCCTCTTTCCAAAACTTCTTCGATGGCATGAGTTTGTGCATTATCGACAACCAAAAGCACTTTCCTTCCTTCTTTTCCAAGAGATTTTTGGTGCTTTGTCACTGCAGGGATGAAAATTTTGCCGTCCCGCTCTGTAAACAATGTTGCAGTCATCGAAGCTTTGGGTTGGTTTTTATAAAAGAGGGGAAGCTTTTTCACAGTAAGTTTATCTTAGTTAAAAAAGCGATTTGGATAATCGGAGTTTGGATAATTAGAGTTCTACTGTATGAAGTGACCTCAGTGAGACGTGCAGTTGCTATGTGCTGGAAGATGACTAGCACTGATGTCTTTCAACACAAAACAAGGATTTGGAAGTTGATACACTGCTACTGACTGCTTCAGTCTCACATGATAACATTAACAATTGGGGCAATACATTTGTATCTCATAAACTTTTAACTCATTTCAGTCAAAATTTCTATTGGCAAGCTCTATGCCAAGAATGTAGGCTTTTCCAGTATACAAACTAAAAAATGTTCTCTAACATTCCACTAAGAGTGTAAAGGGGGGAGGGGAGAGAGGAACAGGAGGGAGGTGCACCATAAAATTCAACGCACAGAAGTCAGTATGCAATTTTATCTTCTTTCTAATTTTCATTAACTACAAGAATATTTCTTCTCATTAATACTGATTTAATAAGTTTAGCTACTCCTAGCTCATAAAAGTGTAAGTCACTACAGGTTTGTTGGTAGCAGATTTTCTAAAAGTTTATGATCTGGATTTGTTAGAAGAAACAAAACATGGAATAAATGAAACACTCCTATGGTTTTATAGTGTATGAAATGGTGACAGAAAGGTTTTGTAACAGCTGGAGGAAACTTGTGTCACTTTGGCAGAGCTGGACGAGAAAAAATTGTAAGTAGTTTTGTAAGAAAGTAATTAGCAGATTCATCTTGGTATTTGAGATTATCGGAGAGGAATGTTATATACTTCTGGATGATAGCATGCAGTGCCAATCAGTTGCATCATAAAACAACAACCAAACATACAGATCCCTAGGTGTATGACATATCAATGGAGCAGAGCAACAGTTAAATAAACTAGCAGTAAGATACCAGCAAGAAAGCATGGCACAGCAAAGCATAGGCTTAATCATGGTAAAGCAAAGGATTAGGTTTAACCATGTGGATTTGACTTAGTAGTGCAGAGGTATGAAACAGTCCTACTCAATACAAATATTATAAAGTGACATGGATAATAAAGGTGGCTCCTTTGGACATAGAAGTCTTGGTTTTAAAGAACTCTTTCAATGTCATAAACAACATTTTTACTGGATTAGTAGAAGTTAATATTTTTGCCAACAGGCAACAATTTTTTTTTTCAATGCAGATTTAAGACTTTTTAGTGCTGTGGAAGAATTAAACAACTTATTGTTAGAGATACCACAGAGAATAACAGGTGATTTTAGTGTTGGTAACATCACGTGTTATTTATTCTCTATAGGCTCTCTAGCAATGATATATTTAACCGTTGCACAAATGTCACTATAAGGACACTTCAGTACATAGTTGCAAAAAAATCTCATTACACTTCTAAAGTTCTGATTATTGCAACAGTAGTTCAGAAAGTTTTTACACTTTTTATTCAATCCAACACTGAAGTGACACAAATATTTGATGGTAAGAGGGTCACTCAGAAACTAATGCCTTCTATTTTTTTCCTTTTAATTCTCAAGAAATTCAAATGCAACTACACAGCTAGAAAACCACAACATTTATGATTAATTTGTCACTTTTCAATATAACCTCTGTCCATTTCCAAAGTCTGGTCCACATTTTAACAAGGGCATGTATTCCAGTGTAGTAAAAAGCATGGACATTTTCAAGGCCTCTTCATCTTCAAAGTGCATCCAACAATCAGCTTCTTTTAGCAGCCCGTACAGATGTGATGACTGGTGAATGGTCTTGACATGCAAAAGAAGAACACTGGCCATAACTTTTGTTGGAAAAACTCGCTGAAGTATTGGACAGGATTTACTGTGCATCCCTGCTCCAAACAATCAACCACAATCGCACGCCCCCGCATCCGGGAACACTTTTCCTGCTGATCGCAGTTTTGAATTTTTTTTCTGCCTTGTTAAGGTTATGTGATGCAATTACACTGACTTCCACTTTGATTCAGGTTAAAAACAAAAATGAACCCATGTTTCATCTCAGGTCACAATTTTTTCCTCTCCCCCCAAACGGAAGTGCTGCAAGTATTCGGAGGCTACTGTTTTTCTTGTCTCTTTATTCTGGTTGGTTAATGTTCTTGGTATCCAACTTAACTATTTTTTGAGTATACCAGTTGTTGAATAATTGTCAAACTACCATTACTGAGGGAGAGGATTCAACAATTCATCTGTTGCCACCCGGAGGTCACCCTGAATGTAGTTAGTTATCACTGAATGTTGCATTGAGTCACTGCAGCCGCCGGCCTGCTGGTCTACTTTTCGTCAACCAACGGTGTTTGCCATTCAATTTCATTACAGCGACAAAACCATCATCTAACAGTGTTGGCATCCACAGTGTTCACCCTTTCATGATTGCAAATGGGTGTTTCATCTTCCTCATTCAAGAATTCAATCACAGGATGCTGTCTAATAAGAACACCAATGTCAGTCATTTTGCAAGTGGATACAGTGCTGCCTGCTACCTGAAGTTGCTACTGCAGTGAATTGGAGAGGAAGTGTTGAGGAATTATTTCAATTTTTTTACTTATATAAATTATTTAAGGAGGGCAAAAAATAGGAGGCATTAGTTTTCAACTGACCCTCAAAGGAATGTAGTAAACAGGCGTTTTCTGTGTTTTATAAACACATGCTAAGACATGCCCCAAACTTGTGATGGAGAACTGCTAAACACTGTGGAACATGAATATTACAGCTGGGTGAAGTGTACAGGTGTGGTCATCCAAAGGTAGCTTTGAACTTCATCCTGAATCGTCTGAAACAAGTTCAGAAAAACAATAACTGTATACATTTCCAAGTTGGTTTTGATTTATTTTATGAACTTTGAATGCAACTAAGCAATATATAGATGTAAGACAAGTTTTGTATCTTTTTTCCACTATAATTCTTGAACATTCATAAAATTTTGCACCTGTGCTGTCAGTAAATTTCCACCAAATGTAAGAACATCATCTTAAAAGTATTTTTTGAATTTTTTATGTGACAGAGAGTAGTTCCATAGCACACAGTTACCAGGTAACCATTTTGCATGCAGCACACAAAATTTGGAGAAAGCTTCTTAATACTAAGACATTAAATTTTCAATACTTGAATTAAACATTAACAGCTTTTTGCTTATGCAAATTTTTGAACTACTGACCGCGTATCTTATTTTTCTGGCATAATTTTGGAATATAAAATTTCACACTTTTTTCAGGCTTCGTTTCGTAAAATTACACTTATTCTTTGAGTTAAGAGCGGTGTGTTTTTTTTTTTTTGCTTTAGTCAGTCTTTCGACTGGTTTGATGAAATCCTCCATCCTTTCCTATTCTGTGCTAACCTCTTCATTTCTACATACCCCTTACAGCCCACATCCTCAATTATCTGCTTCATATATTCTAATCTCTGTCTTCCTCTACAGTTCTTACCTTCGACTGTTCCCTCCACTAACAAATTAACCAATACAGCATGTCTCAAAATATGATCTAGCAGCCTGTCTCTTCTTTCCGTAAGCTTCTTCCACAAACTTCTTTTATCACCCATCATTTACAAAACTCGTTCATTACTTTGTCTGTCCACTTAATTTTCAGCATTCTTCTGTAGCATCACATTTCAAATGCTTCACTTTTCTTTATTTCCAATATTCCTAAAGTCCATGTTTCGCTACCATAAAGTGCTGTGCTCCAAACAAAGAGTTTTAAAAAGTTCTTTCTAATTCCTAGATCAATATTTGAAACTAAAATGTTTCTCTTTTTCATGAAGGCTCTTTTTGCTAGTGCTATTCTGCTTTTAACATCATTCCTGCTTCGGCCATCGGTTGTAATTTTACTTCCCAAGTAACAGAATTCACTTACTTCTCCTATTGCATCGGATCCTATTTTTATATTTAATCTACTAGTATTGGTATCATTTCATCACTTTTATCTGCTTTGATTTATATTCAGTCCAAAATCGTCCTTCAGTATTTTGTTCATGCCATTCAGTAACTTCTCAATATCCTCAGCCCTCTCTGCTAACAAGACGATGTCATCAGCAAATAGTAGTATACTATTTTTTTCTCGCTGAAAACTTATGCCACATGAAAATTTTTCTTTGCCTTTCTTTATTGCTTCTTCTACATACAAGTTGAATATTGACGGGGATAGACTACAACCTTGTCTCACACCCCTTTTAACTGATGCATGTCTCTCATGATTCTCTACTTTTATTATAACCACTTGATTCTTATATAGTTTATAGAGTATTCTTCTATCTCGATACATTAGACCTGACTTTTTTCAAATTTTGAACATCTTGTCCCACCTAACATTATCAAAAGCTTTTTCTAAATCAACAAATGCCATAAAAGTATCTTTGTTTTTCTTGATCCGCCCTTCAAGTATTAATCTTAAAGACAGAATTGCTTCCCTTGTACCGCGATTTTTCCTAAACCCAAACTGATCTTCACCTAGTATCTCTTCTACTACCTTTTCCATCTTTCTGTATATTATTAAGGTCAGTAATTTTGAAGCATGTGATGTTAGACTAATGGTGCGATAATTCTCACATTTGTCGGCTTGTGCTTTCTTTGGAAGTGTGAAGATGATGCTTTTATTAAAATCAGTTGGAATTTCTCCTGTTTCATAACTTTTTGATACCAGCTTGAATAATCTTTCGATTCCTTCCTCTCCTAGGGATTTAAGAAGTTCTGCAGGGATCTCATCAATTCCAACTGCCTTATTTGCTTTCAAGTCATTCAGAGCTTTATTAAATTCTGTCCTCAAAACAGGATCTCCTAAGTCATCAATGTCAACATCACCTTCCTTTTCCATTACACTATTGTTCAAGTCGTCCCCAACATACAGTTTCTCGATGTATTCCTTCCATCGGTTTGCTCTATCTTCTGAGCTTAAAAGAGGTTTCCCATCGGCAGCTTTAATGTTGACACCTCTTTTCTTCATTTCTCCAAAATTCTGTTTGATCTTTCTGTATGAAACATCTACTTTACCTAAGACCACTTCCTTTTCTACTTCTTCATACTTTTCTGCTATCCATTTTTCTTTTGCTATTTTGCATTTCCGATTTATTTGATTTCTAAATTGTCTGTACTGCTCTCTTCCTGCTTCATCCTGAGCATTTTTGTACCTTCTCTGATCCATCTGCTCCAAAATTTCTTCTGTGATCCGAGGTTTTCGGGCAGCTTGTTCCCTAAAGCCTAATGTTTCTTTACCAGCTTTCATTATTTCGGTCTTTAAGGCATTCCATTTGTCCTCGGTTCAGCTCCTTTCCGAGCTACTTCTTAGACCTAAGTCTACCATTTCTGCTAATTTTTCTCGGGTGCTTTATTCACTTCCAGTCTGTTTGCTTATACTGCTTCCTTATTCGCTTAAATTGCAGCCTGCACTCCATTATTATCAAATTATGGTCAGAGTCTATCTGCTCCTGGGTACACTTTACAGTCTAGAACTTGATTCCTGAATGTCTGTTTGACCATGATATAATCTAGTTGATATCTGCCTGTATTTCTTTTTAGAGATTTTTTTTTTTTAAATTAAGCACTGAAAAAAATCATACAGGAAATCAAAAGTGCAAACTTGGTCTTTTATTGCCTTTAAAAATAAGAGTTTAAAATTATTTTTTTTAAAAAAGAAGGGTGGGCAGAACATTTACTCCTATTCAATAGGTTGACTGATAATGTTTGCTGAACATAATTTCTTCTTTCTTACTCATATCTTAGTTTACTTTATACTAAATGAATCTTTCAGTATCAATATTGTGGGGAAAGCCAGATAAAATATTATTGAGGATTACAATGAAAACTTCATGGATGTACTGCCAGTTTGTGTTTTGAAAACATGATATTTTGACAACTAGCTCCATTAGGTGTGGAGACATCTGCATTGGTCGGCTGACCGTCAGAAACTGAGACAGCCCAGGTGCCGCACCTCCTTATATAGCCGACAGCTCTTTCCGTGGCCTGCACCCGGCGAATAGCTGCGTGTGGGCAGGGCTACAGTTCTTCGTTGGGGGCTGTGAAAGCTAATATTGAGCCATCTATGGCGAGTGCTGGAGTGATTTCAGGAAACCATAGAAAACCGAAGAAAGGATGGCTGGACAAGGATTTGAAACCATGTGCTCCTGAATGCTAGGCCAGAGAGTTACTGCTCACCCACCATGCTCAGTTCAAATTATATAAATATATTTATGAGACTCAATAACAATAAAATGTGAATAAACTAACTGATATACCTTCACTGGAGCATGATTGGTGTTCAAATTGCTTCATGACAACACCAAAGATATGAATATCGAATGAAAAATCAAATTTAATATTGCACTATGCACAGATACAATTGCTTTATGAAAGCTAAGCCTCCAGTTTCCGCCATGGCAGACCTAAATTATTGAAAATAAAACATTTATACCGTTAACTATATAAAATGCTGTTATATTATAGAACTCGACAAAACAAATCAAAACTAAAGAATAATTTCTTTTTGATATGATGCTTGGATTTCGAGATATAGCATGTTAAAAATCAGTTATAGGTAGAGTTCCTTGTGTTTTTGGTGATGTATTTCTAGTCCAGGCTGTATTCACAACCTAACAACAACGACTAGGAAGAAAATAAAACACCTATAATGCATTTCCACTGCGTAGATATAGTGGTTTTGGTGATTTTTTTCTGGTCCAGGCCGGATCTCATCCTTACCTCCTCACTTTTGATATACAATATCTTGAGAATTAAGATATATATATATATATATATATATAAATCTCTATTTTTCATTTGCCTCATCATATACGAATCATCATCAAATCTGGATATGGTGAAATTTTTCTGCTGGTCCAGGCTGCATTTCAACCTAACCACGTCAATTTTGAGATACAATATCTCGAGAACTAAATGAGATATCAAAAAATTTTATTCTTTACTTTCAATTTGTCTCATCGAGTTACATAAGAATATATCATCAAATTATGGCACCACTGTTATTGTAGAATCCCCGATGTCACTAAGGTGCCAAAGGGATAATAGCCTATATCAATGTACATGCGACTGAATCTTCGATTTTCAAGCAGCAATATTTCTGAAATATGTGGTTAAGACTAGAATAACTGAACTTTTTGTTACAGTGTAAGGCCTGAAAAATTGAGTTTTTATTAGTAATTTGAAACTGCTTTTGTGGGTGCAGTGTTAGTGATGCCATGTATCCCGATGTAAAATATAATAATCCTACGAGACTTCATACATACAAATTTTATGTGCACTTACAGATATATTCTAGAATCAGGTGAGTAATACTGAAAGAAATCGGAATGGATGTAACAAACAGAGAAAGGATCAAAAACTGCAAATATCTTAGTCTCAAATAATATAGTCTAAGATAAAAAAACTTCTAACTCACTCTGATATATGAACAAAAATATCTTCGCCACCATCTTTTGGCGAAATAAAGCCGTGTCCTTTGTTTCTGCAAAATGTTTTCACTTTTCCAGATTCTAATCTTTCCCCGGCTCTTGCCGACCTGAAAAAGATTTGCTACTTTCAAAAGATATTCCATGATAAGAATATAGTAAAAAGGAATATATTCAACCGCGAATCTTACGTGGAATTTGTTCTTGTCCGTCTCGTAACTATTGGGCTTGGAACCTTCAAATTTTCTAGATCCAAGTGTCCAGCGTTAGAGGAAACTGAATCGCTTAGTGGGTCACCTTTTGTCGGCAAGTTAGATGATGCCATTTTACCTTTCATAAATGAAACTAATTAAAACATTAACCGACAGATTAACATATAAGTAAAACTACAAAACAAAACCGTCAAACTTACAACTTTAATAAGCGTAACTGTATCAATTGCCTCAACAGCGAAGTTGATGCTAACTTACCGAATCGAGATAACGTATCAATCACAGAACTATTCCGGTTCCTATCACTTCTTCTGTCAAAGTAACACAAAACGCCGAATGTATACTTCTACATAAAAGCACCAAGTTGTTTACACATTCAATTGATTGTTTATGAGTATCAGTGACACAGTGCTTAGTCAAAGTTATAACAAAACCTTAATGGCGCCTTAGAATCACCTGTCTAATGCAGCTAGAAACAACTTTCGAAATAACTTATTTTCACATTTAGCAAAATTTTCCGAAAAAAACTAGTTTTAATTTCTTCTACGTAAGGCCGAAAACAGAAAAAGTTTATAATTTTGTAAAAATTAATGTCACAAATCTAGCAATGAATTACAAAATTACTATTATTTTGTTTCAATTTTGTAAATATATCAAATAAGTCACTGCCATTCCAAAAGCAATGCTGAATGGAAAAAAACTTTTTTTAGTTGTATATTAACTGATTGAAGTGTAATTGTTTACTCCCCTGTGGATGGTTTTTGTGGATCGTTTATGATGATTTTTATCTCTGAAAGCGCGGGAATTGACAATTACGTACGGAAATATTTACATTTGTTGATATTTTGTTTGAAAAGGACGGTGTATGAAATTAATTTCTGCTATGCCAGAAGTTAAACTGACTAAAGTATTAAATCAGAGCTACCAGGTAAAGTGTGATCAATTCCAAATCTAAAATATGCGTCCGTTAATGGTGTTTAGACACTAAGCAGGTGTACACGAAAATTTCTACAGGGATATGTGCTCCATTGCAATTAAATTAAGCGAATGGTTTAATATTTTTTACGATTCGTGAGCGTAAAATGGAATTAATTTATTCATACTTCTGCTTCTAAGTTATTGTTTTGTTGTTTTTTGTTACTTTGAGTATGCCTTGAGAATTAATGTATTATCCAATACTAAGTATTTACTTTTGCTAATTATAATAATGAACTAGTTACATGTAAGCAATTTCAGTTTCTTGTGTTGATGCACATACAAGTATTTCCAGCACTGGAGCACATTTGCAGGTAAATACTAAACAAAAATTCCTGCTATGCCCTTAAGCCTTAAATGACCCCCTTGCATGGTGATAGGCACAGTTATGATCTCTTTTTAACAATCGTTGTGTCTTTGAACTATTCCAACTTTTTTTTCACTCCACTAACTCCTTCTTCCACATACTGAATCTTATATCTGCATTCTCTTTCTTATTTACAAAAACATCCTATATTTGATAGATCTACCTTGTGAAAAACCATGCCTTGTCTCCTCGGTAACCACATTATCATCGGGCTTTATTAGAAAGAAGTACAATGTATAGTACTTTCTCCTTCTATTTGTTTGAAGGCAAACTTTTCTTATTAAGAGGGTTATTTGTAAGTTTCTGCTCCTTTGAGCTGTCAGTGCATTTTCCTTACCAGCTTACAGTTCTCCTCAATTATTATGGCTATCATAATCCCTCTTCTTAACTATGAACATGCCATCAGTTTCTTAGTGATGGACTAATTGTGCTCAGTCTCTCTTGCAGCAAATGACTTAGATTTTTCTTTGTATTTCTCCTAGTAATTTGTACCAACAAACAGATCTCATTCTTGATGTCGACCGAATAACATAGCTGCTTAGGAACATAAAAGCCAATAAGACTCCCATACCAGACTGTATTCCTATCAGATTCTATTCTAGGAATGCAAAGGAAATTGTGCCTTAATTTTATGAAATTATATCTGCCTCTTTGAATAAAGGAATCCTACCAGTTAGTGGAAGATTGTTATCGTAAGTCTAGTATGTAAGAGTGGGAATGTCAATGATCCTCAAAATTATAGACTGATCTTGTCAATTTCAACATTTTGCAGAATTTCAAATGTCATGCATTTTTTGAATGAAGGGACCTTTTAATCAAAAATTTAATGGATTCAGGCAAGGCCGATCTTGCAAAATACAACTATCACTTTTAATTCACGACTAGTTCCACATGATAGATGAGTGATCTGATTGATCTTGTTTTATTAGATTTAAAAAAAAAAAAAAAAAAAAAAAAAAAAAAACTTTTGAAACTGTGCCTCATACTATTTTACTTACAAAACTTCATTGTTTATTTCTCAACAGTGAACATTCTTCACTGACTGGAGTGAGATCCGGGCTTCCTAGGGAAGTGTGATAGGAGCTCTGTTGTTTCTCACATACGTCAATGATATGTGTGACATAATAAAGGGGGTAAAAAGACTTTTTGCGAATAATGCTATTATTTTCATGGAAAAAAATCCTTCACTTTGATACAAACTGATTCATGAAAATAGTTCCCTTTTGCAAAGACTGGCTGCTGGAGTTAGTTGATAAAAAACAAAAATGCCAAGTCATGAATTTAAGGGAAAAGGTTTTGTCATTTGGGTCTGAATATACAATTAATGGCACTGCCCTTACAACAGTAGAGTCTGCTAAATACCTCAGAGTAACAATTTGTAATAATTTGTTGTGGACTGAACATATTGAGAAGGTATTTGGGAAAGCAAACACCAAATGTGGTGGGAGAGCAGTAACACACTGGCCTCGCATTCGGGAGGATGCTGGGCATCCAGATTTGGATTTTCCATGGTTTCCACAAATCTCTCCAGGTGAATGTTGTGATGCTTGCCTCAAAAGGCCACGGCCGAATTCCTTCCCATTCCTTGTCCTCATTCCTTTCCCACCTCTAATGACCTTGACATCGATGAAGTGTGAAGCCATACTCAAAAAAATACATAAAAAAATAACCATATGCTCCAATTTGTAGATTGTAATTTAAAACAGCGTGCAACAGAAACTAAATCAATTGCATGTAAAGCACTGGTGCGACCTAGCTTTGAATATTGTTCTTCTGTATGGGCCCCCATCAAAAGGGGTTAATGGAGTCATTGGGGAAGGTCCAAAGAAGAGCTGCCTGATTCGTAACACATATATATAGTTATGTTGAAGGAGTTAGGTTGGGAAGATCAGGAACACCAAATCTGTTGCTCTAGGCAGAATCTAACTTCAGAAATTCCTGACAGACCTACTTCAAGATGTCATAGAACACATTACTATCAGCAACATTCATATCTAGGAATTTCTGAGAAATTAAGATACAAGAAAACAGGGTCAAAACTGATCCTTTACTGTAGTAATTTTTTCCACAAATGATTAAGGAATGGAATAGGCAAGATTAATTGAATAAGATAACTTAGAATCCGACGGGAGTAGGTGCCGAGAAACTGCTCCAGCCATTCTGATTTGGGGAGGGGACGCCGTAAGCGGGTGTGCAAGGCGTGCACCGCACGCGGCAGCATATCGAGGGGGGCGGCAAAACGATTGATCGACAGGCGCCGCGACGAAATTTGCGACGTATTATTACCAAAGTTACCAATTGTATTGTGTCAAAAGTCGCACACACAGGAAGGACTCTCACAATAGAAACATATCTGTTATGACCACTGTAGGATCTTGAACAGGATGGGGGCAGGAGTGACACACAATAAAATGAATCTTCAGAAGTGGGTTCTCTTTGTGACTGTGTCAAAATTCACGATGAGAAACCTAATTTTAGCAACCAAGCAATAAAAACTAAAGCATGATGACCTGTTTTAGTTAGAGCAGGAAAAAGTTCCTTTCATTTTCAAAGTTTTGATAACAGAAAGGCCTGTGAAAACTGGACTTAAAAGAAAGAAGAGAAAGACATCTATAACTGTGTTGGTTAAACTCCTATATTTGACTAGTAGTAGTCCTATATCCGCTTTTGCATATTTTCATTTCTTAGCTTCTCTCTCTTAACACTAATTTCACCTTTATTCGGTGATGGCCGTATTATTTGCTCAGATAGTGCCAACAATGAAATTTTTTGACAGTTTACTGATCATTATTGAAGTGAAAGGTGCCCAGAAAAACAGCTCAGAGCAAGAATCTCGCAACATAGAAATTTGCAGTGTGCAAAAGTCTCATCACCTGCTGATACTGACGGATTAAAGAAATGATTTTGAAATTAATCAATGATTAAAGCTTTAAAATTGACCAAGTAAACATTGAGTGATTAGCCAAAAACTGACAAGTTGATCTACAGGCAGTCCTAGATTACCCAATAGGTAGGACTAGGCACAACTAAGCAGTAGCCGGGAGCCCCCGATTTTTGAAGGCCCTGGAAAGTTAACTTCTTTCATTAAATAAAAATAATAAAAAAATAAAATCATCCAAAGTAAAACAATAAAAGTAGTATAAAAAGCATGAAAATATTTTTTTTTATTGTATTGCACGAAGAAAAAAATACCTTTTATTTGTATTTATAACATACAGATAGTTATTTTCAAAACAGATGGAATCAGAATTTTTTTTAGTGCCTATAGCCCCATACTTTCTTAATACGGCACTGCCTTCAATGTCCACAACGACAGTGGAACACATTTTGCTTGAGAATCATTTCCTGTTACGTGCATTCACAAACTTACATAATTCTCCTTCAGAGGATCCAAGAAACAGAAAAAATACTGCCTCCTCGCATTGACAAAGCCTCTAGGCTAGTGTTTCTCAGCCTTTTTCAACCCGATTACCAGTAAGTTGTCAAAAATAATGCCGTGGGCCACTAACTTACATGGGCCTCAATTTTATTTTTTCCCCGTTTGTTTCAGCCGTCTATGGAGGACAATTACGTAACTTCATTTCCTCTTCCTTAGTTGCGAGTACTCTATTCGCTGGTTCACTCTTGCTTTTTCTTCCTCTGAGAAAACCCTCCTTTTCCTTCAATTAGCTACTTTACCTCCACAGTTTTTCCTCTGAATAGTTCCCTGTCTTTAATGTCTTCACCCTGGGCCTAATTTTACTATCTACGTTATTATAAAATCGAAAATCATGTTTTCAATTCCTATGAAAATGCAGATATGAAACTGGAAGTGAACTGTTAAAAGTTAATTACATGTTAATCAGACCAGACCAGTTAAATAAGAATGTTACTATAGGCTGGACACTACTCTATACCACTGGCCTACATGCATAAACTAAAATAAAAGACACTAGACCATATACCTTTTATATTTGGTTACTTCACCACTCGTTATACCAATCCTACCACAGTTCCTCACATCCATTTAAAACCCTTAGTAAACCATCGTTTACTTAATCTCTAGACGAACAGCGCTCTTTCTGATGCCATCTGGAAATGAATAGACTATTATAGAAACAATGCTGTTCTTTCCTCATCTTTCAAATTCCACATTTTTGCCCAGTCATTGAAATATTCAATGCTTTTAAAAAGTTGGGCTTACAGCCTTACACAGTACGAATATGGTAACAAAATTTATGATATTCTGCCTGTGGAACTCCTGAACTATCTTCGCGCACCACCAGTGATTTAGTTAAATATAACAAAAATGACAGCTGCTGCTGCGCTCTTCCAACAGTGTTGCTAATTTTTTCTAACTCCATAATGCTCCACATCCCGCATGTCTGCCACTGCCCGGGGGCAGTGTGTGACAGAACGAAGTTGTCTCCATTTGCCGCTAACAAAGTGGACCTCCACCCTTGGGTATTTCCACAAAAACGCTTGAGGACATGCGCGTTTTGTGATGTCTGGCAACTGTCTCGACGACAATGAAACACTGATGTGGCCAACAGACGGAGTTCAATATTTTCCCTAGCTGCCATAAGTTATTTTAGAGTAGATAATGCTGCTTTTATAAATATTTAATTTTTAATTTATTTATTCTTGATTAGAGGTGGTGACATGTCACAGTGTCACTACATCTAGAGCCGCCACTGCCTTTATTATTGTCCTTATTTTAAAGTAGTACATAGGTTTGAAAATTTATTCATAAAAAAACCTACACTTATTTTTAGAACAGAGAAATAAAAAGTGTACAAAAAGAAAAATTTTCAGTTTAGGTACTATTTATTATTATTAGTTTAATTGTGATAGAGCACACATGCTGGCGGAAATTCCCTTAGTCATCTAATTACCCCGTTTTTGATTATGTTATATAATTTGAGTGTCTTATTCCAACCCATCTACTTTTACGATCTACAAATTTTAATTTTAAATTCCTTCAGCATTTTTGATAAATTATTCATCACTTGGTAATTTATTCCAATCCCTGACACCCTAACCAATAAAAGAAAATTTTCCCACTCCCTTATGCATGAAATCGAGTATCAGCTTGTGCTCTTCCCTTCCATGAACCAATCCTAATTCTTCAACCAATATCTCTCCAAGCTCCATCACCAACATATGCCTTGTACACTCCCAGCTCTCTCTTCATCCTCCTGTCTTCCAGCTCCTTTATCGTATCAGTACTGACTGGGTCCTGCCTAATTTCCACAAACAAATCTAGCTGCTCTTCTTTTGCCCGTCCTGTAATTGATACCTGAAATGTGGGTCCCTTACTGCACCACCATATTCAAGAAATGGTGTGACCAATATTTTGTAACACAATTCCTTAACTTCTCTGGTACATTCTCTCATCACCTCCTCCATGAAATAAAGGATTTTTGTAATCTTTTTTTGCCATCTGCCTAAGGTGTCTGCCCAGTTGAGTTTATTATCGAACATTATATCAAGATGTTTACACTTCAAGCCTTCAACCATTTTTATCTGTGTAGCTAATCAGCTGACTCTTCTTGACATTTATCTTCATTCCATGTTGACCTGCCCATTTACGTAGATATTCTAACCAGGTCACCTTGAAGCTCTCTGCTCTTGTTTTGATTCTATTATATAGCATCATGTCATCTGTAAACAACCTGTATTCTAACTGTAAACCATTAACACAATCATTCATTAGACATCAATGGTTCCAATACGCTACCCTGTGGCATACTTATATTCACTTCCACTTTTTTTTATATATAGGCCTATGTAATGGATTTCCTACTCTAACGCTTTGCTCTCCCCATTTTAAGAATTCCTTTACCCAGCAAATCACTTTTTCATCCTATCCGATTGTTTTCAATAATAATGGAGTGAAAGAACTGCCGCAATGTGATATTTATATGGAAAGTAAAAATAAATTATACCCAACACTCACCAAAGTTGAAGCAAGGAGAGCAGCAGCAACACGGAATAATAGTCTTCTTCTTATTTAATACCATTTTATGGCTCATTCTGTCAAATGCTTTAGAAAGATCTAGTCCTATGCTATTTGATCCCCCTTGTTCAATACATCCGAAATATCTCGCATATAGCCCACCATCAAAGATTGATATGAATATCCTTGTCTAAAGCCATGTTGGCAATTTTCATTTTACCTATCACTGATGTAATTTTCAACTCTTTTTGTCACTCTTTCTTACTGAAACATTACTGCTATCACACTTTTCCAATTCTCTGGTAAGCTATAAGACTCTACACTCATTTTAAATAAAACTTCAAGTTAAGGAACAATATTGTATTCCACAGTCTTAAATATATCTGTAATATTATTATCTACACCAGCCAATGAGAGATGCTATTGCTACCAGCTGACTACACGTAGATCCACAGAATTCAATTTATTCTATATCTTTCAGTAATCAAACACAAAATTCTTAACAGTGCATTTTTGTCAAATAAACAACTTCCTCTAAATGACTGCTGAAGTATTACATCTCTCATTTGTTCCATTCAAACAGGCCAAGGCTTTTAGCCTTACCTCCCTATACGCCTATGGCACTATGCTGTCTTCTGCTATACTTAATATTATTGATTGAAAGTTATCTGGCCTTTAAGAATGTCATGTGCAGTTCTTAATAATCGGTCCCCAGCAAGTCGAATAATACCCCATTGTTAATTCTGAAGTCAACAATCTTTATAAGCCTAAAAGTTAATTTGTACATAATGAAACCAAAATAATACTAATTAATAGTAATAGCGAAAAGGGGGGGGGCTGATAGTATTTGGCAACATGCCACAACTGCATATCCTTCCCTAACTTTTTGCTTTTTACATTTTAAGATTTCCTCTTTCCAGCAAATAATTTTTTATACCTTGTTTACCACTATTTTATGGTTCAATCTGTCAATATCAGTTGCATCTCTATTGTCCGTGTGTTCTGAAATATCCTGCACATAGCCCACTGAGTTTCCATTAATTTCCTTGTCTAAAGGCATGTTGTCAATTTAAAAAACAGTTTCTTTCCTCACAGACATTTCTAATGTGGTTGTATAGCAATGTTTCATTTAATTTACCTACCACTGATGTGAAACTGATTGGCCTGTATATATATATTTTGCCTGTTTGTCTCTCCTCCATACTGGTACTACTGTCTCATCTTATAGTCCTCTGGTAAGCAGCAAGTATCCAGACTCGATCTAAACAACATTTCAAGATAAGGTACAGTGTTGCATCCTGTTATCTTTATGACAGCCATAGAAATACTATCTATATCAAGCCCTTTATGCTTTTTCAGCTTTCTTAGTTCACTAATAATGTCCTCAGGATGAATTTCCATTTCTTTATACTGCTCATTTCTAATAAAATTCTCTTGGGTGTCCAGCCGAATGGTGTTGTATAAACACGACGTTCCGACAGCTAGCTATGCTGTCTTCACCATGTGTCGGGTCTCTTCTAGCTGTCACAAGCTGACTGTCACCACCTAGACTGGCTTAGCCTCCCATCAAACTACCTTTTTACCTTCAGGAATTGCACGCAAAATCTTGGGCTTACTACGGCACCCGCTCCTCCGCCACCCGGATGTACTGATGGTTCGCTGCTGGTAGGCCCGCTGGATCTGATTGGTCAAGAGCACTGGCTTAGTATGCGGGCTGCTGCAGTCACTGGCTGGTGCCATTTGCGCCTTCCTGCTTGGATAACTCTTGCTCATATTGACCCACTGCTGTTAGATACTGCTGCCTCCTGATTCCTGCCCGGCCATGGCTAACTTCACTGCATCATCTCACACCACCACGACACCTGTTCAGATCGGTACAACCCAAGAATGCCACGTCAGCAGCAGACCACAAATTCTGCCACGGCAGATACTACTACCACTCCCGCCACACCACAGACCAGCAAGTCGAAGGTCAAATCGCAGAAGAAGAAGAAGAGCAACATGTCTCTTGCGCTCCTGCTTCTATGCGGAAGATTCCTTCCTTCCACACAGTTACTGAACATGTTGTGGAAGCCATCAAGCCAGAAGATTGGTCCATGAAAGTATGGAGACAGCGTCTCGAAAGAGGCAACCCGAAGAAATGGAAACTCATCTTCACCATTCTTCTAAATGACTTTCAGTTTAGCTGGGAGGTCCCTACCGGTGACATGGCTACCTTCAAGCTGGTCCTTTCAAGCCACAATCACAGCCACCTTGCCGAGAAGATTCTCTCAGAAGGGTCGCTGGATGGCTTAAGGCACTAGTGTTCCCAACCCTGCTATCCAACGACTTCGACTGGGAGAAATATGTCGAACTGATGAAAAGAAGATTTATGACCTTCTGCTTTGATCCGGCAGCTGGTTGCAACTTCAAGGTTCCGCCAATTAGGAATAAAGCTAACAACACTTCCCTAGAGGAGGGCCCAGTGCCACCCCCATGGTTACTACAAGCTACAGTCAGTTTGCGATTGCTAGAAGAGAACTGACACCTGATGAAGACAGCAGAGCTAGCCGTTGAAACATCGTGTTTACACAACACCATCTGGCTGAGACACCCGAAAGGATTTTATTGCATCAGTACGCCGGAAAAGTTATCAATCACACATCTGCTCATTTCTAAATGTACTGACTATCTCATTCTCTTATTTACACACTCCCATTCCTGACTCATATTCCCTGATAGTTACATGAAACCAGTTAGTTATGACGCATAGCCAAAATTTCGTAATTTTTTATCACTTGGTGCGTATTTCAACTTAACCATGATTTCTATGAAAAACTAAACTTTTTAGGATGAAATGATCACTGTACCGATAATTTTTATGTTGTTTTAGCAGTGCTGAAAGCATTTAGCAGTTGCTCAGCCTTTCATATTTTGGCATTTTTAATTAAATTTCTAGCGACTTTTCCGGAATGTATGATAGCAAAACGTGAAGAGGACATGTTGACGAAGCGACTGATGTAAATTTCAGCAAGTTAGTACCAGTTTCTGGCAGGTTCCGAAAGTGGTGCAGTTCGCGCTTTTTTATGCCAAGGTATTTATATTTCAAGTCTTCAACAAGCAATTCCTTTCACACTCTAAATTAACCTTTAGCTTTTTATCTGTCTACCCAATAGGCTAGATAGCCTGTCCAGGTCACCCTGCAGCTGTTCACAGCCTACTCCCATTTTGATCCTATTACATAAACAACTTCTGACAGTAAAGCATCAACTCATTCATTAGAATAACAAATAGCAATGGTGCCAATACACTACCCTGTGACACACTCATTTTCACTTCCACTTCTTTTGACACTGCATTTCCTACCCTAACTTTGGCTTTCTGTCTTTTATGGTTTCTTCTACCCATCAAATCACTTTTCCATCCACTCCAATAGTTTTTACCTTATATACCATTTTATGGCTCACCCTGTCAGATACCTCAGAAAGTTCTAGTGCTCTATCAATATGGCCTCTCTTGTCCATAAAGAAACTAGACCTCCTGAAGTGGGGAAAAGTGCCAGGTCCTGACGGAATCCCAGTAAGAATATTTTTAGAGTACACAGCGGAAATTGGACCTTTTCGGTCTTTAATATACTGTAAATCCTAACAGAGGAAATAGTATCTTCCAACTGGAAATTCACGCACGTAACTCTGATTTTGAAGAAATCAGATTGAAAAGATCCTGGGAACTACCATCCAATATATGTTTTTAGTAGAGTTATTGAGCATATTATATGGTCAAGCATTCTGAATTTTCTATTACACATGATTTGTTTACTCCAAACCAACATGGGATCTCGAAAGAAAAGATCATTTGACTCAAGGCTGGCCCTATTTACGCATGATGTAATGTAAATTACTGATGCAGTATCACAAATTGATGCAAATTTTTTCCAGAAAGATTTCAACTCCGTGCCACACAGCCACATTTTAGTAACAATTCGAGCATACAGTGTATCGGATCAGCTATGTGAATGGATTAGAAATTTCTGTTTGCTTGGTTGCAGTATGTCATTGACGGGGAAGCCTCTTCTAATCTAGATGTTACACCAGGTAAATGAACTACCAGCCAAATATAGTGTTCAGAGACTGGATGCTGAAGTGTAACAGTACCCCAAAGTACCTTGGTGTCACATTAGACAGGTCCCTCACTTACAAAAGGCACTTTAAAAATCCAGCTGACAAGCTTAAAGTCAGAACAATCTACTTCACTGGCTGGCAGGAACTTCAAGGGGAGCTGATGCGAATACATTAAGTGCAACAACATTGACCTTGGTTTACTCTGCAGCTGAATACTGCTCCAGATTGTGCCTTAATAGCTATCACACCCAGTTGGTGGATAATCAGCTTTGCCAAACAATGTGAATCGTAGCTGGAACACTTCTACCTACACCTATCAAGTGGCTAATGGTGCTCAACAACATCCCACCAACTCATATCAGAAGGCAAAAGGTTCTAATAAAACTATGGTCAAGAATTCTTTCCATCCATTGATATATTAGGGATTACAAAAGATGGCTGAAGTCAAACGTCGCCCTGCCTGGAAGACTGCTGTCAGTCTAGCATCTAATTCCTTCAGCCCTACAGATAGATGGACTGCAGAGTGGTCATCATTAACACTACAGGGCATAGTTCGTATTAGCAATCCCTGCTCAAAACTACCAGGATTTAACTTACCGTGGTCAATTTTGTGTAAGTTAAACTGTATTAGGTGTGGTATGGGCAGAACTGCTTCAACTCTCCACATCTGGTGCTGGGCAGATTCTCCGTTCTGAAACTGCTGTGAGGTTTTACAAACAATATCACACATTGTGCAGGATTGCCCATTGCGTGACTTTCCTGGAAGCCTTGAAAATTTAAATTTGGCTACTCCGGAGGAGATGGCCTGGTTGGAGCACCTCGATGTTGTATTATAGTGTTTATGGCTGGTGATCCTGTCATAGAGGCCTCATCACCTGCCAGCTGTGGACCTTGTCTGCTCAACTATGCATATATATGTATAATTATTTTAAAAGAAAGTTAATCAGTATGATTGTAGTTGAGCATTATGTCATGTAGCATCATACGCTAAATAAAAATAAACCGGGCATCCTGCAAGGAAGTGTATGGCATCAACATTTTTATTAATCTTTATAATCGGTCTTGGAGGCCACATGAATAGCAGTTCGAGAATGTTCACTGATGATGCAGTTATCTATAGGGAAGTAAGGAATATGGATCATGACTTAGAAATTTAGAGTGCTTCAAATGTTATTTTGACATGGTGCGATGAATGGCAACTTATATTAAATTCTAAAATGTGCAAGACTATGTGCATAACTAACAAAAAGAATCAGTTTGTTCAGAAGTACAAAATAAACAGTTTAGTTATTGATATAGTAAATATCCTGAAGTACTTGGGTGTAAGGGTACAAAGAAACATGAAATAGGACCTGCACACATTTATTGTTGGTAGAGCTAATTTTAGGCTGCAATTCATAGGTCGAATCTTGAAAAATTGTAATGTACAAACAAAGAAGATAGCATGCAAGCATGCAAAACTCTCGTGCATCCAGATTTGGACTACTGCTGAGCAGTTTGGGATCCATTTCGTAGGGGGTTGACAGACAGTATAGATAAGAGCCTCATGTTTCATGACTGCTTGCCACAGTCGTTACAAAAGTGTTACAGAATTGATTTGTGGATTGGGCTGGGATTCTCTGGTAGACAGATAAAGTAGGTACTGTTTGAACTTATTGGTAAACGTACACACTGCTACTTTCATTCATGAGTGTGATGAAATACTTCATCTACAAACCTATTTGGTATGCAGTGATAGGTAGATAAGATTAGAGAAATAAGGTGCTGTACTGATAGTTGTATGAATTCTTTTTTCCCCTTGTGCCATTTGGGATTGGAATGCATAGAGTAAAGATTAGTTTTGGTACAAAGCATCTCTGCCACAATTTTGTTAATTGCAGAGTGTATGTGTAGATGTAGATCTTGCCTGTAGCGCATTAACAGATTCACATGAATATTCTTGTCTAAAGCCATGTTGTCAATTTGAAAACCAGTTGCTCTCCTCACAGATATTTCTGATGTGGTTGGATAACAATCACTCCATTAGTTTACCAACCACTGATGACCGACCTGTAATTTTCAACCATGTTTGTCATCCCTCCCGTATGCACTGATATTACCATCACACTTTTTCAGTCCTCTGATAAACAGCAAGTATTCATAATCAGTCTAGATAACAATTCAAGATATGTTACAGTTGTTGTATGCTGCTATTTTCATGGCATCTTTAGTAATATTGTCTACAATAGCCACTTTATTATTTATTTTATTTTTTAGCCTTCTTAGTTTCTTCGTAATATCCCGAGAGATGTGAGACCTCATATGCTATTCTGCTTTAACTACATTCCTTTTGTCATGTTATAAATTAAAACATGCATCCCTAGAGACAATATTTCCCACATCTTTTACCATCTGAGATTCGTAACCCTTTCCTCCTTCATAAAAGTCCTGTATATGATTATATGTTCTATGACCTGATTAGCATTGCATTAAGTTTAAATATACTTGTTATCTGCAGCCCATACTTGATTTATTTTGCAGAAATGGATGTACACCTCTCTGATGACTACTACCTATTAGAATCTTTCTCCTCCAATGTTTGACACTTGGATCTCTCCTAAATCCAGTGGACTGTTGCACCTCATCCAGGGCCAGCGCTAGGAATTTCGGGTGATCGGGCCCCCCCGTCAGCCGGTGGGGCCCGGGTACTTTTGAACCACTTACCCCCCCCCCCCCCAATGCCGGCCCTGACCTCATCTACTTCTGTACATACATAAGACATATTCCTTTCCAACTCTAGTAATTGGCATCCTTTGTAATAACTAGTGTCGTGAACAGTCTGGCAGGAAAGTGAATAAGGAACTTATCTTCAAAATTAATGTTCCCAAGTTTGAATCCTGTTGTGGCCAGGAAATTTTACAGGTTTAGCTTTGTTCATATATGTTATTCCTAGATGCTGTATGGTTCATTTTTCACATTAAACTGTAGATCCAAAAGTAAAGAAAATAGCTATTCTACGTTATACTGGCTTAGTATGCTTCATTTAGGAAAATCCCACCAACCCTCCAGTTATGGATTAAGTATAATAATGTTTGAAATTTCAGATCTTGTTAATGTGATCTATGTGTAAACAAGAAATTTTCTTTTTTTTAGGATCAAAAAAATACTGCTGAATCCATTTTAAATGGGAAAATAGGGAAATGGTTGTGTCCTCCACAAAGAAGAACTAATAACCTGGAAGCAGTATTTCTGTTGTCCAGATCATCTGTTATTACTGGTATTCACATAGGTAAGGAGCTTCATTTCTTGGTATATAACTTTTAATTACAGTAGTTCATTTTTTCTTGCCTCCACTGGCTTGGTTATCACGACCACCTTGGAGAGCTACCTGCTTCCAGCTGGGTCTACCAGGAACAGACTCCTCTTCAACATCTCCTGTACTTACACCATTCCTCCTATTCACTAAGGTCCTGTTTCATTCCTCTCTCTTGGACACTCTTTTTTTCTATTATTATTATTCCTTTGGGCCTTGCACTCTGGAGAACTTTGATTCAAACCCCCCCCCCCCTTTTCCCACCAATCCAGATTTCAGTTTTCCATGGTTTCCCGGGGATTAGTCTGGATGAATGCTAGGAGGATTCCTTCAAAAGGCCATAGCCTAGTTCCTTGCCATTCCCTGTTCTCAAATCTCCCTCAACTCTTCTGACCTTAATGTTGCTGAGCAAGAAGCAAAAGGAAAAAAAAAAGCTTAATCCATTTATTATGTGGTATTCCTTCAGGCCTCTATCCTTTCAATTTCAGGTTAATACACTTCCTGTGTTGTATTTTGTGAGGGGATTATTTCCCTTTATATTCCACATGTTGTGGACCAAATCAATTCAGCAATTTGGCCACTAACAATTACAGAACATATACAAGGGTGGCCCAGAAACTAATGAACCACATTTTTTTCTACTTCTACAATTATTTATTGAACTCAATGAAACTTGTTCACAAGAAAGAATGATGTTTCTTCTACACTCCCTATGTTTTCACGTTAATCTCCTTCCTGTTCTATGGCCTTCCTCCAGCGAGACACGAGCGTGTATGCCTTAGCGGTACCACTCCTGGTTCTGTCCACGAAGCCATTTCTTCACTGTGCGAATCACCTCTTTGTCATCTTCAAAATGTCTCCCTCATTCTAGGGTGGATGGGGTAACACTGTCCAACCCTGTTTGGTGATGTGTTCCAACGTCCCCAAACTTGTGTGAGGGTGTGCATTATCATGTTGAAGCAAACAATCACTTGGGTTGTTATGGCGTCCAAGTTGCTGGAAGCGCTTCTTTAGTTTGTTAATGTGTTCATATATGCCTTAGAATTAATGGTGGTGCATCTCAGCAGCACATCAATGAGTACAATACCATCACAGTCCCAAAACACAGTGATCATGACCTTACCAGTGGAAGCAGTTGCTTTCAATTTTTTCTTCTGTGGAGAGTCAGGATGGCACTGTTCCATCGATTGTTTCAGGCTCAAATTGGTGAAACCCAGGTTTCATCACCTGTCACAATCTGGGACAAGAAGGCTGCGCGCTCAGCTTCAAAATGTTCAAATTGTTTTTCTTCTGAGAGTTTTGTGTTCCTCCGTAAGATGGCGCGGAACCCATCATGAGCACTTTTTTTCATAACCAAGAGCACTGATGATTACACCCACACTTCCGAATCATTATGCATCGGTTCTGGCAAAAGAGCCCAGGTTTCATCACCTGTCACAATCTGGGACAAGAAGGCTGCGCGCTCAGCTTCAAAATGTTCAAATTGTTTTTCTTCTGAGAGTTTTGTGTTCCTCCGTAAGATGGCGCGGAACCCATCATGAGCACTTTTTTTCATAACCAAGAGCACTGATGATTACACCCACACTTCCGAATCATTATGCATCGGTTCTGGCAAAAGAGCCCAGGTTTCATCACCTGTCACAATCTGGGACAAGAAGGCTGCGCGCTCAGCTTCAAAATGTTCAAATTGTTTTTCTTCTGAGAGTTTTGTGTTCCTCCGTAAGATGGCGCGGAACCCATCATGAGCACTTTTTTTCATAACCAAGAGCACTGATGATTACACCCACACTTCCGAATCATTATGCATCGGTTCTGGCAAAAGAGCAAATCAGCATGCTGTATATTGTCAGGTGTTACTGCCGTGGCTGGCCTTCCTGGCCGCAGCGAATCTTGGATCTCTGCATAACAGCTTTCAGATGGCCTCACCCTCTATGCCCACCAACTAACCATACTTCTGTCGACTGCTGATGCTCAATAAACTGCACATAAATGTTTGTGAATGTTTCCAACCGTTTCTTGCTCCGCAGTGAGAAATTCAATGACGACACGCTGCTTATAATGTACATCAGTCACAGACGCCATGTTGAACCATTGCTGCAAGTACGCTATCTGTCGGAAGAAATAGAAACTTTGTGCATACACTCTGAAAACTTCAAAGAATTCACATTCTTACCATTGTTGGGGGCTGAGAAAAAAAATGTGGTGCATTAGTTTCTGGGCCACTCTCATATTTCGTATGCTACCTGCTTGACTCCAATTTTAAAGGATTAATGGTAATTTTCACTGCTATGACTATGTACTTTATAACACATTTATTCAACACAAATATACTGTACGGCTCAAAAATCATTCAGTATGATACACACTGAACAGTCTGTCTTGACCTCATCACATGAGTTATTCTGCCACCGCAATGCTCGACCATCTTCTACTGCCTCCTGCATGATAATACTGGGATTAGTGATGTTCCGATACAAGTAAATACGAGTAAGTATTTGATACTTTGTTTCAATACCGAGTACTTTTCGTATTCGAATTAATTCATTCGATACTTACTCGGTATCGGAAGAAAAGTACTTGTATCGAATAGAAACGCATCCAGTGTTAAATTCTAAATGCTTCATCCCTGCTACGCCACTCAGTCGCGCCTGCGAAATTAATTTCCCACTGACGTAAAATTGGTAGCATTGAAAAGCAAACAAAATCAGTCTTATAATAGCCAATCTAATCTCAAAGAGTTTGTTTTAGGTCACTATTTCATTGTCATTAAGTTGTACTTGGCGCTCATTTCGTTATGCCTGGCCAGTGGTCGCTCCTGCGCAGCCCCCACAAAAACTAAAAGATGTGGTTCATAAGCATCTAAGTAGCCCTTGTGAATCGTAAGAAGCGTTTCACAGGAATATCACTTCTGGAAACATCTCAAAGAAAAATAAAACGCACCGTAGTGACAAAGTCTCTCTCTACTTGTCAAACACTGTAATGTGTCTAAAAAAAGCAATACATTTACACGGTGGGAAGAAATGAAACTTATGTTTCCTTGTCTGTATAAATACGCACAAAAGTATCTTATAGTTGTAGCAAGGTCAGTATTGAATGAATGTTTGCTTTCTAATGCGGGTGAAACAATGACAAACAAAAGAAACAAGCTGTCCCCAACAAAATATTTTTTTGCTCTACGCCTCGTCGACGGCTAAGATCATTAGAGGGACCTTTATTGTTTAAATGTGTTAAAACTATAAAAAATAAATATTTAAAGATAAGACAAAACCATCAAAGTATGCTTACAATGTGAGGTTTATTATAATTTTAATAAATAAATTAAAATCTTTACTGTCTGTTATTTAATTTTATTACACAAGGCAGATTAAATAAATAATTTAGCAACATGTCACATATATTTTAATATTTCAACATTAATTTTAAAAAAAAGTATCGATATGAGTAAGTATCGATACTTTTACAGTACTCATATGAGTAAGTATCGTGAGACAATTTGAGTACTACTCATTTAAGTAGGTATCGATACTTTGATGGTATCGGAACATCACTAACTGGGATAGCTAACCCTATTAAAAAGGGTGATGATAGTAATAATAATAATGACTGGGGAATTATCTATTGAGACCAGGTGGTTGCCTTGTCCCCGGTTGGTACTGGTAGGTTAGTTCCCACCTTCTGAGTTACGAGGAGCTGCTGCTATTAGGGAGGACTCTGATAGCACAGGCCGTGAAACAAGAGTCATGGGTGTTGGCATGGGCAGCAACTGGATGCTTTGGGTTCCATGTGAACACTGTCTGTCAGTGGCCATTTATTCTTATGGAAAGTGGATTTGTGGTCAGACCTGTAGATGAAGTGAGGCAGTGGTTGCATGTTAACGGCTAAATTACATGGGAGGTTTCACAGGTGTGTCCTATGATATGGAAGCTTTCCCCTGTGACAGGGTTGATGAAAGTGTTGGAGGTATGGTGTATGCCACACATTTTGCAGTGGGGTCTATTGCATGGGAAAGAGCCTTGGGGCTGACTGTTGGGATGAGGAAGACTATATTTGTGGACTAGAAGTTCACTGAGGTTAGGAGGTATGCTGAAACAAGTTCTAGGAGGGGCAGGGGAGGATTTTGGGAAAAATGGACCTCATTTCGGGGCAGTTTCACAGGAAATCATAGTCGTGCCGGAGGATTTTGTTAATGGATTCAAGGCCTGGGTAATATTGTGTGACCAAGACTGGATTGTGGTTGGTTTTTGGGGGTTTGGAATGATTGATGGGCTGAGTAGGTTGTAATGTCCATGAAAGCTGTTTGTTCACCAAAGCTGGAGGGTAATTGTGAGATATCAATGCTTGTGAAATATTGTTTGCATAATCCACGACAGACTGTTGGTTGGAGCATATGCGACTACCTCAAATGCCAAGACTGTAGAGAAGGGATCGTTTGGTATGGAACGGGTGGCCCTGTCAAAATGGAGATACTGTTGAAGGTTGGTGGGTTTGATGTGGACTGAAGAGTTGAGGTAGTCATTGGAGAGGAACAAATCTACATCCAAGAATGTTGCCTGGATGGTGGTAGTAGGTCCAAGTGAATTTCAGCATGCTAAAGGTATTGAGATGGTTCAGGAAATTTAGCAGTTCGTTTTCTCCATGCGTCCAAATCATAAAGATATCATCACAGAATCGAAGCCAAATGTGGGGTTTAAGAGGGACTTCCCCACATCACAACATTCCCCACTCATCATGTGTCCATTCGATTTAAGATTTGGTATTTTAATTCTATCCTCTGCAGCAGTGTTTCATCAATCTTTTTTAATCTGAGGGTAACTAAAATATCAAACATAATTCTACGGACCACTAACTTATATGGGCTAATTTTTCACCTATGTGTATGTTATTAACCAACTCTACCAGTTGTTGTCAGCTCATACAGCAGTCTCTTAAAACATACATCTATGATAAAGACCTCTTAAAACATTTATTAATTAAACCTTTAAAGGAACGCTGCTCTCTCTGATGACAGCTGGAAATGTATTTTAGTATATTAATAATGCAGTCAAATCCTCATATGGTGCAAATGTAAAATTTTTGCCTGGCTGATCAAATATTCTTTGTTTTTACAAGTTCAGTTTATAGGTTTCTGGCTATCTGTAGTCTTATATATCCTGCTGCAGTATGAGTGTTGTATCCATTTTATGTGAACAATTTTTATTAATTTATTTTTTGTAATGATATCTTTAATTCAAATAGAATTAAATTTTTAATATTCTGGCTGCGGAACACCTATCGCATCTTGGTGGGCCTCTAGTGGTCCGTGGACCACAGGTTGAAAAATACTTTTCTACAGGACCTTATTGCTGTCCTAACATCCTTATTCCACAAATTCTCCATTCCAGCAGCTCCATTCCTGCTCTTCATAAACTTTATCTCTGTGGTTTGAATTTGACTAATATCTCTTTCTATTTTCATCCATATTTAAGAACTGTTTTTCAATATTGATTCAAAGTGAGTCCTGTAAATAATCTGTTTGCAATCCTGTAGCACCTCACTACTACATTTCAGCAGTGGCGGATCTAGGATTTTTCGAAACCGGGCCAAAAACTTCATACTGGTGCCCCCCCCCACCCTCCCCTAAAGAAAACACCACACTCAGTTGGGTACTATTAAACTAATGTGATAAAAAAGACAAAAAACATAATATGAAATGAGTTCTTTTATTGCTTGCATACACACAATCAGAAACATAATGCACAAGCCAGACTGTACTCATAATTGCAGTCCTTAGGCCCTAGCAAAATTTGCACTAAATGTTCCTACAACTTCACTCGTCGAGCTTTCATTTCCGCGAAAGAGTCTGTAACTTCATCAAAATTCGTCTCATAAGCAGTTCTATTTTTGATTGACAAGATCGCGAGGCTAGAAAGTCGTTCCTTGCTCATTGTTGATTGCAGGTAGGTTTTTATGATTTTTAGTTTACTAAAACTCTGTCCGCGGCTTGCGGACGTCGTTGGTAACATGCAGTATATTCTCAAAACTATACAAATATTAGGAAAGGCTTCCATTCAAGTCATTTTTACACATGTGTTGCCCTTACAGTGTTAACCTTAAAGCCAGATTTGCTTCTCCTATTACCCAGCTTTTCCTAAATCCAGACTGATTGTCACCTAATATCTTTTCCACTTTCCTTTCCATTCTTCTGTATATCGTCCTAGTTAATAATTTTGAAGTATGTGATATTATAATTATTCTGGAATAATTTTCACATTTGTCCGTTTGTATGATTACTATCTTCAGAAGAGTAAACAGTCTGAATAATTTTTGCATTTATTCTCCTAGAAGTTTTAGTATCTTAATTCCTACTCCTTATTTGAATTCAAATTTTTCAAAGCGCCATCAAATTATGGCCTTAAGACCCGATCTTTTAAGTTACCAATTACATCATCATCTTCTCTTTTCAGTACACTTTTTTTTTCCAGACTATTCTTATTATAGTTTCTCTATGGATTCCTTCCATCAGTTAGCTTTATCCTCTGAGCTTAAAAGAGGTTTCCGATTAGCCTCTTTAATTTTTTATACATCTCTTCATTTCTCCAAAATTCTATTTGATATTCCTACAAGCCACATTTACTTTACTTACAATTATTTCACTCTCTGATTCACACTTTTCATGTGATTTTCTAATGTTTCCTGTTTATCTGATTTCTGAAATATCTTTAACAACTGTCTATTAGCTTGGTCTTGAACAATTTTGTACCTTCTCTCCTGACCCATCAACACCAAAATTTCTTCTGTGATCCAATTTTTTGATTCCATTTTATTTAATGCCCAATGTTTCTTCACTCTCTTCAATTATCTCTCTCTGCAGTATGTTCCATTCTCCTTGTTTTAATTTCTTTTACAGTTATACACTGGTAGAAACTAAAATTGTACACCCAGGCAGAAAAGGTGGAATTTTAGGAAACTTTTTAGATATATGAGGGGATACCCAAAACTAACCAAAATAGCGTTGCTGTGGGCGGAGCTTGTGTAATATGCGTTAGTGCCGCTTGGCATTTATAGCATAACTCATTGTCAGTTCAGTGGCACCTGTGTTGTCGACCTGGCTTGTTTGGTTGATCTTCAGTGATTGTTTTTGCTAGTGCTGTTTTATTATTGTTTCGTTTTTGATGATGGCAAGTTTAAGTGAACAATGTGCAGCTATGTAAAAATGCTGCTGAAACTGTTTTAATGTTGAAAACAGCTTACAGAGATGACACTATTGGAAAAAACTCAAGTGTATGCGTGGTTCACTTGGTTTAAAAATGGCGACATGTCGATTGATGACAAACCACGTTCTGGACGTCCATCAGCTGGCTGAATCGACAAAAATGTTGAAAACATTTGAGAGCTTGTGCTCTCAGACCATCGACAGACAATTGATCAACTATCAGAGATTAGTGGGTTATCTTGGAGCTTGGTTCAGTGATTTTTAACCGAAGATTTGGGAATGAAAAGGGTTGCTGTCAAGTTTGTTCCTCGGGCTCTGACTGACAATCAAAAAGAGCGTCGAGTCGAAACGTGTCGTGCTTTGAAACAACAGCTTGAAATTGATCCAGATTTTCTGTCAAAGGTCATTACAGGTGGTGAGTCATGGTGCTATGGCTACGACCCAGAAACAAATCAAACGTCAAAACAATGCTCATTTGCTTTCTTGATGCCAGTGGCATAATTCATTCAGAATTTTTTCACTGACATCAGACCATCAATCAAACCTTTTATTTGAAATTTTTAAGAAGACTATGCAACAGAGTTAGTAAAAAAACCGATTTGTGGCAGACAGGAGAGTGGTTCTTCCACCAAGGCAATGCACCCGCACACGCAGCTGTCTCTGTTAAGCAATTTTTAGCTAAAATGGCATGGCTCTGCTGCCTCACGCTCCTTACTCGCCTGATCTGGCACCATGTGACTTTTTCTTATTTCCATGTATGAAAGGACATGGATTTGACAACATTGAAGAGGTCAAGAAAAAATTGAGGGAGGAGCTGTCAGCCATTTCTAAAGTTGATTACAGAAAATGATTCAAACTGTACAAATATATTAGTTTTAATGGAGAATATTTTGAAGGGGAAAATTTGAAAATATATAACTTTTTTAAAAACAATTCTAGCTTGGGTATCCTCTCGTACCCAGAAGAAATGATGATAAATTGAAATGGACCAGTTATCAAATAGAAGTACTCCCACCTCGAGCACCTATTCATTCATGGATCCTTGCCATTATTGAATCTATAAGTGTTTGGATATCTTCTTGGGGTATGTCTCTACACCTTCTTGCGTTGTGCAGTCAGTTGTTGCATAGTTTTATTTAAAAGTAAGTGGTGGCTCATTTCTCTGTCCTAACTAAATTCCTTTTCACTACTTAGTCCCTTTAATATCATTGTTTATTATATATAAACTTTATTTCAAAATTTATTTTTATTATTATTTCTCCTTTTAAATGCCCCATTTTTCTTTCTTGTGATTAATACTTTTGAGTATATTATCGTTGCTCCCCCACCACCTCCGACGGTCAATTTCATTCTGCATGGCAGTGTTGACCATGAGACTTGTGCAAGCTCAGCCACATGTTTCTTTCCACTTGATAAAGGCCCCGCAGGGGCCTGGTACGCAAGTGCCAGGTACGGGTTTGGCGAACCCGCGGAGGCCGAGCTGGATACTTGTGAGCGCCGCAAGTTTCCCACACCGTAAGCTCCTACCATGCTTCAACGACCACCGTAAGGCGTGGCGGTGGAACGTTGTGTGCCTAGGAGAACGGGAATCTTGGCTTCATCGCCCGGATTGCGAGGACGGAACAAACCTCTATAAAAAACCCCTCAACCTCAAGGTCAGACACGTGCCGAGGAGGCGAATGAGTGATGAGGAAAATCACCCGCTAACGTGCAACCTCAGGGGCACCTGCGCACCCCTGTTGTATTAGCATTTCCTTCTATATTGTTTCTACTCGTGAGACCAAAATTAAGACTCACAATAAAAACAAAAAATCCTGCAGTACGGGTGTGCCGCAGAATAATCTAAATACACCCAATTCGAAGAAGAGGGTGAGGGTTGATAGCCCCCCCTCTTCTGAAAGTAATAGTAATAGTAACAGAAAAGTTTGTTCGCTTGCGAATGCTTTTATAGTTATGCAACGAGTGGAAGGATCTTTAGAAAAAGTTTCACCTTTTTATATTTCTAAGGGTTTAGAGGGTCTGGTAGGGACCCTAAATACCATTAAAAAGCTGAGGAACGGGACGCTGCTGCTGGAAACAACTTCCAGTAGGCAAGCTACCCAACTCCTGAACTGTGAGAAGCTCGGGGAGTTCGCCGTTACCTGCGAACTCCACAAATCCCTTAACAGCAGCAAAGGCGTTGTCACCTGCCGTGACTTAGTTGACATAGGGACCGAGGAACTTGTTGAGGAGTGGAAGGAACAGAAAGTGGTCGAGGTACGTCAGATCACTCGAAGGGTAAATGGCAGTATTGAAAAGACTGCCACCTTCGTCCTGACGTTTGACACTCCAGTACTGCCAAAGAACATCAAAGCAGGGTACATTAATTTGAACGTCCGTCCGTATGTTCCGGACCCGATGCGCTGTTTCCAGTGTCAGCGGTTCGGACATACGACGGCGTCATGTAAAGGAAAACCAACCTGTGGTAATTGCGGGAAGGGCGCACATGAGCCGGGTGTTAGTTGCACGCTCCCACAGGTTTGCGTCAACTGCTCCGGGTCGCACCCTGCCTGGAGTAGGGAGTGTCAAGTGTATCTTGAGGAGCGCAAGATACAGGAGCTGAAGACCAAAGAGCGGATTCCCTATGGGGAAGCTAAAAAGAAGGCCAAGTCGCTCGCCGCTCCAATTTTCGGAACTACTTTTGCTAAAATGGCTTCAGCTCCCGTCAGGAAGCAGAGTGTTGCTACCCAGACGTCAGTTGCGGACATGAGCACTAGCACAACGTGCTCATGTCAGTGCAAATGCGGTGCAAAATCCGCTAAGATCGCAACATCTAAGACCGCGGACGTTGGTAGCAACACGTCTGCGTCCTCGACCACACCAGCAGCAGCGAAGAAGGATCCACCAGCACTGATAGCGAAAACAACGCCACCTCCAATACCACCACGTGCTATCACGGTGGTAGCATTGCCAACTGCTACAAGTGAGAATGGAGGCAATCAGAAGATCCGTGGCCCAAAGTTTAGAATGACGGACCCGACTCACTTTGTGAAATCCCCCTCTTCGTCCCCTCCCAGACTACCAAGTAGTAGGGAGAAGAAGGGGAAAGGGGCGAAGAAGAAGAAGAACAGCCAGGAGTCAACTGAGTCGGAGTCGTCTGACTCTTCGGAGCCAGAAGAAATAGAAATGCTGGTGGACGAGCCTGATCCCGTTCCTCAGCAGGCAATGATCGAAGACCCACCCGAACCGAGGCGGGTGAAACCAATTTTAGGCAGATCGGTCCAGTTTTAAGACTGATGGGTGACCTCTTTACAGTCACCCAATCCATATGCATGGTTTTTGTTTTTTGTGTTGTTATTATTCATGTCTGTCTGGCCAGTATACAGCCAGCAAGATATGCAGTGTTTTTTATCCTCTTTTGAACCTGTTTGGCCCCTTTACAGCCTTACAGGTGTTGTACGGTTTTAAGTCGTTGTGGTCGGTTCAAAACCACGTCAGATTTTATGACTTATTTTATTTGCTGTCTGTATGGCCGAGCCCTTTACATTCGACCATGCAGACAGTATTTTAGTACGTTTTTAATCCACAGAGGTAGCTCAGTGTTTTTTTTTTTAAGTATTCTGTGAACCTGTTTGGCTCCTCTACAGCCATCCAGGTGTACAACGGTCTTAGTTCCAGGCGGCCCCTTTAGGGCTACATCTTATTTTTGTGATTTGTTTTATGTGCTGTCTGTATGGTCGACCCCTTTACAGTCGACCATGCAGACAGTACTTTTATTATGAATTTTAATCACAGCCTTTGCTGGTAATTGTTAGGGCGCTAATGACCTCGTTGTCGACGCGCCCTAAAGCCACAAAAACAACAACAACAACAACATTGATAAAGGGTTAGCACCAAAATATTAAGTTATTTGTGTCTATATATTATTCTGTGTTGCTGCTGCCCTCCTCCCTTCAACTTTTGTGAGTGTTGGATATAATTTATCTTTCCTTTCCATAATTTTTTTCTTCTAGATTGAAATTCCTTAAAATATTTCCTTTTTTTCCTTATTCTGCTTCTTCTGCATTTCAGTAACCCATGATCATTACATCTGCCTCCCCCTTTTTCACATTTTGAATTAATTCTCAATGTCATCAAATATTTCTCCTGTTTCATCATCATATACTTTTGATGTTGATATACTGTATAAACTTGTACTAAAGTGGCCGGTACAGCCTTAATTTCTGTCCCCTTCAAAATAACTTTATTTTTTAACTCTTTCCAACTCTTTTATTTATTATAGACCCCACATCAGTAACTTTACTGATGTCGCTAATTATTCTATATTTGCAGACCAGGAAGCCTGCACATCCTCCATGTAATCTCGGTAATCCCAACAGCATCTAGCTGAAGTATTTCCATTTCTTTTTATAATTTTTCTAGACTATCTGCCGTATTCGATCTTCTAACATTCCAGGCTCTGACTAGAAAAATGTTTCTATCAAGTTATGTGTTTCCTACCTGAGAATTCTCCACCTGCAAACTTGATTCATAGACTATTTTCCCTAGTAGGAAGTCATTATTCCATATATACTTAGAGAGTATTATGTGCCCTCAGGATACTCTTTAGGTCTTTAATGAAGTGGCTCCCAGTTAGCTGTCTGGTTCCACATGCTTTGATCATTTCTGATTGATTCAATCTGTGGTTTATTTCCAACCCAAGTGCAAGAGGATGCCATGAACTACTTCTCACTCCTCTGCCCTCATTTCATGAAGCTGTTGGGTAGCAATAGATGATTCCTTATACTTGGAATCATTCAGTCGCCAGAACCTTATCCACCAAACATAGCGCACCATGTGAAAGAGAGGTTGACATTTAGATAGAAGATGTAGCCTAACAGATTAATTAGAGAAGATATAAAAGAACGATAATTACTCCAGGGGAAATCGGTAGCTATGGAGACCAGATGGTAACACGATAGCAATAAGATCGTGTGAGCGAGAGGAAAAGTTTAGTTTGCATTTTTAAGTTGATGTAAAGTTACTAAAAGCAAAGGTTCATCGTATTCTTCGGATATGTACTAATGAAGTGAAACAAGAATAAATGAAATATATATTAAAGTTTATCATCATTTGAATAGAAAGTTAAATGAATAAGTGTGAAAGTTAAAGCACCGAACGAGGTAAGAATGGGATATTTGTCCTTGGCAACCTGCATCAAGACTACAAAAGGGAAATAATACGAAGTCCGAGAACAACAAGAAGTAAGAACAGTATTATTATTTAATACAATATGACTATCCTAATAAATACAACTAAGAGGCTAAAATAGTACTGCCAAAACCTTTCATTGCGGTGAAACTATTAAGCTAATTCTGTAAAGATTTTAATTTGATATCATTCCTCAAACATCTTGTATGACCAATACCAGTTCATTACAATTAATATAAACATTATGTTCTGAATGGTTCTCATGTCTGCTATTTACAACAGTATAATGAAATAGAAATTTCCTAATTTTGTGTATACACAATAACAGATGATTATGTTAATAATGTGAACAATAAGAAGATACTGCAGTGAAAACAGTTGAGAAAAAAAGTAAAATTATAATACTTTTTCAATTGAATAATTGTCATTTACATGAAGAATGAATTACAATGGGCAATTGCAATGAAAATGTGATATGTAGGAAATAATAGTATATATATATATAAGCTTAAAAAAAAACCTCTAGGTTTCATGGATCACCCATTACATCTTACTATGATTTTATTTTTTTCCATATTTCTTAGTTCTTATTTTATCTCATAACAGTTGCTTTTGTGGTATTGTTTTCAAAACAATATCTTTATGGCAGTTCATTTATTTGATTTTCAGGAAATTGTGGCTCAGCATTTGTAACGGTTAATGTAACCCATTATGGCTCAACAGATTTCGAGACACTTCTGCCGTCATCAATGTTACTGGACAGACAGCAGTCCAAAACTGGCTCAAATATATCTTCTGTGAAGATGTTCTCCAGAGGTTTGTTTCAATTCAAAAATAAATCTTTGCATTACATTCATTACAGTTATGCCAAAGTTCTTCCGGGAAGTATTTGATGTACCTAACTACAGGAGTGCATGATATAGGATTTACATAATTTTTAATTTTATTTCTTTGATTCACTTAGCACTTTTTTGTTGTTCTCCTTCAGCCTATCTTATTTCACTTCTATCAGTTTAAAAACCATTGTATCCAAATTTCTTCCAATTATATTCAGTTTCTGATTACTGATATATATTTAAGCTATCCATATGTCTGCTGTTACCAAAAAATTTCATTCTTGTGCTTTAAATTTCTGATTATTTTTCAGATGATTTCTGTGAGAATGTAAAAGATAAAAAGTGGGGTGTAATACGTATTGTATGCTCTCAGCCTTTCGAAACTCGCATGCAATTTGGCCTGAGTTTTGTGCGCGTGTTTTCATTAGAGAGTGGAAGCTCTTTTGTTGTTGATAAAGGAAAGGAGAATATTCTAATGACTGAGAGAAAAAATAGATATAATGGCATCTTAAGTGACAGGTAACCAGCCTCTTTTTTAAAATAATAATAATAATACACTTATTGACCAATACCAAAACTTATTTCTAAATTTTATTACTTGTAAAGTGGAATTTTCATTAGTAATATGTATTGTATCCATTGTAAAATTGTGATTAAATGAAATTATATTACATGTTATTGTGTTTGGACTTTATTCATGTAATTTAAAAGGTGGTGAGCAGGTAACTACCAGGGCATAGGCTCAGTCACAGAATTAAATTAAATTTAAAAAAGTCCAGAGTTTTGGGAGGAGTAAAGATTTGATCCCCCTCCTGACCATTCAGATTTCATTTTTTGTTATTTTGATTGAAGTTGCATTTCATTTTTTCCTAATTTCTCACAATTGTAAATCGGCCTCCGACAAGTGATTTGTGATTAAACTATTTCATATCTCTGTTGTTAACATTCTTGCATTTTTGTGACTGATTACTTTTCAGGCAATTTGTGTGGTAATGTAAGATGTGGCCTGAATTTATTTGTTTCTTGTATGATCACAAAAAATACATCACATTTGTTACAAAATACATTGATTCTCAATTTCTCAGTATGATTTGATGTATGCCAAGAGGTCAATTTTCATTGATTTTTTTTTTTTTTTTTTTTTTTGTTCACTAGTGTGCTAGTTCATTTAGCATTACCCAGGGTGCACCATGTGGAGCCGAACTAGCCCTGCACCCCACTGGACTGTAATGTAATGTACATTGTTTGCACTCAGTTTTTTGAGATTCAGATCCAACTAGAACTGATTTTTATGCGTGTTCTTTCACTAGATAGTGCTAGTGTAGTTGATAAAAAAAGGCCAATGCTGTTATCAATCTTTCATGAAAACAATTGTCAAGTTTCTTCTTTTTCCCTGCCCACCATCCTCTCCCTGCCCCATTGACCATGATGTAGACAAACTGAAAAATTCTTTTAAAAAAATAGGCTATAGAGGACATCAAAAGGTTAACATTAGATGTATTTAAGTAACTAATGGCTGAGTGGCCTTGTGACTCAGTGGTTAGGTCATTTATCTGTAGATAGGAAGGTCTCTGGTTAAAATCCCTGTTTTGCATGGATTTTTATTGGCCCTTGACCCAACCTTCACTTCTGACACAGCTTACTGTGTAATGTGAAGTATGCCAGAACACGTCCATCGTTCAGATTCCACGTTAAAATGTAGGTCCCCTAAAAAAAGTAGGATTAACGGCTTAGGCTGGGTGGCTACGATAGGCACAGATTACACAACCGATAAGAAACCCTATCACTACATCATTATGACCATACAAATTTACTTTTACTGATGGTTAAAACATTCATTAAAACCAGTTTCTACAGGTATATGCGATTTCATATGAGAATTGCCAGAAAAAAGAAATTTTGTTATATTTATTATTTTGAAACCCTTTGACAAGGGGTTTTAACCTGAAAAATTGTATTTTTTGTGTTGTTTTGTGTTGCTGCTGGCCTCCTCCCTTCAACTTTGGTGAGTGTTGGGTGTATTTTATCTGTCCTTTCCATGCAAAAATTTACATCCTTATTCATCTTAATCCATTTTTATCTTACTACCATTGTGGTTGTGGAGAGATCCAGTTTCATATTTAAACTTGGCCTCCATTTACCATCATCTGAAGTATCTTGTACATAGCCCACTGAAATTTGCATTAATAACAATCTTAATTAAACCAGTAATGTTGATTTTAAAATCTCTGCTATGATGTAATTGTGCACTCATATACATAAGTTAAGGAATCTTCAAATTAACGAGAAGTCGTTATGTAATGGTGATAATGTGTGTACTAATGTGTAGGTCTCAACTCTCAAACACATGATAGACCTAGCAGTTCAGTATGAGTCGTGTGATGGAAACAATATGTGTGGGCAGAGATCTTGTGTTCAGCAACCCTGACTGCATGTTGTGTACATTTGGGACTCAGTATTTGAGAGTGAAGCAGAATGGCTCGGAGAAACACATTTGGATGACATTATGCTTGGTCAGATTGGTAGACTAGTGGCCTGCCACAGTCAATGCCAGGAGGGACAGGAGCTGAATTTCACCCGAAGCTTCATCTCATGGCAGGATGGAAAATATTCTGGGAGGGGGGGAGGAAACTTGCAAAAGTATTATAAACAAAGTTGACTACATGCAACAACACAGTTTCAGGATTGTTGTATTCTAGGGTTCGGATATTTTGGACAAGTCATATTTTTTTCCTGCCTTCTTTTTGAGCTGAAATGCTGAATTAAACACTGATTCAATGTTTCTGTTTGTATTTAAATGTATTTTATATAGCATATAAATGTATACTCAGACTATTTTCCTAGTTTTGGTCCTATTTCAATAATATTTATGGTCATATGGTCATATTTTGAGGAAAAATCTGCTGGCTATTCAATAGCACTGGGAATTCGCTAGATATAGATGTGAAGAAATTAAGATAATTATTCACAGAACTGTACTTCTGCTATACAGGTAGGGGAAAAAAACAAAAGTAATTTTAACTGTGATCAGAATTCGCCAGTAAAGAATTAAAGTTGTACATTATTGTCAATCTCTAAACGTAATGTTCCGCCTGCCTTTTAATCTCGACAATGCAGCAGAAGCAGCCTGTGTCGATCCTCGTCAATTAATATCTCAATGAAATATCCCCAGTCATCGTTAAATCTGCAGTGTATCAGTGTGTAGTCCTACCGCCATGCCGAAAATAATGCGAAGTTACATAAGGCAATTTAAAGAGTGAGTATTTTAGAGCAGATGAAAGAGTTATATTCTGTAAATTATCTGAAATTAAAGGGACTTTAACAAAACGATTTAAAATTTAATTTTCCAATGGTACAATGAGTGCACGGAAGCAAATTATGCTGTCTACATGAAAGCAGACTACTAGATAAAATAAATGATATATAATTGAGCCTGTTTTGATGTGTAATAAATTTAAATTTTTGGTCATATTTTGTCATTTTTAGGTCATATTTACCCATTTTTAAGGTCATATTTGCCTACATATTTCTCTGTTTTTTTGGTCACAAAGATTCGAACCCAGGTCATAAGTGCCCAAAGACATCCAACCAACACAGCACCTGCATTGGCTAGAGACTTTGCAACAATTCGGAATGGTGCCATAAATGGCAATTTACACTTACCTGCAAAAAGTGGAAGGGAATACAAAATAGTAATAAAAAGACCCCCTTTGCTCATGAGTACAAAGTTAACAATTCAGTTGTTGCAAGGTGGATTCCCTAAAGTATCTAGGCGTAACAGTACAAATCAACATGAAATGGGACTGGCACATAACTTCCGTCTTAGGCAAAGCTAATTCTAAACTATGATTCAAAGGTCGTAATTTGAGAAGTTGTAATGCTCATACAAAGAAAATAGCGTACAAAACACTAGTGCATCCACATTTGGATTACTGTTGTGGAATTTTGGATCCGTATCACAAGGGATTGATTGACACGTTAGAGAAGGTAGAGAAGAGAGCTGCTCGTTCGTGAGTTCTAGTTACAGTCCTTATGTAAGTATCACAGAGCTGATACGTGGGTTGGGCTGGGATTGTTTGGCAGACAGACGACGTCATTTGAATTTGTTGAGGAATATGCGAAAATCTTTAATTTACGAGTGCAATTAAATACTTCTTCCGCCAACCTATTTAGGTCACAATGACAGGAGGGATAAGATTCGCGAAATAAGATGCCTTACTGATACTTTTGTGTATTCTTTCTTTCCTCGTTCTGTTTGGGATTGAAGTGCACAGAATTAGGATTGGTGCGTAGCACCCTCTGCCACCCACAATATTTGAGAATTGCAGAGTATAGATGTAGATGTAGAACTTGAGTCCCATGTTTCCTGTCACACACTGTATCATTGTCTTCGTGAGGGTGCTCTGTATGCTTGGTGACCCACAAGATGCATTCCCTTCACACAAAGGCGCCACATGGTTTATCAAATGTGGTGTGTTGCTCATCATGATTGAACCCAGTAACAGTGGAGTAGTTTCATTCTCATGGATGAGTCACAAATTAGCCTGGAGAGCTACTCTCGCTATGTGTTCATCTGATGCACCCCTATGATGTGTTACAACTCTGTCAATATAATGGAAAGGGATGATGTGTTACAACTCTGTCAATATAATGGAAAGGGACCAATGTTTTCATTTTGGGCATCATTAAATTAAGAGCACTTACTCCACTGCTTGTTTCTCCTAGGGATATTGTGATTGCTGCCGTTTGTAGGAATGAGATCCTGTAACAGAGTGAGTAGCTTTTTCATGGTGCATATGGACTTGATTTCGACTGAAGGATTATAATTCCCACTCATAGAAGGCTGCCCAGTTGAGTTTAGCAAATATTATGCTGAGATGTGTGCGTGGAGACTTTCCCGGCGTACTGAAGCAATGTAGTCTTCACGAGTGTGCAGCTGGATGGTGTTTTGGAAACACAACGTTTCGACAACCAGCTCGGCTGTCTTCATCAGGTGTCCGGCGTCTATAGGCTGACAAAAGCTGGAAGTCACCGCGTGGACTGGCTTAGCCTCCCAGACGGACCTCCTTGTATACCTGTCGGCTAGGTAGAGGATCCACTCTGATTGGTCGGAACGGTGGCTTCATACGCGGTCTGCTACGGCGCTCGACTAGTGCCGTCTGTGCCTCCCCACCCAGGAGTGCTGGCAGTCCGTGGTACAGGTAGGCCCGCTCTGATTGGACGTGAGCGCAAACTCATTCTGCGGTCCGCTGCGGCACCCGACTGGTGCCATTCGCTCTCTCCACGCCGCGCTGCGCCGATCCGCCCCGCTCCCGTCGGAGGTCCCTAATAATAGGATTCCAGGCTTCACTCAGATGGAGCCCGCACTCGTAAATTAAAGATTTTCGCATATTCCTCAACAAATTCAAATGAAAATGATGTCGTCTGTCTGCCAAACAATCCCAGCCCAACCCATGTACCAGCTCTGTGACACTTACATAAGTACCACGGATTGCCAGCACTCCTGGGTGGGGAGGCGCAGACGGCACTAGTTGAGCGCCGTAGCGGACCGCGTATGAAGCCACCGTTCCGACCAATCAGAGTGGATCCTCTACCTCGCCGATAGGTATACAAGGAGATCCGTCTGGGAGGCTAAGCCAGTCCATGCGGTGACTGCCAGCTTTCATCAGCCTGTAGACACCGGACACCTGATGAAGACAGCCGAGCTGGTTGTCGAAACGTTGTGTTTCCAAAACACCATCCGGCTGCACACCCGTGAAGACTACATTGATTATGCTGAGATTTTTAAATTTCAAGTCCTCAACAAACAAATCCTTTCCCCACCCTATAATCATAACCAATCTTTAATTTTTTATCAGTGTATTTAAATTTTTTAATAAGCTGACTCTTCTGAATAGCAATGGTCCCATTACACTAGCCTGTGGCACTCTTAAGGTTTACAAGAAGTAAATTACCATAAATATCATAGTCCTCCTCCTCATATTTTTGTGGTCTCTGAAAACCTAACTATTATCTTGTTTCATAGTAGTAATAGAATGGAACAAATCTGTCATCCTGCTAGTGTTCTGTAGTATTTCAATCCATTAACCTCTTACATTAATTTAACATATTAAAACGTTATTGTGGTATATGTTAATTGTTTCTTCACTCTCTTTTCTAAAATGATATCTGGACTGATTGTTGTGAATTAACATTATTTTTTTATGTTTCACAGTCTTCTTCCATATTTACATCATACACGTACATAAAATGTCAATGCAAAAATTGTGTTTAACAATTTAACTTACTTCTCATAGCCCCAGACCTCATCTCGTAAGCAAAATAGCAGGCACCTCCAATCGATCGTTACAACTGGTGACAGCTTGCATGAATCTGCAAGAAACGGGCCAGTCAGATGTGAAACAAAAGACATCTGTCACAAAAGAATTAAACACACAACAGTTTTTTGGAAAAAATTCTCATAAAGCAGATTATAAAGGGAATAGCTTGGAAAACAAATCAGAAGAATTCTCCAGATGTTGCATATGCAATGGTAGGTAACACAGTGTAATGAATCATTTGTGCATGGTCAAAACAATTATTAATTTTCTAACAGTGCTTAATTGTGTTATGTAACTAGCTAATAACTTTTTATCCAATAGTTATAGAACTACTATCTTTTGTGTGATCATATTTGCCAGCTTCTTTAAGAAGCACAGGTTAGTGTTCATGATTACTAAGTTATTTGAACTATGCAGACTATCTTGTGACCCCACCCATCCCTTAAGATTTCCTTCTTATTCTCACTGACATCCCTTTCCTGTGCAATGAAAATCCTTATGGTTTATGTATATATCATAATAATGAAAAGGAAGATGATTAGGCAGCAAAAATAATGAAGGATAGGGGAAGTAGACTAATCACTCACCATGCATGTAGGCAGAAAATCAAACAGAAATTTTGAATGTGGGCATACCTCACTTGCTCATCCTTTTATATAAATAAGGGTTTAAAACAAAATATTGGGTAAAAGTTTTCATCTCTACTTTTTGTGTTCTTTGCTGACTCCCTCCTTTCATCTGTTATGAGTATGGGTCCATTTTCCCTATCCTTCATTAGTATATGTATTGTCAACAGGAGAAGATTATGGCTGGTGGGTGTTGTGGTAGACTGTCTCACAAAATGACTGTTAGTTAGGAACATGGTGAGGGTACATTCAAACAGAGAAAAAGGAGAGGGCGTTAGTGAATTGGAGCTAGTACCCAAGCAATTAAAAATGTTAAAAAAGAGCAGAATAATACAGTAAAATTTTCACAACATAAATATGTGTAAACAAAAATAAATAAAAAGTAAATAAATCAAAGAATCTATGCTGTTAAACATCACCTCTGGTATGTGGTGGTTCAATGTAGACAGTGGGGATGGGGGGAAGGAGAGGATAGGGAATGAAAAGTACTGAATGGGTATTATCTTAAATTGAGACCAGGAGGTTGCATTGAGCCCAATTTGTATTGGTAGGCAATCTCACACTTTCCGAGTTCAGAGGAGCTGCTGCTGTTTGGGAGAACTCTGAGAGCACGGACCATGAAACAAGTTATTGATGTTATGGGAGATGGCATGGACAGCTACTGGGTATTTTGGATTCCGAATGAATACTGTCTGTCGGTGGCCATTCATTCTTGTCGCTAATGAATTGGTAGTCTAACCTATATAGGAAGCCAGGCAGTATTCACAGGTTAGCTGGTATATTACATGAGAGGTTTCACAGGTGGTGTGTCCTGTGATGGGAAAGCTCTCACCAGTGACAGGGTTGGTGAAAGTGGTGGAGGCATGGTGAATTTTGCACATCTTACAGCAGAGTGTATTGCGTGGAAAGAGACTGGAGGCAGGCTGGTGGGAAGAGAAAGACTATATTTCTAACTAATAGTTGGCCGAGGTTGGGATGCCTGTTGAAAAAAGTTCTGGGAGGGCTAGGGAGGATTTTTGGAAGAATGGATCTCATTTCTGGGCAGGGTAGTAGGAAATCGTATCCGTGCCATAGGATTTTATTGAGGGATTCAAGGCCAGGGAAGTATCGTGTAACCAGGACTGGACTACGGTTCATTTTTGGGGTTTGGGGTGTTCAATAGGCTGAGCTGGGAGTAATGTGGTTCGTGAAAGTTGCTTGTGAAACAAAGCTGGGAGGTGGTTGTGGGATACCGGTGCTTTTGAGATGTTGTTTGAATACTCCTTTAGGGATTTCTGGTTGGAGCATATATGACTGCCTTGGATGGCAAAACTGTAGGTGAGGGAACATTTGGTATGAAATGGATGGCAACTGTCTAAATGCAGGTGCCGCTGTAAATTGGTGGGTTTGGTGTGGACCGAGGAGCTGAGGTAGGACAGATCCATATCCAAGAATGTGGCCACGGTGTGGAAGTAGGTCCATGTGAAATTCAGCGAATTATTAAAGGTATTATGATCGATTAAAAAATTTAGAAAGGTGTCCAGATCATAAAAATATTATTTATGAACCTAAGCCACATGAGGGGTAAGTATCAATTCAGCCAAGGTAGTGGGGAAAGTTTTTCTGGGGCTGCCGTTTGGAGGGTGCTGATCCAGAAAATGTTCCGTGAATGTGGAATGTGTGTATACATTGATGTGCCGGCAGTTGTTACCAGGATGGAGTTAAAAGGAGGTGGTGTAGGTAAAGTAGAAAGATGGAAAAGGAAGTGTTGTGTGTCCTTTACATGGGAGGTGAGCTGACAGACTATAGGTTGTAGGTATTGGTCCACCAATGCAGAGATTCGTTCACTCATTCCAGTCAATTGGGGAATTGAGGAGGTTTAGTTTTTGTTTTTTTAGTGAAAACTTCAATAGGCGCGTTACGAGATTTTTGGATGGGGGTAAATCTTGTGAGTTTGTAATGTCACCTCACCAACATGACACCTGTGGCACATATGATATGTGCATTGGACACTTTTCAGATGGGCAAAATCTTTGTACAAACACGAAGTTTTTATCCGATTTTTATCGAAATTTGCACATGTATACTTCAAAACAAATAGAAAAACACTGTTCATGTTTGATTTATAAAAACATAATATTCTCCTCTTTTTCCCCTTCAGCTTAATTTCTGTCACCGTTGTTCATTCAAACCCACAGTTTTTATCTGATTTTGGTAGTAGTTAGTACATGTATACTTTGAAACAAGGTGGTCTGGTAGCTCAGTGGTTAAGGTGCTAACTTACAAAAGTTCTCTGTCAGGTCACAGGTCCAAATCCCATGGTGAGTAGGAATTTTTAGGAGTTGTATTTGATTATATTAATTATGCTGCGACGATTTGTGGATTTCACGTTAAACTGCAGGCTCTGAAGAAAGGAATAATTTCTTGTCACAATAGCTTGTTACATCTTCTTCGGGATGATCGGACGACCCATTGGGTTGTGGACTAAGATTTTTAATTTTTGAAGTGAAAACATTTTTAGGCACATTAGGTGACTTTTGTATGGATAAAATCTTAATGAGTTCGTAATACTGACTGGCTAATGGTGACAGTGTATCTGTTGTGATCTGGTGGCTCAGTAGTTAAGGTGTCTGACTGGTGAACAATAGGTTCCCGGTTCAAATCTCTGTCTCGGCAGGGATGTATGCCAGAATGCTTCCGTGGTTCAGATTCCATGTTTAACTGCATGTCCCTTGTACCTGGTAGCCTACCGGCTTAGGTTAAGGCGCTTAGATGGGTTGAAAATGCAGCCAGTAGAAACCCTGTCACCAGGTCATTACATCCACATGGAATTATGTTATTTAGTACAACTGTAGCTATGAGTATGACATGTTGTGCATATGATATTAATAGTTTTAAGTTTTCATTTCTGTCAGCAGTCCCCAATGACTGCCGTTTGGTTCCCCCTCCCCGTTTCTCATCATAAATATATCACCTATGAATTTGAACCACACAAGGAGCTTGAGTGGGATTGTGTTGAGGAATTGTTCCTCCAAATAGCTCCAGAATATGTAATCGTAGGCTTCCGGCCAGAGTCAGTTGGTTCTTGGCTGCCTAGGCGATGCTGTGTCATGATGTGTGCAGCAGACGTTTTGACCATCCTTGTGTGGCTTCTTCTGGGCAGAACTGTCTGGGCGGAACTGCAGTTCTGCCCAGAAGGAAACGGCAGAAGGATGCACACATCATGATGCAGCGTCACCCATACAGCCAAGAACCAGCTCAAGACTATGCTGGCATAGCACATCTGGTGGTATTCTGGGGGTAGTAAATGTTTTGTATAAATGAAGTGAGCCAAAGATTTGTAATTGGGTGTGCAGGGAAACTGCACAGTGAAGATGGAAATAGATTTTTATGAGAAGTCTTTGAGGTCAACAAAAGTATGTATTTCCTGGGAAATGGAAGAAGTGGGATCAGTAGAGAATGTATGATAGTTATTGATATTGGAAAGCTGCCTCAAAGCCAGAGTCTCTCAGCCTCTGCAGTCCTTGTCCACAGTAGTTAAGCCCTTCACGTTTGGTAGAATGATAATTCTCTCATATCTCAGGTTTCAATGGAATTGACTTTGTTGGATTGGGGAATGTAGTTCAGGAAAGGAGGAGGACTGAATGTGATTGTTGGGTGGTAACCCTTTGGTGTTGTCGCATTCAGTAGAACATGGGTTCAATTCCCCAACTAGCCATCCAGATTTTAATTTTCAATGGTTTTCCAAAATCATTCCAGGTGAATGTCAGGACGGTACCTTCATATGACGATTTGCAGAATTCCTTCTCGTTCCTTGTCTCCTGTCTTTTCCTACTTCTAATAAACTCAGAGAGGTGTAAAACTATAAACAAAAAATAAAGAAAATAGGCTGAAGACAGGTTGGTCATGATGGTCTCCTGGAATAGAAAGAGAGGATGAAGGCTTGAACTGCTGAAGGCCGGATTAAAATCTCATCCTGCCAGACATTACTTTTCTATGATAGCAAAGTGATACTGGCAGCAAAGAGTGTGATAGAATGCTAGTGAGTCCCATCCCATAATGGCCTGTCCAATATCTGTGGTTGGTGTAAATCCCAACTCCCTCGGGAAGAAATGAGATTTGGAATTCTGGCAGAGAAGTGGAGGAGAGTTTAACTATAGACTGTTGTGGTTTATCTGAAGATAGAGTGAAGGCTTTTGAGATGTGTAGTAAAGGAGTTTGGAAGGAGAGGGGTGTACGTAGATTGAAATAGGGGTAAAAAATGGGGTTAGAAAATTATCCATATAAAAATAATGGAGGTTAACCTTTCACTTACCACATGGAGGAGGTAGGGAGGAACAAATAAACACTTTGGAAAACTTTGGTATAAACCTTTATTCATTTTAGAAAAGAGACATGTGGCAAGGGAATAAGACCCTTTGCCATATATCTCACTATTAAGATGATTGTAAAGATTTTGTTAGTTTATGAGATTTTATTACAACACTGCTGTGTACATTTTATTTTCATTTGTGTCTTAAAAAGTATTGTCTTTGAACGTGTGTGTTCGCAGATTTACTGCAGAAATTAAATATGTTGCATTCTTTCTAAACCATTATTTCTCTATCTGTCCAGAGTTTATTCGAGCATCAGAATTGGTAGACCATGCATCAGACTGCACATCGTCTCCAAAGAAGTTATCAGAAAAAAATGAAGATAAGGAAGTGGTGAGAAATTCCAATAAATCTCAGTTTTGAGTGTATGTGTGTATATATATTGTGACAAAATATTTTTAATTCCTGTTTGTGTTGATTGCTTGCATCTGGTCACAAAAATATAATATTTTCATTTACAGCAGTAATAAATGCCATGCACATGTACCGTGAATGCGCCACTAGAGCAGTGGGAAGGTGGGTGGCGAGCACTTAACTGAGCGTAGCGGGTAGGCGGTAATGGCCTGGCCTCGCATTCGGGAGGACGCAGGTTCGAATCCCCGTCTGGGAATCCAATATATTTAATGGGAGGTTATATAGTACCTGTTAAGTCTTGCATAGAGTCTGGTTATTAATTCATTGAAGGAGTTGCCACAGACTCAACTGAGAGCTAGTTCTACACCGCACTCCATGAGAGAATCTATGATGGGGGAACTTAGCGCTCCATTGGTCGATCTTCACATGTAGGCAGGTGTCTAGGGCATAATTGGTTCATTAAAGCGTAGTATGGACTTCAAGAGAAAAGGGTGGAAAGGAAAGATGTAACAAATCCATCACTTATCAAAATTGAAGGAAAGGGAACTGCAGTAACAAAAAATGGTTATCAAACATAAAAAAATATCTTTTGGCTAAAACAGTATATGAAGCATATAGCTAAGTTAACACTAGTGTCCATGGTAAACCCATCTATGTGAATGGGCAGCTTTTGACCATTACATTCTAAGCGGAGGTGTTGTGGATGACAAATACAATATCATTACAAGCGCTATGCACAGGAAATAAATTAATCGTAAGATGATAATTATAAGGATACATATTATTTGGTGAAATTTCATCATTAAAAATATATGTAAGTTAAAATATATAACAATGGTAATAATTAAAATTATGAATAAAATATACATTCAAATGATACCCTTACCGGGTTGAGGTGACGAAGTGTAAGGTAAGGATTATTTGACTTTGAGGCCCACAGGGGTCAGATACAGAATGTGTTGTTAAGCCAACTCCCACCAACAGAGTTCAGATGGATAAGTGGTTTTTGGGGCTATACTAATGGCTTTGACTCTGAAGCAGTTATTAAGGTCAAGATTTGTGGGAGCCAACACAGTGGCTGAGAATTTTGGAGTTAACTGTTTGTCTGTGACCATTCATTCTAATGGATAGATTGTTCATAGTGTGGCATTGGGGACAGGTGAGCTGATATATGAGGTGCAACATGGCATATTTCACATGACCTATGGTGGGGTGGGCTTCATCAGTGGAAGGGTTGCAATAGATTGTGTTGGTTGGATGCATATTATGTTTTGTAACAAAGACATATTACAAGGGAAGGGGACCCATTGTACTGCCTCCAGAACGCGCTATTCCTGCCCATGCCAACTCCTACAACTCTCATGACTTCGATAACTGTTTCACAGTCAGAGCTATCAGAACATTCTCTGAAATCACATCCCATCCAAATTCCATGGCTGGGAGTAGGCCTACGAACACATTCTGGAGACCAGATAACCTCGGCCCTCAATTTCAGATAATATTTACCTACTTCTTCTCCATCTTACCCAGGTAACAACATCACTTTCATATATATTTATTTATATTTTTGAAATTGTTATCATTATAAAACATTTTATTATTAATATATTTTTCTCGGGCTTCCAGCCGTGTTAATATGTCATATTTGCGGGACGTTTCGAAGGTGTCCATCTCTGCCTCCATTCTCAACCAAATGTCAGTGTATAGCTGTTTGTTTATTCAGCCGATGCTACGGAAACGGTGGAAAACAAAAACCAACACAACCCGATTACGTCATCCGCTCTTCTGCTCGTTACCGGCGCGAAACTGTTTCAGCATTTTAATCGCCGGGTTCCAGGCCGCATTGAGTTGATAACCAGTGTCCCTATTGACTAATAAATCAGTTAATCTTATTTCTACAGTCTCTGTAATAACGCTGGCCCAAAAATCTTTGACCCGGGCTAAAATGGTTGTTTTTTCAAATTCAAAAGTGTGACCTTCTTGCACACTATGTTCGGCCACCGCAGATTTTTCTTGCCCAAGACGAACATTTCTGGCGTGCTCTACACATCGCTGCACAATGCATCGCTGCGTCTGTCCAATGTAGCCGCGGCCACATTCACATGGTATATAATATACACCAGGGGTTCGTAAACCTAGGTCATCTTTAACGCTGCCGACCAAGTACTGGCTGGCCAATGTATTATTTCCGCATTCACACAGGATGCAATAAACTCCTGATTTATGAAGGACCAGGTCATCCTTTGGAGAGCGAAAAATTTCCTTAATTTATGAGGTAGTAGGAAAATGGTCTTAATGCCATTTCTTGTTAGAACCCTTCCAACCCTTGATGTTGTGGCACCAGAGTTCGGCAAGAAGGCTAAGTGACTGATTGTGTGGAACATTATCACGGTTATTAGGCCTGCATTTTACTTCCTGGAATGCCAATTGTATCTGATATTCGCTGTACCCATTATGTCTGAAAATATGACGTAGATGTTTTAACTCACCAGGTAGACTGTCCTCATCATATATTGCCCACGCTCTGAGGACAAGAGTAGTAAGTACTGTCTTGTGCTGTGCCAGATGGTGATGATTGTGCACATTTAGGTACAGGTTCATGTGTGTTGGCTTTATATACACAGTGTGTCCTAAAGTCCCATTGGATTTCTTTTCAATAAGAATGTCCAAAAAGGGCAGGCTGCCTTCCTTTTCCACCTCCGTTGTGAATTGGATGTTTGTGTTGATACTGTTCAGGTGACGGATATACCTATCAGTGTGGTCTCTACCTTGGGGTTAAATGACAAATCTATCAACCATATATTGATAAATCGCATTGGGCTTCATGGGAACACTTTCCAACACTTCCTCTTCAAAATCTTCCATGAAGAAATTAGCTGTAACAGGTGACAAAGGACTGCCCATTAGTCTTGTGTAGTTCGCAAACGAACTAGTTCGGAAGAGCGCTTCCACAGGCGAACTACGTGAACTAGTTCCCAGATCTCTCACTCCTTAGTTCGTTAGTTCGTTCGATCCCTTCCCAAAGACCAACGTTTGTTTTAGTTTATTATCTAAAAGGAAACACAGTTCCTTGTGGACACATGTCACTGAAGACACAGATATAAAAATAAAAGAAAAATAAATTATTCAACATTAATAATTATTGAAGAAGTCACAAACGGAAATTTAACGTTGAATGTGAAAATAAAAGACACTTTGATCCCATTATCAATTAAAAGACAACCATCGATAACCACAACTACCATAACAAACAAGAGAGCGCGTGCAATAGCGCTAGCAAAGTGAGCGAGCGAGCTGTCTTGGAGCGACCTAGTTCGCGAACTAAACAGAGCGCTCCTGGTCGCGAACTATAGAGAGCGGTACCGTTCGCGAACTAAACTGAGCGGTACCGTTCGCGAACTAAACTGAGCACTGTCGGTCGTGAACTAAACTGAGCGGTACCGTTCGCGAACTAAATTGAGTGCTACCGTTCGAGAACTATCACCATTCGCCGCTAGGGTTTCCAATATTTTTTCGGTTGATGGTAGTAATTTTTTAAAAAGAATAACCTATAAAAATATGCTACAATTCAAAAATATAATATTTTACGAAAGAGTAGAAAATGATAAAAGGTATGTTTTTACTATTTCATTTTTTAAGCCATATTTTTTTGCATTTCTTGAATCTTTAATTCTTTTTTGTCTACAGTAAAATTGTCATATGCTTTATCGCTTTCAGTTGTCAAATTAATTTTGAGCAAAAGCTCATTTTTTATTCATGAAATACTTCTCTTACTTTTACCTGGATTTCGTATAATATTATTATTTCAGAGTAAAGTTTGTTCACTTTGATATTAATTTTTTCTCGTAAATTTATAACCTCTAATATAGTCTCACAGTCATCAAATGAAACCCTGTGTTTTGAATTTAATTTTTGGATTTTGTATAGCCAATTGCTTTCATTAAAATCTAACTATTTACCAATATACTCCAGACATTTATCAACGAATACTAGAGCATTATTTTTTATATTATCACTTTCTGTCGAGAATTTGGTTTCTAAAGGCTTTTTCTTGTTTTCTTAACCAAAGAAACAGTATCTTTTACATTTTTCTAGCGCTGATCTGTTGGTTAACAGCTTTGTGAAAGTGATAAAAGAAATGACTTGCGAAATTCAAAAAGATTTTAACTTTTGTGTCTTCATCAGTTTCATTCGTCGCCAAAAAATTGTAAATGTGTGTTGGATTATCCTCCCCTTCACTAATAAAATAATAGCTCAATGACTTACAATTCACTGGAAATTTATGCACTTTCGTTATTGCTACCACTTTCTCATTCAAGGGTTACTGTTATTTTTATATGTCTAATTGTTAGGTATCACATGGGAAGTATTAATGTTACTTTTCTTAATAATATAGGTAATACTATTTCTGTCATATAGTACTTTTAGCCAATAGTAGAATTATATTTTTTCATGATTTCCAAAACTTTATTTAAATAAAAAAGCCGATTACTTATAAATGGGAATTTTAATTCATCAAAATAAACGCGTTTATAATATTTTATAAGTAATGTTGTGTTGTTGTTGGGGTTTAAGGGCGCGTCGACAGCAGGGTCATTAGCGCCTTTTATAACTAATGTTTCTTCCATGAACTAATAAGCAAATCCATTAAAAAAATTAATATTCTATGAATGCATGTAAAGCAAATAGTAAAACCAGCACAATTATTCAGATTACCCATTTGTGTAAAGGACAATGAGCACTTTGGTTTATCGGCGCTAACTGTTCATGCTAATGTAATTTGGAAGGGCTATTATTAAGCAATAACTTTTGTTAAGAAGGTCATTTTAAATTCCATTCAGAAACGACAAAAAAAAAGATTATGTCCTAATAAAACTGACATAACAAACAAAATAGCGCGTGCAGTAGCGGTTGCAAGGCGAGCGAACGATCTGTTTTTCTGAATTCGAGACGCGAACTAACGAACTAAAAGAGCAAACTAGTTCGCGAGGCTGATGCGAACTAAACTGAGCGCTCCCCTTCGCAAACTATTATGCGCAAGTCTACTGCCCATTGCTACTTCATCAATTTGTTTGTAGTCGTGCCCATCATGTGTGGCGGAACAACTCAACTAACCTGGGCTTGAAGTGCTGGATATAGTATCAGACAGAGGAACTCTGGTGAAGAGGGAAACTGCATCACCATCAAATCCTCTTTATGCAGGCGAAATTCTTTAATGTTGCTAATAAATTCTGGTGAGTTTTTCACATGGTGAGACATTTTCCCACAATTGGTGATAAGAACCCGGTCTGGTACCGAGCCAGATAATAAGTGGCCGAACCAATAGTAAACACTGAATCCTCTCCCTCACAGGAAAGAAACTCACTACATTGAACCTCATTTTGCCGAGATTCGTCACACGATTGAGTCTTTTGTGGTGAAGAAAATTATACGGAAAGCAAGTTTGTCTCTTGAGGGAGAGAGGATTCAGGACCCCCAGATGTGAGTTAGATACTTCTTTCTCAGTCTCTTCTTGCTTGTCTAATATCTGCACCATTATACCTGGGAGTAGAAGTGACATAGCTTAAAGCTTCATCATCATTTTTAAGAACATTTTCCAATTTTATGGATCAATTCTGGCACTTCCTCTTTACAGATGCTGTGCTTATTTTGAGAGTGTGTTTATCAGTCAGACAACTGGTTTGGTAGATCTTTCATAGTTTTATGGGCCAGTGGTCTGCAAACATGAGAAGCCAAAGAGCCAATTTCACCATTTAAGGCACTGGAAAAAACTGAGAAGAGCCAAAGTTACATTTTAATCACTATTTTTAATATGATTTATCGAATAATCAATAAACTGTCATTTCTACATAGCTAAGTGGTTAAGGCACTTGCTTTCAAAACGGTCTCTGCTCCAGTCGCAGGTTCTAATCCCAGTAGGCGGAGGAATTTTGAGAATTGTGTTTGATCATATGAGCTACGCCAAGACGTTCTGTGGTTCGGATTCCACGTTGAACTGTGGGTCTCCTCTACCTACCCTAGTTGTAACATGATGTGTCCATATCTACATCAAAATTCAAGCTGAAACAAAGGCTTAATGTGGCCCAAAGGAACATACAACATACATACATACATACATAAATATTTCGCATTTAAGAATTAAAAATTTTAATATCCACTCCTTGGGTTTGGTTTTTAAATGGCAATAATCTTAATAGTTCTGTAGGATATTTGGATGAAACATAGCGCACAAAAAGACAAACTTGTGGTGATCTTGTGTGTTTCAAGACTCATCTACTGCAATTGATATGGCTGAAGCTGATTTAATATCTTCATCTTGTTGGTTAATTACGTTTGAAGCCATCTTAGCCGCTCTATCTGTTACTGTTTTAGCAGACAATGGAGTAATTTCAAATTTATTTAAGATGTCAGCTCTATTGTTATAATCTGCAAAGAGTTCTTTAGATATATTGATAAAGCAACTTTTAATGTTCTCGTTATCTGTATAAGGTTTTCTTCTCGTAGCAATTTCCTGGCTCACTATGAAACTGGCAGTGGTTGATTTTTTTTTTTTTTTTTTAACTTTTCTTAAGTTCTTCCACTTCTTTCCTTCATATATCATAAGTAGGATATTTTGTGGCAAATGATCCATGCTTTATTTGAAAGTGACTTTCTACATTCAACTTCTTATTATTTGCAAATAAGACATATGAGGGAACCATTTGAGTTCGCATTGAAGGCAAAATACTCCGTTCATTCACTTTTGAATTCGCGACCCTCATCTGCTATTTTTTGTATTTTTCTTTTAGAAGCCATTTAACAGTATATTTAAAGAAAGGTTAAAAATATACTTTTAAGAATAAATAAGAAAAAAAGAAAACAAGGTCGAACCCATGACCTCTCTCATAGTGGTCAGACGGCTATCTAACCACTTTGACTTCCATAGCATCTTTGCAGGTAATATGCTAAAGATGTAAAATTTCACAATTTTTAAATTTCGATTTCTTATAAATGAAGAGCCTCGAGGAAGATTGGTATTAGGGTGAGATTCCTAAATTATAATACTATATGCAATCATGTATATTATTTCTATAAGGTATTTTTGTGTCACAAACCTGTATCTTCCTTCATACTTAACCGAAATCAATGAATGAGGTGTCATTTTAAAGTTTATGGTCTCCACTTTGGTCACGTCATATTTTAAGAAAGAAATTTTTCGGAATTCGACCCTTAAAGGGCAAAAGTATCAATATTTTTGCAATGCATATTTGTGTCACGAGCCATTTACACCTTTGCAGGAATTCATAGGTGCTAGTTTTTTTTTTTTTTTTTTTTAGTTTAAACTTAGTGTGTATGGTTAAAATATTGCATTGGGGGTTTTAATTGCATTAATCTAGCTACTCAAAATAATCTGTTTTATTTGCCACTTCTGTTTTAATGTAGGAGTGAAAGTTAATAGTGTATACAAAGCAATTTACACTTATAGTCAAAGTAAGTGAATTTGTATTGGCAGAATTATGACTCGTGTATCAATAAAAATTTATCACATAATAATTGCTTATGTTTTTTTTTATATCAAGTTGACTGCAATATGTGCCAAGTCATTAATTTCATATTATCTAATTTTTATTTCATAGGTATGCCCTGTGTGTAATGAAAGGTTTGATGCTACAACTATTTTAGCCCATGCTGATGCATGTGCAGAACAAAGCCTTGAAAGGTGAGTAAGAGTTTGAGATAAATTAATCAGTAGTTCCAGTATAATTGAACATTTTCACTGGGTGAAAAAAAATCTTTTTTAAGCCATTGTTAGGGTTCTTATGGTGGTGTAATTTTACTGATTAATTAATTAAAAAGTCCACCAAAAAACAATGTTATGTTGATGTTCGTTTATTTTGATCAAATCAACAAGCCAGCGATATTCACTAGTATAGGTACAATACAGAGATGCACAGTCGCAAACTCAACTGAATGATTGAAACTCTCTGTAACACTGAATACTGTCAACTAAACTGACTTACTAACTGAATGAATTTCTCTGTCCAGGCGATCTGTTTATATAGTCTTTATTGAAATTACGAGAATTCTTCAAAGGCATCCGCCCGATATTTCTCGATCATTAACAATCACTCAAACAATCTAACATATTAAAAACAATCGGAATTAATACAAAATTAATTAACAACATTACAAAATTATCAGAAATGGTAATTATAGATACTTAAATACAAAATTATTTACAGAAATCCTTTCAAACGGTAGAAAATTGTCCTGTAGACATCGTAATTTACATTAATACATGGAATTACAAACATTTAAGAAATTCTCTTGCATCATTCGGTTCTTAAACATATTAAATGGCCTTTGAATAATTTTCTTACCTAAAACAAAGTCTATATACACTGATTTACAAGAAATTACAAAACAAACATATCAAATCACTTTCAAGCAAACTTTAGCTAATTACAAATACTTCATACAGTACAATGCTATTCAAAATTCAGGTATTAGGGCTGTTACACCATTCTGCTGAAATATTCTCTATATCACCATAAACCAACAGCAAACATTGAGATCTAATTCCTGCAAAGACAATGAAATTGAATACTTTTTACTATAGCATTTGATGTATGTATTTGCCATGAAACAAATTTGTTACACATCAGTTTACGTAAGGTTGGATGGGTGGATGGATAGAGAGATAAATAAATAAATTTAATGAGAGAGAGAAAGAGAGAGAAGGAAACGTAAGTTAAGTTGGGACAGAACGGGACTAAGTAACAAGCAAACACAATAGCGTATATATATATACATATATATATAATTGGATAAAGGAAACAAAGAAACTGCCGCGAGGCAATGAAAATAAGATAGGATAGGGAAAATAAACAGTTACCCGTCACTTACCACAGATGAAGGCAGGAGGGCGAAACACGTAAAAACACAAAAACAAAAGAATTACACAATATTTCGACTTTTCAGTCTTACTCATGTAGGAGGCGAGACATATGGCAGGGGGAAAGATGTGGTCACATCCGAGCCCGCCACATGAATGAAGCACAGGCGGAAAACGCGTGGTAGTGGAAGAATTGTCGAGAGGGGGGGGGGGGGGGGGGGGGGGAACAGGCTTGACCAGCGATAAAAGTGAAACAAATAAATATAATGTCTGTGTAGCTTAGTTCAAAAAGTTATAAATACATACAAAAAATAAAAAATAAAATAAATAAATAAAGAAGGGAAAAAAAAAAAAAAATATATATATATATAAAAAAAATAACCGACTGTAAAATGAAAGATGGCAAGTGACAGGTTTAACGTAGGTTTAGGCCAGGGGTGTGTCTGGTGTCAAGGATATGTTGATAGGCTAGTTCCCATCTGCGGAGTTCTGAAGGGGTGGTGGTATTTGGAAAAACTCTAATAGCTCTGACTGTGAAACAGGTGTTGAGGTTGTTTGAATTATGGAAGTTCGCATGAATTGCCACGGGATGGTCTGGGTTGGAAGTATAAACTGTTTGCCTGTGGCCATTCATTCTGTAGGAAAGTTGTTGAGTGGTGAGACCAATGTAAGAGGCAGTGCAGTGGATGCAGGTGAGTTGGTAAATAAGGTGAGTGGTAGCACATGTGGCATGTCCAATTATTGGACATGCCACATGTGCTACCACTCACCTTATTTACCAACTCACCTGCATCCACTGCACTGCCTCTTACATTGGTCTCACCACTCAACAACTTTCCTACAGAATGAATGGCCACAGGCAAACAGTTTATACTTCCAACCCAGACCATCCCGTGGCAATTCATGCGAACTTCCATAATTCAAACAACCTCAACACCTGTTTCACAGTCAGAGCTATTAGAGTTTTTCCAAATACCACCACCCCTTCAGAACTCCGCAGATGGGAACTAGCCTATCAACATATCCTTGACACCAGACACACCCCTGGCCTAAACCTACGTTAAACCTGTCACTTGCCATCTTTCATTTTACAGTCGGTTATTTTTTTTATATATATATATATTTTTTTTTTTTTCCCTTCTTTATTTATTTATTTTATTTTTTATTTTTTGTATGTATTTATAACTTTTTGAACTAAGCTACACAGACATTATATTTATTTGTTTCACTTTTATCGCTGGTCAAGCCTGTTCCCCCCCCCCCCCCCCCCCCCTCCAATTCTTCCACTACCACCGTTTTCCGCCTGTGCTTCATTCATGTGGCGGGCTCGGATGTGACCACATCTTTCCCCCTGCCATATGTCTCGCCTCCTACATGAGTAAGACTGAAAAGTCGAAATATTGTGTAATTCTTTTGTTTTTGTGTTTTTACGTGTTTCGCCCTCCTGCCTTCATCTGTGGTAAGTGACGGGTAACTGTTTATTTTCCCTATCCTATCTTATTTTTATATATATATATATATATATTAGACATTGGGATAGGAGAAAAACCACCGCTTACCAAAGATGAGGGCTCCAGCGGCGTCAAAACACGAAAAAACACACAAACACAAACATAATACAAATTTTCGAGCTTAGCTCTTCATCAGGTTGTAGGATGAGGTGGCTGCCCCCCGGAAGCTAGCAGCCAACTCCGGGGCAGCCACCTCATCCTACAACCTGATGAAGAGCTAAGCTCGAAAATTTGTATTGTGTTTGTGTGTTTTTTCGTGTTTTGACGCCGCTGGAGCCCTCATCTTTGGTAAGCGGTGGTTTTTCTCCTATCCCAATGTCTAATATATCCGCTCTCAGCGCCTTTGTTTCCAAACAATCTATATATATATATATATATACATAAACCATTTTTAAGTCCGAAAGTAGGAAATCATCTGAACCAATGAGTGGTCAAGCATCACTAAATAAAATAGAGTGCCTGCTATCAGCTGAACATTTTACAATAGCTGATTTTCTGATGTCAATATTTTTAAAATGTCTTATGTCTTCACTCAGCCTTTCCTTGATTGTGTGTCCTGTCTCGCCTTCAGTGACAACACTCAAAATGGGTAGGGGACACTTTGAAGCTATTTATAGGTGGCAGTGATTCCTGGCATGGCAGTCCTCTAATGAAAGCCACAGATTGGTGGCTGAAATGTTATGCTTCAGTAAATTGATGCAGTTCCACCTGTAAAACCAAGATAACATTGACAATGACTGCAGAAGTCTATGTAATCACATGATGAAGTCCATGTGTAGATCTCAGGTTATAAAAGCAGTAAGTCATCACAAAGTAGGTGTTATGGATGTAAGTGGGTTTAGCAAAAAAATGACCAGAAGGTGGATGTTGGTACTGTTATATAAAGGCACAGGTTCCAAAAATTGCATAATTTCAATTGAAGGGCAGCAGTACAGTACATATGAAGTGGGCACAATTCAAAGAGATAGATAGATGGGTGGAAAAGTGCTAACTTCACATAAAAAAATAAAAAGTTTGGAACATACATCTCTTAACAAGTAGGAGAGGATAGCTGGTAAGAAGAGAACACACTAGAGTAAGAAAGCAACAACACAGTAGAGAACCCTTGAAACAACTAAACGAGGAATTAAAGCTTCAAATAAGGAAGCTAGAGAAGTGTTCATGAAGAATATTATGGGTGGAGGAGGAACACCAAACAATACAACCACAGTTTTTTGTGGCTTTGATAGGAAATTAAGGGTCATACATGAAATTCAAATAATTATGGAGGATGTGGGATTGCTTCCCACAGATATGAAAAATCCAGAAATTTTAAGCATCCGGTTTGCTGTGACTATTACGCATTGTGACACAATTATAAAAGGAGCTTCTTCAAGTAAGTAAAAATGAGTATATTAACAAATTACAGACATATCCTCCTGAGGATATCATGAAGAAGCTAAGAGAGCCAAAGGCTGATAAACATAATATTAATACAGTTATATTAAAGAAAGGTGATTATGACATATGATTCTGTTATTTAGATTGAAAATAAGGAAGAATAGGAACAATAAACCCATCACTCGGGAACAGATGAAGGCAGGAAGGCCATAACAAAAATTTAAATACAAACACAATTTATGTTATTGTTTAACACCTTACTCAGGTAGGGACACACAAGCCATGTAGCAAGGGAGCCACTGCATGATTGGGCTTCATATGTATGTGTTTGTCACGGCCCTCCTTCATTCATCTGAGATGATTAATGGCTTTATTTTCCTTCCTGATTTTCAGTTTTAACAGCATTTTCTTAGTCACTGTTTTCCTATTGTTTAAATTGTGTAGACTTGCTGAATACCACAGGACTTTAAATGTACCATCTATATATATAAAGATAAATGAATGTATGTTTGTTTGTTCTTCATACAAATCCGCAGTTTTCATCCGATCTCGATGAAACTTTGCACACTTATCCTTTGAAATGAGGAGAAAAATACTGTCTGCATTTGGTTGAAAAATTTTCTGTATAAATAATGCATGTTGTCTTATAATTTTGAAAAATTACAACGGCGATAGACAAACGTGTAGGTCTCTGTACTACCTTTCCATATAACGGTCTGGTAGCTCAGTGGTTAAAGCGCTTGGCTACTGCTGTTTGGATCGTGGGCTTTGGTTCAAATCTCTGTGGAGGCTAGTGTTGCAAAAAAAAAAAAAAAAAAAAAAAAAAAAAAAAAAAAAAAAAAAAAAACTTTTTTTTCTGGCTTGAAAAAAAAACCCTTGGAAAAAAACTGTGAAAAAAAATGTTTTTTTTCTGGGACACGTTTTTTTTTTCACAACTACCAAATCTCAAATTTGTAAGGCAGTTATTGTTTAATATGACTGTTTTAGAGTTTATTCTAAGTACTTATCTTAATTTTTAAATCTACTATATTTTTCTGGTTTAGTAGAAAAAAATTATGAAATATTGGCAACTTTGACTGAAGTTTTCTTTTACGAACGGGGACTTCCCGAAGAGGCTAGGTTGCGCGAGAAGGAATCCCCGTTCCCCATTGTTTGGATTGATACTCGCTATTTGAACTAGTGCTGCTAGCCCTACAAATTTATCTATAGACCTACGGATCTTTTTAAAAAATTAGGAATTTAAAATTTATCTACGGTTTTTTGCCTCTTTTTATTACTTATTGTACTTTCCTTATATTCGTATACTTTTTAAACTCTCAGCGTATAGTGGTACTGACCCATTAAATTGTCAGTAATTATGAATTGTTTCCTTGCAACCGTTGGCGTAAACCATTTGAAAAAGAAATAAAGCTCCTATTTTGTATAATAATAGATTTAAATTCAAACTTACAAGACCATAATACAGAATTATCGGCGCAGTCTTTATGCACAGTGTGTACTTTGCTCACAATTTAAAATTGCAATCTCAAAATCATTGGCATACAATACAAGAACAACCAGTAAAAGAAAATATAACTACTTCTGATGTTATGGGTTTAGATGAGAGAGAAGAAGAAACAGAAAATTCCGACACCGACAGAACTAGTGTTAGTAGTGCTGATACTAGTGAATGTGGTACTGACATAGAGGGTGAATAAAATTATGTTACCTATATAGATACATTTATGAATCATTATTTAAGACATTATATGATTCAGTAAGATATAAAACAAACTTGTAAAATGTAAGTTCCTTAAATAAAACTATGATTTATCAAATTTATTGTTTTGTAAAAAAAAAAACAAGGGTGCTAGGGGGTTTTTTTCATTTTTTTTTTTTTTTTTTTTTTTTTTTCAAGCTAAAAAAAAATTTTTTTTTACAAGCTAAAAAAAATTTTTTTTTCAGTTTACAACACTAGTGGAGGCAAAGATTTTTAAAAGTTGTTTTTGATCATAAGAGTCATACTTGGACTGACAGTTCAGATTGAATGTTAAACTGTAGATATCAATATAATTGCAAGGAAAGGGAAAATGACTCATCACTCACCAAAGTTGAAGGCAGCGACGAGAGAAGAACATATATTACGAAGACACAAATAAATAAACTCAATATTTCGGTAGTTAAACTTATTCATGATGTAGAAAATGAGTCATGCGCCTCGGGAGGTGTGCACACACCGGGGGTTGCTGCAATGACTCATTTTCTATGTCATGAATAAGGTTAACTACCGAAATATTGAGTTTATTTATTTGTGTGTTCGTAATACATGTTCTTCTCTCGTCGCTGCCTTCAACTTTGGTGAGTGATGAGTCATTTTCCCTTTCCTTGCAATTATATTGCCTAAAGCAGTTTCCTTTTTCCTTAGTTTAAAAACTGTAGATATCACAAATTTAGGGGTGCAATGCGAGGCAAATCGTAGGTAGTCTTGCAATGCTGCAGGTGTACACTTTTTTACGTTATATTGATCCCTCAGGGGTTGTTCTTAGTTAGTGTGTGTGTAATCTGCAATAATAATACTATAAATATGGTAGTAAGTCTCCGTCTTTGTTACATTTTGACAACTAAATGGCTATACCAATGTTGATGGAATTTGCCAACTTTGTATCTGTAGCAAGGGCACAGGACATTTTTTCGGTATGATTAACAGTTGCAATCACAAAATTTTGAGAACTTATTGAATGGTGACAGAGAGACGTATGTGTGTGTTAGTCTGTTATGTTACATCAGTTGCTCAAGCTGTGCTTCTCGTGCATTATATTAGTATATAATTTATTAATAAATTTCATTAGAGAAAAAAATGTATTGTTTAGTATAGATGTTGATTTTATCTGTCCTATTACTTTGTGTCTGCTTAAATGTTTCTGGCGCCAGCTTATTTTGCCTTCTTTTTTGATATGCCTTGCGGGCGTAAACTGGCCTAAGGCGTAGCTCTTAGCAAAGCACGAGCAGTTAAAGTTATTAGAACCTAAGTATCGGTGCTCATGCTGAAGAAAGAAGGAAAGACCAAGCTGAAATAAAGCTGCCCTTAGTTAACATCCCCCCCCCCACCCCCCGCCCTCTCTCTCTCTCACACACACACACACACACACACACACACACACACACACACACATATATCCCCGCACCTTCGTTTGTTTTTCTGTTTTTAAATATGTTGGAAATTGTTTCTCTTCAAGAGACAGATTCGACAGTAGAATGGTATAGTCATGGCTTTCCTGTCATATTATGCAAACTCGGTGTTGTTTGGGACCAATCCTTCGTTACCAACAACTTTCTATATTCAATTCTGGCAAGTTCTTAATCCACGCGTACGAAGTGGCGGGTATCAGCTAGTAATAATATGTAGGTACATAGATATGGGAATAAGAATAGGATTGAGAATTACAAGTTTATTACATTTTTGGAAATGAAAAATAAACTATACCCATCACTCACCAAAGTTGAAGGGAGAAGTGCAGCAGCAACCAAAAAATATATACACACACAAAAACAATATTTTGAATTGTGCCTTTTTTCAAGAAAATAGAAACATATGAATGAGCTTGCGCAAGTGCCTATGGTCAACACAGGTGAAATAGAGCAGAAAGGAAGGTGTATATGGCATGGAGGAGATAAACTTGCTGTTTAAATTTAAGATCTGTGGATATCTGGTATCTAAGAAAGGTTTGTATGCCATCTGGCATAACCTGAGATCTCAGGAAGTTAGATTGTGGGCAATTATTTTGACCAAGCAGTCACTGTAAACAATATTTGTGTTGTGAAAGATTGAACATGCTGTTGCATCAACAGAATCAGCCTAATACCATTGATTTTACATGAAACTCATTTGTTGGCTAGGCCAATACATAAAGTAAATTGGTGAGATAAAGGAGTTTTATAAAAATAACTAAATGTGATGCAAATAGTGAATGTCTTGATGGTATGTTTTTCAAAAGATAAATTTGGTGTAGCCAGATGTACATGTCTATGGTCTTTGGTAAAAAAGAGAGAAAGGGTAATGTTTTGTGTATAGAGGCCAGAACTAAAAGTTCTTGATGCTGACGTGAAGGGCATCATGCTTGCTACATGATAATAGAGGAGAAGGGATCAGATTCTGAATAGCAGGTACCTTACCTTTGGAGAGGACTGAAAGAATTTAAGACTAGATTAAGGTAAAGAAATGTTGCATGAGGAACACCTGTTTATGGCTCATTTCTCTTGGCAGAATATACTATGGGAAAATAGCACTGGTAATTTTGGAGATCAAGTGGACGAGGTAACAAAGAGTTACAGAGTCTTCGGAAGAACAGTATGACAGAACAGCATTGGAGTCCATAAAGCTTCATTCTGTATTGAGGGAACATTTTATGTAATAGTTTTACAGCTATTAAATTATAAAAGTTGCTTGTGCCTAATACGATTAATGTGAATGGGACTACTAAGGAAGCCACAGCTTATTGAAATATTGTCATATGAAATCAGTACAGATGTGAGCACAAGAACAGAAAATGTTAAGAAATAGCATTTTGTCTGATAAGGGATGGTAGTGTTTTAAGGTGGTGGTTTGAAGCATGAGTCTAGATTAGAAATACCAAATATTCCCAACAAACTGAATACAATTTTACAAAAGGAAAAGTGATTTAAATCAGAGAATACTGTGTATAAATAAACAAGTCTAAAATTGGAAGAAACTGATGATGCTACAGTGATTGAAGCAAAACATATTCAAAGAAAAAAAATTGTATTGGCAGGAATATTGTTACTATTTCATATATAAATTAATTAATTAATGGATAGGGAAAGTAGAGTCGTTTAAATAAGGAAGGCTAGGGAAATAAATCCATCTTAGATGAAGGTAGGAAGGCCACAGCAAACAAACATAAAATATTTCAGTGTAAACCTTAACCATGTTTGGAGAGTGTATACACATATGAATGAACCTCTTACTATTTGTGTCACCTCTAGACATTATAATATTTCAGCATAAGTCTTAATAAAGTGTGTTTGTTTATTTGTTAGTCGTAGCCTTCATCTGTGTTGAGTGATGGGTATACTTCCCCCATGCTTCCTTATTGCCTTACAGTATTTTCATTGTCACTATCAGTGAAATTGATTAATTTAAAATTTCATTTCAGACCATCTCAACCAGAGCCAGTTTCTTCAACCCCCCTCTCTGTGCAGAATCATATTCAGAAATGTTTAACTATTAATGAAGACAATGTTAAGAAAACACCCCGTACTACTGGAGAAAAAGATGATATAACATTTAGAAAGCTAGTAATCAGTTTTCTTGAATCAGAGGACTTGCATAAAAAAGCAAGATCTACAACCCTTGGTGGTGAGTTCATGAGAGATGCTTCATTCATATTGTAATTTAGTTAGTTTAACTGTTGTTTATACTATTAAAATGGAAAGGAAAGATAAAAAATACCAACCCTCACCAAAGTTGAAGGGAGGAGAGCAGCAGCAGCAACAAAAAAGTAATTCACAAACACACACACACACACACACACACTGAAAACAATATTTCAGGCAAAAATCTTTTTCAAGAAAACAGCAAACACAGCCACACTATTAATTTATTTTACCTCATACTTCATACACCACTCTTTTACTTCTGGGATAATATCATAAATGAATGTGTATGTAATTTAAAATTAACAGCAGGGTTTGTAAAAGTTATGTTTGGTACCAATATAAGATGTTATGAATAGGAAACTTTGCCATTTATGAGATGACAATGAAAAAACTTTCTTTTAGATTTGGAATTCTTAAGATTTAGGAAGCAAAGAGTTGGAGAAGGAAATTCAGAGGTGGAAGTAAGAATGGTAATGCCACAGGGTAGTGTATTGTGACCTTCAGCAACCCTGTTGCCACCAACTTTAGTAAATAATTTGTTTACTTTCTCCTTCCTTTCCGTAGTATTAGTGTCTCATTGCTTCCTACTACATTTTTTTTTTAATGTAATTTACATAACAATTTTCAAGAGTGTTCTATAATTATTTCACAGATTTACGGAGAAAATTTGAGCAAAGTATTGGAGATGTACTTGACAGGCCTAAGATCAGAAAGTTTGCAGCCATTGTGCGAAGTTTTATTAGTAGAAAACAAACGGATTCTGATGTCAATAGCACAGAAATGAATGGAAATGATGATCTTAGACTCAAAGCTCCAGTGTGTAGAAGGAATATTTTGAGTCTAGCAGATACTTCTCTGGCAGAAGAAAGTGAAAAATCAGATGACGTTTTTGTAAGAAATGTTATTGTACATCACTCACCACAGACTGCAGAGGAAGAAGACTGTATATCTCGAACACCAAAGCGAAAAAGCTCTGAAAATGGGTATTTTCGCACGAAAAGAAAGTATAATGGAACTCGTGTGATAGACATTAGTGACGACGATGATGATGATTTTATTGTGCAACAAAATGGCAGCTTATCACCTAGTATTTCAGCTCATATGATTCAGTGTCATTTATGTGAAGGTAAGTGATAAAGCAACAGTTACAGACAATAGGATGGATATGAAATGTAAACACATCACTCACCATAGATTGTAGCAGGAGAGCTGCTACAAATGAATACACACAAGTACACTTTACAATATTTTGATATAAAACTTAATCATGTTAGTGGTGTGAGACATATGGCAAGGGAATCAACTGGGTGTTTACAGAGACCTATAACATAACTGGATATTGTAGAATAATTCATAACATAGGTATGTTTGGAATTAAGGAGGTAATAAGAATCTATTCCTTTTCATAAAACCTAAGTCACCAGATTCTTCCATCTTTATAAATGCTTAATCTGCCATGGAGAAAATACCTTTCACTTTCTTTGGCAGTTAAGACTATGCTCTAAGTCACAATATCACTTTCACATTTCCATTATGTTGCCACATGACTTCTAACCAAATGTATGCTTGCAGTGAAATCTTCACAGGTCTACCACCAAATAGTGTTGAAAAAACATGATATTTCGATTGCTAGCTTTGCAGCCTTCCTCAGGTGTGAAACCATCTACTGTACTGTTTACTTGCAATTGTACTAATCTGCTGTCTGACGGTTTTTGGTCAGCAGACCTAGTGCAGAAGGTTTCACAATTGAGGAAGACAGTGGACCTAGCTGTTGAAATATCTGAGGGTGAAATTTGTTGAAGACTTAACTGCAATCATACACTGGGAAAGTCTCCATTTTTACAAATGTGTGTTTGTCACAGACTCAACAGTTCTCCATTCACATATTACTGAATTGTCTCTGTCACTAAATCACTGGTAGATATAAGTCACAAAATGATTACTCGCATTGTTTCCACTTCTGCCTACATTCCATATCCGAGGTCTGTACTGTGTGCCTTGTGCCCCCTCACTTCTCACTGTGAGTAATGAACTTCATTGCATTCACTGGGTACATTGACTGCTTGAGCAATCAAGGTGTGAGTTAGAGCAGGCATGAACTAAGTCTTCAGGCAGGCTGCCCCAGTTCAGCTGAGAAACCACCAGTGCATCTCTACTACTGAAATATAAGATACAAACTAGTTGAAATGAATGTAATAGTAGCATTACAGCCTCCACCAGGTTATAATTAGTTCAAACTTGGTAATTAATTAAAATCTAATATAGAAAGTAATTAAAATTAGACTATAAAGCTCTTCCTCCGCAGCCGTAGCAGCAGTAGCCAACTTTTGTGTGTGATTTAAATTGTGCTAGTTTGTCGTTTTCTTTGAATATTTCCTGTTTAGGTAGTGTGCCAGTCAGTTGAGCCTCCGCAGCCGTAGCAGCAGTAGCCAACTTTTGTGTGTGATTTAAATTGTGCTAGTTTTTGTCGTTATCTTTGAATATTTCCTGTTTAGGTAGTGTGCCAGTCAGTTGAGCCTCCGCAGCCGTAGCAGCAGTAGCCAACTTTTGTGTGTGATTTAAATTGTGCTAGTTTGTCGTTTTCTTTGAATATTTCCTGTTTAGGTAGTGTGCCAGTCAGTTGAGCCTCCGCAGCCGTAGCAGCAGTAGCCAACTTTTGTGTGTGATTTAAATTGTGCTAGTTTTTGTCGTTATCTTTGAATATTTCCTGTTTAGGTAGTGTGCCAGTCAGTTGAGCCTCCGCAGCCGTAGCAGCAGTAGCCAACTTTTGTGTGTGATTTAAATTGTGCTAGTTTGTCGTTTTCTTTGAATATTTCCTGTTTAGGTAGTGTGCCAGTCAGTTGAGCCTCCGCAGCCGTAGCAGCAGTAGCCAACTTTTGTGTGTGATTTAAATTGTGCTAGTTTTTGTCGTTATCTCTGAATATTTCCTGTTTAGGTAGTGTGCCAGTCAGTTGAGCCTCCGCAGCCGTAGCAGCAGTAGCCACGAGCCTTAGCAGCTGTTAGTAGCGGTCGCCGATTTTTGAGTATTCATTTGTAGTCCGTTTTTGTCTGTTTCAGGTGACATGGCTTGTGCAAAGTGTTCTGGTAGGCGTCTGGTTCTCGAGGAGATTCTTAATACTATGGCGTCTCTTCAAGCGCAGGTATGGAGCATCCTAGACGAGGAGCGGCAGTGCGTCGAAGAAATTCCGCAGCCAACTGTAGTGGAACCGGCAAGTTTTGATTTTCAGGTTCCAGTTGCAGAAAACGTCTGGCATCGTGTGGATCGGAGAAAGGCGTCGAAATTCCCAATTAGCCGAAGGGAAAATGATACCTTGCCCCTAAGTAACGCGTTTTCTGTGTTACAGGAAGTTGTGGATTCAAGCGCGAATGACCCAGAAGAGCAGCAGGGAAGATTTACCCGCAGACCCCGAGCCTTGCCAGGAAAAGGTTTACTGGTCATTGGCAGCTCCAACGTGCGACGGCTGGAGAAACCGCTACGGGAATTAGCCACGAAGAACGGTGCAGATCCTCATACTAACGTTCATTCCGTTTCTCTTTCAGGAGCAACCGTACCACGTGTCATGGAGGCCATTCCAAAAGCGATTAGGGAATCGAACTGCCGTCAGTTAAGAGTAGCTGCGCACGTCGGCACTAATGACTCGTGTCGTGTTTCTGTTCCAGATATAGTTAAATCCATGGACAAGTTGGGCCGAAAGGCGTATGAAGCCGCCCGGGAAAATTCAGTTTCATTACAGTTCTCAATTTGCAGTGTGGTGCCGCGTGTCGATTGTGGGGAGGCTGTGTGGTGGAAGATCTTTAATTTAAATAGTAATTTGCAGGAGCTGTGTCGCAAAAACAACTGGGGCTTCGTCGACCTTCGTCCGATGATAGCTGCCAGCTGGGACGCATTTGACAGGTCGGGCGTCCACTACACACCTAGAATGGCGTCCAAGGTGGCTGCTAAAATTTGGAACCGCCTTGATATGAATTATTTTTTAGGAACAGCGTGAGGCCCGAGGATCCTTCATTTCACCGAAGAGGATGTGCTGATAACATAGAAGCTGGTCCCGGTAGTGATGGCGCGAATAATTTTAATATTACAGCTCCAATTACTTCACCCGTTTACCGTCAGAGTGCGAGTATGAAAAATGCTATTTTAGACCACAAATAACAGTACGAAGCAGCTAAGGATAATGGTACTAAATTGTCGGAGTATTAGAGGGAAAGTAGCGGATTTTCACGCCTCAGTTGCGACTAATGATGTCGATATAATACTAGGAACCGAGAGCTGGTTGACGCCTGAAGTTGAATCTAGCGAAGTATTTGGCCCTCATTTCAATGTTTTTCGGAAGGACAGAACTGTCTCAATGGGCGGGGGTGTGTTCGTGGCCGTAAGTAAAACCGTTAATTGCTCTGTCGTAACTGAAACGGAAAATTTTTGCGAGTTAATATGGGTCAAGGTAAAAATTGGCAAAAATTTAAAGTTCATACTCGGGTCATTTTATCGACCTCCGGATTCTGATTTGGCTAACGCGGAATACTTCAGAGAGTCGCTTAATAACATTTACAAAAAATTTCAAGGACATATATTGATCGTGGGTGGTGACTTTAACCTACCGTCGGTTAGGTGGGACACATACACGTTCAGGTTGGGTGGAAGAGATAGGTTAATAACCGAAACGTTCCTAGAATCATTTGCAGAAAGATCTCTTGAACAGATGGTCGAAGAGCCAACACGGTGCGACAAAGATTCCTCGTCCATTCTGGATCTTTTTCTAATTAGCAATCCTGATATTGTAGATAAAGTTTGTATAGAAGACGGTATAAGTGATCACAAGGCGGTTGTGGTAACGTTAAACTCTAGTCTGAGTCTGAAGCATGACAAAGAGAAACTCGTGTTTTGCTTCGATAAGGCAAACGATGCGGGTATGGTTGATCACTTTGCGAAGAATTTTGAAACGTACATGCTAAATACAAATGTTGAGGAACTTTGGTTTAATTTAAAAGAACTAATATGGACCGGTTTAAACCAGTTTGTTCCTAAGAAGTGTATTAAGGTCAGTAATAACTTCCCTTGGTTCAATAGGGAAGTGAAACGTTTGCTCAGGAGGCAAAGGCGTTTACATGCCGCGGTGAAAAAATCGGGGGACTCATCTAATCGTGCTAAATTAGTCCAGTTGCGTGCGGAAGTGCGTAAGGCAATGCGCGATGCGTTTAAAGAATTCCAAGCTAGGAATTTATCCGAAGATCTGATTACTAATCCAAAAAAGTTCTGGTCGTATATCAAAGTAATAAGAGGCTCTCGTAAGGTTATGCCGTCGCTGATTAAAGAAAATGGTGAATTATCAGAAACAAGCGTAGAGAAAGCAGAAATTTTGAATGATATATTTAAAAAGGCTTTCACGATAGAAAACTCAGAGGAGATACCGATATTTAATAATCGTACCGACAAAATTATGAATGATCTCGCTCTTGATGTCGAGGGAATAACTAAACTGCTTATGAATGTAAAAACCAATAAGGCTCCCGGACCAGACGGTATTCCTACAAGATTCTACTCAAGATACGCAAAGGAAATTGCACCGTATTTGATGAAATTGTATACCGTCTCTCTGGATCAAGGAAAAATACCAGCCGAATGGAAGACCGCTATCGTAACTCCAGTGTTTAAAAATGGGAATGTTAATGATCCTCAGAATTATAGGCCGATCTCGTTAACTTCAATATTTTGCAGGATTTTAGAACATATCATCTATTCAAATGTCATGCGGTTCTTGGATGAAGGTGAGCTTTTAAATCCAAATCAACATGGATTCAGAAAAGGCCGATGCTGCGAAACACAACTTGCACTTCTAATTCACGACTTGTGCCGAATTATAGATGAGCAATCCCAGGTTGATTTGGTTCTATTAGACTTTAAAAAAGCTTTCGACACTGTGCCTCACACTAGGTTACTTAGGAAACTTCGCGGTTACGGCATATCTAGACAAATATGCGACTGGGTTGCAGACTTCCTGAAGGGACAGAACACAGTGTGTAGTTCTCGACGGTGAGCGTTCATCACTTACTGAAGTGGGGTCTGGAGTTCCCCAGGGAAGCGTGTTAGGGCCACTGTTGTTTCTCATATACATCAATGATCTATGCGACATAATAGGGGGGATGAAAAGATTATTTGCCGATGATGCTATTATTTATCGCGAAATCAAAACCCAGGACGACTGCGCTTTGTTACAAGACGATATTATGAAAATAATTGCGTGGTGTAAAGATTGGCAGTTGGAGTTAAACGCTAAAAAGTGCCAAGTCATGCGTGTAAGTAAAAAGGTGACACCATTTAACTATGAATATACGATTAATGGCACTGTCCTTAGAACGGTAGATTCCGCTAAATACCTAGGGGTAACAATTCGTAATAATTTGTCGTGGAATGAGCATATCGAGAATGTAATGGGAAAAGCAAATCGTATGCTCCGATTTCTAGGTCGTAATTTAAATCAATGCACTCAGGAAGTTAAATCGATTGTATACAAGTCACTAGTACGTCCTCACTTAGAGTATTGTTGTTCTGTATGGGGTCCCCATCAAAAGGGGTTAATGGAGGCTTTAGAGAAGGTCCAAAGAAGAGCCGCCCGATTCGTGACAGGTATATATAGTTGGAGGGAAAGCGTAAGTGCGATGTTGAAGGAGTTAGGTTGGGTAAGACCTGGAACACCGAAGGCGTTGCTCTCGACGGAAGCTAATTGAAAAATTCACGACAGATGTATTTCGGAATGACAGTCAGCAAATATTGCTACCAGCAACATTCATATCTCGAAATGACCGTGAAAATAAGATAAGAGAAATCAGGGCCAGAACCGATTCAGTTTCTGTACTCATTTTTCCCACGAGCGATTAGGGAATGGAATAGAAAGGATTTACCGGGCGAGTAAACTTAAAATCCGACAGGAGTAGCTTTCGATAAAGCACTCCAGCCATCCTGATCTGGGTTTTCCATGGTTTTCCCAGATCACTCCACGCGAATGCGGGGATGGTTCCTCACAATAGCCCATGGGCGCCTCCTGCCATATCCCTTATAACCCTTCCAAACCATAACCCCTTTCGATAGGTGCAATGCACCCTCCGCCACACACTTTTAGTGAATCGCGGAGTAATAATAATAATAGTAATAGTAATGTTTGATTATTTCATCTGAAAGATTTCCTAGTTGGCAGCATTACAATTGGAATCATCTTATTTATTGGTACCAAGTGAATACTACCAGTCTGGTGAAATAATAGTATTTTGCTGTAACAAATATTAAAAGTGCATGTAAGCAGTGATATACATACACAAAAAAATCTAGGATCATATCTGCTCTCCTAAAAAGTAGGGAAATTACAACGGATACATGAAGATAAGTAATCCCCACATAGTGAACATCATTAGCTATGTGACCTTCAAAAATAAAAATGTATGCATACATATTCAATGAATATTTCTGGGAAAAACCACAAGCTTTATATCTGTATATATGGCTTCATACACTGTAAACACTAAAAATTCATTTTCAAAAAATTTACCCAAAACGAGATCAATGTTTTTTAAAATTTCTTGCTTGATGTTTACGTAGTAAACTCATTATCATTTTCTTCCCTGATATAAATTACTTATATATTCATTCTTGTTTACCGAACTAGCTATCACAATGTTAAATATTACCACACTTTCAGTGACCAAGAATGCTTTATACTAAGTGAAATTTGCTCTAATTAATCTTCTCTTATCCTTTTTAATTGTTCCAATATTTAAAGCTCTTGTTTCTTTAATTCATCCACTTGTAGCAATGGTTGAAATTTTTTTACTTGAAATGGAAGATTGGTTGCATCACCAAAAGATTTTTGTAATCTCTTCAGAGTGCTCCTGCAGCTGCTTTTTACTGTTTGCTTCACTTAACTTCTACTATTCTTCTCATCCACCAATAATGTAAGTTGCTAAATCTCTGCTGCAGCCATTTTCATCCTTGCTATTCTTCGAGATCAACCTCTACAAATTCTGCCCTCTTCTTGAGTTCAGTCATCTGTGCATGATAAGTTCTTTTTTTGTGCTAACAACAGACTTTCCTTCTCAGCTTTTCTGCAAGTTTTGTCCCTTGTTTAAGTTGATCTATTTCAGCATTGAGAAAAGCTATTTGTAATGCGCCCTCTCCTTTTCAGCGAGACTGGCTTTTTGCAATCTCAACCCTAATCTGTTTTATTTTTGTATTCAATGCAGCTTCCTTTTCAGTCACTTGCTTTCCAATTCCTGATTACATACTTTTGGCAGATTGGAATTTTGTCAACAAATCAAATATCTTCGCTCTGTGTTCTTGTCAGTCATTTTGCAGCTGAAGAATGTCTTCCTTCTTAGTCTTAACATGTTTTCAAACCTGTTTTTTTTTTTTTTTTTTAATTCTGTAAATTTGATATCTGCACATTTATCATATCCAGCTCCTTGATCTTGCACAAGTACTCCTGCATTTGCTTCTGGTAGGAGGCATCTACCTAATGCAGCTGAATCATTAGCTCCCATGCCTCCTGCTCTGCCAAGTCTCATCTCTTGTGATTTTTTATTGTTCTAGCTTCTAGTTTTGATCATTCATCTTTTGCTATAAATGTAGTTTTATCAAGCCTAGCCACTGTCATTGACAGAGACAGTCCTGTAGGAAATGAGGTTTTGCATAAAAAAATCGAGATGCAGATCCACTAAGGCTAAAATCAGTTCATTGCGTGATCCGTATGCTACTACTATATGCTTGCTAGGTTTTCCAGGCCTGTGGATCTTGGGAAGCAAGTATAGTGTTGGTGTACAGGGGTTCTGAGAAGTAAGGAGGGAAATGGATTCTGGTGAGAGGCCTTCTAAGGGGCTCTGGAAGCCAGAGAAAGTATGATTTCCTGGCAAACAGAAACTGTGGGCTCTTTGATGTGTGGAAGAAAGATATGGGTGCCAGAATGTTGCTTCAGGGCCTCAGCCCCATAGTCACTGTGTTCTGTGACCTTGGTGATTGAGCCCTTGTCAGCTAGGAGGATGATAGTTCTCTCATGCCTCGGGTTTCAAGGGAGCTGATGTTGTTGGAGTAGGGAACGGAGTTGAGAGAAAGAATGCGAAGGCAGAGTAGATGTGAAGAACTCTAGGAATAGGAGGAGATGGTTCTAAGGAAGAGGAGAGGGGACCATCTAGGGTGGAGGTCTAAACTGCTGTAGCTTCGATCCTATCTTATCATGCCAGTTGTCACTCTTCCCTGTGTTATGAAAATAATATCAACGGTGTACTGTAGAACAGGCAATGCTAGTGAGTTCTGGACCAGAACAGCATGATTAAACTTTGGAGTGCAGTGAGAACAAGAGTCCTTCAGATAGGATTGAGACTAGTGGTTCAGGCAGAAAAGTGGAGCGAGATTAACCGCCAACTATTGTGGTTTATCTTTAAAGCAGAATAGAGGGATTCGGTGGGGTAGATTGAAAATATGGGCAATAAGCACCATAGAATTTTGGTAAATTCTGGTTTGCTGAGCTTAAAGTATAAGGGAGGGAGTAAGCTTCCCAGTAAACATATAATTTTCATTGCCAGTATAGGATATGAGGAAACGTTTCAAGCAGAAGTCGATACAGCAAGCCAATTCAATAAATAGACCATTTTAAGAACAGTAAAGCCACTTAACACACAATATAAGCTCTAAATAAACAATTTTAATAGTAAAGAATCTTTAAACTAACCTGTAATAGATTAATCCATTATTGTCCAACTTGCAAAAAATAGATTTTTGCTACATGATCATTTCACTAATTCTCAACACTTTTTGATGTAATAAAATAATTTTAAAATAATAATAATAATTCAAAAGAAAGTTAAATTCGGTAAAATTCCGTAGTTTCAGGCCGTGTAAATAGTTTAAATAAATTTTTAAACACCTCGTGGAACATACTTTCACTTTTAACATTTTTTATCATATGTTTTCAATAATTTCTCGAACTAAAAAGTAGATTCCTTTAAAGAACTAAAAATCTAGTGTAACATATTAAAATTTTAGAACATTTCATGCTGTAGAACAGATTTTATATACATGTTAAAGTTATTTCATCATCTATCACAACGTGGTAATTTCGAAATTAATTTGCAATTAAACCAACCCACTTTCGTAAATAAAACAACTTTTAAAACATGTAACTAAATTAAAAGAAAATTCAGATAACTCCACTTTTTCGATATAAGCAGCAGAAGGATAATTATTAAACATAAACCGAGTTAACTTCTGAAACATTTCAAACCAGATCTTGTTAGACTCATAACTTTGCCATTTCACCGATAATAATAAAATTTATATCACTGAAATCAGAAATTTTTATAGAACACGATGATACTACTAATTTTATTGTGATAATTTGCAATCCAGCAGGGTTGCCTAAAAATTGAATAAATTCAGATAGAAATCGGGGAAATACTACTTAAATTTTGGAATCTTTTATCAATACGCCAGTTAAATTAAATTCATTTATAAAGAAGCTTATCATTTGAAAATTCTAACTAAACTCTTTTTATGTACCCTGAAGACAAGACTACCTGCAGTTAAAGTTTAAACACCCTCTAAAATCACAATCATTTTATACTATTTTGGATAAGTGTCCGCATACATGTGGTATACGGATGGTGGTATATAGGCTGGAGCCTAGGAAAGGGGGTTGTTTTTCGATTTCGTCTTTATTCTTTTGTATTTTGTCTTTTTGATTTAGTCTTTACAGTTTCGTCTTTTGATCTTTACTCCGGTAACATTGTGTATGATGAATCTGCGTCGGTAGTTTTAGTGTGTGTCGGGTGGATAGCCGGAACTCGGTGAGCCAGACTAAGAACGTGTGTCGGCCATGATGATTTTCTTTACAAGAGTATTGTGTTAACAACTATTATGAACTAATGAATTTAAAAAGGGGTCATTCGTTTCTATTTCTCTCCATAACCTTGCAATTTTTGGAAACGTTTGTTCGATAGCCTATTCAACTGTAGAATGCAATTTTGAAAATGTGACTTTGGAAATAAACTTAAAATTTTGGTTCAAGTAAATTTTTATGTTTTCGTAGTAGACTAAAAAAAACTTTGTGGCAACCATCAAGCATTTCAGTTGAGTTTCCAGGCAGGCTAAATGGTCAATTTAAAATTATTTAGTCAAATTCAACAGAACTTTTCACTTCAAGTAAATATTCAGTTGAGGTACTAGGCCTATACTTCACCCCGGTATAGTAGCTGGGTCCTTACAGCAAGACACTGGGTTTTGGCAATTGGGAGGAGATGGTGTGTGCCATATGGGAGTGAAATATTGATAAGAAGGAGCAGACACTGAGTAGTAAGTCTCTTATGGCCACATCTGATCCCTTTGTCATATGTTTCACCTCTAACACGGTTAAGGTTTATGTGAAAGTGTTGTAAAGTGTGTTTGTGTTTATTTGTTTGCTGTTGCCCTCCTGCCTTCCTCTGTGATGAGTGATGGGTTTACTGTCGTTATAATTCCTTATTTTAGATGCCTAACAGAATTTTAATTATCTTTTTTTTAGTACATTGTAACAGTAATTGTTATGAGTAACTAATAGTCTTGTAGCAAAAAACTAGATCATATTTTATGCTTAACGATTTTTATCGTGGGTAATAAGATAATCATTTGTGAGGAAAATCACAACTAGTGATACAAAATGTTATTGTTCAGGATTAATTTCAGTATGATCTCTACATATATAAAAATCTGTGGTGGACTGTGTATGTCTGTTTTTATGAAATGGCATCACGCAAAAATTACCAAACCAATTCTGATGAAGTTCTCACAATTTGAAAGTTTATAGCTTAGCTTAAAATCTACAATATGTCTTATAACTCTATGTAAATGGCCACCAAAGTAAGAAATTACCTTGTGTTCCTAATCTGAAGAGATGCACCGAAGATTCATAATATGAGTGTGATTCAGCAAGCAATTTGTTTTGCTTACTAATAGAAGGTGCAACTGTGTGAATGGTCATAATCTTTGCTTTCTGTGTTCCTGAAATCTTTAGTCGAAGGTTATTGTTGATGCATATTCTTAGTTCTCCAGTTGCTTAAACACAAGCAAGTTGACAATAGATAAAATTGGAATGGTGGTGCATTTAAATTCTTATTTCTTGAAAGGAAGCCAACAAAAATTATCTTGGAATGATTTTGTGGATATTGAGTGACACATGCCCTTCCTATGAAACTGTTTGGCTTTGGGTAGATGAGTTCAAACAAGACAGAAAAAGCCTTGAAGATGCACCATTTCCTGAGGCTCGAAAAATAGCTGTAAGGCCAGAAATTGTCAATAAAAAGTCCATAATATTGTATTGACTGACTGATGAGTGAAAGCGAAGGAGTCAGCTGAGGACACAGGCATCTCAACTGAGCATTATCATTTTATTTTGCATAATGAAATAGAGTAAAAGTCCAGTTATCCGATTATCCGAGCCGCCGGGTTAATCGAGGCAAATTTTTGACATATGATAGGGAGCAGTATGAAGATATGGAATATTTTTCCAGCTGGGCTACTTCAAGTTTTATTGGGCAACTTAGAGAGAGGTAGCACTGTGACAGATTCACTAAAGAAAATAGTATCCGTGAAAGATGCAGGAAACGCTTCAACGATCATGGAGGAAACTTTTTGGTAAGGAAATGCCTAAAAAGGACAATCTAGCTCAATATATGTCAATGAACTGACAGTTAGCCAACCAACTTCCAGTCGTAAAAGAAATTAACAATGAAGATATACAAGAGTGGTTGTTGGATGACGATCAAAATCAATATGGTTGTCAGCGGAAAAGGAGAAGTAGAAGAAGATAAAAATGAAACTTTTCCAAAAATTTCTCATGCTGAAGGTTTAAAAAGAATAGAAGGAGCAGTTGAGTATATTGAGCAACAGGAAGAAAGCACAGCAGCCGACATAATGATGCTACAGCGTTGGCGCTATACTTCCGCTAAGAAGAGAAAATTATGACACAGAAGACAATTAAAGACTTTTTTTGGCAAGTGATCGTAATTAATGTACAAAAAACCACTTTATTGCTTCACAAATTAGTTTTACGCTATAAATAAATTGTATTATTTCAGTTTCAATATGTTTTTTGATTCATTGTACCTCTTTCCTTGACCTCCGGTTATCCGAGGTGGTCCCGGTCCCGATTACATCGGATAGTGGGACTTCTACTGTACACGACAAAAAAAATTTGTTCAAAGAGTGCATCATATGCTCACTGCAGACAAAGGTGAAGTTGCATGTGAACATCAGTGGACTATTTGGATGTGTTTGTGAATAATCCAACTGATTTTTTGCCATGTTTTGTTACTATTGACGAAATGTGGATTCATCACTGCACACCAGAAATGAAACAGCAATCAGAATAGTAGACTGCATGTGGAACTGACTTCAAGGAAACAATAATGTGTACCATCCACTATAAAGATGATGGGTTCAGAATGCCAGGACAAAAAAGAAATTCTCGTGATTGAATACTTGAAGAAGGGAAAATCCATTACTGGAAAATACTTCACATCACTTTTGAAGGGACCGAAAACGACGATTGCGGAAAAACATCTGGGAATAGACAAAAGGGTCTGGTTTCAAAATGACAGTGCACCAGTTTATTCAAGCTGCATTACTCAGGAAAAGTTGAGTGAACAACGGTTTCAAATCCTTCCACATGCACCCTGTACTGATTTTGGTCCCTCATATTACCATCTGTTCCAAAAACTTAAAACTTTCATGGGTAGACACAAATTTTGATCAAATGAAGAGATCATACAGAAGGTAAACAAGTATTTTGAGGGCCTTTAAGTAACCCATTTCCATGAGAGAATCACAAATCTGGAGAATCATTGGGGCAAGTGTGTTGAAGGGGACTAAGTCAAAAAGTATAATATGTCATAAGATTTAATTTACATGGAAAGGACAGATGAAATACAACCAAAGCTCACCAAAGTTGAAGGGAGGAAGGCAGCAGTAACTGGAGTGGCTGCGGCGAATGCAAGCCTTGCGCGAGCTCAGCCACTTATGTCTGTTATCTTGACAAAGGGTTTTTACCCAAAATATTGTATTTTCTGTGTTTGTGTGTTGTTTTGTGTTGCTGCTGTCCTGCTTCCTTCAACTTTGGTGAGTGTTGGGTGTATTTTAAATGTCCTTTCCATATAAGTATTGCCTCGCGGCTGTTCTTTCCTTTCATTATTACCAATAAGATTTAATTTGGTCACTTTGATATCAAATGAAGTTACTTATGAAACCAGTCTCATACAATCACCATCAGAAACTGCAAACTACATTCAGGATAAATACTCCAGTTACCCTACATTTTTAACAACATAAGGCAAATTATTTTTCATGCTACTATACATTGTTTTTGACATTGAAAAAACGTTTATGATTTCATGAGACCAATTTTTATAGTGTACATCATAATCTTCATCCATATCTATAAAACTCTGCCCATGTATAACTGTTTCAGAAAAACTCAAAAACTACTGATCAGATTTCAATGGGATTTTCATGATTTTAAAGCTTAAAACCAGACTTAAAATATGCAGTAAATCTTGTTTCTATGTTATATGACACCGAAGCAGTAAATGAAATTCTGAATGTTTTGTCAATATGGTGTAGCTTCTTAAGACATACATCAAATTTTAACTCAGATTTTGAAAACCCACTCAAAATCTGTATTTTCTGCATGAGGCTGGAGAAAACACACATATTCCAGATTCAGATTTGTGTATGTGAAATGTAAATGTGTATATGGTACATGGTTCGATTTTCAAGCACCAACTTTAGTGGATGTTATGTTTGGTTGCAATTCAGCCTGTACCCAATTGAAAACTGATGTTTTATGTCACAGCATTTTACCCACCCTGTCCTAGGAACTTCACAGATGAATCAACTTTTTTCATTAATTCTTGAAATCACTGGTGCAAGTTTGATTAAATGTAGTATACGTGTTTGTTATTAGGGGATTAAAAATGCTGCAAGTGTCAACTAACCACAACTCACATGTATCTAGATTGGGTGCAGGTAAATCAAAGTTTAGTTTAATTCCAGATATGGCTGCTGCCAGTTTATGAAACTTGGTAAACATGTACACATTGGATGAATAAAAATAGTGTAGTGGTAAATCTACTCCAACCCAACCATTTCTGGGCAGGGTGCAGGTGAATCTAGGCTTGTTTTAATACCAGAAATTGCTGGTGCAAAATCAATGTGTGGAAGACTGGCTACTATTTTTTTCACTCTACTATCATGCGTAAATAATACACCAGCTGGTTATGTACAAGTATTTACATTTATTCATCTACATAAGATAACCACTAACAAGCCATTAGGCCAGCCATTTGCTTGTTCCAGTTTTAACCTTGCAACTAATGCCAGAGACTTACAGTTCCTGTAATTTTCTATTAGACTAAACCATTCCCAATCAGCTATCATATTCTAAGCAGGTTCATTCCCACTTATTTTTATGGTGATGCCGGAGATGTGCTGTTCGGCAAAGTCTGCCGCCATCGCCACTGCTCATAGCTGCCGCCTCTGCTTCAAGGCATGGTAGACGATCTGCTCACTGACCAATTGTGCCCTAGGCAACCTAGAAGACCTATCTCTATCGGTTGCTCCCTAGTTTTGTTCATCTCTCCCCACAGTATTTTCCCAGGTGGGGATGACAACTATCCAATCACCTGTCTCCATGATGCGGTCATTTTGACCTGATTATGTCGTTGGTTGCGTCAAACTGCTGATGGTCTCAACCTAAAAGGGAGTTCATCTCCTCGCGAGTTTACACATTCTTTCTGGCACAATTGTTTACAGTCCTGTCACAACTGACCTAGCTCTCTATACTCCTCTATAAAAATCCTATAGCTTCCAATAAATACCTATGAAACCTTGGTCCACTACAGATCCAACATGGTACACCACTTTCTCATTAGGTGACTAAAGATAGTGTACAGGTAAATTAACCCCAACTAGACTGGTGTCACAATCTCACAGTGGGCAGTGGTAATACTGTTTTGGCTCATCAGTGTATATCTTTTTTCAAACCCTGCAAATTAAAAGTGATCTTCCACACAAAAAGTCTCCATGTTGGAGAGTATGACTTACCACAGGCAAGCAGAATTCCCAACATAAATCACCATGGGTGCGTTATCAGTCAACAATATTGTGCCAAATCAAAAGAATTCTCCACATCACAAGTGACTCTACTGTACTCTTTTTTTTGCTGTCGTCAGTCTTTAGACTGGTTTGATGCAATCCTCCATCCCTTCCTATCTTGTGCTAACCTTTTCGTTTCTACATACCCCTTACAACCCAAGTCCTCAATTATCTGCTTCATATATTCTAATCTCTGTCTACCTCTACAGTTCTTACCTTCGACTGTTCCCTCTACTAACAAATTAACCAATCCAGCATGTCTCAAAATATGACCTAAAAGCCTGTCTCTTCTTCCTGTAAGCTTCTTCCATAAACTTCTTTTCTCACCCATCATTTCCAAAACTCATTCATTTCTTACTTTGTCTGTCCACCTAATTTTTAGCATTCTTCTATAGCACCACATTTCAAATGCTTCAAGTTTCTTTCTTTCCGGTATTCCTAAAGTCCATGTTTCGCTACCGTAAAGTGCTGTGCTCCACACATAGAGTTTTAAAAACTGTACTCTCCAAAATGAAAAGTTAAATAGTTGATGAGGCAACACTAAATTTTCCTAAATTGATGTTACATATGGAAGGTGAAAACAAACATATTTCAGAGTGGTCAAACAGCTTAATTTAAACATACATTTGTGCATTGTTCTCGTACTCCTTGTATGTAGCTATGATTAATTATAAAGGAAATTAAAAGAAATGTCGGTCAGCAATGTTCAGAATAATGGGCCAGAAAAAAGGAAGTATACCTATAATCATCCCTTATGATTTTATAATTTTTTCATCATACTAACACTACTATATTTTGCATCAGTTCAGATTCAACCTTATTTCGATACAGTTCTGTGTTTATTGTTTTTCAGGCTTGTTTAATATAGAAGACATTGGGTACCATTCATCAAACTGCATAGTTTCTGCTGACAGGTTCATAACTGATGCTGACTGCGAGGTAAAGATATTGTTACTGCATTTTTCATAACATTAACAATTAACAAAATATTGAATAAATGTTTTCGAAGATTTTCAAACAGGATAGGGAAAGTAAACACATCACTTAGGAAAATTGTAGCATGGTGGCTTGTAAAAGAATGAAATACAAGACATACACAATATATTTGAGAAGAATGCAGTATTCTTTTGTGTGTGTGTGTCGTTTGTTTCATTGTATTCCACTCACCCTTAACTTTGGTTAGTTATGAGATTCACTTGTAGAACAAATAAATGATTACCAAGTTGTTGTGATGAATATAGAAAAGTAAACCGATGGCCAATAAATTTTATTATTATTATAACAAAGTACCAGAATAAAAGAGATTTCAGGGAAATTTTCAAAAAGTGGAAGAAGTCCACAAGCATAGTGGAGAGGAAGTGGGAAGAGTTCAGACAAGGAGTAGGAATGGAGAAACAAATTTTTATTCTACAGTTTAACATACCCACTACAATAGGGAGATGATTTAATTAAAAAGAGTGGCAGAGAGAAAGCATAATAGAGTAAGGAAGCAGCAGTGCAGTAGGATACATATGAAACAACTAAATAAGAAATTAATAGCAGTTAAAAGGCTGAAATGTTAAATGACTTTGTTTGATGATACAAATAACTATCAGGCTGTGATAGCAGGGGAAATATCAAACCACAAAAGGTTTTTCACGAAGTAGAAATGATTAAACTAACAAATAGATCCTAACAACAAACACAAAAAAATTTAACACATTTTACACCTCATTTACCTACCTTCATTGCACAGCTTCTCATATCTGTCTTACCTCTAACCAACTGTCCATCAGGATGAACAGCCATAAATGAGCAGTTTATATTGGCAATCCAGACCATCAGTGGCAGCTCGTGGCAGTTCACATAACTCGTAACAATCTCGGTGTTAGTTTTTCCTGCTAAATTACCCCTTCGGAACTCAATAGACGGCAACTAACCTACCAGCATATCATTGTTACCAGGCATCCTCCACGCTTAAACCTCCATTAATACTGTGCAAGTAAACCTCTCATTATAAATATACACATTAATTTATTTACCAGAGTCAACATATTTTTGTTTTTATTTTATTAAAAAATTATTTTGCTTTGGCTGGCCACTACAGAGGTTATACCTTCCGATAATTATCGTTGGTCATCTTCCGCCTTTCCACACCAACTGCCTCATCTTTAGCTCAGTCATGTGATGAGTCTCCGTGCATACAAATATAAAAGCTGAAACATATTATATGATGGGGATAGAACTGTTCCTTGAAGACTTGAAGTGTAAATATCATGGCATGACATTTCATACTAAACTCAACTGAGCAGGATACATTGGGCAAGTGTAGAAAAAGGTTACAGAATCCAGGCCATTGGTTGAATAGGGTGGTGTAGTTTAGGGTCCAGATTTTGGGTATCAAATACAGGAATTGGATGGCAACTAGATTTGTTTGTGAAAATTAGCACATTAACCATTTGGTAACTGAAATGATAATGGAGCTGGATTGGGAATCATTGTAAGACAGGAGAGTGTAGAGAGCATTAAAAGAGTACAAGGCATATGGTTTAGAAAGATATTGGTTGAAGAATTTGAGATAGTGCATGGTAGGGAAAAGATGATTTTTGGCATGCCATATAACGTAAATTTTGTTAATAAATTATCAAAATTAGTTTAAAGGGTTGTGAGTTAGTATTACAAAACATGTTTAAACCATTTTCTTACAGTTTTCAAGTAATAAGTAGAAGTAAATAATCGGATTCGATCACTAGAATTTGTAAACATTGGCCACATAAAGAAGATTTCCTTATTTTCTAAAAGAAAACACTACATTCATGTTCAGAGATGCAGAAAAATATAAGGATTAAAACAAGGTGGGATACTTTGTAGATATAAAATTGTACTGAAGAGATATCTGATTTTGAAATTGAATTTCCCATGCGTTGCAAACATAAAAAATAAACAGTTAAATAATTTCTAAGCTCTCAGTTTTAAAGCTACAGAAAAGATTTATAGCTTGAAAGATGCACTGAATTTTAAAGCGCATAATGTAAAAATTTAGAATCTGTAGGTAAAAGTTAAGTAATGTTTTGGAAATATTTTGTACAAAAATTAGGATTTTGAGAAGAAAAATTACTTTTCAAGTAGTATTATGCAGCTGAATACAGATGGATAAGTGTATTTAAAACAATATAGATTTTTTCTGAGTATAATTAATAAGTTTTTGTAGGGATCCATGCAGTATTTTGTCTAGAATAGGAAAAGTAAAATTTATGGGAGGTAATGGAGACTGAAAGTTGGAAGATTCAGAAAAATGGATTTTAATGGATTATTGAAAACTGTATGAAGGCAGCTAAATAGCAGTTCTAGCAATTGGATAACATCACTGTAATATAGAAAATTGTATGTAGAAAAGTTTAAAACATATTTTAGTTCTGTAGCATCAAAACTTTTGGAGATAGAGAATATTGGAATTTTAAGTTTTGGATTACACTAAGACAGAAAATGGTAAGCAAGCTTTATTGTGTACTAATAGATCAGGGAGAAGATCGGATTTAGCACCATAGCTCGAATACTCTGAGGGTGAGTGAGAATTTTAGGTTGTGCCACTTAAATAATTTTTTACTGATAAACTACTGAAGCTAATAAAAATTTGATTGATTTGAACATTTAAGTAATGGACTACCTCCCACAAAAATTTCAAGTCGATCAGAGGAAAAATAGATTCAGATATTTCACAAATTCTGAGAAAGTTGCGCAATGTATCCGGTTGGAACAGATCAGCTACAAATATGGCGCTGGAAATCATGGATGGGATAGTCATTTGAAAGCGTTTGTAGGGTGAAATTGTGACTGGTTGCTATGGGTTTTGGTGCGACGAATCAAGAAGAACCGGGAAGTTCATAGGTGGGCACTAGCATAGCAAGTCGGCCATGTTCATCTGACTATAACAGATAGAGGGAAAGTGATTCACTCCTATGTAATTGAACTTTCATTCAGTTAGGGGGTACTACAGAGTTGTTTGCTGCTTGTATCAAGGTTTTTACCTGCAGTTGTTTATTTCGGATAAGAAGTTTGATGCCGTAAATTTGGTTACTGTCTCGTGTAATTATTTTGGAAGGATATATAGTTTGAACATTGCATCAAAGTCTACAGTGAACATTATTTCAAACATACCTTCACCCACTGAGGTCTTCAGTTGGTTGGTGAACATAAAACAATACATCCTTAGCCATAGTAAACGGCCACAGTTTAGCGTAAGCTGTTATGTGCAAACCCCCATCGCAGCTTTGCGTCTGACAGGCACTCAATTTCATCCATAAGAATGTGGGAAAATTTGCTGTTGTAGGTAGTAGAATCAGTGATTCGAGTAAGTTACAATGGAAAATGATGAATAATTTACCAAAATTTCTGAAAGTCTTTAAAATCAAATTTTGCAAATGGGTGGGGGAATTGATTACTAATTGTGTTCTAATAGACAAGGGTATAAGCTAAAAATAATAATAAGAAGGAGATATGGGTAAGTATATGACAATGGAAATAGCCACTGGAGCATGCATTCTATCACAGTTAAATGTTGTAAAGTTTGTTAAGTTTGTCCATTTGTCATTGTAAAGTTTGTCCTGGATCTTCTGCCTTGACATATAAGAGACAAGTTTTTTCCCTTATCTTTTCTTATATATTCAGTTGGACCTGCCACGTTAGGGAACTGGTGGAGAGAGGTTACAAAGTACTGCATCTATTAGCCTTGGTGTTCAGGTAATTTACCTGGGAATTAAACAAACTGAGTTATAGAACCGTGGTTAGACCCTTGCTGGAGTATTGTGGGATATTATGGGACTTGAATGATGGTTAAGAAGTACTTGAGTTTAAAAGTGTGCAATAGCAGGTAGCTAGCCTTGTTGCCATAAATTACTGAAGAATACAGGCTGTAACTGATATGATAGAAGAGCTGTGTTGCTAGTCATTGGAGGACAACAGACCAGAAAATACTGTACAAGCTTTACAGTGGCCATGAATTCTTGGGAGAAAAATTAGAAATAGAAAGAGGATCGGAACAAATTATCATAATCATAAACTGGATCTTTATTTTAAAACATTTCATTTAATTGCAATGGAGCACACACTCCGGTGGCAATTTCCCTGCACACCCATCTTGCCCCTATCCTGCACCCACCTACATTTGCCCTCTACAAATTCTAACATTAAATTCTTTTAACATTTTCGGTAAGCCATTCATCATTTCCATTGGTAAATCATTCCAATCCCTGACACCCTTACCTAAAAAAGAAAATCTTCCAACACCCTTGTGCCTGAAATCGAGCACCAGCTTGTGGTCATGGCCATATTTTCCCTTCCATGCACTACTTTTCATACCTACTCCAATATCTTTCCATGCCTCATTGCCAGTATATGCTCTCTACACTCCCATCACCCTCCTCATCCTCCTCTTGTCTTTAAATGAATCCCATTCCAGCTCCTTTATCATATCTGTCACTGATTGCATTCTGCGATAATTTCCAGAAACAAATCTAGCATCCCTTTTTTTGCACCCTCTCCAATTCCTTTATTTGATACGAACAATGTGGGTCCCATACTACACAACCATATTCAAGCAATGGTCTGACCAAATTTTTGTAACCCAATTCCTTTTCTTCTATCGTGCATCCCCTCATCACTCTCTCCAACAAGTACAGAATTTTGAAACCTTTTCCTACCACCTGTCCAATGTGTCTTGCCCAGTTAAGCTTGTTATCAAATGTAATGCCAAGATATTTACATTTCAAGTCTTGAGCAAGCAATTCTTTCCCCACCTTATATTGACAATTAACCTTTTTTTATTTGTGTATCTAATAAGCTGACTCTTCTTTGTATTTATCTTCATCCCATGTTTACCAACCCAACTAGATATCCTGTCCAGATAACCCTGCAACTGTTTACAGTCCTCGATCGTTTTGATCCTTTTATATAGCATTATGTCATCTGCAAACAATCTAATTTCAGATAGTAAACAATCAACACAATTATTCATTAGAATAATTAATAGCAATGGTCCCAATATGCTACCCTGTGGCACTCCCATTTTTACTTCCACTTCTTTTGATACCCCATTTCCTACCCTAATTTTCTGTTTTCTACCTTTTAAAAATTCTTCTACCCAGCAAATCACTTCTCATCCACTCCAATAGTTTTTACCTTATTTACTACCATTTTATGACTCCCTCTGTCAATAGTCTTTAAAGATCTATTGCTACACTATCAATTTAGCCTCCCTTGTCCATTTCATCTGAAATATCTTGCATATATCCTATCAAATGAGATTCGCATGAATATCCTTGCCTAAACCTACGTTGCCTACTTGAAAACCACTTACGCTCCTCACATACATTTCTGATGTGGTTGCATATCAATCTTACTGTTAATTTACCTACTATTGATGTCAAACTGATTGACCTGGAATTTTTGACTCTATGTACTGGTACTACTATCACACTTTTCCAGTCCTGTGGTAAGCAGCAAGTATCCAGACTCAATTTAAATAATATTTCAAGATAAGGTACAATGTCACATCTGACTGTTCTTAGGATATCTGTAGTAATATTATCTACACGTGCCTCTTTATGTTTTTTCAGCTTTCTTATTTCCTTCATGATTTCCTCAGGATGAATTTCAATTTTTTTAGTATCTCATTTCTAATTGTGTTATTAAACTCGTTCTCCAAATTAGACCCTCCTGTTTCTGATTAATTGTCTCTAATGCTCTCACTAAACCAGTTACTTAAAATCTCTGCTTTTTTCAAATCCTCAGTAACTTCTTCTCCATCCTTATCTATAAGCATCTCTACACCCTACCTTCCCCTCAGTTTCCTGATATAGCCATAGAAATTACTAGATGCATCAGTGAATGGTCCTCCTGCACTGACAATACTCTTCATAAACCCATCTTTAGCCACTTTCTTTTCTGTTATGAAGTCCTTGTTTAGTTGTTTTAAATATTCCCTATTACCCTGCTGTCTCTTAACTCTGTTATGTTCTCTTCATACCAACCTCTTTAACCTCCTCACTTCCCTATTATAGTACTCAGGTTCTCTACTTCTCTTTATTTTCTGCTTTGGAATAAATTTTTCTTCCCCCTTTCTTATTATCTCCGTGAACTCTTCCCAACTTGACTCTACTGTACTTGTGCCTTCCTTCCATTTGCTGAATCATTCTCTGAAATATCTCTTCAAATTTGAAATCCGTGCCTTTTTATAATTGTACCTATTTCCCTGTTCAATTTTGGCTGCTGGTTCACTGAATCCTCCAATATCCATCAGAACTGCTTCATGATCACTTATTCCTTCGGTTACTTGTCACCGCACAAGGCTATCATCGGGCTTCATTAGGAATATATCCAAAATATTTGGTCCCCTAGTGTTTTACTCAATCACTTGTGTAAATCCTCCTTCCCTTATTTGGGTATTTGCAAATCTTTATTCCCGTGTGTTATTAATCTTATTTCCTTCCCAGTTTACACCTGGTAAATTTAAATCCCCACCAATAATGATCATTCTATTCTCACCTCTGAAATCTGAGTATGAATTTAATTTCTCCCCAAGAGCCTCATCTTCATCTGTCATTCTTCCACTGTGGTAAGCAGCAAACACCCTGATTTTTTCTTTTTCATTGCCCCAAGTAACTCATGGTCATGATCTATGAACACCAGTGAACTGTGGTAGTTTTTGTTAACTAGTATCAAAACTCCTCCACCAATTGCTCCTCTGTCTCTGTGGTACACTCTGTAACCGTCAGGAAAAACCTCACTGTCTAGTACTTCTTCATTTAACCAACTCTCTACCCCAATTATTGTGGTTCGTGTATATCTATTCAGTTTTCAAATTCAATTACTTTGTTCATTATACTTCTACAGTTTACCATTAACACCCTTATAACCGGCATTATATTTTCAGCATTTATCTACTCCTTCCCAGTTTTACCCCAGTCAGTTATTGTTTCAGCAACTTCATCTATTTCTTTAACACCTGTTATTTTTCCCATTGTCGATCTGCAATCAGTATCACTTTAATCATCTGTTTCCGTCCCTTACCAGCAGCCCCTAACCTAAAAAAAAGGCACAGTCCTGACCCCATCATCACTGGAAGTGGGCTCCTTTACTGATTTAGCTAACAACTCAGAAAGTACTCCCTTCTCCCTTCTATTTAGGTTTAAGCCATGCCTAGTGAAACTCCACCTACCAATTGGTGTTTACAGGCACAACCCCCAACACAGAACTAATGCCTTTCCCAAGTAGCACTTCCGTTTCCACATTTACATAGGGGATTTGGAATGTTTTCATTTACAGGTAAGAGATCTGAAGACTGGGAGGTTCTGAATAAATTGTCGCATAAAGTGAAAGAATTTAAAGTAATTTGTCAAACATATATAAAAGTAAGTATATATGTGGCTTCATTGCCATATGGGCAGTTCCACCATCTCAATTAATTTATAATAAAAATACTATTCCTGTGCTTATTTGTATTTATATTGCCTTAAAGTATTTTTATGTTTATTCTGCAATGTATTATAACATAAAGACATGGTTCTTTCCAATCATAAGTCCATTAAAAAAAAAAGAAATAAAAATGTTGGAAGGATTTATATCAAAAGAGTAATAGGGAAAAATAGGCCAAAACACCCAATTTTTATCAAGGCATGACATTTCTAGAGACTTCATTGGCATTCTTTACAACTTAGAATTTAAGTAGATACGTATAATAACAACTTGTGATTTAAACGGATTTTGCACCAATTTGAAAAATCGTCAAGTTCTCACATACCGAACTTATATTTTATATAGATATTGTATTTTTTAAGAAATGTCACTTCATACCATAGTGAAAGATAAGATTTAATATCAATTATTCTTATTAAAATTTCTCTTTCAAGGTATTTATAGTGTCCTTTCTATACTTGTGTAGACATATATATTCAAAATATTTTCTCTCTTCACAGGCATGTCCTATTTGTGGTGTATTAGTGAAAATGAAGAATATTGCAGAACATGCTGATTCATGTGCTCAAAACAAGTTTGGTTAGTGAATGGATCCACAAAAATAATAAGAGCCCACATGCAAGTTAAAAGAAAATCTATAACTTTTGCTAGTAAAATGTACATTTAAATTTAATCTCTCAGGCTCTGCCATATTAAGAAATCAAAACTAAATATACTGATGGTTAGAGTAAATAAGCACATGTACATAAAGTATGGATGAGCTCTTAGAACACAGTACATTTATGTACATATCCTTTAGGAAGGGGAAAGAATTGATCACCATTTCTGACCGTTTGATTTTCCATCATTAATACAAGCCTTAAGTAGCCAGTCACCTCCAGTGCCTGGTTTACCTTTGAGATCTGTATATTTGCGTATTATCAATGCACTCCTTTTGTTTGTCTCCTCACAATTTTAGCTTGTATTATGGTAAGTGACCCTTTGACATTGGATCCTATTTTTTGTCATTATTTTGTAATTTTTCTATCATGTAAGTGATTTGTACATAAAAAAGTTATTTAAAAATTGATATATCTTATATTTTGTAAAATGTCAAATATATTTATAAAAGAAAGTAAGTTGTTTGATCATTTATAATTGTTATAAATGCTTTTTTCCCTGAATACACCATTTTCTGTTTTCAACTAATCACCAGAGCTACACTCTTGAAGCCGATTTTCATTTCAAAATAGAAAGTTAATTAATGAAGGAGATCATAATACAGTAGTGAAGAGTGTTTGCAGTGGAACTAATAAATCACACTTTGTGGCAACAGATTTGTGGCGTATGTTTTTTTGGGTCTCCTACCCCAAGACAATTGTGATGTGACTCAATTTTCATCCTTGATGACGGGCATTCTTATGGTCTGTATGGTCTAACTTTGAAATATATCATGGGAAATTAGTCACTATTTCATTTGATGGCTATGACTCCTTATACAGAAAATGCAAATAGTTTGTAGTTATGCCGATCTAAAGTGGTTGCAGTCATGTGCACACTGCCAACAGAGTTTGCCTTCTAAATGCATCTGACAATGTTTATTGTCACATCTCACTTAGATCTGAATTTACACTGAATAATATACAGAGTGTTACAGAAAAATGTATACACACTTGAGGAGAAGAAAAAACATATGGAAACGTTTTCATACAAAATGTTTATTAGGCTGAAAGTAAGATTATAAGTCTGTTTGAAGTTTCCAATACACTTTCTGGGGTAAATGTTTATGTTTAGTGTTCAAAGTGATGGCCTTCTGCATCAATGCATTTCTGAACAAGGGTTGCGACTGATTCGGTAACTACCACTAAAGTTTCCAGTGGGATATCTGCGCACACTGTTCTAATCTCATCCCAAAGTTCGTTCAGGTTATCTGGTTTTCTTCTGTACACCTGGTCTTTCGCTGATCCCCAAAAGTCCAACGGTGTTAGAACTGGAGAACGCGCAGGAAACTCGATTGGACCCCTGCGTCCTATCCAATTCTCTGGAAAATGTAGATCGAGGTATGCTTTTACATCCCTATGGTAGTGCGCAGGGGCGCCATCTTGTTGATAACAAATCCTCTCATTACCGTACAGTTCATGAATGGCAGGTAAAATTGAATCGTTAAGCATTCTCAGATAAAGTTCACTGTTTAAAGTACCTTCATAACGGAAAGGACCAATGAGTCCCCTACGAGTCAATCCGCACCACACATTTTCACCAGGCAAATTCACAGCCGTTTCCACTGTGATGTGGGGATTATTGTCAGCCCAGTACACACAATTGTGTCTGTTGACAGTTCCATTGAGCTTGAACTGTGCTTCATCTGACCAAACCACATTCCCCACAAATCCTGGAACATTGTTAACCATGTCCCGAAACCATTCACAAAATTGTAACCTACGATCTGAGTCGTCGTCGTTTAACTGTTGCACCAGTCTGGGAATGTACACTTTAAATTTGCCTTTCTTCAGAATGCGTAGCACACTGACATGACTTACACCACTCTCACGCGCACATTGCCTTGTAGATTTTTGTGGCGACTGCTGAAAGCGTTCCAGCACCGCAGCCGAAGACTCGTCACTCGTAGCTGTGCGAGGTCGCCCTGATCGGCCTTTGTGTACATCACACACTGTTCCATGCAGCTCGAATTTGTCACGTATGCGGGTAATTGTTAACTGTGTAGGTGGATCTGTACCAAACTCACGTCTCCACTGTCTCTGGACAGCAGCCACATTCTCAAATTTCCAGTACCACTTCAACAATTGCTTACGCTATTCAAAGTTCAACTGTACTTCCGCCATGTTGATATCAGTTAAGCACCGCTGCCCGCGTCACGGCCCTAGCTTGCTGCCACCTATTGAGCAAACATCACACTACGTTTGTACCAAATTTCATCCTCTCAAGCGTGAAAACGAACTCTCTATGACCTTTAAAAGTGTGTATACATTTTTTTTGTAACACTCGGTATACATGCTAATGTGACTTCAGCACACAATCCTCATATGCCCAGCACATGCTACAGTGTACTTATGATTGAGCTATACAACAAACTATTCCTTTATTCTGTGTATAATATTGGTCAGTTCCTGAGGCTAAAATGCCACAAAAATAAAACACCTCCACAATCTTAATTACTTGTACTATCCAGGCAAGATACTGGTTAAAGTGCACTATAATTCAGATGGAAGGCTTATTAAAGGTTAGTACAATACATAATTCTATGTACATGAATAAGGTTTTAAACAGAAATATTGTAAAGTATGTTCTTGTTTCCGCGTTTGTCCGGCTCTCCTGCCTTCATCTGTAGTAAATGACTGGTTATTTTCTCTATCCTTCCTTATTTTTATTGCATAACTTAATTTAGGGTTAGGAAGGAGGTGAATGGATTCTTGGAACTAGATCTCCTAAGCATGCTATAAAACTAAAAAAAAATGATATAGTTAATAGTTTGATACTTTATAATTAGGATAAAATGGGATATTTTATGTCAATGGTTGGGCATTAAAAATGAGATTTTTTTTCTTTTGAATACATCCCACACTGTTAAAGATGTCTCTGTTTGAGTAAGCCAAAAACTGGCAACAATCACTGATTAGCAAAACAATTTTACGAGCATAAAGAAAAAATACCAAAATTATTCATCTTTAAAATTTAGACGAAAATGGAGATGAATCTCACCAGAAACTCCAGAGAAAGCTTAATGAAACCAAGTAAAAAAGACCTAGCACCAATGACTGCACAGTAAATCTGTGGATTCTGTCATAAAAACAACCAACAAGGTGGAATCGGCAAGAAAACAAGGGCATATTAAAAAAAAAAGGAAGGAAATTAAGATTTAACTGATGTCCATTTTATTGATGGTCTAATTGCTACACCTGTGTCACCTTTCATGATGGGACATCTCCGTACGACAAGGAGCTTTCCATACCACTGTGCCCAGCCAACATATGTACAACATGTTGCAGTTGCCATCCCTTTTATACAACAGTTGTGACAGACACATCTGTTATGGTAAAACTATGACTCACTGTCCAAGTAGTCACAAAAATTACCACACGCTCTCATTCCCCACTGCTACCCGCTACCCGTGTGTAAAAGCAAATATCTCATGCTACCACCCATAGTTTTCACACTCCCTGTTCTGCACCTCCTAAAGCTGATCTCAGGCCAGTATTCATCACCCAGTTCACTCCTGGCCTGTAATCCATTAAATAGATCTTATCCTGTGTGCATGACTGAATAACAGGATGAACAGCCACAGGCAAACAGTTTATACTGCCAACCCGTACCATCCAGTTGCAGTCCATGCCAGCTCACATGAGTTCAACAATCTCAAATCCTGTTTTACGGTTAGAGATTTATGAGCCATGCTCGGCTCTTGTTGTATCTTTGCCTTCTCTTCTCTTCCGCTCGCGATTGTTTCCTCTTTGGTGTTCCCCCGTTAGAGAGCGCTGGGGCTCCTGGCGATAGCAAGAATATATGTGGGGTCACGGAAGGAGTGAGTCAGTTGGAGGCACGCGATCGGCATTCCGCTAATGTTTCCCAGAGTGATAGCGTTGCGGGACTAAGGAGGAAGCAGTCAGTGAGGCAGTCAACAGTCGATTGGTTATGCCTGGTATTTCTCGCAGTGGCCGTGACTCAGCTTGATGGTTTGACCGGGCCGCCCGTGGATTATACTTCTGGTGAATTGGTGGGTCCCTCGCGACCGTGCTTCGACCACCTGCAGAGAGGGAATTTCTCCGATACACTCTTCACCGAGAGTGCTGTGCCGAAGCTTCGGGAACACCATGGCGATCGACCCGGGTGGTACTTTTCGAGTTGAAACCTGCCTTCTCGCCCTAGGAGGGTATTGGAGGTAGTGGCCGTCAACTGCAACCACAAGTGTCGCCTTCCGCCTCGTCGTTAGCGGTCTGCCTCAGCCATAAATTGTGTTTGGTCCTACTGGTAGAGTGTTAGATGCTGGTAGATGAGAACGAGCTGGTCTTGTTATTTCTGTTATTGATCTATGTGGAATTGTCGGTGATTACGGGATTATTCATACGTTAATCTACAATATCGAGGCCGATGTTATTTGACATTATATTAGTCATTTTCTCTGTCAATTACTACTACCAGTGTGTCGCTTTCTACCTCGTCGGTAGCGGTCTGGCTCAAATATAAAATTGTATTTGGCTAGTAGATTATTAAGAGCCAGTCTGGTTATTTTCTATAATTTGGCATAAGTAGGATTGTTTGTAATTATAAGGGTTATTCAAGGTATAAGTTGCAAGACCAAGGTTTGGTCCATAATATTATATCATTTTGTGATAACAAGATTATTCATATCTTCATTTGCAATACCAGGATTGGTGGTATTTGATATTATAGTTGTAACATTTCCTGTAAGTTTCAGCATTATCATTAATAATTGTGATAAACCAATGTTTAAACAAGGCTTGAATTGCTAACCATGTTCCCACACACTTCGCACTGTATCCTTGTGGATAATTACTGTCTGTTAGTAGTAGTAGTGCTGCCTCAAATGGTAGCAGAGCGTGGTTACATTGGGTAGTTTCAAGCCTTGTTGTTGTTGTTTGTCATACCCGTGCATTCCTTTCTGTTGTTGTTTGTCATACCCGTGCATTCCTTTCTGATTCGCTATGGAAGGCACACGCTTTGTAGGGTGGAGTTATCTTAAGAAAGAGCAGCTACAGTATGAGCTTAAAATTAGGGGAGTATCAGACGATGGTAGTGTGGCTGACCTTACTGAACGTTTGCGCACTGCCGGCCCTGCCCCGGTTACTGTCCCACCGGAGCGGATTGGGGAGGTATGTGATGCTATTTCCGCTTGTGTAGTGGGGTTGCAGGAGCTCGAAAGAAATGTTGCCTTCTTGAAGGAAAGCAGCCCAACTAGGCGTCAAATTTATAGGATTCAGGCTCAGCTTAATCATTTTAACGATCGTCTTACCGATTTGAAAACCTTGAGATTGGATAGAGATCAACTTTCCACTGTAAACCAGTTGAGTGCTGAATTACAAACCATGTTATTGCAAGTTAATTCCTTGGGTTTAGAAAGTGACACTTGTAGTGAATCAGTAGAAGGGGTAGCAGTGAGAACTGACCATCATCAGATACACTAAGTAGTTCCTGAGTATCAGGCCATTTCGAATCAGTTTGCCAAATTACCTAATCCTTTGGGTGTGTTATTAAGGGAAGTCAAGGAACTTTCAGTGGGGGATATCAGACAAATTGAACATTTGTTGTGGTTCACCTTTCGTTTTGAAAATCACGCAGATGCGCTTCAGGTTCCTCAACATAGTATTTTAGCCTCGTTATATCCTTTGGCCAAGGGTTCTTTGGCAGATTATCTTGCGGAGATTATGCAGGTAAAGGGGACTTTGAAGGATTTAAGACAAAAGGTGATTCGAGAAAAAATACCGATACGTATGGATATTTCTGAAAAGGGTATAGTTGCCAATATTGTTGAAGGTCTTCGTCCGGAGAATAGGGCTAGGGCCGTATTTAATATAAGACCAGTATCTTTTCTTCAGCTTAATCAATTAATTACTTCTATCGAGGCCTTGCAACTTGTCGATCAGCAGAGAACAGAAGTTAGAGCACAAGTCACTAAGAAAGATGAGAGGAAGACTGATTATTTACGTGCTAATGATTACTATGTCACAGGCAAGTGTTTTCGCTGTGGCGCTGGGGACCATTTCGTCAAACAGTGCCGAGTGCCAAGGTTGCAACGATCTGATAGCTGACACAGCGGTTTTCAGCGGGCAAGTTCCGCTTGTAATAATTATTGGTGTGGTAGTGTTCTTCCAGGTAGGGTTATTAAGCAGTGTTTTCGTTGTGGTTCTGATCTTCATTCGGTCAAGAGATGTCCGTCGGCCAAGCGTCAACCTAATAACAGCTTATCTTGTCGAAAAACGAGGCGTTCACAGCTTAAAGGTTTTCATAACGGTATTGTGATTCCTAAGACTTCTCATCTGCCTTTTCTCTGTGCCAGCATCAATCATGAACCTGTTTGTGCTCTCATTGACTCGGGGAGTTCTCTCTCCCTTGTCGATTATAACTGGTATTTGGAGTTTCGTAACATCTGTCGCTTGCCTGGACTCAAACCCCCCACGCAGGGATGTCGCACTGTTAATGGTCAGAAGTTGCCTCTTGTGGGAGTGTGTCGAGTTTGGGTGAGAGTGTGTAATTATACCTGGCCTTTTAATCTGGTCGTCATTAAAGGGTTATCAATACCCGCTATATTGGGAATAGATTTTATCAAAACTACTGGTCTGGTCATGGACTGTAGTTCGAGCACCCTTTATTTTAAGTTTGATCCTCAGAATCAAATTGCCCTTTGCTCTTGTCGCATCTCATCACGAGTAAACGCGGTCCTTACACAAGTAGGTGATTATAAGATGGGTCATCTGCCTCAGAGTCAAGCTCTTCAACTTCTGGAAATGTTGGAACAATTTAGAGATGTTTTGGTGGAAAAATTGGGAGTAACTCATCTTATTGAATATAAAATTCGCCTGTCTGATGATATGCCGGTGAGGCAGGGTCCCTACCGTTTGTCCCCCCCGAAGATGAACTTTCTTCGGAAAAAGATCGATCAGATGCTTAAGGATGGAGTTATTAGACCCTCCACTTCACCCTACGCTTCACCAATATTTTTAGTTCCTATACCTGATAGAGGGGAATACAGACCTGTAGTTGATTACAGGGCATTGAATAAAAAGGTCGTGTTAGAATCAGTTCCCCTGCCTGATCTTCACAACGCCTTTACTTGGTTTGCCGGTGCCAAATATTTTACTGTGTTGGATCTAAATCAGGCGTATTACCAAATTCCCCTGAGTGAGGATTCTAAGGCGGCTACGGCTTTTTGCACGGATTGGAATTTGAGTTTAATCGTGTTCCGTTTGGTTTGGCCACTGGGGCCTCGGTGTTATCCCGCCTCTTTGATAGAGTGCTAGGGGATCTTAAGTTTCGCTTTGTGTATAATTATTTGGACGATGTGGTGGTCTATAGCGAATCCTTTGAACAACATCTGCATCATCTTAGGCAAGTTCTAACCAGGTTTAGGGAAGCTGGCCTGACGGTTAAGCCTTCAAAAATTACCTTGGCCTGTCAACAGGTTTCTTTTCTTGGGCACCTTGTGTCAGGTGATGGCGTTAGAGTGGATCCTGATCGTCCTAAAGATCTTCGAAAGTTTCCACCCCCTACTAATGCTAAAGGCGTCGCTCGGTTTATTGGTATGGCCAATTATTTTCGCCGTTTTGTGCCTAATTTTGCTCATATTGCCGCCCCATTGAATGATCTTCGTAAAAAGGGGTGCAAATTTGTATGGAGATCTAGCCAACAAGCTGCCTTTGATGCGCTGAAATCTGCGCTTACCAATCCCCCTGTTTTAGCCATTCCTGATTTTAATAAACCTTTTGTGGTACAAACGGACGCATCTAGTGCTGGTATTGCGTCCGTTCTTTTGCAAGAAGGTGATCAGGGAAGATGTCCTTTGGCTTACATTTCCAGAAGGTTGGCTGGTCCCGAATATAAATACCCGGTTTACGAGTGTGAGGCTCTCGCAGTTCTCTTTGCTCTAGAGAAATTTTGTTTTTATCTGGAGCACCGTGAGTTTGTTTTTGAAACTGATAATCAAGCTTTAAGCTGGGTTCTGGCGCGCCCCCGTAAAACAGGGCGCATAGCTAGGTGGGCCGTCCGAATCTCCGCCTTCCGCTTTTCGGTGCGACATATTCGGGGAGCTGATAACAGCGTTGCTGATGCACTTAGTCGCATATTTGAGGAACCGGGAGAGCCCTCAGAAGGCAGCGATCAGGGTTTTGGCCTGGCGGGCGGCATTTTAACTAAGTTCCCCTATTGTTTTCTGATCTCAGGGCTAAACAGAGGTCTGATCCCTTGCTGAGTCCCATCTATCAACGACTTTGCAATGGCGAACCGTCGCCAGGGTTCGTATTGCATAAAGGTATTCTGTGTTGTGAGGTAGGAAAGAGAAAACAACTTAGAATATGTCTTCCTAGTGAGTTAATCTCTTCTGTCTTTTATTACTTTCATCATTCTTTGGCTGGGGGCCATTTAGGTGTTAATAAAACCATACACAAAATTCAGGAATGTATCACATGGCCTTGATTAATAAAGGACTTCCGCAAAATGGTGGGGGAAGTGTCGTATTTGCAAATGTCTAAACAGGATACTGGTCCCAAGAAAGGCTATTTGTGCTCCCTGCGGGAACAAAGCCCCATGGATAAACTGTTCATTGATCATGTCGGTTCCCTTCCCCGTACAAAGCTAGGAAATAGGTACATCCTAGTCGCTGTTGATGCCTTTACCCGTTTCTGTTAGCTTGTTCCTGTTCTTACTACCTCCACCCCGAGTACCGTGGGGCATCTCCAAAAAATATTTGCCTCGTTTGGGCCTCTTAAAGTTATTGTTAGTGATAATGCTTCGACATTTCTTTCTCATCAGTTTAAAAGGTTTTGTTTTTCTCAAGGTATCAAACATGTCACCACTACCCCCTATCATCCCGAACCTTCATTCGCGGAACGAGTAAACCGTAATCTAAAGGCCGCATTGATTGCTTATCATGCTAATTCGCGTACCAAATGGGAGGAGTCTCTTTTGTGGATTAATTTAGCTTTTAATGCTGCTCGTCATGAAGCTTTGAAGGCCTCGCCAGCTAGTCTGATGCTTTCCTACCCGTTAAATTCAACGCTATCCAATTTGTGGGACATTAAGGAACTTTTGCCTGATACAGTTAATTCCCACACCGTCAAGGAGAATTGGAATAGAGCGCGTAAGAACATCAAGTTAGCCCACGAGCGTTTACGCAAAAGATATAATACTGGCAGAGTCCCCTTTAACTACAAGGTCGGAGACGAGATTTTCGTTCGTAATCTGAATCCTCAAGGCGCTGCTGAGAGCTGGCAATCTGGTAAACTAGCCTATAGGTTTATGGGTCCTTGTATTATACGTAGAGTACTATCCCCAGTTAATCTGTTGGTCCAAGATTCCAATTCCAAAAAACTTATGAGGGTGCATCTGTCTCAAGTTAAGTGCAAGGTAAAACCTTGATTTCTTGGTTCCCCTGGTTTTGGCTTTGGTGGGGGAGGTTGAGCCATGCTCGGCTTTGTTGTATCTTTGCCTTCTCTTCTCTTCCGCTCGTGATTGTTTCCTCTTTGGTGTTCCCCCATTAGAGAGCGCTGGGGCTCCTGGCGATAGCGGGTATATATGTGGGGTCACGGAAGGAGTGAGTCAGTTGGAGGCACGCGATATTCCGCTAATGTTTCCCGGAGTGATAGCGTTGCGGGACTAAGGAGGAAGCAGTCAGTGAGGCAGTCAACAGTCGATTGGTTATGCCTGGTATTTCTCGCAGTGGCCGTGACTCAGCTTGATGGTTTGACCGGGCCGCCCGTGGATTATACTTCTGGTGAATTGGTGGGTCCCTCGCGACCGTGCTTCGACCACCTGCAGAGAGGGAATTTCTCCGATACACTCTTCACCGAGAGTGCTGTGCCGAAGCTTCGGGAACACCATGGCGATCGACCCGGGTGGTACTTTTCGAGTTGAAACCTGCCTTCTCGCCCTAGGAGGGTATTGGAGGTAGTGGCCGTCAACTGCAACCACAAGTGTCGCCTTCCGCCTCGTCGTTAGCGGTCTGCCTCAGCCATAAATTGTGTTTGGTCCTACTGGTAGAGTGTTAGATGCTGGTAGATGAGAACGAGCTGGTCTTGTTATTTCTGTTATTGATCTATGTGGAATTGTCGGTGATTACGGGATTATTCATACGTTAATCTACAATATCGAGGCCGATGTTATTTGACATTATATTAGTCATTTTCTCTGTCAATTACTACTACCAGTGTGTCGCTTTCTACCTCGTCGTTAGCGGTCTGGCTCAAATATAAAATTCTATTTGGCTAGTAGATTATTAAGAGCCAGTCTGGTTATTTTCTATAATTTGGCATAAGTAGGATTGTTTGTAATTATAAGGGTTATTCAAGGTATAAGTTGCAAGACCAAGGTTTGGTCCATAATATTATATCATTTTGTGATAATAAGATTATTCATATCTTCGTTTGCAAGACCAAGGTTTGGTCCATAATATTATATCATTTTGTGATAACAAGATAATTCATATCTTTATTTGCAAGACCAGGATTGGTGGTATTTGATATTATAGTTGTAACATTTTCTGTAAGTTTCAGCATTATCATTAATAATTGTAATAAACCAATGTTTAAACAAGGCTTGAACTGCTAACCATGTTCCCACACACTTCCCACTGTGTCCTTGTGGATAATTACTGTCTGTTAGTAGTAGTAGCACCGCCTCAATTTACCAGACACTTCTGCCTTTCTGTAACTCAATAGATGGCATCTGGCCTAACAACACATTCTAGGCAACAGACTTTCCCTGGCCTGTCTGCACTAAGACCCCACCAGTAAACTTGTTACATTGTTACACATATACAATTTATATTTTTTCTTCTTTAAACAGATACAAAATATATTTTTAGATAAACTAAAACTGGTCATCACAGAGTTTATGTTTTTCAACTATCTCCATCTACCATCACTGTAGTAACCACCCTTCCCTCTTTGTTCACCTATGGCTGATTCACGCGGCAGGTCTGGATCGTACACACATTTTCCTTTGCTATATGTCTCACCTCTATCATGACTAAGTTTTTCACCAAAATATTGTAAAATATGTTAATCCTGGCCCTCATGCCTTCATCTGTGGCAAGTGATTGGCTATTTTTTTTATTAACATCTGATAAAGTATTCCGAGCTGTGTAAAACCTCTAGAAGGGAAATGAAGGCTGACAAAGAAGTAGAATGTAGACATAAAAGACAGCTTGTAGTATAACAGATTACCTAAAGAAAAGAATAAGAATAATGATTACTCTGAGAAAGAAATTGGTAGCTATGGTAATGTTTAAAAAAGAGATAGCAATAAGATTGGACGAACGTGAAAAAAGAAAGAAGTTTGTGTGTTGGCTTTGAGTTGTAAAAGTTGCTGCTAGCAAAGGACCTGTGTATATCTGTATCCTTACGTATTAGATAAGGTATTAATTAAAAGGGAATGAAGTCATAGAAGTTTTACTATTTATTTCAAATATGACAGACGAAACTAATAAGCACTAAGCTTAAAGTTCATTCATTCACGAGTTCAAAACCATTTTGTATCCCAGCTCCGACACCAAAAGAAGAACATATAAAAATACAACATTAAAAAGGAGTACAATCATATAAAACACGAGAAGCTTAGAAAACCCACAGGTTTAAACAGACTGAAGCAAAAATTTATTCTTGTGGAATTACTGACAAAGAGAAACTTTGGGTTTCATCAAATGCTTTTATAGTAACCTATATGGCAGTGTACGGAAAACTGATATTTTCCGACCTGTCCAATGCATCTACAGTGCCAGGTATAATACCCTTTGGTATGCTTGTTGTTTAACATTTCTCAACCTTTTTCAACTAGAGGAGCAGTAAATTGTCAAAAATAATGCTGCTTACACAGGCCTAATTTTTTACCTATATGTAAATTATTAATATCTGGGAAATATTTTATTGTTCCATTTTAAAATAAATCTAAAATTGTATTTTGAATTCCTACAGAAAACAGTTATGAAACAGGAAGCGAACTGTTTAAGGTTATTTACATATTGACCAAGCTTTTAATATTTACTAACCAAATGAATTATGTTACTATAGGCTGGATGCTACACTGTACTACTAACCTATATGAACAAAATAAGAGAAACAAGATATGCTTTTTTATTATTTTTTGCTTCACCACTCTTATTACCAGCCCTATCACATACCACAGCCCCTCACATCAACAGTTAGGCCCCCAGAAAATGGCCATTAATTGTGCTTAAACGAATGGCACTGTTTTCATTACCAACTGGAAATGAATAGACTATTGCAGAAACAATGCTGTCCTATCCCCTGGAAATGCCAGATTGTTTCCCAATAACTGAAATATTCATGGCTTTTAAAAAGTTGTGCTTACAGCATTATACAGTAGGTATATAGCACCCAAATTTTTAATATTCTGCTTGGGGAGTGTCCATAGATATTTTGTACCATTTCCTCTCATCAGACTATTGTAAATTTCATACAAAGATAGTTAAATGATGTAAACAAATATTCACATGCTGTTGTGTGTTCTTTACCTTATGTTAACTGTGACAAATAATATGAATGAAAAGCTACATGGCTTGGCTCCGAACCTTCCCCCCCACCCAGCCCAGCATAGCTTTCTACCCAACCCCTCCCTTGCGAACCACAGGTTGCGAAACATTGCTATAGACAGAATGAGAAATCAAATGGCTTCTGGTGGCGACAGTCTCTCTGGTGATACACTGTAGCTAGTTGATGAACAAACTATCAATCACTTGGCTAAAATCTTCTCTTCCTGCAAGTTTTCATAAGACTGAAAACTATTGCCCCATATTAAGGGTTTCCAAAGTTTTTCATACCCTCCCCCCCTCTCCCACCCCACAATTTTGTAATCTGTAAGGTAGATGCCTACTGTTCAGTCCTAACAATGCCATCTGTATGTGATGTTAGAAGGAGAAATAGTCTTTGTGACAGTGGAGAGCTAGGCAACGAACATATCCTTGATACTAGGTATCCTCCTGACCTCAACCTTTGATGAGTCTCTTTCAGTAGACCCAGCACTTCTAATTTATTCACAGAATTATAAATCTTAAGTTTAATATTATCCTCCTTATTTTCTATTTATATCAGCTTATGTCAATTACTTATGCCACTACCAGAAATATTATTTCACCATAATTATTGATTATCAATTCCATATTCCCCCCCCTTTCCACTAACACTCTTGCTTTGTTACTTTAGTTCCCCATTCACGTGGTTGGTGCTGGTGTGGTCACAACTGACCTCTGTACATGATTAAGGTTTATCCAAAATTCAAAAGTGTTTTTGTGTTTTTCATGGCCCTCCCTCACCTGTCTTCATATCTTGTCAGTGATGGGTTTACTTTCTCTATCCTTTTTATTTGCATTATTATTGTTATCTTGTGTACGTATAAAATTAGGATCAGGAAATAAACTACCATTTACCATACTGTCAACACATGAAAACACATCAAACTCTTCCTCAGAAACAGCACATGGTCTGCCATGTTTAACTGCTGAGGAGGGGTTATTTGCCTGATAATTACATATTCTTGTGTGTTTGTGTCATCTATGGTAAGTGGTGGTTTATTTGCCCATCCTAATTGTAAATTTTGATTTGCTTGTAAGCTTGTATAGTTTCCTTGCAATATATATAGATTACAAAGAATTAAAAAGCTGGGTAGCAAAGTACAAATAAGGATACGGAAATAAATCACTGCTTTCCACAGATGAATGCAGGATGGCGTTGAGACATGAAAATTATCTTGCAGAAAAGGTTTTAACATTAGATTTTCTTGTTATGCTAGTATGTATTAATAATTATGCATGCAGTAGACATGGTGTATATTGACAAGACACTTAAAACTTAACTTGGTCCACAACCCGAAGGTTGGTTGGATCCTCCAAATCTTTAAATAAATTAAAAATTGAATAATTATTAAATAGTGTAAATGCCATGATTCATCCAACTTTGAAAGACTGTGTCAGATTGCTAAGATAAAACCTCCAAAATAACAAAATTATAAGCCTGGCAATTTGGGATGCCCCACTGTTGCTTATGCTGAACGAATCTCTGCACTGGTGGACCAATACCTACAACCTCAAAGTCCGTCAGTTCCTCTCCAATATTAAGGGGACATGACACTTCCTCTTCCGTCTTTGTACTATGCTGCACATCTTCCTTCCAACTCCATCCTCATAATGATTAACATCCCTGTGCACATATATATACCACATTGCAATGAAACATTTTCTGGATCAATGCCCTCCAAACAGCCGCCCTAGCACATCTTTCCTCACAACCTTGGCTGAATTGATCCTTAACTACTACTTCTCCTTTGAAGGCAATATCTACCACCAAACCAGTGGTGCTGCCATGGGCCACCTAGAACAGACATTTTTGGAAAAACTCCCTCTCTAACCCCTCATATGGCTTAGGTTCATAGATGATATTTTTATGATCTGGGTACATTGGGAAAACACCTTTCTAAATTTTAGCACGTGGAATTTCACATGGACCTGCTCCTATTCCCACACTCAGGCCACATTCTTTGATGTCAATCTGTCCATCTCCAAAGGCCACCTCAGCTCTTTGGCCCACACCAAAGTGACCAATTTACAGCAGTATCTCCATTTTGACAGTTGCCATCCGAATCATATCAAACGTTCCCTCCCCTACAGCCTTGGCATTTGTGACAGTCGTCTATGCTTCAACTGGCAATCCCTAATGGAGTATTCAAATATCCCGCAAGCACTGATGTCACAGCTTTGGTTCACAAGCAACTTTCGCGGCCCACATTACAGTCTGCTAATCCTGTTGACCAATCACAATCCAGGTCACACAGTACTTCCCCGGCCTTGAATCCATCAATAGAATTCTTCTGCAGAGTTATGATTTCTGCTAACCTGCTCAGGAATGAGATCCATTCTTCCAGAAATCCTCCCTGGCTCTCCCAGAACTAGTTTCATCTGGCCTTCCAACTTCAGACAACTCCTAGTCCACAACTTTCTCATGCAGGGCATGCCACTGTATGATGTGCAACATGCACCACACCTCGACCACTTTCATCAATCATCATTGGGGAGAGCTTTCCCATCTTAGGACACGCAACATGTGAAACCTCCCATGTAATATAACAGCCTGCCTGCCTTCCTCGATAAGTTTACCACCAATCCCCTAGATATAAGAATTAATGGCCAACAACAGACAGTATTCACATGGAATACAAAATGTCCACTATCTATCCATACCATCTCCCATGAAGCCAATAATTTTAATTCTTGTTTCACAGTCCGTGCTATCGGAATACTCTCCCAAACAGCAGCAGCTACTCTGTACTCAGAAAGTGGAAGTTTGCTTTCCAATACAAACTGGGCACAAGGCAACCTCCTGGTCTCTATTTAAGATGAAACTGTCATTACTTTTCATTCCCTTTATCATCTGCTTGCCTCCATCCCAACTGTCTAAACCATACCACCACCAAACAGAGATGATGCTTAACTGCATATATTCTTTGATTTAAATTTCTCTTTAGGTTTTATTTACTTAGTTTTACTTACTCAGATTTGTGTTATAAAGATTTTACTATAGGTAACAAAGAAAAGGAAAGAAATGCCGCTAGGCAATATTTACATGGAAAAGAAGGGGAAAATACACCCAACACTCACCAAAGTTGAAGAGAGGAGGGCAGCAGCACACAAACACACACACAAAAAAAAACACACACACACAAAGAAAAAACAATATTTCGACACGAGTGTTAATCATGTGAGGCAAGACATATGGCAAGGGGAAAGATGTGGTCACATCCCAGCCCGCCACATGAATGAAGCACAGGCGGAAAACGCGCTGTGGTGGTAGAATTGTCGGGGGGATATAAGCTTGACCAGCGATAAAAGTGAAACAAAATAATCTTTGTGTAGCATAATTCAAAAGTTATAATTTTATTTAGATGAAAATAAAGGGAGATAGAAATATATATAATTGTAAAAAAAATGAAAAAATATATGAAACTATTGTGCTGGCCAGTGATGGAAGAAATTAAGGTCTGGGGGATGTCTAGTCTGCAGGATGTGTTGAAAAGCAAATTCCCACTTGAGGAGTTCAGATTGGGGGGTAGTGTCTGTACGTACTCTAATGGCTCTGTCTGTGAAGCAGTTATTAAGGTCGCAGGTGTTGTGAGTACTGGCATAGTGTGCAACAGGGAGGTCCAGATTTACTCCAAAAACCTGAAATATAGGAAAATATATATATATATATATATATATATATGATGGATGTGGGGCGCGAACACACATAAAAGACACAAACACAAACAATAAAGAAATTTTCAGGAAAAAAACCCTTCGTCAACAAGAGAACATTATGAGAGGTGGGTGCAGCCGGAGATTGCCTCACAGAAACACCGCCGGTTGAGAAAATGGTGGGGGTAAATTCAAACATCGGAAATGTAGAGGGGCAGTGAAAAAGAGCTAATACCCAAGCAAAAATAAATATCCAAACTAATTTCTGGTTGGTGGAAAGATCAAAATATAATTAGAACTAAATATATATATATATATATAAATAAATAAAAAAATTAATAAATAAATAATAATATTTATGAAGTAAACATCACCTCAGGTTAGTGGTGGTTCAGTATAGGTAATGGAAAGGAGAGGAATAAAAAAGGTTAATCATAAGTGCTACTAATAATAATGACCGGGTATTATCTTAAGTTGAGACCAGGTGGTTGCCTTGTGCCAAGTTTGTACTGGTAGGGGAGCGTGCATAAACCACGTAGCTCCATTTTGGCCTCCAGTGAACCCCCCCTCCTCCCCACGTTGCCCTCCGTGGCTTTTGACTCTACCCCCCCCCCTCCCACGTAGCTTTTTTCCCCATTTGATTCCAGAAGACATTTTGTGCTGTTTTATCTTGTCAGACGATTGTAAATTATATAAGGATATAATTAAATGAGAGAAATAAATATTCACGTGTTGTGAGTTCTGTTCCTTATTTTAACTGTGAAAAATGTTATGAAAGGAAAGCTACGTGGCCTGGCTCACCCCCCCTCCCCCCACGTAGCCCAGCGTAGCCTTTCAGCCAACCCCCCCCCCCCCTAGACCAGGCCACGTAGTTTGTGCACACTCCCTAGGCAAGTTCCCACCTTCTGAGTTCAGAGAAACTGCTGCTATTAGGGAGAACTCTGATAGCACGGACTGTGTAACAAGAGTTGAAATTATTCAAGTCGTGGGTTATGGCAGGGGCAGCAACTGGGTGCTTTGGGTTCTGTGTGAACACCGTCTGACAGTGGCCATTCATTCTTATGGAGAGTGCATTAGTGGTCAAACCTATATATGAAGCCAGGCAGTGGTTGCATGTTAACTGGTATATTACATGCGTGGTTTCACAGGTGGCGTGTCCTATGATAGGAAAGCTTTCCCCTGTGACTGGGTTGATGAAAGTGGTGGAAGCATGGTGTATGTCACACATCTTGCAGCGTGGTCTGTTACATGGGAAAGAGCCTTGGGGTTGACTGTTAGGAAGAGGAAGACTGTGTTTGTGGACTAGAAGTTTGCTGAGGTTAGGAGGTCTGCTGAAACAAGTTCTAGGAGGGGCAGGGAGGATTTTAGGAATAATGGATCTCATTTCAGGGCATGTTTGTAAGAAATCATAGCCCTGCCGGAGGATTCTGTTGATGGATTCGAGGCCTGGGTAGTACTGTGTGACCAAGACTGGATTGTGGTTGGTTTTTGCGGGTCTGGGATGATTGATTGGCTGATTCAGTTTGATGTAGCACGTGAAAGCTGTTTGTTAACCAAAGCTGGAGGGTAGTTGCGAGATATTAATGCTTCTGAAATACTGTTTGAATAATCCATGAGAGACTGTTGGTTAGAGCATATGCGAATGCCAAGACTGTAGGGGAGTGAACGTTTGGTATGGTTTGGGTGGCAACTGTCGAAATGGAGATACTGTTAAAGATTGGTTGGTTTGATGTGAACTGAAGAGTTGAGATAGCCATTGGATAGGGACAAATCAACATCCAAGAATGTGGCCTGGGTGTGGGAGTAGGACCAAGTGAATTTCAGCATGCTAAAGTTATTGAGATGGTTCAGGAAACTTAGCAGTTCATTTTCTCCACGCGTCCAAATCATAAATATGTCATCAATGAAACGAAGCCAAATGAGGGGTTTGAGAGGGACTTCCTCCAGAAATGTCTGTTCCAGCCGGCCCATGAACATATTAGCATAAGAGGGGGCCATGCGGGTACCCATGGCAGTTCCGCAGGTTTGGTGATAGATGTTGCCTTCGAAGGAGAAGTAGTTATTATTAAGGATAAGGTGGGCTAATTTGATGAGGAAGGATGTCATAGGAAGGCTGTTGGGAGGGCGCTGGTCCAGAAAGTGTTCCATGGCCCTGAGGCCATGCCAGTGTGGAATGTTTGTATACAAGGATGTGACGTCAATGATAACCAGTATTGAGTCGGAAGGAAGAGGTGTGGGTAAGGTTGAAAGCCGGAAGAGAAAGTGCTGGGTGTCCTTTATATGAGAAGGGAGCTGATTAACAATGGGCTGTAGGTACTGGTCAACCAAGGCAGAGATGCGCTCAGTTGGCGATCCGTAGGCTGCAACGATAGGGCGTCCTGGATTGCCAGGTTTATGGATTTTGGGCAATAGATAAAGGGTGGGTGTACGTGGATTTTGAAGAGTGAGAAGTGAAATGGATTGTGGGGTGAGACCTTGGAGAGGTCCACTAAACTGTACATATTCTTGTATTTTCTTGTTGACAGCAGGAGTTGGATCTTCCGATAGGCAGCAGTAGGTTTTGGTGTCTGATAGCTGACAAAGAGCTTCAGCCACATAGTCATTCCTGTTCATGACTACACTGGTTGAGTCCTTGTCAGCTGGAAGGATAGTGAGATCTGAATTGCTGGAGAGTTGTTTTCTGGCACGGGTTTCAGCTGGGCTAAGATTATCGGTGTTTGCTAAAGATTTAAGGAAAGTGGCAGAGGCCAAAATGGTGGAAAGGAAATCTTCAAAAATTTTGAGGGGATGGTTCTGGGGAAGGGGTGGAGGGTCAAGTGTGGATGCTGGTTTGAATTTCTCTAGACTTGGTTCTAGGTTTTCCTGATATCTCTGTTCACTGATATGCATGGCAAAGTGATACCGCCAGCGGAGTATACAGCAGAACGATAGAGAGTCACGGACTAGTTTGGCATGGTCAAATGTGGGGGTGGGTGAGTCCTTTGGAGAGTACAGAGGTGGGATTCAGGTAATGGTGATGAGGATAGGTTTATAACTGACAGTTTAGGTTTGGGAGTAGGGCTTTGGTGCAGAGAGTGAGGTGCAGGTTTTAAAGGGGGAGGTTGAGGTATGTTGAGGAGCTGGGCAATGGACGGTTTGAGGAAATCAGAGGAGGCTGTGATTTTGATTGGTAGACCATTGGTTGGTGTTTCTGGGCATGCATACTGCTGGAGTTAACTGCTTGCTGTAAAATATGCTGCATAGTTGTAATTACTTGTGGGAATGATAACATGAGTATTTTGTGTAGGGATATGAGGTTTCCAGAATGTTGGTTAGCCAGAATGGTATATTGTTGCAGAACATTTACAGAAGTTATCCAAATTGCTGAAGTCCCATCTTGCACTAGGGCAGTTTCCTCCACACCAACCAATGGTCTATTGCCCAAAATCCATAAACCTGGCAATCCAGGACGCCCTATCGTTGCAGCCTACGGATCGCCAACTGAGCGCATCTCTGCCTTGGTTGACCAGTACCTACAGCCCATTGTTAATCAGCTCCCTTCTCATATAAAGGACACCCAGCACTTTCTCTTCCGGCTTTCTACCTTACCCACACCTCTTCCTTCCGACTCAATACTGGTTATCATTGACGTCACATCCTTGTATACAAACATTCCACACTGGCATGGCCTCAGGGCCATGGAACACTTTCTGGACCAGCTCCCTCCCAACAGCCTTCCTATGACATCCTTCCTCATCAAATTAGCCCACCTTATCCTTAATAATAACTACTTCTCCTTCGAAGGCAACATCTATCACCAAACCTGCGGAACTGCCATGGGTACCCGCATGGCCCCCTCTTATGCTAATATGTTCATGGACCGGCTGGAACAGACATTTCTGGAGGAAGTCCCTCTCAAACCCCTCATTTGGCTTCGTTTCATTGATGACATATTTATGATTTGGACGCGTGGAGAAAATGAACTGCTAAGTTTCCTGAACCATCTCAATAACTTTAGCATGCTGAAATTCACTTGGTTCTACTCCCACACCCAGGCCACATTCTTGGATGTTGATTTGTCCCTATCCAATGGCTATCTCAACTCTTCAGTTCACATCAAACCAACCAATCTTCAACAGTATCTCCATTTCGACAGTTGCCACCCAAACCATACCAAACGTTCACTCCCCTACAGTCTTGGCATTCGCATATGCTCTAACCAACAGTCTCTCATGGATTATTCAAACAGTATTTCAGAAGCATTAATATCTCGCAACTACCCTCCAGCTTTGGTTAACAAACAGCTTTCACGTGCTACATCAAACTGAATCAGCCAATCAATCATCCCAGACCCGCAAAAACCAACCACAATCCAGTCTTGGTCACACAGTACTACCCAGGCCTCAAATCCATCAACAGAATCCTCCGGCAGGGCTATGATTTCTTACAAACATGCCCTGAAATGAGATCCATTATTCCTAAAATCCTCCCTGCCCCTCCTAGAACTTGTTTCAGCAGACCTCCTAACCTCAGCAAACTTCTAGTCCACAAACACAGTCTTCCTCTTCCTAACAGTCAACCCCAAGGCTCTTTCCCATGTAACAGACCACGCTGCAAGATGTGTGACATACACCATGCTTCCACCACTTTCATCAACCCAGTCACAGGGGAAAGCTTCCCTATCATAGGACACGCCACCTGTGAAACCACGCATGTAATATACCAGTTAACATGCAACCACTGCCTGGCTTCATATATAGGTTTGACCACTAATGCCCTCTCCATAAGAATGAATGGCCACCGTCAGATGGTGTTCACACAGAACCCAAAGCACCCAGTTGCTGCCCATGCCATAACCCACGACTTGAATAATTTCAACTCTTGGTACACAGTCCGTGCTATCAGAGTTCTCCCTAATAGCAGCAGTTTCTCTGAACTCAGAAGGTGGGAACTTGCCTACCAGTACAAACTTGGCACAAGGCAACCACCTGGTCTCAACTTAAGATAATACCCGGTCATTATTATTAGTAGTACTTATGATTAACCTTTTTTATTCCTCTCCTTTCCATTACCTATACTGAACCACCACTAACCTGAGGTGATGTTTACTTCATAAATATTATTATTTATTTATTAATTTTTTATTTATTTTTTATATATATATATATATTTAGTTCTAATTATATTTTGATATTCCCACCAACCAGAAATTAGTTTGGATATTTATTTTTGCTCGGGTATTAGCTCTTTTTCACTGCCCCTCTACTTTTCTGATGTTTGAATTTACCCCCACCATTTTCTCAACCGGCGGTCTTTCTGTGAGGCAATCTCCGGCTGCACCCACCTCTCATAATGTTCTCTTGTTGACGAAGGGTTTTTTTTCCCGAAAATTTCTTTATTGTTTGTGTTTCTGTCTTTTATGTGTGTTCGCGCCCCACATCCATCATCTAAAGGTAAGTGGTGGCGCATTTCCCTATCCTAATTTGATTCCTTTCCGCTACTTAGCGTCTTTTTTTAATACCTGTTTCTCGGTCCGCGCCATCAGAGTCCTCCCAGATAAAAGCAGTATTTCAGAACTTAGAAGGTGGGAACTGGCCTATCAGTACCAACTGGGGACCAGACAATCTCCAGGTTTAAATTTAAGATAGCACCAATTTTCCTCCCACCCATCCCCCTCACTTCCACCTTCCCTCACAGAACCACCGATCACCAGAGCCTATCTTTATAGATTGTGATTTCGAATTTTAGTTTTAGTTTCAACTAAAAATTTATTCCCCCCCCCCCCCCTTGTGTCCATTACTTGATTAACTGAGGTATACTACCCTTCCGTGTCAGGACCTTGTACAGTTTTGCTTTATACTTGCCATTCATCTCCGTTTTCCGGCCTGTACTCTTCTACCCCCTCCCTCACTTCCTGCCATGTTGTATTTCCCCCACCATGAGCCACCAAAATTGTGGCTCACGCAGTTGGCTGCCAGCAGCGCTTGCATGCAGCCATCTCACTTCTACTGAGGAAGAGCCATGCTCGAAAATTTTATTCTTTGTGTGTTCGAGATTTTTTCGTGTACCAACGCCGCTGGAATCCCCTTCTTTGGTAAGCGGTGGTTTTTTATCCTACCCAATGTTCAATATATATATATATATACAAGATTTACATTTATATATGTATATTTCTATCTCCCTTTATTTTCATCTAAATAAAATTATAACTTTTTGAATTATGCCACACAAAGATTATTTTGTTTCACTTTTATTGCTGGTCAAGCTTATCCCCCCCTCCTGACAATTCTACCACCACTGCACTTTTACCGCCTGTGCTTCATTCTTGTGGCAGGCTGGGATGTGACCACATCTTTTCCCCTGCCATATGTCTTGCCTCACATGATTAAGACTCATGTCGAAATATTGTTTTTTCTTTGTTGTGTGTGTGTGGGTTTTTTGTGTTGCTGCTGCCCTCCTCCCTTCAACTTTGGCGAGTGTTGGGTGTATTTTCCCTTTCTTTTCCATGTAAAGATTTTACTATATTATTCTGTTCTTTTCGCAATATTTTGCGATGCTTGGGTATTAGCTCCAAATCGCTATTCCCCTCGCCGTGTCCTCTGTTTGAATTTATCCCCACCACGTTCCTAACTAACAGTCCTGCGAGACAGTCTCCTACAACACCCATCCTCCATAATGCTCTCCTGTTTACAAAGGGACAAGATCAAAAAATTACCCAGTCATTTGTGTTCTTGTCTTTTTTGCATGTTCATGCTATGCAGTCATCATCTAAAGTAAGTGGTGGTTCATTTCCTATCCTAATTTGCAATTCCTTTTTGCTACTTGGCGCCTAGTATTTCCTAGTTACCAGATTACATGTTTTCAATAGATCAGTCCTTTTTAATCTAATATATACAAAGGAGCAATTGAAAATATTCATGATATAAATTAAATCTGTAGCATTTTTTATTAGTTACATAACATATTACTGTAACATGTGTATAACAATTTCAAAAACTCAAAAAATATTTTATCTTGACAAAAATAAGCAGTTTTGTAAATACTTCAGGCTTCTGTACAAACTATCACATTTAAATGACTAGACATAAATGTTCACATTTTATTCTTGATATAAAACTATTTTAATAAATATGTAACTTTTCCGTTGTAAAGATGTCAGTCAGAATTTGTTACTATCGAGCAGTCCTGGCAGTGTACGGTCTACCATTGGAGGGATTGCCAGTACGAGTACTACCAAATCAGTAGGCATTTTTAATGAAGAGCTGCATTTGTCATGTCATCGTTACTGTGGAATGTACCATTGCAGAAGGAAAAGTATAAGCAAAAAGCTACACTCACAGTGACAACTGTATGGCATAGTATCTTTTGAGAATTATCAAAAACGTGTCTCAAGTATTCTATTACAATGGTAAAAAAAATTAAGCTTTTACATATTGTAGCTATATCTGTTTCAAAAAGTTCATTGAGGTTTTCCATTTAATGATTCACTGTGAATAAGAGGCCAAAGTGTGACAAATGGGAATCCTGTGACCTAGCTGATACATCTTCCCATTCTACGGCTTAACTCTCTCTTAAAAATAGACAGTCAAAAGACCTAATGAAATATGAGGAGGAGAAATTTTTCATTGGAAAGTTGTAGTTCCTCTTTTGCAATTATCTTAGTTACAACATAGAATAACATATCCTTCCAGATAGATGATTGTGTATTAACACACAGTTAAAACATAAATTTCTTGTCATTTCACAGACAATTAAGGTAAAAATTGGTGTTTCACTGTGCCTTGATTTTTGGTATTGACTCTCCAAATGAGATGCATAAAAACTGGCATACAATGTACAGGTGGGTTCACTATTGCCTTTTATACCACTTCCTATAAGCAGTAAACAAAGAAATTTACCAATTTATAGAAGTTCATACAAAACATATTACAACTATTGTACGTACATGAAAGAGAATACATTTTCTCAAAAAACACTGGCAGCCATTTTAAATATTTAAGTAACAAAAATTAATTGAAGAGAATAAATTAAAATGATATAAAAACAGTTACAGAGGTTTAAGACATATTGCTTTTTTATATTATTTCCTTATGACTAACAATCCATTCAGTTGCCAAAAAAAGTATGCAAGGTAAACAAAGAGAAAATACATGTGTAGGAAAGTTACCACCAAGGTATCACAACTAATTAATAATGGTGGTAACAGAATCTTAACAGATCACCAGAAAATTTCAACATTTGTTTTACTCTGGAACTCAATGATTCTCTGAATTCTTACAATATTTTCCTTTGATGATGGATGGATAACAGCAGCAAATAAAGTATATTAATATCTATAATTAATGGAACTTTTATTGCTAAAATTGTATGAATCCTGAGAATATGTACATATAATATGGCATGAAATTTTAGTTTTTGTGTTATGCTCCCCACATAGACAGAAAAAATTTGTCAATGTTACCTTGACTTTCCAAAGTAGCTGATGATTATATTTGGGGGCAAAAAAAATATTTCCTTGCATTCATTAAACTTGTGTTACAGGAATTAAGGCAGACAAGTTAAATCCAATAAATAATAATATTTTTTTTATAAAAAAGTTAAGCACAGCAAAACATTTTTATCAAATATGAAAATTACTTTCTCACAGTGTTCAAGAACTGCTAGTTCTATACATACAAACAGTGCAGATAAAGCAAGGTGCCAGCATCTATACACTATTCAAAACACTCTTCATAAGCTATAAGCCATCAGTCATGGTACTTTGTCTTCTGCCAACATTACATTGCAATTCTAAGAGCATTTCCAAACACAGACTCCAACATTACCACCAAAAAACATGTACAGCAGATTCTTGCACTCGTAAGATATTTCAAAGCCGTAGCCTTCACCAACAACAACATGCCATGATGGGCCAAACTTTTTGTCCATTGTTTCTTTGATCATCCTAGCAGCCATCTAAAACCATATAAAACACACAGCTAATTATTTCAGTCATATTACAAATGAGATTCCAATCAACATAATTTGTCAAAATAAGAAACAAAAAGCTTAACTGAAAAACTTTTTCATGTTTAGCTCTCGTTGAGCAGAAATCTATCACCTTTGATAAACATTGCGTTCCTTCCTAACTTCTTCTGGATACTAACAATGCTAGACTATTACAGCTGTTCGTAAGAATGTAATATAATCATCAATTGATGTAGCAACTGAATTTGCATTTTTTATTGCTTGAGAGCATATTATTTCCCATTGACCCATAAATTTCCTAACTAAAAACACTGACCTGAATTACCACATAATTTTTTAATAACCTGGGTAATTACTATAATTAATCTAAAATGGGAAATTGCTGATAGAATGTAGGGAATAATAAATAAAAGGGCCTTTATAACATAGCATGAAACAATATATGGATGAAAACTCACATGGTGCAAAATCAGCAATTTGGAACACCTCCATTATGGTCAGAACTCAGATGAAATAAAACCTGTACAAAACAGAAAAGAAAGAAAAACAAAATAAATGGAAAATTCTGAATGTGGCACCTCAAATTGCAGACTGTCTTATTCTGTGCTTTAGGGCAGCATAAAACCGTTTCCATACTAAGTTTCAAACATAATAAATTGATTTTATGATAAAACAAAAAAAAAAAAATCTGACCAAACAAATTCTGATAGAGATGTTTGCAGAACTGAAAAATTATTTGCACTTTAAGGATTTTAAATATCAATGATATCGTATAAGTACAGAACCAGTACTTTTTGTGCAGAAAAGAAGAGAAAAAAACACACATACAAATCTTGTCTACTGATTTAGCTACCACTTTTATAATCCTTGTTATACTGGTTACACTAATGGCAGAATTCTTTGAATTGTAATCATATTAAGGTTACAAAAAATATTGGGAAAGTAAACCCATCACTCAACAAAGATAAAGGCAGGAGAGCCTTGCTGAACACAAAAACACTGAACTGTTTTTGTGTTTGTGCTGTGAGTGACAGGTGTACTTTACCTATCCTTCCTTATTATTGCAGCATAATATCATTTTCTTTGCCTCTATTATCTCAGAATAAAGAAAGAAATTTGAAAGTACTGCTTCCTGTAGTAGTAAATATCCAAAAGCAACTTCAGTAATATTATAGCGACTTGTACAAAATTTTACTTTTCCACATCCTAAAATAATTTATCAATATCTTCATGGTTGTACTTTGTTACAGTTAAAAAATAAGTAAACCCCTCACTCATCATGTATTGAACACACAAGGGCCATGATGAACATACAAACGCATACTTATTTTCACTGCGTAATTGGTATGGAGCAATAGCGAGTAGTAGTCAGTGTAGGGGGCTAGCAGGATAGGCATTCAAATATGTCACTATTATCTGTATGTTTGAGTTAAGTACTTGCTCTTTTTTTCTGTATCCTTAACACAATTATCCTCATGTCACACAAAGCTACACAGTACTTGATTAATAATTATGTTTTACAGTAATTTTTAAAGCACAAGATAGATGCTCTTCAATTAAGATATCATGCAATATATAAAGGAGCAGTGTGCCTTTCTCTGCTGACAGGTGTGACGTACTGCTAAGAACAGTGAATGACATCATTGTTATTCAAGGAAAGGCTCACCAAGTGCGTGGCAGCGATCGATAAATGAGAAATTGGTATGGAGCAATAGCAGTAGGCATTCAAATATGTAAAGAAGTAGGAATGTGCCAAGGCAGAAAGTCTTAGTATGTATAAATGGACTGGATGAAAGATGTAATAGTTTAACAGTTATTTTGAGCAATTTGACTAATAGGAAAAGAAGATTGTGAATATCTGTGAGTTTTAATTGATGCAAGTTATAAAATTCCGGGAACAATGTATAGTGGATTGGCAGCAATGGCACCTCCCATTGGAAATGAGAAATATTAAGTAATTAACTTTTTTAGAAGACTGAAGAAATGTGACAAACCAATTATGTTTTGAGACAATCAGGGCCACCAGTCCGAAACATTGGCATAGGTTACAAAAATATGATTGTTAGTGTTGAAAGCATAATGCTGTCCTTGTGAACAACTTTCATACAGAAAGTCCTACTTTTCCCAAGTAGCTACCACCAGATTTATACATGGCATGGCTGGATCTAATTGAATCTGGTAACAGTGAAGCAAGACTTGCACCAACTTCAGCCTGACATGGTATTATCCTTTTGCAGTTTTCCTCAAAGTAATTTATATACTACTAGCATTTGCCCGCTGCTTCACGCGTGTATGCTTTGGTATGTTTAACGATTTTACTCTATTACCATATACAGGGCGTTCGCCGGGAAACGCTACCCACTGTTAGCGCTACAAGGAAGAAACTGCTCCCGGCGAGCGAGCGGTCAGCTTCCGGCATTGTTCGACCGTCGGCCACGGACGATTGCAAAATCTAATCCTAGGCCCCTGGTCTATTTCTGTAATTTTATGCACCACAATTGTTTTGTACGGCTTTAAGTGAACTAGCTTTGTTACTTTCCAAGCTGACGTCTTTGATATGCCTGCCTGCTGCCCTAACTGACTTAATGATTTTTTGGGTGACTGTTCTAGTCGAAAAGCGATATCGTCAATTTTCTCCTCTGTGAGAATACGGTTGACCGACAGTCTCTTTTTGTTAAAAAATTAACCCATTTCTCTTACTTTTTTAACCAGACGCATAATTGTTGATTTAGCTGGCAGTAAAGCGCCAGGATATTCGCGACAAAATTTACTGCGGCACTTTTTAAACGACTTCTTCTTCACATAAGTATCGTAGAGAAATATTCTTTGTTGCAAACTGTAACGTACCATAATTTTACTCACACTCAAACACGGTACAGATTAGTAAGAGTATGAAGCCCCAAACCAGCCAAACCGCAAAGAAACGTTTATTCACTACACTGATTAATAAGAGACTGAAGTCATAAACTAGCTACAATGCAAAGAAACCGTTCTTAACAATGTAAGGGTCCCATTATACTGCGTCACTGCACTGTTGGGGCAGCGGAGGTGTTAAACAGTGCGGTGATTCACGGCGCCATGTGGCGGGAGTTGCTGGTTCCACTGTCCCAGCAAGTTGCCGACGGAAACAGACTGGGAGGGTAGCGTTTCCCGGCAAACGCCCTGTATTAACGTTGAGAGGAGTGAATTCTAAATTCTTTGTTTAGTTATTGCCTTACGTTTGGTTTTCATACTGATGTCCGAGAGTTTTGTTTCATTCATATTTTAATGTTATACAATTTATGAATTAGTTGAAAAGTTATTTGAAAAATTAACTATACTAATTTGTGGATATAATTATTGTGAGAAGAAAAAAAAAATGTTTAGAAAGGGTTTTATTTTTGTGATGTAAGTAGGTGTAACAATGTTTAAGAGAAATAAAATGTTACCTTTACCCTACTTAGTAGGTTGGTTGCTGTAACACCTCTGAGTGCCATTTTTAAATGCTGATAAAGAGGACTGCACGATTTATTATTATTATTATTAATTTAATTGCAATGGAGTTAATATTCCGGTCTCAATTCTCCCAGTCATCTAAATACTCCTTTTTATTTTATTTTTTAACATTTTCTTATATGATTGGTGTGTTAAATCCCTCCCCCATTTATTTTTCTGATTTACAAATTTTAATTTTAAAGTCCTTAAGGGTTTTTGGTACATTACTTCACTTGGTAGCCTAATTAGTTCCAATCCCTGACACCCTAACATGGTCGTGTTTCCCCTTACATGCACAATTTCTAATTCTTTGACCAATGTCCATCATGCCCCATCACCAACATGCCCTGTACATTCCCAGCACTCTCTTCACGCTCCTACCTTCATCCAGTGATTCGCAATCCCAATTTAATTTTCTGAAATATTTTTTTTCCTGTTGCTGTTAGGATATTGGTTTTATTTTGACGATATGTTAGTACAATCAGTTATTTTTGCTATAAAATATAAATCTACATGGATTAAAACTAATCGTGCGTGGTATAACACGTTACGAATTATTTTTAATTTCCTTCATTTTCACATCACCGTATTACTAATGCCATTATTTCAACCACATATCCATAATAATTCCAAATTGTCATTATTTGTTCACGGTACAGTATATGTATTAATGCATGTTTGACTGAAGCTATGATTTTCGAATGTCAATATTATCTGAGGTTGTGATTCGGTTGAAGTACAGCCTGGACCATTATGACAGTTGATAAGCTTCGTTGAAACATAAGAGACAATATTGATTTAGCTTTATAATTAATGCAATGTAGCATCAGAATATGAATTATTTTAATTTATCTTTGCTTTCAATAAAGCCGTATTATTGATGTTATTATTTTAGTCGCAAATAAGTACCTCCAGCAGGCCAAGATTCGATAGCGAAACAATGAATGTATTAATGTGCATATGCCAGAAGCCAAGTTTGTCATTAGCTTGAAATGCAGCCTGGACCAGAATGGCAATTGACACGTTACGTTACAGCATAAGGCAAAATGGATCTAGTTTTATAATTTATGTGGTGTAACATAAGGTGTTAAGATGCTTAATTACTTTTTAATTTCATTGGTTGCATGTTGCTATTGCCATTAACTCAATTGGATGTATGGAGATAAACATTAGAAAATCAGGGTTATGAAGTTATTTTATAGGAAGAACAGTTTATTTTACTATTAGTGGTTTGCACAGCCACCAAAATTTGTAAACACGTTTAAGAATATTTGCACATGAGAGCTACCAAATATATATTAATCGAATAAAGTCCACCCAAATAATAGACAGTTCTGTAGAAGTTATTAAGGAAAAACTACGTATTTACCTGTTAGCTTTTTTCTAAGACATCTTTCTTTAAAAAATAAAAACTGTATTTCTTACCCATAATGATATGTAACAAAAAAAATATTGGCGTGATAATGTTTTGTACTTCGTTTAGTGATCACGCAAGACATATTGTACCAGAGACAAGCTTTAACTGTCTACCAAAGACAATCTATGTCTACCACATTAATAATCTAATGTATTTTACATGACAACTGACCAGTTACAATGTAAATTAATGGTGATAACGTTTGATTCACGTATTCCATTTACTTTAGAGTACTGCGGTCCAGAAAACTGGGTAACAAAAGTAGAAAAATAAAACTGAATCAAAAGTTTTGTGAGATTATTGTGAAAGGAGTGCGCGTCTGAAGTGCATAATGATCGGCAGCCCACAATTTTCCAAATATAAAGGGTTTTAATTGTTTGCTCCTTCCCATGGTACCATATTTGTCCTGCAGCCTTTTTCCAACTTCCTAGCTAGCTCTGTGTCTGCCACTACTAGGTGAACTTGAAATGACACAGGTGATCTTCGCTAACTTTCCCCATTTTCCTCACAACTACGTTCCCTCCAATAAAAACCATATATTACGTTCACCACATTTAGAGGTAAAAGACTTGCATACAAATCGACAATCTGAAAGATTTAGCTAGATATTTAGACTCATCTGCAACTCAAATCAATTTAATAAATGAGCCAGCCAGGAATACTGGATTATGGATATGCTATGAGAAAACTGAATACATCAAATACCGCTTAGGGACATTGAAACAATTGAGGGCCGACTATGGGAAAATAAGCAATGTTAATAGAGTCGAATACTTGGGAGATCAGTAAAAGGGGGGGGGGGGATAGAAATGAACGAAGAAAGTGGAAGAAGCATTACAACTGAACAGGAATATATACAAAGAGAATCCATTAAAACAACAGAACTACATTAAGTACAGTAATGAAACAAGAGTGCTCTTATGCAAAAGATGTCTTGATCCAGGGAGTTGAACAGGCAAGTAATGAGTGAAAATAAAGTCACCTAAAGGATCTTTGGAATCAAGAAAATCTTAGCACAGCACAGATTGAGAAGCCAAGAATGGATAATTTATTAACTAATCTTTGCTTCTGATGTAGTTGAATATCAATCTCTCCATCATTTTTCCTGTAATTTAATTGCAGAAATCAACAAACATGAAGATCCAATAACATTGAATAAGCTAGAGATGTATTGGTATGTTGAAGAATAAAAAAATGCCAGGTTTCAATGATTCAACATAGAAACACCTAAAAGTTTTCATCAAATAAATTTTAAATGTCTTCAATCAATGTTTTAAACTATTGTTTGGCATGTGGATATACACGAGAGGAGTGGAATGTTGCTTTAGTGCGTCCCATATAAAAAAATTACTGAGGTGGTAAGTCTGATGTGGACAACACACAAGATATATGAAAAAAAATATCCTGAAGGTGCATATGTGTAATAGCAGAAGCTCTGATGAATGATGGTACAGGCCAGTAGTAGCAAAAAATCAAATGAGCTCAATCACCAAGGAAAGTTGGCTGCCATCCGATATATGTCAGCACAGTACTATTTTGAAAAATCCAATATATCAGTTACACACAAAGAAACTGTAAATATTATTGATTTTCTACTTCTCAAGTACCTGTGTTTTCCTTGGAGAAAGCAGATTTTTATCCAACATTGAAGACAGAAACACTTACACTAAACATAAACAGGCAATAAAGTGTACTAGTAGTGAAATTTGTATGCATCTACCCACATTTTGAATGATTTTACAGGTAATATCAAGATGGGGATACTGCTGCTGCCTCGTGTGGAAAACACACAGATCAAGTGGTATATACGACATCATTGTGACGCATGGTCCAGGCTGCATTACAACATAAACTCAAACGATGACTGACAAAATCATATTTTATAAATATGCGTTTCAGTCATAATGCAGCCTGGACCAAAGTGAAATGTAACCATAACGCACGATATTGCAGATATCCAATTTTCAGATCATATCTATAGCTGTTACTTTCTTGGTACGTACAGACTGAATATGTCACAAAGATGTCATACATACCACGTGATCTATGTGTTTACTATGCGACGCCGCAGCGGTATCCCCATCTTGATATTACCCGATTTTACTTCATTTCCATATGCTTTCTAGCTTCCTCCTAAAAATTTTCTCAAATAGAACAAAATCTCAAAGAGATAGGACATTTCTTGTAAGCTTATTAACCAATTGCTTTCTCGTTTTTCATTTAGGGGAGAAACTATACTATAAGCAGCCAAATACAATTTTTTTTACTCTGCAAAGTGTATCATAAAAATAATAATATTCTAACTAAATCACAATTTGATTTTCAAAAAGGTCATTCAACAGAACAAGCTATTTTTGTATTCAGTGGCAATATTTTAGAAGGAATAAATGATCAATTAATTCCTGTGGCAACTTTTTGCGACTTAACTAGGGCATTTGACTGTGTAGATCACAAAATTCTAATATAGAAATTAAATTATTATGGTAAAGATGGCATTGTTAATAAATGGCTTAGTTCTTATCTTCTGAATAGAAAACAGAAAGTGTTAATGGAGAATTTTAAGGCTGCTTTAAGTTGTTCACTGTTTTCAGAGTAGGAAATAATCAGATGTAGAGTGCCTCAGGGTTCTATATTGGGCCCACTATTGTTTATTATATATAAATGATCTACCCTGTGTTGCATGTAAAATCTCAAAATTTGTCCAATTTGCAGATGATACAAACATAGGCATTAAAGATACTACACATTTATCTACGCAATATATTTCAAATCATGTCTTTGACCTTATTAATAAATGGTTTATAGCTAATGGCTTATGTTTAAACTTTGATAAAACTCAATTATGCAATTCAATACATCACACAAATTAACACTAGATATAGACATAAAATTTACAGGCCAGTCCATTCAAGAGATAGATTGTGGGAAATTTCTAAGTTTGGATATTGATCATAATTTAAACTGTAAGATACATGTTTCTTACTTACTAAAGCTATTGGGGGGTAATATCAAGATGGGGATACCGCTGCGACCTCGTGTAGTAAACACACAGATTGCGTGGTATATATTACATCATTGTGACGTATTCAGTCTGCACGTACCAACACAGTAACAGCTATAGATATGATCTGTAAATTGGATATCTGCAATATCGTGCATTATGGTTATGTTTCACTTTGGTCCAGGCTGCATTACGACCGAAACGCATATTTATAAAATATGATTTCGTCAATCATCATTTGAGTTTATGTTGTAATGCAGCCTGGACCAAACTTCATGATTATGTCATATTTACCACGTAATCTGTGTGTTTACCACATGATCTGTGTATTTACTATGCGAGGCTGCAGCGGTATCCCCATCTTGATATTACCCCTATTGGGTGCAGCCACATTTGTACAATTTCAGCTACAGGTGATTTCCGTATGATGCAGCTAGTTTATTTTGCGTATTTTCACTCCTTAATGTCATACAGAATAATATTCTGGGCCAATTCTACCCATAGACATTAAGTGTTTCAGAGCCCAAATGCAAGTAATAAGAATTATGTGTGGGGTTAGCAATAGAACTTCATGTAGAGAGCTGTTCAAGAAGTTAGGGATTTTAACATTGGTTTCTTATTTCTTCTGGAGTAGCTAAATTTACAGTGTTAAATTTTTACCGAAATCGAATTATAATTTCCTAGGCCGATGACAATAATTTTTTTTAAAAAAAAGTTACAAAATTTAACTTACGTATTACTTACTTCATTGTTGGAGGAATGTTTTTCACAGGCAGTAACACATAATTCCATTGTTTCTCCTTTCATTTCGTCAACCATGTCGCAATGCTGAAAATATTATTTGACACTTTAGAGATTATGTAAGGTGTTCAAAACAAAACTATCAAGATAGACTATCCCTACTTACACGTATTAACGGATAAGTGTGGACGATTTTTTTTGTATCTGCTTCTTCTTTCTTTCCTTCTGTTTCACTGCTCATCGTTAATATGAACACACTCTATGGCAAAAAACAACATTTATATATTTGTTTACACTGTTTAACAACTTCGAATCCCTAATAACACATCAGAGACACTATATTTAAGGGTGCGTTTATGTTGGAGCTGCGATAAACGATGAGAGCGACGATAAACGCGGCGACAATATGGAGGAAGGTATAATTCCTTCCTCCATGAGCGACAATAGCGGCGCAAAATTTCTTTCTTCGTGTAGTGTTTATATTGGAGCTTCGATAATAGCGTAGAATCGTGTTTATATTGCACACAATTGTCAACCGGCCAGACATGTAGAAGAAATCTAGCTTATTTCTTTCGTATAGGAGTTATATTGCAACAGTTTTAGAAGTTGTAAGAGAAATAATTATGAAAAATACTACAACTACTTCATATGACGATTCCGGAGGAACAGGATTTCGTAAAAAAATAGCCGAAGATTGTTACAATATTTCTAATTTTCCGAATTACGTGGGCGCTGTCGACGGAAAATACTTCAGAGTTACTTGTCTTGCCCACTCTGATTTCATGTTCCAGAATTACAAGATTTTTTTCTATTGTTCTGCAAGTATTGGTCAATGCTAATTATAAATTCATAAACATTGAAGCTGGAGGTTATGGTAAACAGAGTGACGGTGGAACAGTTAGATCTGCTGCTCTGTATGTCTCTTTAATAGATGGAAGACAGAATATCCCAAATCGTTCTGCCAAATTCTGAAATCACTGAACCTCGTGTTTTTATAGGCGACGAGGCTTATCCATTTTTAAATAATTTATTAGATCCTTATGGACAATATTTAGATGCAGGCAGATGACACCTCAATGCTAGGTTATCGTGAACATGAGGAGCCGTCAAATGTGCCTTATTTATTCTAAATGGAGAATTTTAGCCACAACAATAGATACTTCTGTAGTCGTAACTGACAATATTAATAAGTCCATTTGTTTGCTCCATAATGTTATTGAATTTCGAAGAAACTAACACTTAAAATCCTAAGAATTTGACACCAATATTGGAAAGCCCAACCAATCTGCAAAAAATACCGGCATCTTATATAAAATCTGCTTTTGTTACAATTCGAAATAAATTTATACGAATTTCTACATACTTGATATTTATAATGTAAATTACTTTTAATAGAAAAATATTTTTTCAGTAAATTATGTACAATTTCTCTTTGGCTGTATTAATATTTTAGTATTTTTTTACTTAAATCTTCAGTTTGTAGTGTTCACACATTAAAATGAGTTTAAATTACGGAAATCGCACTAATTAAAAACGTTTAGAATTGTTTGTTTTATTATATTTAGTGGCCATTTCATCCTACAATTTGTCTAGAACGAATCTGTTATGGTGATTTTTGTATTTACATTACCACAAAAGGGACCTACTAAAAACTTCACCGATCAAACGGTCGCAGCCACCCTCGATAATAGCGAAGAAAATGCTCGCAGCGATTAGCGTCGCTCTCATCGCTGCTCTGCTACTATGCGTTGCTCTGCGCGCTGCTCCAGTATAAACACCTCCATTGTTAACAATGTTTCACTTTTCTTCGCTTCGCTAGTATCGCCGCTCTCATCGTTTATCGCAGCTCCAACATAAACGCACCCTAACTCCTACAGTGGAACGCAGATACAATCAAGGACAGAGACAAAATAATAATGCAGAGACAAGTAACAAAAGAATGTGAACCATGGAGTCCTCCATGATGTGAACTTATGCTATATCCATCATATCTGGTAATTTTATAACAACGGAGTATTTTCTGGCGTATATTATGAATAAAATCCATTTCCAATTGAAGACTAAGTTGAACGTTTGTGGACAGGTTGGTGGTTCAGATACATGATGAGATTTTGTTTGGAGTTAGATCCAAAAAAATTATATTTGGAGGGGGGAGCATAATGTTGGCGAGCTTGTTGTAGCGTCTGTGGGGATGTTTACGACAATGTTCTCAGCATCAATTGTAAACTTCGAATTGTTCTGTCAATATTATTGTTTCTGGTGACTGTACTTTCCATCTGATCAGTTAATATTTGTAATATCATTGTCTGAGATCAATTACTGTTAACTGAATATGGCAAATGTACCGAACATTCTAATTTGGGTGAATTTTCCAATACTTTAAGAAAAATGCCGAAGATGTGGAAAGTGAAACCGGAAATTTTTAAGGATCACAACAAAAGAAGAATGCGTGACCAAACCTCTTAGTTCTTTGCCAAAAAATTGAGCTAAATACGTATATTGACAGAAAAATACAGTCACAAATGTTAGAAATTGTTCCCAGAGCTAAAGATCTAGAGCCGGAGCCGAAGAGGAGTACGTGCTAAGTTAATGGTACCTCGAATCACTTAAATTCCTACGTTACACTATAAGTCTTAATGATAAATTATTGTATCATAGAGTCTGTGGTGATATAGAGGTGAGAAATTTTAAAATCCCGTCTCTCTGTCCACTAGCTAAAAACATCAGGGTTGGAAACAGCTAGGGTTACCAGATGATGGTCTTCAAAAAAGAGGATTAATACTAAATTCTGCAAAAGTGTTGTGGGTTTCTCAACATTTACGGATGTTGCATTAAGATAAATTATAACTACACACTTAATAAATAAAAATATTTAAGATATGCATAATTCACTATACTTTTTGCAAATGAAACGTCTACAATAGGAAGTATATTACTTCATTTTATTAAATCATGCAACGTTACAACAATTTGTGGCACATTTTAATGTAAACTACAAAAAATCATCATTAGTACATTTCTCATCTTCATCATTATTCCCTGAAGTACTCAGATATTTCTTTGATGAACCAATTTCTGAGAGTAATTTCTTATTTTCCAACAAATAATTATAAAACTGTACACAAGATAAATCCTTATAATTATATTGCACACTTATAATTCCCTTAACAGACTCAACACTGAGTCTATTTCTATCTTTGGTCAACTGACTGTTTGCTAATGAAAAAATCCTTTCTACACTAGCATTGTGGCAATTTTTAGTAGTTCTGAGAAACAAGCACCATTCTTTGACTCTCGGAAATATTTACTCCAGATATCATTTGACAACTGATCTGTATTAACGTTAGCCTTGTTTGTCAAAAATTTCTGAAAGTTGCAAAACTGATCAAAGCACTTTACATCATCTATTTTAATATTAAGTTTTTCATTTAGGTACAGAATTGTTTGTTCCACATCTCCCCAATTTGGAGAATTCTTCAGACCCATCCATTTAAATACCAAAAACTCTTGATACTGAACCAACCATTTCTTAAGATACGTAATTGTTGCATCATGAACATGTGCTATTTCTCCTTCTAGCATATCACATTTAGAACCATAACCTTCATCCCGTTTTTTTTCTCAAAATTTCTTTTAGTTTTAAAGATTTGAAATTCTGGATTTTTCTTTCCTGAAGAGCATTCAACACACCCTCAATAATATGTATCATTTCTACCAGTGAATTTTTCTCTTTTTCTAGGGCCAAAATATTATGCTGAAATAATGACATAAGAGAATGAACAAACCATAATCGTGCTTCACTAAGCTCATTTTGGAAAAACATTTTAATCAGAATTGGAATTTCACCCTGAGAACTGAAATATGACACAATATTTCCCTATATTGTACATCTACAAAATCACAAAAGTCCTTAAGACTTTCAGTACGTACTGTGTTCACAGAAAAATAATTAAATATTTTTAATACTATGGAATCAACATCTAATGTGAGTCCTGCACCAATACCATGTTGAATGCAGTTATGTAAAACATGAGCAGGGCAGCCTAATCCTACTAATCTATCATTTAAATTGTTTTTCAGATGGGCGAAAACATTATTTCCTGACCTCTTACCAAGTCCACTAATCCCACCAAAATTTGTATTTGTATTGTCCCAAGAAAAAGCAACACATTTATTATTAATACCTCTACTTCTAAGAGTATCACATATGTAAGATGCAATCGTTTCAAGTTTTTCATTTGGACTACTTTTTAGTACTATCACTTTTGTTTGAATTCCCCCAGATTTAAAGTCATAGTATTGAATTAGAATTGGAAACAGTTTCACAGAACCATGGTTACTGCCGTCTGTTGCAACACCAAAACATGAAATACACTCCAAAGCGTCAATAGAAGCATTAACAGAATGAGGTGACAATACAGAATTAATAATGGCTTCTGTTTTAGTGCGAGCACATGACATTTGTTTCGCTATATTTGAGTCTGTAAATAACACTTTTTGCAGTTTTCCAGTACAGTCCATTGATTTAAAACTTTGATGATGCTTGACTGTGTGAAAAGATAGGGTGCCTTCAGCTGCATGGACCAGATCATTAATTTTGGTATCCTTTTTTGCAAAAAAATCGTCAACTTTGGATGAAGATGCTGCAGTTCGTATCCGCGTTTTGTGTTTTTCAGTGTTTTTGCGAGCTTCTAGGTCTAGCCCCCCTGCAAATTAATAATTGTGCGTGTTATACGTTATTCAGTGTAAGAAAATCTGAGCTATTACACGCAAATTTCCTGTTTCGTACGATATTTACGTAAAATCGGTCCCATGATTATAAATCTTACCTTTATTAGCAACTGAAACAAATGTTCCTGATGGGCAGATAAGACATTCTGCCTCTGAGCTAATTCTTCCCGGTCTGAAGTCAGGAAATCGTTTTTGTAATTCGTCACTGAAGAGACATTTGCGTTTTGGCATGATTTCACTTGAACAGTAAAACTGCTTCACTTCACAACAACCAAAACGCAACTATCAGTAAAGCAGTTGAAAACAATTATTCTAGAAGCCGAGCTGACTACCGAAGTACTTTGCATTGTTGCGTACATAATGTTCTTCACCGGCCGCCCCGCAGCTCGTATTTCACGATAATTGCCTCGCCACCTATTGCTCAGAAATCGTAACTATATTTTGACACAGTGCCGAGACAGAAAAAGGAAAAGTGTAGATAAAATATCACATTGTTGGCATAAAGGTTAAATTCTTTAGGGTTTACCATTTTGACAGATGGGAGAGTTTTATTCCCACACTTTCAAGTTCAGGCAGTAGTAAAACGGAACTAAAAAAAAAGAGGACATTCCTTGATTTTTCTCAAAACCCGCCCGGACCATTTTTACGGTCCAAAAAAGAGGACATGTCAGGGTAAAAGAGGACATCTGGTAACCCTAGAAACAGCTGACCGAGCGTGTGGGTGAGCGGTGACCTTCTGTCCTCACATTCGAGAAGACGCGGGTATAATCCCCGTCCGGCCAAGGGGCGGATCCAGGGGAGGGGCTAGGGGGCTCAAGCCCCCCCCCCCCAAAAGTATCTAGGTCTAACTCCGACATTGCAATTTTGGAGACTTTTCTTTTTTTTAGCTCTACGGATTTGAGGCCCGAGGAGACTATAAAGACTGCTGTTTGCCCGTCTGAAGCGCCTCCCCCCAAAGCCAAAATCCACTGAAGGCAAGCCCCCCAGCCAAAATCCACTATAGCCAAGCCCCCCCAAACCAAAGTCCGCTCAAGCCCCCCCCCCAAAACAAAATCCTGGATCCGCCCCTGGGCGTAGCTACTATGGGGCTAGGCGGTGCAGTGTGCACCGGGGCCCTCACGCTCAGGGGGCCCCCAAGCATACAGTATACCTCAAGGGGCCCCTAAGGTATTTTTAGCTCTACCGTCGTCTAAGGGGCCTCTGAGAACACAGGAGCCCCTCGCTGCTCAGGGGGGGGGCCAACCACTGCTCAGGGGCCCCTAAAGAACAATTCAAGGGCCCCCATCCTCAGTTCAGGAGGCCCCTACCAGCACACAAAGCAAAAAAAGGGTCGCCCGTCTGGCCTGAGGGCCCAAAATAATTTTTTTGCACTGGGGCCCTTGTTGACCTAGCTACGCCACTGGTCCGGCCATCCAGATTAGGGTTTTCCATGGTTTCTTCAAATCACTCCAAGTGAATATCCGGATGGTTCCTTCAAAAGACCATCGCTGAATACCTTCCCGTTCCTTGCCTCCAGTTCTTTCCTGCCTCTATTTACCTCAACGTCCTTTCCTGCCTCTAATTACCTCAACGTCAAGGCGTAAAGCTAAAAAATGCAAACAGTTGTTCATTCACAGTAATGCAAACCTCATGTTTGTATCTTTTTCAATAAATGGCCGCACTATATCCAATTCATTGAAAATTTTACTTAACTTTTTTAAAAAGTTTTGGACATCGTCAGTTGCAGTGACGTGTTGTCCATTCATTAAATTGGAGTTATAAATCCCGACGTGGTTTTAAATATCGTGCCTTTGTGACCAGCAAAATACACATTAAGGTCGGGCCACACTAGACCGCACCGCACCCGGGCCGCACCGCACCGTCACTTCTCTTACTGTTGTCGCTCACTCGATTGAAGTGAGTTCAAACGACACCGCGTGTCGGCCGATACACGGCCGTGTGTTGGCCCGGATATATTTGGTTTATATTTTGACGGTGCGGCCCGGTGTCGGTCTGCTGTCGGGCTGGTCCTTATGGAGAACTGTATAGAAAGAGTTCGGAAATTTTCGGTCCTTTACGACTAAATATTGTTTTAACTTTACTGATTGCTTTAGAAGTGTGTCCTTTTTTTTTTCAGCCTCACTTCAGGTTCATCAGATATTCGTAAAATGTAGGTAGAGCCCTTGCATGTTCGCATTAACAAATCAAATCTTGGCAGTGGTGAAAGTCGATTTTAAGGCCTGTAAAAATTGCATCCGAGATCCGGATTTTTGAACCGGGGACTTTCCGTACCCAAATCACTCTCCGCAAGCATCCGAATCTAGAAGTACTGGAAAATATGTATTCAATCAAATAAAAGTACATTTGTGTTTGGGGATAGAAAAATAAATTAAATAGATTAAAAGTTCGTTTATTTTATTATGTTTGTTGAATAATAATTTTTGATTACATCCAGATTTGTATTCTGACGTTACGGCGTACGATTGGGGAACTGAAAGTCCCTGGATCAAATCCCTGTCTCAGCTGTAATTTTTATTTTTACTGACTCTGGCAAAGCTTTGATTTGTTAATGCTAAGATGCTAGGACGCTCCGTTGTTCGAATTTCTCATTAATCTGTAGGTCTCCTTTACAAATTATGTGAGAACAATAGAGGTGTACTGTGCGGGCGGTAAGAAACTCTGTGACTTGAATTTTTAGATCACATGAAACTATTATTATTTTACAAAATCTTTGCATTATGTATTTAAATTAAAATGTATAATAATCTTATTCTTTTTTGTTAAAAAAATATTAAGTGAATCGGAAGTAGCATCAGACAAAATAAAAATGTTAAATGTGAAGTGAGAGACACTTGACATTTCTTTGTGACTATGTAGAGATACACGAAAATCTTTCAGTTCAGAACAGTGTGACGATCATTTTTTAAAATAGCGATGGGATAATATTTTTGTGCATTTGAGATCAAGCAGTGAGGTTAGGAGTCAGGCAAAAAAAAAAATATATATATATATATATATATTTTATTACGTTCGTAGATTATTAAGTACAGCTCTCTATAATAATGTACGGGTGGTAGCCTCAGCTACGATCCCCAAATCAATCTTAAGGTAATTTTTTAAAATTAATTCCGTGAAAGAACCAAGTGTATACGTTAAAGGAGACTGGAGGCCGCGAAGGAACCCGTCCTCCGTCACACGGCCGTGCTACGGACCAGTGTGGACGTGAGTGGGGCGAGCCGTCACACGACCGAGTGTTGGCTCGGACGCGGTGCGCTGTCGGTGCGGTCTAGTGTGGCCCGACCTTTATCGTCAACCAACTCTCTTAGAACTAAAATGCTCCATCTCTTTTTTCAATAATCAGGCTATACTATAACAATAATATTTGAAAACAGTCCTTAAAAATAATAAAAATCAGTAATAGAATACACCCAACAAATAAACCCGATGATGACACATACTGCAACGTGACGTTTACAAATTGGTTGCCAACATTTCGTTTCGTCTGTGGCAAACACTGATAACAAAGTTGACAACAAGGTTTGCAAGCAAGTTGGTCGTCTGTGGGTCCCTTATAAAAACACAGTATTTTATCGGCTAGCTCTGTGTTTTTCATCAGGTCCTCCATGCCTCTGCAGTTTCATCTGAACTGGTAAAAACTAAGAGAGATAACTGGAGCAGGATTGATGTTCTTAAAAGGTAAAAAACAAAGAGTTAGTGTATGAAAAGAGACAGGGTAATGTAACGGTATTATTGTTATAAAATTTATGTCTAATTGCGATGGAGTGTCTGTTCAGGTGGTAATTGCACTACCCAAACATTTTCTCCTTTTCCTTGTTAATAATTTACGGTCATAAGTTAGGTTTTTCAAAAGAAATAATAGTATATAAGTCCAAAATGGCAGAGACTGTGAACAGCATCGAATATCTAGCTAGGTAGATCAGCTTGAAGATAAATACCAAGAAGAATCAGTTTTCAGGTACCAGCCCTTCCAGTCCATGGAGCAAACAAAAGACAGGAGACCACGTAAGGGACCTTCTCCATACAACGACGTGACGCCGAGAGGAGAGCGGTGGGGTAGGAGGTCGCCATATTGGTAGGGTCAAGAAACACAAGGAATGTATACAAAACGGAAGAATTTCTTCGTTTTTAATCATCGCATTACTAAAAATGAAGTCTTATGGAGTCACATTTATAAATACCCTAATTGATATAACCTACAAACATTAGAATTTAAGAAAAATAGACCAATGTTTTGAACTACCGAAGATGGCGGCTCCAGAGACAGGCTGCTTCACAGTTTAAGCGACCCTGGTCTCCCCTCTATTCCTACCTCCATGTTCCAGTCGTGCCAACTTATTTTATACCGCTGGCTCCTTGAAATTTTACGTCAACTCTTATTATACGAAACAGACTAAATGGTTGGGATACAGTCAGTAACAAATACTGTACAATTATTTTTTACTTACCTTACATAGGCATAAAATAAATAATTTATTTGTATTAATTATCAAAATTTTAAGCTTTTGATACCCAGTTTTTTAAATTACTTACTATGGGCAATTTTTTTTCTTAATTTTACTCGCTGACTGATCTGATCTACGAGAAGGAGTAAGCAATTTTTTTACTACAGATTTATCCAATTCCACTGTTACAAACACAATACACGTTTATCTGAGAATTTACGGATTTCTCTTACTTGAAGTATAATATTTTGTATAGATTAATTATAAATATAATATGGCCATCAGGCAAATAAAAATCCTCAAGGAATACGCAAAAAACAGGATTAAAAATGCATAAAAAACAGATTACATAGCGAACAAAATAGAAACACAAAAACTAAATACAAAATACTAGGCGAAACCATAGAATCATCAGGACTAGAAAGGAAAGCACAGGATGCAAGAGTACAGAATATGAAGAAAACAATGGGATTAGTATAAAATATTTACAACAATAAATATATATCAGGCAACACCAAGATAAGACATTATAACTCGGTAATGAAGACAGCAGTCATATACACAAGTGAAACATTGGCAATGAACACTAAAAAAGCACAGAACAATCAAGGAAGAAAAAATATCAGAAAAATCTTGGGATCAAAAGTGAATGAAGATGTAAAATAAAATATATTAATGTTCCATTGATCCCAATATAACAGACTGGCTCTGTGGGATGTGGAAAGATGTCAATTTACAGATAAACAATTGGATAACAAAGTACACCAGAAGATGTACAGTCATAGCATACATCATGGTATATTAATTATGTCAACTACATTCACAGAAACTACTGGAAGTTTATATTGTAGATACCTTAAAAATAAATTATTCCACAGAGTAGAAGGAGTTGTCAATTAAAAATTCTTTCAATTTTTTCCTGAATTTATTCTTATCATCTGCTAGAAATTTAATGTGTGTTCGGAGCTTATTGAAGGCATGTATCCCCGAATATCGGGCCCCTTTTTGATCAAATGACAATGACTTGTAATCCTTGTGAAGATAATTTTTACTTCTAGTGCCATAATTTTGTATTAATTTTATTTTATCACTTATTCAATTTTTAGAGCGACAATCGTTATATTTTTCTATTTGTTTCAAACAAAGTATAATTTATTACTACAAAGGACATTAATGTATATATATATATACTCAGCCACCAATGCTTAAATCACTAACTTCTTGAACAGCTCTTTACATCAAGTTCTATTGCTAACCCCATTCATAATTCTTATTACTCGCTTTTGGCTCTGAACTCTTTATCTCTATAGATAGAATTGCCACAGAATATTATTTCATATAACAAGGAGTGAATAAGCAAAATAAACTAGCTGCCGCACACAGAAAATAACTAAGGCTGAAATTGTACAAATTGGAAATGTGGCTGCACCCAATCACTTTGGTAAGTCAGAAAAATGTACCTTCCAATTTAAATTATGATCAATTTGCAAATCTAGGAAATTCACGCACACTACTTCTGGAATGGAGCGGTTTGCAAATTTGATATCTACATCTGCTGTTAATCTGTGTGATGTATTGAATTGCTTACATTGAGTTTTATCAAAGTTTAAAGACAAGCCATTAGCTTTAACTTTGTTGTAGTCCATGTTCCGCAGTTGTTGCATAAATATTTTTGAATAAAAAATATAAAAGCCATTAGCTGTACACCATTTATTAATAAGTTCAAAGATATAATCTGAAATACATTCTGTAGATAAATCTGGAATATTTTTAATTCCTATGTTTGTGTCATCTGCAAATTGGACAAATTTTGAGTTTTTAGATGCAACACAGGGTATATCATATTAAAAACAATAGTGGGCCCATTATAGAACCCTGAGGCACTCCACATCTGATTAATTTCTGCTCAGAAAACAGTGAACAACTTAAGGCAGCCTTAAAATTCTCCATTGACACTTTCTGTTTTCTATTCATAAGGTAAGAACTAAGCCATTTATTAACAATGCCATCTATACCACAATTCTGTATCAGAATTTTATAATCTACACAGTCGAATGCCTTATAAATCACAAAAAATTCACACAGGAATGAATTTATCTTTCATTCCTTCTAAAATATTGTCATTGATGCAAATATAGCTTGTTCTGTTGAATGATCCTTTTGAAAACCGCATTGTGATTTAATTAGGATAGTATTATTTTTAAGTTCATAAACGTTATTGTGGCTTTCTCGGAAACTTTGAAGAAGGCTGTTGGTAATGAAATGGTACGGTAGTTCGATACGGGTGACTTATCTCCGTTTTTATAGATGGATACTATAGACTTCAAACTATAAAAACTATAGAGAAAATTTCAGCCATAGAATCAGACATAAAGAAAAAAAAGGCTGAAATTTCATGGACACCTGAGTAGACTTCCAAAGGAAAGAATCTCAAGACAAAGTTTAGAAGACACACAAACAGTAAAAACAGCAACCACATGGATGAAGGTGGTGGAGAAAGACCTTAAGTCTGTAGGCATTATTAAGGGAGACGTCACAGACCGAGAGATTTTTAAAAGAAAGTGAACTCATGGAAAATTATTTCGGAAAAAAAGGAAAGTCTAAACGCAAAAAACCCGTCAGTGAAAGAAAAAAAATATTGGTCTAACAAGAAGAACATCCCAAAGAAACGTTGAACACATCCAATCAAAATTGTTTATCATTCTCCGTTATGGGGACATACGAATAAAATAATAATAAATAATATCTCTGTAATAGGCACTTACCAGTGTACAAGGTGTGTAAGAAAATTAATGAGATTGGTAACACTGCGAGCGATCTGGCATCTACCAGTCTGTGCTAAACTAGTTTTTTCATCCCTTACATATGCTCAGTCGGAGTTTCAACTCTGTGCAGCCAATCCATTATTTTTGACAGTGTCGTCAGTGCAGTTTTTGTTGTGTGTTGCGAAAATGGAACATTGGGGTATAGAACAACGTTGTGCAATAAAGTTTTTTTTTGTTATAATTAGGGAATCCGCGAGTGTGACCTTTGAAAAGTTGAAACTGGCCTGTCGGAACCATTGCTTATCAAGAGCACAAGTTTTCCACCGGCACAAATCATTTTTGGAAAGCTGAGAACACGTTGAAGATCAACCTCGCTCACAGAGCTTCAACTTCAAAAACTGACGAAAAGTTCAGCGTTTGACAGTAGAGGTATCGTGCATAAAGAATTTGTTTCTACAGGACAAATGTCAACCAAGTGTTTTTCAATGGTGTCCAAGCGAAGCTCAGGAAAAGAGTGATTCGTGTGAGACCAGAAAAGTGGTTGCTTCATCATGACAATGCCTTGTGTCAGTGAATTTTTGACCTCAAAACGAATTCCTGTTTTTCCTCAGCCCCCCTATTCACCTTATTTAAGTCAGTGACTTTTTTTTCGCGCAATTGAAACATATCTTAAAAGTTCTTCGTTTTGAAATTCTGGAGAACATTCAAAAGACTGTGACCGACCAGTCCTACCAGTTGTAGCCTTCCAGCGTGCTACCAAGAGTGGAAACAACAACATCGCCGGTGTATAGCTGCCGAAGGGAACTACTTTGAAGTAGATTATAATATACTCAATATTACAGTAAAACATAATTGTTAAAAGATATTTAGACATAGCCTGTGGATTACCGAAGCTGTGTTGGCCACACGTGGTGGACAGCCGAGCTGGCAGGCGCGCTGGAGCGCACGGTCAGTTGTGATAAATAGCCCGTATAGGAAGGCGCGCTACAGATAGGGTCAGATGCAGAGCACTGTCAGTTGGGATAAATTGCCCGTATAGCAAGGCTCGTTGCTGTCAGCAACAGTTTGTGTCACCCATTGGTTTTGTTTACAACCACACTGGTCTAGCAGACGTGCTGCTGCTCATGGGAAAATAAGATTTAGCCAAGTGGCACGAGGTTATATGTTGTCAACTAGTATAAAGGATCACGGGGACCACAGGGAGGGGCCAATACCATCAAGTTGCTAAGTAGTGCTGTACAGTTTGCATCGCTGTACAGCTGCGTATTATTGCTGCCGTAGTTGACTAGCGGATCTGACTTGGGGAAGCAGTAACTTACTCTCCCGCACCTAGCGTTACCTAACAACCTGTTTCAAACTGTCTGTAGACTAGTTTGAATTTATTAAACTCCCATGTCCTGGAATTGGCTTTGTCATTTCTAGCGTGAGTTTGCCTGCCTACTTATCATCAAAAATCCTTTCTTCAGGTATCGAACCGGTGTCGCCAATATTTCAGGTTGTGGCCAAAAGTTAGGTGGCTTTCAATCTGGGATAGGACAGGATAATATTGTTGTTTGAAAAAAATAAAAACTTTGATAAGTAAAAAATCAGTCTCAATTTTCTCACGCTCCTCGTATGGTGTGAATAATATTATGATAACGCTCAGTCACTTTCTATTAGGATTGTAAAATGTAAATGGATATTGGCATTGTTGGCCTGGAGACACTTAAGCATAACACTGGGGTCAGTGATACGATCACTTATTGTTTTATGTAATCCCGTAAACTCCTGGTGCAGGAAGTGTTGCCATGTCAATGATACAAATGGCCAAGTACTTTTAAAAAGGAACTGGAATATACTTCACTTTTAAATTCTTATCTTAGTATCCAAATATACAAAGCAATCTATTATAGAAACAGGATACAGAAGATAAGAATCTATATACATATCTATAAATGAGAAAATAAGAAAGTTCGGATGTGTGTTTGGATGTACGTCTGCAATCAATCACGTCTTAATAACTCAACATATTTAAATGAAATTTGGCATGAAGTCAGATAATTGCGTGCGAAGTGTTATAGGACAGATTTTATCCCGCAAAAACGCATAGTTCTTTTAGAAATTGCCATTAATATCAATTCGGAAGCAACAAAGAGTTTCCTACTTCGTAGATAGCCGTGCCACGTTTACTCTTTGCTTTTTACGTATATCGCAAACACTACTTTTCAGAAATAAAAGCAAAAACCTTCTTACATATGCAAATTTGTGTTTAGTTTAAAAGCCATAAAACCGACGCACTTGACAAATAATAGTTTGGAAGCACGAAATATAAATCTGTACTTAACCTTAAGTTCAGGAAGAGAATTCTTCAGTTGCATACATGAAATGGCATAACACCTCAGGTATCACATCGTAATTCCGTTTATAAGCCTAATATATGCTTCATAATATATGTTAAATATCAAAGTTTAAAAAAAATATTAAATACTTAGAGTATACCAGCACAAAAGTGACAAAATGGTCGTCCGCAAAGAGGCCGTTTTTTGTATGTTTGTGACGAATATGAAACAGTTTCGTTTCCACCTCGGTTCGGTTTATTGCCTTTGTTTCTTTTTTTTCTGCTATAGATTCTCTGTAACATTACAAATTATTTTTAACAAAATTTAAAACTTAATAGAAGATAACAACAATTTTTTGTTTTTATCTTAACTTTCTGTAGAAATCAGTGAAATAGTTGCCTATGAAAAAAAAGTGTTTTTTTTGCTTACTGTTGAATATTCTGCTAATAACTATTAAATCCTTCACTTAAAACGAATGTATTCAATAGTCTAAGGTAGAAACTTTTCGTTTCGAGAAGCCATGTTAGGAGTAGTTTACACAGCGATATACGTCGTCACTAACACGGCGCTTATGAAAGCAGCTTATTTATTACTCTAATAATTACTAAATTCCAGCTGCCTGATGCTATAACAAGAATATTCAGGTCCAGGTAGCATTTCAACCTAACCACTATCTACGCTGATATTTCCACTACAAAATCAAACGATAGGGTAACACCTAACACATTAAACGAATCGGAACTAATTTCGAGTTGTAGCAACAGTTTCAATATGAGGTTTCCTTATTAGCTTAGCACAAATTATCATAATTAATTTTATTATACACCTTCAGTATGAATTTCAGCTGGACTAAAACACGCGCACTAACATAATCACTGTATTGCGACGTAAACTTGACTTGCAACATTAACGTAAGAGTTGTAATGAATTTTGGACTTTCCGTTGTACAGCGTAAGTTACGAGCATTTTAGAATACGTTTTTAAATTACGTTATTTTAATAACTGTCATGGTCCTGATGCCATAGTTCATGTGACTGGATGTAGTTCCACATGAATTTATTATTTACTTAGCTTTTCCAACCACCATATTACAAAGGTCATTTTTCAGACAGATTTTAGCGGTTGCTTTGTATCACGGTCTGAAATTAATGGGTCAAGTTTATATAGCAATTTTTGATGTCACTAACAATCAAATAGTGAATGTATTATTGTGCGGTTGATAGAACCCTTGATATTTTAGCAACAATATTGGTGGATTTTGTGGTTTGGTTGAAATACAGCTTGAAGCAAAATGACAACTGAAACTTTATAGTAGTTTAAGATGATTTCATGAGGGCCAATTTAGTGACATGTATCGCGTTGTACTTAAATTGTATCAAAATATTAATAATAGCTCCGGAACAGGTAATATAAATCTGTACTTCAGTTGCGGACGTAAAGTAGTGTGACATTTCAGGACCAGAATGATTACTAATATTCCATGGTGCACAGTGGATTTGGAGTTCAGAATGTGGTTACCATTGTGAATTCTGACTATAAAGACGTCAGAATGTGCTCAAGAAGTCTACGCCACTAAGAGGGCGTCCATTAATTACGTGGGGTGAAAAGGGGTGGGGGGGGCGAAATCCGGTGAAATCTCACGTAGCATTTAAAACTCCTGAAGGGCAGTATAGCTAAAAAAAAAAAAAAGATCCACAAACGACGAGGATCAAGGATACCGACTTTAGGGGGGGGGGGGGGGGGTTCTCTGACGTAGGAGAGCTAAAAAAAAGGATCTAAGAAAAACTACAAGGTCGGTAGTAGTGTTGGGGAAGTCCCGTCAAAATCTCACGTCATTTTAGGGGGAGATCTCACTACGGGAGAGGTGGGGGGTTAGGGATTATGTAAAAACATCTTACGTAATTAATGGACCCCCCTAAGTGTGTAATGTTTGTAACCGTGTCTTTTGGCGTGTTACCTACATCCCGGCTTTGACGAACGCTTTTCATTGAAGATTAAAAGCCAAGGAAGCGGATGACCAAATTTTCAACCCTAATGGAGAATTTTTTCTGCTGGTCGTACTCTGAATAGTAGCATAAAATTTTATACCATAACACACTTTCAAGCGGACGAAGTCGCGGGTAACTGCTAGTATTATATAAACTGGATCAAATTATATAGTCTGGCAGCCCTGTTAGGTATACAAACAAGAAACCAAAGATTGAGAATAATTATTTCAAATAAACAAACAATAAAATTTAAAGTCGAAGGTAGAAAGTGCAGAAGTACTGACGCTTTTCCGCGGTCTAGTAAATACCATGTGCTTTAGTTAATTTTTAAAAAAGGGAAAAAAGCATGAATTTGCCATCTACCCCGAGATGTGAGGATGGAATTACTTGTTGAAGACATAAAATGTAGATATCTTAGCATAATAGATAATAAGAAAATCATTTAGGCACTTGGTGGTAAGAGATCTGAAACCTTTTTTTTATTATTAGAGAGATTGATAAGCGGATGTAACAGAGAAGAGACATTTCCCCGTGCAGCTGTTTACAATCTTCTCGTGTTTTAATCCAATTATATACCATTAGGTCATCTTCAAACGACCTAAATTCTGACTACCAAACATCAACACAATCATTCATTAGAATAGTGAACAGCAACGGTCCCAATAAACTATCCTGTGGCATTCTCATATTTACTTCTATCTCTTTTGATAAGGTATTTCCTCCTCTAATACATTTCTTTCTTGCTTCCTGTACCAAACATTTAGGATTTTCACGATGGTTATAGTGTGTATTGTACAGATAGAGAAGGAATTCCTGCAGGAGTCTTCATACTAGTAAGCACAGAGTATTACAATTCACTGGTGTTCATAAATGATAGTTACTGTGGGTAGAATTCTGGGGGTGTAACAAAAAAAATTAGGGTCCTAACATTTTTTTTTTACTTATAGCTTTACGCCTCGTTGACTTCGAGGTCATTAGAGACGGGATGGGACAGGGGACAAGGAACTGGAAGGAAGAATTCGGCCATGGCCTTTTGTAGGAAGCTTTCCGGAATTCACTTGGAGTGATTTTTGGAAACCATGGAAAACCCAAATCTGGATGCCCGGGGATTGGAACCACCGTCCTCCCGAATGCGAGGCCAGAGCGTTAACCACTCACCCACCACACTCGGTAGGGTTCTAGCTGCCTACCGTAGTGGAAGAATGAATGAATGATGAAGAGGCTCTTGGTGTGAAATTAAATTCATATTCCGAGTTCAGAATAGAGAATAGAATGGTCATCAAAACAATCGTTCATCGTCTACCCAGCAAGTAACATTTCATCTAATCCAATAGATTGAAGTTTATTTAAAACCATTTTATGGCTCACTCTGTCAAACGCCTTAGAAAGATCTAGTGCCACACTATCAACATGGCCTCCCTTGTCCATTCATCTGAAATATCTTGCATATAGCCCACCATTTGGGATTCACATGAATATCTTTTACCTAAAGCCATGTTGTCGATCTGTAAACCAGTTTCTTTCCTCACATAATTTTCTGATATAGTTGCATATCAATCTCTCCATTATTTTGCCTATCGGCCTGTAATTTTCAACCCTATTTGCCACCCCATTCTTTTATGAATCGGAACTTCTATGACTTTTTCCTGTCCTCTGGTAAGCAACAAGATTCCAGCCTTATTTCAAATAAAATTTCAAGCTAAGGTACAATATCGTATACAACAATCTTTAATACATCTATAATAATATTATGTACACCAAATCCTTTGCGTTTTTAAGCTTTCTGAATTCCTTCATAATTTCCTGATAATCTATTTCAAAATTTGTAGTTTCCTCATTTACACTTAAAGGGATACTCTCCTATAATTTATTCCCTCCCACAACAGGATGATAGTTCATAGTTTTATCATTAAACCAGTCACTCAATAGCTCTGCCCTTTTAAAATCCTCAGTAACTTCAACTCCATTCGTATCTACAATTGATTGAATATCTTCTTTTTCCACCATTTTTCTAAAATAACCATAGAAATTTTTAGTCGCGTCGTTCAATGATCTCAAGCACCAATAGTATTTTTCATAAACCCATCCTTTGCTTCTCTGTTTGTTCTTTTGAATTGCTTGTTTAGCCGTTTTAAGTATTCCCTACTGTCTTCTTGTCTCTTAACTCTGTGTTCAAGTCTGACTATCCTACTTAACTTTCTCAACTCCCTATTTTTATATGTAGATTCTGTACTTCTCTTTATTTTCTGTTTTGGAATAAACATTTCCTCCTCCTTTTGTATTTTCTCCTTAAACTCTTCCGATTTCGCCTCCACTGTACTTGTGCCATCCTTCCATTTGCTGAACCTTTTCCTGAAATATTTCTTCAAATATCACTTTGTGCCTTTTTATAATTATACATATTCCCCCCTTCTGTTTTGGTCACTGGTTTACTGAATCCCATAATATCCATAAGTACTGCAATGTGATGACTTATGCCTTCAGTTACCTGACACCCTACAAGATTTTCATTAGGCTTAGTTAGAAAGATATCCAATGTGTTTCTCTCGAAGAACCTCATCTTCATAATTCATTCTTCCGCTACGGTAAGTAGCCAACACCCCGATTTTTTCTTTTTCATCATCCCAAAAATCAACCTACAGTAACTCATCTTCATAATCTAAAACACTAAAGAACTGTAGTAAACTTTGTTAACCATAATGAATACCCCCTCCACCAATGGCCCCTGTATTTCTTCGACACACACTGTAACAATCAGGGCAAACCTCCTTGTCTAATAATCTTTCTTTTAACCAAGATTCTACCCATATAATCACTTGTGATTCATGTATCTCTAATAAGTTTACAAATTCTATTAGTTTGCTCATCATACTTCAACAGTCCGCCAATAACACTCTATTTTTTTTTTTTTTGGCTTTGTGGTATTTCAGCACTATTTTCAGTTGTAGCCGATTCCGTCATTTTTTCAACACCTTCACCTCTTTCCTTGGTATTTGGGTTATTTCCCATCATGTATCTACAATTAGAGTCCCTTTAATCACTAATTTTTATCCTCTCACCAACAGCCGCTATTCTAAAAAAAGGCACATTCCTGACCGCATTATTTAATTTTAATTTAATTTAATTCCAATAGAGCACAGGATCCGGTGGCAATTTCCCTACACACACATCTTCCCCCTTTCCTGCACCCACCTACATTTGCCCTCTACAAATTTTATCTTTAAATTCCTTCAAAGTTTTCGGTAAATTATTCATCATGTCTCTTGGTAACTCATTCCAATCCCTGACACCCTTAACTAAAAAAGAGAATCTTCCCACACCCTTGTGCCTGAAATCGAGTGCCAGCTTGTGGTCATGGTCATCTTTTCCCTTAAATGCACTACTTTTCATACCTATTGCAATATCTTTCCATGCCTCATCACCAGTATATGCCCTGTACACTCCCATGACCCTCCTCATCCTCCTCCTGTCTTGCAATGAATCCCATTCCAGCTCCTTTATCATATCCGTCACTGATTGCATTCTGCGATAATTTCCAGAAACAAATCTAGCAGCCCTTCTTTGCACCCTCTCCAACTCCTGTATTTGGTACGTAAAATGAGGGTCCCATACTACACTACCATATTCGAGCAATGGTCTGACCAAAGTTTTGTAACCCAATTCCTTGACTTCTCTCGTACATCCCCTCATCACTCTCTCCAACAAGTGCAGAACTTTGAAACCTTTTCCTACCACCTATCCTATGTGTCCTGCCCAGTTAAGTTTGTTATCAAAAGTAATTCCAAGATATTTGCATTTCAAGTCTTCAGCAAGCAATTCTTTCCCCACCTTATATTCATAATTAACCTTTTGTTTGTTATTTGTGTATCTAATAAGCTGACTCTTCTTTGCATTTATCTTCATTCCATGTTTACCAACCCAATTAGATATCCTGTCTAGATCACCCTGCAACTGTTTACAATCCTCTATCGTTTTGATTCTTTTATACAGCATTATGTCATCTGCAAACAATCTAATTTCAGATAGTAAACAATCAACACAATTATTCATTAGAATAATGAATAGCAATGGTCCCAATACGCTACCCTGTGGCACACCCATTTTTACTTCCACTTCTTTTGATACTACATTTCCTACCGTAACTTTCTGTTTTCTACCTTTTAAAAATTCTTCTATCCAGCAAATGACTTTCTTATCCACTCCAATGGTTTTTACCTTATTTACTACCATTTTATGGCTTACTCTGTCAAACGCCTTAGACAGATCTAGTGCTACACTATCAATTTGGCCTCCCTTGTCCATTTCATCTGAAATATCTTGCATATATCTCACCAACTGAGATTCGCATGAATATCCTTGCCTGAAACCAAGTTGCCTGCTTGAAAACCAATTAAGTTCCTCACATATATCACTCTATTTCTCACCCCTCCCTTATGTACCGGTACTACTATTGCACTTTTCTAGTCCTGTGTTAAGCAGCAAGTGTCTAGACTCAATTTAAATAATATTTCAAGATAAGGTACAATGTCACATCCGGCTATCTTTATGATATCTGTAGTAATATTATCTTCACCAGCCCCTTTATGTTTTTTCAGCTTTCTTATTTCCTTCATGATTTCCTCAGGATGGATATCAAATTTTTTACTATCGTCATTTCTAATTGTGTTGTTAAGCTCGTTCTCCGAATTAGACCTTCCTGTTTCTGATTCATTGTCCCTAATGCTTTCACTGAACCAGTTACTTAAAATCTCTGCCTTTTTCAAATCGTCAGTAACTTCTTCTCCATCCTTATCTATAAGTGTCTCTACATCCTCCCTTCCCCTCAGTTTCCTGATATAGCCATAGAAATTTCTAGATGCATCAGTCAATGGTCCCCTGCACTGACAATACTCTTCATAAACCCATCTTTAGCCATTTTCTTTGCTGTTATTAAGTCCTTGTTTAGTTGTTTTAAATATTCCCTACTACCTTGCTGTCTCTTAACTCTGTTATGTTCTTTTCTTACCAACTTCTTTAACCTCCTCCCTTCCCTATTATAGTACATAGGTTCTCTACTTCTCTTTATTTTTTGCTTTGGAATAAATTTTTCTTCCCCCTTTCTTATTATCTCCTTGAACTCTTCCCACCTTGACTCTACTGTACCTGAGCCTTCCTTCCATTTGCTGAATTGTTCTCTGAAATATCTCCTCAAATTTGAAACCTGTGCCTTTTTATAATTGAACCCATTTCCCCCTTCAATTTTGGCTGCTGGTTTACTGAATCCTCTAATATCCATCAGAACTGCTTCATGATCACTTATTCCTTCAGTTACTTGGTACCTCAAAAGGTTTTCATCGGGCTTAATTAGAAATATATCCAAAATATTTTGTCCCCTAGTGTTTTGCTCAACCACTTGTGTAAATCCTTCTTCCCTTATTAAGATATTTGCAAATCTTTGTTCCCTTGTGTTATTTATCTTATTCCCTTCCCAGTTTACACCTGGTAAATTTAAATCCCCGCCGATGATGATCATTCTATTCTCACCTCTGAAATCTGAGTATGAATTTAATTTCTCCCCAAGAGCCTCATCCTCTTCTGTCATTCTTCCACTGCGGTAAACAGCCAACACTCTGATTTTTTCTTTTTTATTACCCCAGAAATCTACCCCAAGTAACTCATGGTCTTGATCTAAGAAATCCAGTGAACTGTGGTAGTTTTTGCTAACTAGTATGAAGACTCCTCCACCAATTGCTCCTCTATCTCTGCGGTACACTCTGTAACCATCAGGAAAAACCTCACTGTCTAGTACTTCTTCTTTTAACCAACTCTCTACCCCAATTATTACTTGTGGTTCATGCATCTCTATTAAGTTTGCAAATTCGATTACTTTGTTCATTATACTTCTACAGTTTACCATTAACACCCTTACTACTGGCTTTACATTTTCAGAATTTATCTCCTGTTTCCCACTTTTACCGCAGTCAGTTATTGTTTCAGCCATTTCATCGATTTCTTTAATATCTGTGACTTTCCCCATCGCGAATCTGCAATCAGTATTACTTTGATAATCTATTTCTGTCCCTTCACCAGCAGCACCTAACCTAAAAAAGGCACAGTCCTGACCCCATCATCACTGGAAACGAGCTCCCTCACTGCTTTAGCTAACAACTCAGAAAGTACTCCCTTCCCCCTTCTATTTAGGTGTAGGCCATGCCTAGTGAAACCCCATCTACCAATGGTGTTCACAGGCACAACCCCCAACACAGAACTAATGCCTTTCCCAAGTAGCACTTCCGTTTCCACATTAACCCGCCTCACAGCATAGTTCAATTGTGGCCGGTCATGGCAACTTAGGTCCTGCATGAGCTCCACCCTGGTATGCTGTGCCTCCTTCACCACCTTCCACAGGTCACTCTCTATACTATAACCCGCGTTTGTATCAATACTATTTCCCGCACCTCCCACTATCACTACTCTATCATCCTTAGTGAAACTCCTACAAAGGGAACCTATATCCTCTATTACCTGGCCTAATGTTGCACTAGGTTTGAAAAAGCTTGTGACCTGATATCCTGTACCTAACTCATCCTGCAGAAGAGGGCCTACACCTCTCCCATGGCTACTACCTAGCAGCAGAACCCTTTTTTTCCTATTCTTGCCCTGCACGCCCTTATTCCTAAAGGTCTGCTGCATCTTACCTACTCCTAGTCCTACATCTACATGAGGCTCTTCTCCTCCGGACTCTGGCAACAGGTCAAACCTATTTTTTCCCACAATTACTGAAGTGTCTGGCTTGTTCATCCTGTTAACCATGATTCTCCTACGACCTGTTACCAGCTCCCACCCATCCTTATCAACTTCCTCCAACCCACTATCTCTACTTTCTGCCTCTACAGCTTGAGCCTCGACAAGCTCAGCCCCCACAGGCTGTGCCTGTGCAGTCTGAGCCTCCACAGGCTGAACCTCCACAGGCGAGGCCACCACAGACCACGCCTGCAGAGGTTGAGCCTCCACAGGACGAGCCTCAAGAACCCTGATCCTTTCACGCAACTCCCTAATCGTTTCGCCCATCTCCCACATCCTATCATCCCAAAGACACAGTGAACAAAACCATGGGAGAGCCTCATTTATTTCCCCCGTTTCCACTTCCCCACATGCCCAGTGAAACCACTTCTTACACCAACTACAACCCATCCCCTTCGCAACGTACCTACGACAGGCGCCACAGTTTCCAGTCATGATTTTCGCAAATACTTCAACCTTATTCTAAACAAACCTTAAATTTATTTGATAAAGTAGTCTTGTAAAGTTTATACTATATTTTTTTAACGTTTTTTTACTAAAAATGATAGGCGCTATACTCGACTAACTGTTGAATTGTTATATATATTTAATTTTATTGAAGATTTATGAAAAACGACTAGGTAATTAAACTACTTAAGAGCCAATGAATAAAACTTAAGCTAATGGATTTCGAAACAAACTTAAGATGGTAGGTCGATACTATTTAGTGCTAATGTGGATAACAACTATTTTGTTACTTATGAAAGTTAAAAAATAAATAAAGGTGGACATTTTTTATAAATATATATATATATATTTGATGGCAATTAAACACTATCGATAGTCGATCTTAACGATGATGTAACCTATGGTAACCTATGTGAGTAACTAAATGCTATATATGAATACTTATGTTTATTATTTATTGTTTCCAGTTGATTTTATTACTATTCCGGAACTAATTAATTAAGACACTGTGTTATTTTAAACCTAATAATGCCTTAATATAGGACAATACAGAAAGCTTTAACAATCGAAATTCAAACTAGTGATTTGAACTATTTTTGAGGGTATATAAGAAATTTAACACTACAAAATAACTTAAACTACTATTTTTACCTATGCTATAGTATTATAGTAATCTAACTATCAAGGTTATGCTAAGTTTAATCCAATGAAAGGTGCAATAACTAGCAATAACTTTAACAACAATGACGCGAAATTTAAAAATTGATATTTATGGTGTAATCTTAAATAATTCTTCTTGCTAGCAATAATTCTAAGAGTTTAGATGATAATTAAAGATTTTAAAATAATTTAGTCTACAAAAACTTAGCTGATGAATGCAAAATCGCAGTTTGATGAGCAGCTCTCGACAGACACAGCCAATCGATCGCACAACCAGAGATTATAACTGGAAGTGGGCTACCTTACAGTTTTGACTGATAACTGAGAAATTACTCTCTTCCCCCTTCCATTTTCACAGCACATGTGGAAATATGCCGTTGGTTAACACTGAATTGTCTAAAATTTTATTTATACTAATATCGGTCTACACGTTACTTTAAATAAATAAATAGTTTCAAGTTGGTCATTACGCCTCTGTCGTAGTTGCACTTACTGTAAAAAGTGTAATCGGAACTTGGAGTTAACCAACGTGTTTCACGTAAGCAAAACAAAGCTTTCATAGGTGGACGGCGAATCGTACCGACGACATGAACTTCCACAGTGGTTTATTATTCACTAAGCTTTTTACAATAATACTACGGCTAAATCTATTAAGAGCTGAGAAAGATCCAATTCCAAACCATCTGGCCTCTCTTGTCCATTTTATCCTAAATATGTTTCGCACTCACTGACATTCACACGAATAATCTGACCTAACTACGTGCTGCTGAATTATCAATTACTTCTTTTCCTCACAGATTTTTCTAACTTAATTGGCTATTCAACCTTTAATCAACTTGCCCACCAATGTAATTAAACAATTGGGTCCTAGAGCAATAGTTCTGAATATCTGAAACGTAATGCAGAACATCAATGGTGATTTATATTTTCAAAGGGTTAGTGCGTTCCATGGAGGGAGGAAAATTGTGGAGGCGACGCAAGGGACCTTCTCCACGCACTCGAGTGAAGTCGGGTACAAAGAAGTGGGTTGTGGAGGTCGCCAAATTGGATTCCCTAGAACCACGGGAAATGTTTACAACCACCTTGAGTGAATCATACGATAGCTATGGCACCGCACTTTGATGATGGATTATTATGTAATCCGACGAGCAAAACCGAAAGTAAAGAATAAAATTTTCGATATCTTCCTTAGATCTCCATATATGCTGTCTTCAAATTCAGTTGGTTATGCTGGGATGCGGCCTGGACGTGAAGAGTAGGTGTTTTATTTTTCACTACCGCTTGTGGTTAGGTTGAAACGTAGCCTAGACCAGAAAAAATTTCCAGGGCACAAGGAACTATACCTTAACTAATTTTTGATAGTCGATATCTCGAGAACTAAAAGAGATATTAAAAAATGTTATTTTTGATTTTCGATTTTTTTTCGTCGATTTGCATGAGAATAAATCATCAAATTGCATCACCACGGTTATGATAGTGCTGCTCACCTCAGCACATAAAATTTATTGTAAACTACATACTTTCAACACTCGTTTACAATAAGGCTTGCTTATTATGTGAAAAGTAGTAAGATATTCTGATTTTCTACACTACCTACACCAACAAATATTTGAGAATAACGACATCCTATTGAGAGCAATGAAAAAAAATTATAATGACAGGCCCTACTGTTGCAGATCCTATTAAACGCTTCATGAACAATAATTACAAGGCGATTTACTTATGAATCGATATTCGAGGTTGTTTCCTATCCGGTCTGTTTGTACAACCGTATGCAAAACAAGCTGGAATTATTAAAAACTTTGAAATATTAGAAATATTTGCAGCAGCAAATACAGTGCAAATAGCTCAATGTTTTGGGAAATCTATTATTGCCGCCGTGCATCGCAGTAGGAGCCAAGTATTTAACAGTTGCTTCACAAATTTAGCGGTATTTCGACTCCTCTCTTTTCCTTCCACTTGGTGCGTACTATGCATGGAAAAAAGAGAAGACTTTTCTTTGAGCCATTTTACCATGAAGCAAAGTAAATCCTCAATTGTATGCGCTGTGTAGCCATGAAGGAAGGAATATTCCTTCCTCCATGTGTTTAGTTAACTCGTTGTGCATATACTTCCACAAAGTTTATCCTAGTAGTGAACTCTTTTATCGATGTAGTATCTCTGGCAAAGTGTTTGTTTTGGTTAAAGTGTGTTTTTGTACGTATTTTTTTCTGCCAAATGCCTTAGTGAGTTTTATGTATTATCGACATGCTAAGCTCGAAGTTTGAAAACATTGAAATATTAAATTGTAACTGTTAAAACAGTAAATCATGCCAGTCCTATGCTCTTCTGGGTGTGGAGGAAAGGCTGTTTTGAAGGTTAGCCCTATTTCTGACACCCTTAGTTTTCTCTGTAGATATTGATATTTATGGTTAAATGAGATCTGGCTGTGACTCATAATCTTTCTGTACGTTCCTTCTACAGTTCATTTAGAATTTTTGTCTCAATTTTGTTTGATTTGCACTTTCTTTACACAACAAGTAATTTGGAAGTCAAAAGTTTTCAATAACTGATGAATCTTATGCCCGTGTGACAATTTCTCTACACATCTAGCTACAGATTTTCAAGTTAAAATAATTCTCTGGTAAAGGTAAATTTTTCGGGTCTACTGGAGATAGCGATTCCACTACAACAACATATAGTAATATCGTTGGAATACTGATGTAGTCAGTCGCAAGACGTATTATTATCAAGCAGTAATTCCGTTGTAATACATCCTGGACCATTATTTTCAAGCACAAATTAGGTTGTAATACAGCCTGGACCAGTATGAAACCGTTAAATGTACTTAGGGAAGAATTTATAGTGGAGTCTTGCGTTTGACCACTGCAGTATTATGAAGACAACTCCTGGCGGAATCGCGATCTCCAGTAATCCCAATTTTTCAACTCTTCCCTTGTTAATTTGTCCCATTTCCTGGTTTCGGTAGGTACAGATAAAAAAATTCTCATTGTCTTATGCTTGAAATCATATCCTTGTCGGTGACTATAATAATTTCATTACTTTCACAGCCTAACACTAATTCTAAGCCCAACATCCTTATATAAATCCAGTGGAGGGGAAAAGATGACCACAATAATAAACTAATACTTGATTTAAAGGATAACTGATTGGTAAAATATTATTTGTAGTTAAAACAGTCAGAGGCGCTGAAAGATAGAGTGCTGGAGTTCTGAGAGAAGTGCTAAACGATTGGTCTCAAATATTGATTTTTTTTTCAAAATGTAGGTGTGGATGAAAATTACCCATGGGGAAAATGCTCAGTCTTATTTAATCAGTATTAGAAATAGGCATAATATAAAACTATACACACCAAGTGGGCTCTTCACTTGTAGCGTATACATTATGACTGTTAGAAAAAAATTACTAACCTCTTGAAATCTGGAAAGTTCCTTCTCAGAGCGTAAATGTTTTTTCTTGAAAGGGATCGTACAAAAAGTTTAAACACTGCAATGCTCAGTGTGTTAGTGAGGGGTCCAAACAGCATTGGAACATATCTACGATCGGTAAAAACAAAATGCTGGCATTGGAACCTTACTTGATTTTTTTTCTCTTAAATAACTACAAAAGAAGTTATTATTATTATTTTTTTTTTTAAATATTAGCCTGTTAAATGTGATATAGCTGTCATCACATTCAATTGTGGTGGAAACACTACATCACTATTCTGTGTTCAGAAGTGTGATATTTAAAAGTTTGCAACTTCTTTAATGATAACTATTCAGGAAAATGAATGAGAGCATATTAAAAATTTGCACTCTAATGGTGATCTGGAATGGGATTCACTGGAAGACAGGAGGAGGGTGAAGAGAGTAATGGGAGTGTACAGGGCATATATTGGTGATGTCACACGGAAAGATATTGGTGTAAGAATTAGTAGTGCATGGAAGGGAAAAATGACCATGACCACAAGCTGTCACTTGATTTCAGGCACAACGGTGTGGGTAGATTTTCTTGCGTAGGAAAGGGTGTCAGGAATTGAAATAAGTTCCGAGAGAAATGATGAATATTTTATGAAAAAGGCTGAAAGAATTTAAATTTGAAATCTTAAGAAGGGAAAAATAGGTGGGTATAGCAATGGGGGAAAATCATTGTGTAGGGAAATTTTCCCTGGAGCATGTACTCCATCACTATTGAATTAAATTTTTAATCAGTGGCTGTTCGAGTGTAGTATTCCAGCTCCTATATTGCATCGGTTAATGATCAAGCTGCTCATCTTTGTATTTGCCAAACTGAATTAATTATTAGGTTATTCTTCGTCTTTTTTTTTATCATTCCATGTCTACCTAAATATCCTGTTAAGTTATCTCTGTAGTTGTCCAAAATCTTCTCACTTTAATCTTAAGACACATTGTATGGCACATGCAAACTACTAATCTTTTTACTGTAGGGTCAACCGGGGCTAATATGATACACTAAAAAAAGTGAGGCTAATGTGATACGGTTGAATAAAAGAAATTTCCTTGATGCCTAAACTCTTGAAAAAATAATTTTTCCATACTTTATTTCTTACTCTAATAACCTACATAACAAATATAAATTTTATTTGAAATATAAGAGTAAAAAAAAATTAAACTTTAAACTAACCTTTTTTTCCCCTGAAAAACTTTTCTACGCCAATTTGAAACTTTTACTGCCATACGTCTGTGTGTTGTGATAAGCTTATGTTTATTAATTTACCACATTCAGAATGAAATGGGCTATTGTTTGACACTTTAAGACCTTTTCTACCTCCTTCTTTTTTTTTTTTTAAAATATAACCTTTAAAACTTGTGGGGCTAAAGTGATACACATCGTGGGGCTATTGTGATACGCATAGTGGGGCTAATATGATACAGTTGTAAGTATTCCTATTGTGTAGCCTGCCCTTTAAATATAAATTTATGATGGTGCACAAGCTGTAAAATGAATGAAGGGAATCCCTGATGTTAAGAAAGATGTGGGCCTAAAGCAAAGGATTCATGAAAGAGGAAATAATATTGAGAGTAATGAAGTTGATAAGCAAATGATAATTTAAACTCTAACTGTGTCAAATTGGAAAAAGAAATTATGAGTTTAAAACCTACAAAGAGTTCTTTTGAAGATGATTGCTGTGATAAAAGTAGTGACAGCCATCTATCAATTACTGAACTCTCAGACAAGTCATTAAAAATTTCTTGATGGAACAAGAAGCAGTAGAACCTGTTGTATACATAACTCCAATCTATCAAGAAAACATAGAAAAGACTGCTGTGTTCTAGTTGATGTTAAAGGAGGACCTACAAACTCAACACATTTTAAAATTGACTGCCAAATAAATAATATAGATGACGAAGAAGTTGACATTACAGTACAAGGACTGCGAAGCTGCAATGACGTACACTCTGACTTTTATTGTAAGGAAAATGACATTTTCTTTATAGATTTCATAGACATGATTACAGTTTTGCCTTTTCAAACAGTGATTTATAAAAGAAAAATAACCTATTTATTTCCTGCTCCTATAGGAGTTAAATACAATTAATTTGACACAGTTGAAAAGTTGTGCAATAACTAAGGTGAAAATTAAAACATTTATTCTGTGTTATATTTTTCACTTTTATATTGTTTTTTGCTTTGGAAAGTTCATAAAGTAGTTCTAAATAATTTTGTTGGTCATTATTTTCCCCCATAGTAAGTATTTTTTATATTTTTACCATTATAAATAGTGCGACGTTTTTAGGAATTAGCGTTGAAAATAATAAAAAAATCCATAACTTGATTTCTAGTAAAGATAAAAAATTGAAAAAAAAATAGGGGTGATACATTAGCCTCTATGGTGTATCACTCAAGCTCTTTTATTTCTGTGCAGCTAATAGCAACTGTATTAACACACTGTATCACAATAGCCCCATACCTGTATCATATTAGCCCCAAAGGCTGGGGCTAATATGATACAGAGTTTTTATTTTTTTTTCTATCTTAGGCACACTCTTAGACCATTTTTTAATGCATAAATGAATAAATCACATAAAATTACATATTATTGCATATTTTACAACAGTAAATCAATGTTAGTTTAAGAGGTAAGGTTAAAAGTTTGATTTTTTGTATCAGAATAGCCCCGGTTGACCCCTATACAAACAACAAAATCATGCTGATGTTCAATAAACTACTGTCTGGGGTCACTGCTCTTATTTCTCTCTCTTTTGATAGCATGTTTTTAGAGTCTTCAGTTTGTACATCTAAGAATCAGAAGGTTAAAGAGGCTAGTAAGATGAGAACACAACAGAGTTAAGAGACAGAATGGCAGTAGGGAATACTTAAAACAACTAAACAAGCAATTAATAAGAACAAAGATAGAAGCAAAGGATGGGTTTATGAACATTATTATTGGTGCAGGAGGACCAATGAACGATGCATCTAGAAACTTCTATGGCTATATTAGAAAAGTGAAGGGAAGGTATTCAGACTATTGTAGATAACAGTGGAGTTGAAATCACTGAGGATTTTAAAATTGCAGAGATATTGAGTGATACAACCAGGGACAATCATCCTTTGATGGGAGGGAATGAATCGGAGGGGTCTCTCCCTAAAAGTATAATTGATGAAACCACAAAATTTGAAATAAATTCTCAGGAAATTATGAAGGAACTCAGAAAGCTTAAAAATGTAAAGGAGTGGGTGTGGATAATATTACTACAGATTTATTAAAGATTGTGGGATACGATATTGTACCTTATGTTGAAATTTTATTTAAAATGAGTTTAAAGTCTTGCTGCTTACCAGAGGATTGGAAAAGAGCAATAGTAGTACCACTTCATAAAGGAGGGCTTACAAATAGGGTTGAAAATTACAGGCCAATTAGTTTGACATCAGTGATATGCAGAATTATGGAGAGATTGATATACAACTATATAAGAAATATCTGTGAAGAAAGAAACTGGTTTTCAGATCGACAACATGGCTTTAGGCAAGGATATTCATGTGAATCCCAGATGGTGGGGTATATGCAAGATATTTCAGAAGAATTGGAAAAGGGAGGCCAAGTTGATAGTGTGGCACTAGATCTTTCTAAGGCATTTAATAGAGTGAGCCATAAAATGGTTTTAAATAAACTGCAATCTATTGGATTGGATGAAAAAGTTACTTGTTGGGTGGAGAAATTCTTAAAGCCAGAAAGCAAAGTGTTAGAGTATGAAGTACATTATCAAAAGAGGTGGAAGTAAATATGGGAGTGTCACAGAATAGTGTATTGGGACCATTGCTGTTCATAATTCTAATGAATGACTGTGTTGATGGATTATGGTCAGAGTCTAGGTATTTTGCAGATGATATAATGGTGTACAATAGGACCAAAACAGGTGAAGACTGTGAACAGCTGCAGGGCGACCTGGATAGAATATCTAATTGGGTTGGTCAGTATGGAATGAAGATAAATGCCAAGAAAAGTCAGCTTATTAGGTACACAGATAAACAACAAAATTTTAATAATTACGATCATAGGGTGGTGACAGAATTGCTTGTTTAAAGCTTGAAGTGTAAATATCTTGGCAGAATAGTTGATAACAAACTCAATTGGGCAGAGCACATTGGTCAGGTGGTAGGAAAAGGTTACAAAATCCTTCATTTATTGGAGAGGGTGATGAGAGGATGTACCAGAGAAGTTAGAGAGTTGGGTTACAAAACTTTGATCAGACCATTGGTTGAATATGGTAGTGTAATTAGGGACCCAAATTAGTGTGCAAAGAAGAGCAGCTAGATTTGTTTGTGGAAATTATTGCAGGACCCAGTCAGTAACTGATATGCTGGGTTGGGACTCTTTGGAGGAAAGGAGGAGGGTGAAGAGAGTGCTGGGAATGTTCAGGGCATATGTTTGTTGGTGATGGAGCTTGGAGGGATATTGCTCAAATAATTAGGAATAGTGCATGGAAAGGGAAAGGCGACCATGACCACCAACTTGCACTCGATTTCATGGATAAGCTAGTGGGAATACTTTCTTTTGTTGGTAACAGTGTCAGGGTTTGGAACAAATTATCAAGTGCAATGATGAATAATTTTCCAAAAACGCTTAAGGAGTTTAGAATTAAAATTTGTAAATCATAATAGTAAATGGGGAGGAATTTAACATTCCAATTATAAAAGAAATTAAAAAAAATATGTGTCTAAAAAAGGGGAAAGTGGATGACTGGTGGATTTGCTACCGGAGTGTTAGCTCCATCGCAATTAAATTAATAATAATAACAACACAGCTTGATACATTGAGAATACCACCATTCTGTGACTCGCGTGTTCTCATAATCACAGTGCTGTTACCTTAGTCACCATCATATTATGGCTCACCATCTTGGTTACTTTAGAGAGAGATTTAAAGCTCAGTATCAGTTTAGTCTCCCTTGTCCATTTAATCTGAAATAACTTATTCACAGCCCAAATGCTCATCAATAATCTCTCCTAAATCCATATTGATGTTTTGAAAACTAGATATTCTTAATGTGGTTATTTATAAAGCCTTCCATTTGATTATTTTCATACCTAACTCTTTGGTGCAACCAGTTGGTCTGTAGTTCTTAGCTCAGTTTGTTTATCCTACTTTTCTGAATTACTACTACTACACTCATCCTGGTTTTCTGCTTAGCTGAAAGTCTACTTTATCATTCATTTCTGATATCTTGTAGATTTGTAGAATCTATTGCTGGTTTTATAATTCTGTATTTGTAGTGCAAACTGAAATATTATCACAATAAATGTGTATTACATTATTTGCTGGGAAATCCGTAAAGGTAGTTCATCCACCTACATGACAGAATTTCAATTTGCAACTCAATCTGACGTTGTTGTGGCTGCTGTATTTTTTTTAAAACCAGCAATCTACCTGGTTGATATTACCTACAGTTTCATATAGTATTTGAATTTTAAGCTTTTCTTGAATTCGTCAAAGGCAATTTTAAAGGGTCTAAAAATTCTGTCAAGTGTGTCATTATGCTTTAAAAAAATTCAGAAGAATTAAATAGGCTGATATGAAACTTTTTAACATCTTAATTTACTTTTATTCCTCTGTTTACTAACATTCCAGTGACATTATTTCCATTTTATCCAAATTTTCTGAAGATTGCATTACACTAGATTGCATAAATTTCTTCACTTATTTGTTCCATTTCCAATTTAAGTTTACTCAAAGTTACCTATACTAAGAGAAAAGTGGAGGGAGGTCTGCTATTACTGTAATCTTCTGGTTGGATATTTTGTCAGTTGATGACTAATTGACAAGATGCTTGATTGGAGAGTGGGTTGCCAGCTTTAATTTCAGCAACTGCGGTCAGAAATTTTATTTCCTCCTTGTCAAAACTCACTTTGTATGTGGATCACTTCAGTTGATTAAACTGCAATTGCCACATAAATTCTAGGAGTTTTAAAGAGTGCTTAAGATTCTTCCAGAGCTGTAAAGTACTCATTTTAATTTTTAAGATTCAATTTAACATTTGCACATCTTAATGTCTCTCCAAATATTATTCCAAATACAGTACTGAGCAAGTTTATTAACTGGTGACTAGTTGAATTTTGAAATGCTCAAAATTGTAAGTAGCTGTGATTGGATTAGGGTACTTGACCAAAAAGTTAATTGTTTTTTTTTTTTGGTCATGATTAGATATGAAGAAAAGAAAGGCTCTGTCATTTAGTGGAAAATGAAAATATGACATGCATTCACATACAGGTTGGCTGCTAGTAGTTGACCCTATCTGCAGGTGGGAAAACACTTCTTTTATATTCAAGAAGGTTTCCAGTAAGTTGATCGGACAGGACATCTGTGCATTTTTTTGCATCATTAAATTTTACTCTTTTGAATACACTTTGTACTGTCTAAGGGAGCACCCAATAATTGTGAAAGTTTTTTTTCTTAAATTTGCACCCTTCCCCTTCATGAGATCTGGTAGAACCCCTTCCCCCAACATGAATTTGACCTTATAATTTTGAAGACTTTTTTAAAGAATATAACTCTACTGTTGTTTGAATGGTGCCAATCTCAAATAAAGAGTTGATGTGAGATTTTTTTCCTCCCTTTAATTGAAATTTTGCCCCCCCTTTTTTTTGAGCACATCTAATTTAATGGACACCTAAAACTTCAGAAATAACATTTAGTTTCTGTATTAATTCTTATTGCAGTTATTGACTTTAAATGTTTGTAGTAAATAGTTTATTCCTTTGTTGTATCTTTTATATGTGATTTATTTATAGTAAGTGATTAAAACTTGTTATTTTGCAGAGACCAAAAACTGGTGATGCCCTGTGCAAAGAATGTTTCTTTTCAGCCTTTGAGGCTGAGGTACATGACACAATTGTCAGTGCTAAACTATTTAAGCCTGGTCAGTTTGTTGCTATAGCAGCATCAGGTGGAAAAGATTCAACAGTTTTAGCATACATTTTGAAGTTGCTGAATAAAAAACACAACTATGGTTTGAAATTGGTATTGTTATCAATTGATGAAGGTATAACAGGTGTGTAATATTGAATACTTGCTACCTTTGTCTAATAAGTTATTATGAATATTAGTTTATACCTATAATAAATCAATGAGGTTAAAGAAGTATCTACATTAATGTTTTTTTTTCTCTAGAGTGTAAACAAGAAATCACTCAATTTTTAAATTTTGGCAGTTTTTTGACTGTGTTTCACAGAAAAAGTATTTGATAAATTTTCTTTGGGTTTCATTGTACACCCCACGATCCAAGAGGTATGTTTTTTCTTGATGGGATGCTGCGAGTCTGAGAAATAAAGAAAAAATCATCCACAAATTTAATTGTTCTGTAGTGAAACTGTCCATCTAATATTCTGATGCCTTTTTACTTTCATCAGTCTTTTGACTGGTTTGATGTAATCCTCCATCCCTTCCTATCTTGTGATAACCTCTTCATCTCAACATACCTCTTACACCCTGCGTCCTCAATTATCTGCTTCACATATTCTAATCTCTGTCATCCTCTACTGTTCTTACTGTCATCTGTTCCCTCCATTAACATATTATCCAATCCCACATGTCTCTTCTTTCTGTAAGACTCTTCCACAAAATTCTTTTCTAACCCATCATTTCCAAAACTCATTCATTTTGTATTTTATCTATCCATCTAATTTTCAACATCCTTCTATAGCACAATTTTTAAATACCTTAATTTTTCTTCTTTCTGGTGTTCCTAAAGTCCAAGCTTCACTACCATAAAGTACTGTGCTCCACTTGTAGAGTTTTAAAAGTTATTTCGAAGTCCTAGATCAATATTTGAAAATAGAAGATTCCTTTTTTCATGAAGGCTTTTTTTTTTTTTTTTTTTTTTTTTTTTTGCTGTAGCTATTCTGCTTTTGACAACATTCCTGCTTCGGCCATCAGTTGTAATTTTATTTCCCAAGTAGCAGCATTTACTTCCTTTTCTCATCACATCAAATCCTATTTTCATATTTAATGTACTCGTATTGGTATTATTTCTGCTAAATGTCATCACCTTTGTCTTGTTTTGATTTATCCCTTCAGTAACTTCTCAATATCCTCAGCCTGTTCTGCTATCAAGACCATGTCATCAGCAAATCGTAGGATATTAATTTTTTTTCTTCTTGAATACTTGTAGCACATGCAAATTTTTCTTTCACTTCCTTTGTTGCTTCCTCTACATACAAATTGAATATTAATGGGGATAGACCTTAGCCTGATGCTAAACATCAGTTATTTCTCACAGTCAAAATATTTATTGCGACTGGATGCAACACTTTCATTCTGCATGTGGCTGTGTTGGTGGCGAAGCTTGTATGAGCTCAGCCACATGTTTCTGTTTATTTGACAAAGGGTTAGCACTGAAATATTGTGTTTTTTGTATTTGTATATTATTTCGTATTGCTGCTGCCCTCCTCCATTCAACTTTGGTGAGGGTTGGGTATAATTTATCTTTCCTTTACACATAGGTAGTATTAATTTGTAAGTGAAGGAAAATAGGTAGGGATAAGAACTATAAATCCATCAGTTTGTCTTCAGTGATGAGAAAGATGTTTGAGAGTTCTGTAGCCCAACATTTGCAAGCTCACGTTGAATTACTCTGCAAGAGTGCAGTCTCTTGTTGTTGGAATGCCTGGTATCTTCTCAGTCTGATGCACTTTAATCTTCTGTTCACCATAACGAGGTCATGCACCCTGCCCAAATTTCCTTGAGTAATCTTCATGAAAGTTCTGTGGTATTATTTAATAATGCCACAATTTTCTTTCTCATGCCAGCTGCTCATAAAAAAATTCCAGTATGTTGTAATTTTGCACAGTATTATATAAAAAAGCATACTGTGCAGTTGTATTAAGGTTGTGAAATTTAATTCATTTGGGCAGGTCATGAACTTATGGCATAGTACTCTGATACTGGTACCAGTGCTGCTGTAGCTTACCTTGAATACAGTCTGCTCTGCTATGTTTCATGGCTTGAAACTATCGCTGATGACATACATCGTACATTTCATGCAAGTAGTATAGCAGAATCTTGTCAGTACATATTTGCATTCCTGTTAAATTATGGATTTAAGATTCTATTGACAGTTATGTGCTTAATTTGTTATTTGAGCCTCGTACTATAGAATTGGTCTCCTCTCCATAAGAAAACTAAATGCTTCTCTGTATTGTGACTTTTAGAAATTAATTGTATTTATTCTTACTGACTTGTGGCCTACTTAGGAAATGAAAAAGAATGAAAACTGGAATTATCTATAAACAGATCATCAAAGTTTTTCGTGTTTTTTATTGCAGTTGTTTGGAAAATAAAACCATCTCTTACCTTCTTTGAGAGAGTGATGCAACTAAGGAAAATGGAAGCGGCTTCTAGGCGATATAAATAAGAAAAGAAAGGGAAATTAACCCACCACATACCAAAGTGGACGGATGCAATGAGAGAACACTAATGCTGACAAACAAACAACACAATATTTCGGCATATGCCTTGCTCACAAATAGAAGAAACGGGCCATTAGGCTCGGAATGTGTGTGCACACCGAACGTTACCTAATGACTAACCGTGTTGTGGTGAGGGGGGGGGGGACGGATAAGGAGTAGACTATCGATATCGGTATACAATGTCTGAGATAATATATTTAATATTTTGGCAGGCGATGGTAAAATGAGCAAATGTAGTAATGGTACGGTATAAACATAGCAGGGTGGCCACAGACCTGGAAAACCTGGAAAATATGGAATTATCAGGGAATTTAAAGCAACCTTGAAATATCATGGAAATGTCAGGGAATTCAAGTAATTTCAAAAATTATCAGGGAATTTTAATTGCAACAACCCAAAATTTGGAAATTTTTGATAATTTATTTTAATATTGAACTTTTGCATTAAATAATTCAGCTTATATATTTTTGACACAAAATAGCTAACAAATGCCACATTTACACTAGCAACTTGCATCTCGTCTTGCGCCTCATCGAGATAGGATGGCGAGATGTTCGTACGCGAGCGCTGACATGAACTCTCTCTGGAACTCAGCATTCGAAATTATATTTTTAAAAAAGGTGGATGACATCTAAATCAGAATTATAGTACTACGAGACATGTAAACTCAGAAGTTATATTTTTTTTACTGAATAAAACAGTAATCAGTAGTAAGTTTATAAAGATGTTTTTATGTTTCACTAAACAGTTTTACAATTTCAAGCAAAGTGTGAAACAGATGTGCCAAAAATATTGAATTTGTGGAGAATCTTCGAAGTCCTGGTTTTGAACTTCTTTTGAGAAAAATTGAACCTATAATATCAAAACAAAAGCCTAGATTCAAGATACCAATGCCAGCAAAAATGTGAATAGTGATAATTATACGGCTTTATAACTTTTTCGTATGAATGATATAAGGCGAATTAAAGCAGGAAGAAAATAATACGTAAGATCATGTAAATACTAACCAGAGGTCTAAATAGGTAGGATTTATAAAGTTTTGTGTCATTCAGAGCTCTTTCAAATGCTGAATTGATGCGATAGTATAAACATCGTGCTTGTGCCTTTGACTTGCACCAAATAAACCGCTGCCAAAGCGAGCGGCACACCCAAGCAACCACGCAAGGTGAGCCTACACGATTGCATGGTTTCTACAAACTCGTGTTCATGCTATCTTGCATAGACTCGCGGAAACTTACGCGTAAGTTTTAACTTGGCAACAGAAGAAATTGAAGATGGAACAAAAGAAGCTACAATAACTGAACCAGAAGATTTGGAAAGAAAAGTGTAGCAAATGATGAAAGGCATAAAAAAGCTAAGCTTTTGACTGAGTCAAGTTACTGATGAACAATTTAAAAATCTTCAATTATTTTATCTACCAAATATTGAAAGATTACTAAATTGTTCTAGTTCATTATCTTATTTTTGTGCTACTCATTTTTAATTATGCTTCATAAGATTACTAAATTAGTTATAAAAATTTTAAATAAACATGTTTCTTTTTCTAATTTTTTGAGTTTCATACCAGATTTAATTATTTACAATCAAAATCTAATTAAAACTTTAAATATCTTAATCATGCAAATAAACTTTCTAAATCAGGGAAAAATATGGCAAATTTTTCTGGAAAACCTGGAAATATCAGGGAATTTTTAAATTACTATCTTGTGGCCACCCTGCATAGGGAAAAAAAAAAAAAAGGTAGTGATGGGTTAATTGGAATTTAACGGTGGTTAAGTCCAGGTGGGTGTCTTGTATCCAGGATATTCTGGTACGCTAGTTCCCATCTCCGGAGTTCTGCTGCAGTGGTGCTGTCAGGGAAAACTCTGACTGCTCTCACAGTGAAACAGTCGTTGAGGTTGTGAGAGTGTAATAATGGAACAGGAAACAGTGATTCAAGATAATATGAATTTTATCTAAGATCATAATTGAAGTAAGAAGGAGAGAATTGACTTAAAAATAAGTAGACTACTGCAAATAGGCAATATTATATGTGTACAAATTGTTGGTTGGCTTCCCACTATGTGAATGTGGCGTGATTGAACTAGTAAATGATCAAATGCCACTAGCCTTAAGATACTAAGGATACTAAGATACTGCTTTTGGGCAGTTAAATTACAAAGGATATGGAAAATAAACTCATCCCTCACAAAAGTTGAAGGCTGGAGGATTGTAATGAGCTCACAAAACACAAGACTAACACCATTGTACAATATTTCGGTTTAATACCTTATGTATCAGTTATTTGGCACAAGAAATGCATACATAATGCGGGCTACTGAGTGACTTGGTGTGCCGTGGAGAAGTGGGGGTAAGGAGTGTAAACTATCAACAGCTATGGAAAAACACTATTGCTGGTGGGGAAAGAACACATGAATAGTTGCAAATATGTAAAGTTAAATAATAATTCATAAATAAGGGAAGAATAATGGAAAAAAACTTGCAAACAAATAAATAAACAATAAGGGGGATGGGGATTTATGTAGGATCTTATCAGTTCTACAGCAAAACTTGCAGCATACCACATGACCTAATCCAACCATAGGGGAAAACTTTTCCATCATTGAACATACTACATACATCACTATGCACCTTGTATACCAACTAACCTGCCTCCATCGCACTAGTTCTTACATAGGGCTCACCATCAACTAGCTTACAATGGAAATGAATGTCCACAGGTAAACAGTATATACTTCCAACCTAGACCATCCGAGGCAGGCCACGCCAGTTTCCGCAGTTTTCACCACTTCAATAACTGTTTCCCAGTGAGAGCTGTCAGAGTTTTTCCAGGAACTGTCACTACTTCTGAAATTGGTAGATGGGTTGTTGTTGTTGTTGCTTTAGGGCACGTTGAAAGCGAGATCAATAGCACCTTATCCGTAGATAGGAACTAGCTTACCAACATAATCCTGGACACCTGGTACCAACCTCCGATAAAATCTCTTCAATAAACCTGTCACTTATTTATTTATTATTTATGCGTTTTCTCCATTATTGGTCACTTATTTATTTATTTATCATTTTATTCTTATATACTTGCATCTTTTCACATGTTCAACCTCTGCCAGTGATCTTATTTTCCCACCCTGTTCTCCATGGGCCCAAGGCATAGCAGTAATGCAGTAGGCTACAAGCTGAGCATGGTGGATGAGTGGTTAATGCTCTGGCCTTGCATTTGTGAGAACTCAGGTTCGAATCCCCATCCAGGCATCCAGATTTTGGGTTTAACATGGTTTTCCCAAATCACTTCAGGCAAATGCTGAGATGCTTTCTTCAAAAAAGGCCATGCCCAAATTCATTTCCGTTCCTTGTCCCCATTCCTTTCCTGCCTCTAATGACCTCGATGTTGTTCTGTGTTCCCATATGTTTAGTATTTCGCTAATCAATTTCAGTGCTTTACATACTCAGTTTGAGTATGTGTATTAAATGTACCGTATGCACAGTAACAATTAGAAAGAAAATGCTGTTCTTCTACTAGTGATTACAAAGGTTTAAACTCTTTAAACTTTTCTGAAGTGTTCTGTGCTGTCTTGTCACATGTGGCGAGCAGATGAAAATATAATATATTTTTGCTTTGTTTAGTAAAATAACATTCAATTTGTGTTGTTAAGTTTCTGTCTCTCTCCCCATTTTGCAAAAAGATAATAATTCACATAGCAACAATCAGTAGGCTGTTAAAAACTAATCAATATCATTTAGTGAATGTTTGGCCTCCAAAAATGATGATTTGGGTTGTTGTTGTACCATTATTATATGGTTTTGTATTCTGTAAGTGTGTTTTATTTTATTTTTTTCAATTTTGTTTTACAGGTTATCGTGATGACAGTTTAGAAACAGTGAAACAGAACCGTGATGATTATGAGTTGCCATTAAAAATCCTATCTTATGAAGATCTTTATGGATGGAGTATGGATGCAATAGTTAAGCAGGTAAGTTGCTGGATTGTAGGATAAGATATTAATTACATTACTTACAGCACGTGCCATCATTGATCTATTCATTTTCCCGTATTGTTCTGTGCTCCCATATGTTTAGTACTATGCTAATAAATTTCAGTGCATTACATATTCAGTTTGAGTATATGTAATAAATGTACTGTATGCACAGTAACAACAAGAAAGAAAATGCTGTTCTTCTACTAGTGATTACAAAGGTTTAAACTCTTTAAACTTTTCTGAAGTGTTCTGTGTTTTCTTGTCACATGTGGCGACCAATTGTTCCTCTCATTCTTTCGTTAATGTACATTTATGTAACAACAAAAATGAAAATGAACAAATATGCGAAAGTAAACCTATAAATTACCCTGGTTGGAGACCTCAGGTCTGCAATGACACAAATAACATAAAAATGTAATTACCCCATACTTTCAGTGGCCTCTCAGTTATACGAAAGGGAAATAACACACATGGAAAATTCGATGTTTGTTCTCGGGTGAGTTGATGCGCATTATACACAACTTCCACTTCCTATTAAGTGCCTTTGATACAGTTAACCACTATGAGATATTCGTTCACTGGCTCCTGTTCTCTTTCCTCTTATTCTACTGCTGGTAAAGGAGTAAGCACGAAAATTTCTTCATTGTTCTGTACATCTTAGTAACACAGGAAGGAAAAGAAAGATACATTATGATTGATTTTTGTACAAACCCTTCCATCTACTACCAGCTTGCTGGTTCTGTCAATAGTTGTGATGGAGGTGCAGATCTGTTGTCATCTATCTGTGAAATGTGTTGTTTATGAGGTGGAGATTGGGGACCATCCCAACATTTGTGTAGGTGACTGTGGGAAACTGCCTAAAAACCTCAATGGCCAGTACACAGGTCCCAGGATTTGAAACTAGGCCTGTTGTACTTTCCCAGTACAGGTGTAGCCTTAATACATGCAGACGCACTGGTGGGCAGATTGAGGAATACTAATACATAAACATGAATAAAAGTAAATTTTAATGAGTTATACTGTTTTACAAGATAAGGAAAGAAGTAGTGATGAATTTACCAGTGTTAGAATATTGATGGTGGTTGATGTCAACTGGATACATTGATAAACTAGTTCCTGTCTATAGATCTAAGGAAGAGTAGTTATTTCTGAAAAGGTTGAGGGCTCCAACCATGAATCACTTGTTGAAGTAGTGGGAACTGGTCACTGGATCACCACCTAGGTTTGGTGTAATCTGTTGTTCTGTGACTGTTCACCCTGGTGGACAACTGTTTGGTGTTCAGACTCATATCAACCGGGACAGTTGAGGCAGGTGAGTCATTATATGAGTTGCATTGTGGTGCCTTTGTCTGGTTCAGTAATAGTTACAGTTTCCCCAGTGATAGGATTGGATTAGCTGATTGTGGATAGGCTCATGCTACAAGGTTTCAAGTATGATCTGTTGCAGGAGAAGGAATTTTATTGGTTTGAGCGTTTAGGATGAAAGTATGGGTGCCTGCTGGAGTAAGTGGAGGTGAGGTGGCTGCAGTCAGAAGTATTTTGAAGATACATATTTCAGGGAAGAAATGTAGGAAATTATGTCTGCAGTGATTGATTTGTTTAATGCATTCAAGCAGGGGCGTAGCTATCCGAGGGCTAGGCAGTACCGTGCACTGGGGTCCCCAAGCGCAGCTGAGGGGGCCCCAAGCTCATCTGAGGGGGGACCCTTAAAGCTGAAAAGTAAATGTGTATGGCATTATTGGCCAAGATATCCTCGAAGGGTTTGGCCATTGAGTTTTCAGTTTGATGGGCCATGCACCTCTTGTCATGGAAACCCTAACCCAACCCCGTAATCCTACCGAATAAACGGTACCTGCAGTTTTATGCGTATTCCGAACCACAGAACATCATAGCATACTTCACACGAACAAAGCAAATCTTTTCCAGAGGTGCAGATTAAAAACTCCAGTCAAGACCAGGATTCAAATCTGGGATCCTCCTGTCCCCAAACAGGCACTTTAACCAACTGAGCCTCCAGACCATTATGACTTTGGGTAGTGTTGTAAGACAACAAAGACAGCAATTTCATAGCAAGCACAATATAATGTTACAGTAACCTTGTTTCCCTGTATTATCCAATTAAAGAAAGTGATTAATCTATTGTAGTTTTGTAAAGTTGGTTTCCTTATATATGTTGATATACTTTGGACATTAAAAAAAAAAAATCCAAACTGAGTAAGGCTTAAATTTAGATTTGATTATGTTTATTGATAGTTGTTATGTACTTTGGAAATTGCTTTTATAATTTATGAATTATCATCAGTAGAAGTGAGCATGTCAGATAAATGAGTTCAGTAATAATGGACATTTAACATGAACATTTAAAATGAACATTGAAACAGAAATATTATGAAAATTTTCAAATATGTGAAACAATTTAAATGTTAACTTGATATTATTGGTGATCATATTTTGCAAATTTTTGTGGTATAAGTGAGAGAGAGTGAAAGAAGTATGAATGGCAGACCAGCCCCAACCGTAGGTAAATGTGAGGGAGATTTTTAGGTTTTTTCAGTTTTTTGTTTCTTTTGGAAAAATTTCAGTTAGTTTTTTGTAGAACATAACTTCAATTTTGGAAGGGCATGTCGGGCATCTGTTAAATTTTGTAACTGCTTAACAAAATTTTATTCCCTGAACCACGAGTTAGATTGAATACTAGTATTGCATTTCATTTTCTAAAATCAGTTTCTATGTTTATTCAAGCTAGAAAGAAGTTTTACAGTTTTTAAGATAGTATTTTCAATTTCAACATTCTCAAGCATTCACCTGGAGTGGAAGTTCATATTTAAATTATTTATTTTTGGCTAAAGTATTAATGTTATGAAATTTTGTATGATAACTAAAGTTAACGTTTACTTAAAGATCTAGCTATTTGAAAAATTTTAGTGATTGAATTATTTTTATAGTCAAGGTCAAATTTTATGTTGAAACTTTTTCTGACGTGCGATTTGATATCTGATCAACCTCCCAGGATTTATCCGTGTGAATGAGGAAAAGAGTTTGTTCCCACGGTTCGTGAGAGAGAAGTAGCCAGGAACCTTCGAGAAGCAGGAGCACGATGTAATATAGATGCGTACGTTCATTTGGTCGGTCTCAGTCTGCCAGGTAGTGTGCGCGCAGTAACATGTAGCAGAATAGGCCTGCAAGTTTCATACCAAGCACAACTGTGCAAGTTTTATTTTGGAATAATGCCACTTCTTGTATTCAAGTTAATCATAATGTTGCTGTAAAATAGTATTTCGCCAAGTGGGGCCTCAGGATTGTTTGAAATTAACTAAACTATTGAACAATAGGAGCATCTGACGAACTTTTATTGGCTTTCTTCAACTAGTGATTTGATTCCTTGAACTATTGGGGTGTGGTCTGGCTCGAACGGTTAATCGAACTTGCAAAATGTTCTTCGAAAAAATTGTTTGATTGCTTGTACAGTTTTCTGACTTTGCTAAATTTTGAAGAGTACAGTTATCTAACAAGAATGGACTAGTTATCATCATTGAACTTTTACCTTTCCATAGTTTTTGGGTTAAAATCTATGTGGTGACCGCATTGTTCTATTTACGTCAGAACTGTAGCTTCCAAGGCGACGCACGGTCAGAGCTAAGACAAGTGTTTATGCTCCAGTGAGATAGCAGAGATTTCAAAACTAAAGACTATAGTTAAGGATTTTAAATTCCATGCATTTACTGTGTAAACTTTAAAGTACCTCAAGTTTGTTTGAAATTTTACAGATAGGGAAGAAAAATAATTGTACATTTTGCGGTGTGTTCAGGCGCCAGGCATTGGATAGGGGAGCAGCCATGCTTGGTGTTGACTGTGTTGCCACTGGACACAATGCAGACGATATTGCCGAAACTGTACTTATGAACATTCTTAGAGGTGATATTGCTCGCCTTCAAAGATGTACTGCTATTGTTACGGTAAGATAGAAAGATGTAATTAATGAATATATACTCAATAATGTCCATGTGTATGTAACTTATTTTTTAACGTTCTAGGTTAATGAAGATGCAATTCCACGATGTAAGCCATTGAAATATGCTTATGAAAAGGAAATAGTGATGTATGCATATTTTAAACGGTTACTCTATTTCTCCACTGAATGTATTTATGCACCAAATGCTTACCGAGGATATGCAAGAGCATTTCTGAAAGATCTTGAAAAAGTTCGACCGTCGGTTATAATGGACATACTGCATTCAGGTATGTTAAATTCACCATGAAGGATTCATGAAGCTTGTAAGTCTGATTTTATGAGCAAAGAGTGAGAAAAAGTGGTAAGAAAATACAAGATACATTTCTGAATGTTGTGAAAACCAAGCTTATAAGGGACATTTGTCTCTGAAATGTGTTATCTTTGGATGTGTGCAATGCTCTGACTTCTGATCTAAATTTGTAGTTTATTTAATTTTTCAATTTACTTAATTTAATTTTGAATTCTTCCACTATTTAATGTTAATTTCAATCATTTTATTTGATATAATACTCCAGTCCCAGACTCCCTTAATCACTAAAGAAAATTTTCCCACTCCTTTATGCCTGAAATCAAGTCCTAGTTTGTATCATATCTTCCCATCAACATACTTTCGCTAATTCTTCTAATAAAATCCATCCACTCCTCTTTACCATATATATGTATCTTATAAACTTCTTGCAAACATCTTCACCAGCCTCCTTTTTTACATTATCTGTCATCCCAGATTCTTAATTACATCACTTACTGATTGCATTGTGGTAATTTATACATACAAATCTGCCCTCCTCTGCATTATTTCCAAGTTATGTATTTGATAGCCATAATGTGGGTCCATACTACCTCCAATTGTTATTGCATCTGTTCCTATTTTTTTTTAGGTCCAGTTAGTTGAAAACATCAGATTATAATCTATTTTGGCAGTAATAATTAATGTTTTTCAATTAATATACATATAGCATCCAGGAAATAATAGGTGCTAAGTAGCAAATAGAAATTGCAAAAGCTGTGAGATGAGCTTTCCCACATTGACAAGAAATGACATTTAGCCTGTTTTCAGAGCAGTAAATTCGTGCAGTATGTTTTAATCTTGGCAGGTGGTAGTTTCTGATTTTTGTAAAATCCTGCCAGTCTGTACAGTAGTTGATGCAACAAATGGAGGAAAGTCAGAGCAGTTTATCTCTTCCTGGTGTTGCATTTTCTTCTTTACACTGCACAAAATTGTGATTTTCTTTAGCCATTTCTGCAAAATGTTGCCTGTTGATGGGACAGTTCTGTAGGTAGACTATCTTATTGCAGACTGCTCATACTCAGTGAACCAGAGAATTCAGTACCGCTTTGTTATGGGCCAGGTGTTGGTGGCGGCTATCCACTTTGACCTAAAGGTCTGTATTACTAGGTTTCCTGTAAAAAGAATAGTCCACAGAGGCATCAGAATTCCATTCTCATAACTTGTTATTTATTATATATTTAATATCTGGTACATTTGGTGCCATCAGCATCTACAAAACCAAATATGGCGTTGTCTTGTCCCATAATCAGATTTATTGAATAAATAAGCTTGTAGTTGAATATAATATGAAAATTTCAACATCAAAGATTGAAGTAATGGCCCGTTAAAGGAAGGACCCATGTAAGATCAAAAACAACACAATAGCAAACTTTTTGGTCTGCAGTACTACATGTAACACTTTTTTCTTCACAACCCGAAGACTGATCGAATCTTCCCGAAGGAGATGTACCAAGTTATTGTGTGAGAGTCATGATTGCCAATTCCTTTTCTCAGGGGCCTGTAGTTTAACATGGAATCAGAGCCATGGAATGTCCCAGTTTAGCTCATATAGTTGAATACAACTCCTGCTCACCACGGTATATTAACCTGCGACCGGAGAGAGAAACATTTGGAAGTATGCACCTTAACTACTGAGCTACCAGACTGCATTTTTTTTAAAATTATACGTGTGCTAAGTATTATCAAAATCGGATAAAAGCTGTGGATTTGTATGAAAAAAGTTATTAGGGTTTACGTTTTTGTAAATCAAATGTAAACAGTGTTTTCTATTTGTTTTAAAGTACATGTATCCAAAGTTCTATCAAAATTGGATAAAAACTGTGTGATTGTATGAAAAATATTGACAAAAAACCATTTTTATATATCAGATAAAAATATAATCTATACTTCCACTGCTGTCCAAGTGCAACGTGTTACACTTATAGCTATAGATATACTGCTATTACAGCATGTTGGTGATGCAAACTAGTAACATTTTACCCATCCAAAAAGCATCCAACATGCATATAATGCACACAACATGTCATAGCGTGTCGGCGATGGGGAATCACGAACTCATAGATTTACCGCCATCCAAAAATCACCCAATGTGACTAAAGGAGTTTTCGCTTCAGAAATTATGCAGAAAATAGAGATACAGTTCTCCATATTTGTGACAGTGTCTTCTATGTTTTATGGATCAGAGGATTGGGTGAGAGCACAGAAAGATACAAGTAGAATCAAGTATCAGAAACAAAACTTTTGTGTAGTGTAAAACGGTATGTCTTATGACTATATATAACATCACTGAGTCAATTAGTGAGACTCGGTGTGTACACATCTGATTCCCTTGCAACGAATATGGTTCTGTTCCGAAATACTGTCAAGTGTGTTAATCTTTGTGTGTTCGTTGCTATGGATTTATTTCCCTGTTCTTCCTGATTATCACTGGCTGGAGCATTTTTAATGTCATTATTATTGTTGGCAGTTGAACATAATTGCTTAGTCCTCAAAGGGAGTAGAAGAAGAAGGAAGATTTGCTCAAATGATGCATTCAAATTATCTGGTAGTGAATAAATGACTTTACTTAGAAGTGCGTTCTTTGAACATTTCTCAAATCAGGACACTGAAAATTGGTAACTATCCATTACCTTCCACCTCCATAGTGAATTAGAATCTGTGGTGGGCACTGTTCACATATAGTAAGAACTCTTGCAGATTCTCCACACCATGAGGCCAGGTTACAAAGGTGTCATCAACAAACCAGATCTACATTGCAGATTTCAGGTATCCTTTGCTAAGCACCTCTGTTTCGAACGTTTCTATGGAAAGGAGTTACAATTGAAAATCATGAACCGATAGCTTCTTTTCAACCTGAACGTACAGTTGACTCCTGTATTGGAAAAATGTTGACTTACGGCAGAATTTCATAATATCTGCCCTTTAAGTAGAGAGTCCTCTTGAAGGAAGTTTAGAACATATTACAGAAACAGCTTCATCCACTGGCACTTTAGTAAAGGTTGATACTGTGTTAGAACATACCATTATATCCACATTCTCCAGCATCAAATTGTCAATAACCTGTATGAAATGACTGAGCGTGGTAGTTGAGTGGTTAACACTCTGGCCTCGTATTCGGGAGGACAGCGGTTCGAATCTCCGTCCGGGCATGTAGATTTGGCTTTTCCATGGTTTTCCCAAATCACTCCAGGCGAATGTTGGGATGCTTCCTACAAAAGGCCATGGCCAAATTCCTTCCTGATCCTTTTCCACAGTCCCATCCCGCCTCTAATGACGCCGATGAGGCGTAAAGCTGTAAGTAAAAAAAAAAACTGTATGAAATAAGCTGAGGGTTTTTTTTTATTTTTTAACAGCTGATTTGATATCTTCTGTGATAGTTTTCAGTTCATTGGGCATGTACTTGTGGATGTGTGGGAGAGTTGACTGCACTCACAATCAGATATAAGGAAACTTATGCATCTTATGCAATCAATAGAATCTAAGTCTGTAGCTATTGTCTCTTTTTGGTCTTGATTACTTTGGAGATGTTAACTTGAGGACAGAGATCAGACACCATCTTGTGCAGTGGTTTGTTCCTGTAAGGTATCTTCCAATAAGTTTTAGGCGATATAAATTACAAGGAAAGGGAAAATAACTCCTCACTCACCAAAGTTGAAGGCAGCAACGGGCGAATAACATATATGACGAACACAAGAATACGCAAATTTCAGTTTTACGCCTTATTCATGCTGAAGCAAATGGGTCATGTGGTTCGGGAGGTGTGCACATGCCAAAGTTTCCTATATATTTGGTGAGTGATAGGTCATTTTCCGTTTCCTTGTAATTTATATTGTCTAAAGCCGTTCCATTTTCCTTCGCTTAATTACTGCCAATAAGTTTGTAATTTTAGTGTGGTAGTCCTGTGCTCTCATGACTATGGCCACACTCCCTCTGTCAGCTGCAATCACCATAACATCGCCACACTATCATAATGCCAGCAAAGCTTATTTTTTTAGGCTAGGTGTCACTTCTACCTTATTTGTATCACATATTAAATAGCCTTAATTTCAATTCTGTTGATGCTGATATAACTATCTGGGGCACCTGATATGCTATAGATCAAAAGAAAAAAGTATTGAAATATGAGGCTGTGATTGTTGATAGGTTCTCACCGGAAGAGTATCAACTCAGTGTTTACAATATGCTATTCTTTTATTTTTCTTCCCTTTGCAGGTGAAAGCCTTCAGGTTCGTGATGGAGTTCGAATGCCAACTGCAGGAAAATGTACTCGTTGTGGATATGTCTCCAGTCAGACATTTTGTAAGGCTTGTGTGCTGTTGGAAGGTCTCAACCGTGGCCTACCACGTCTGGGGATTGGTAAAACAAGCAAAGTGAAATTAGCTCTTGATGAAACAACAAAACCAAAGCCTGTACCAGACTTTTAAAACATGTGATATTGCTATGTACTGTAATGAGACTTAAATACTTTAAATTATTGTACATAGGTTGTTTGTACTGAGAATATGTAAAATATGAAATGATTTATAACATTGGCAGAGCTGTACAGAAAACTTATATTTATTCTATATATTGTTGTTGTCAATCTCTACTCAATATAACATGGAATGTGTCACAAATGAATCGTTGCACCAGTATTTTTTTTTTTTTTTTCAAAAATTTTGGACTGACAATTAAAATATTCATAATGAAGCTGTTATGACTTTTATTTTTTGTGGAGGCTTGAAACTGAAGTCCTTGGTATTTTTAAGCCTTCAAATAATCATTAGCTATTGCCTTCTCCTATTTGTTTTTGATAAAGTGTTAACATCTGATACCATTACCAAACATCTCACTTTTGTACATATTGAAGATTTATATTGAAATATTCTTAAACATGTTTATGTTCAGGAGTTTGTTGCAGCCTTCCTGCCTTTATCTGTGAAGAGAGATGCATTCACTTTCCGTAGCCTTCCTTGTTTTCACTGCCTGACAATGTATTTAAAACATTAATTCTACTGCCATGTCTACCTGAGTCTTCCCAATAGTCTTCTGATATTGGTTTAATTTAATTTTGTTGTTATTCGAGGCACGGAGATGACATATAAATTCAGTGGACAGATTCCAATGTCATTACTTTCCTATCCTTTCTTGCTCACTGCTTTGTTCACGGTTAATGTATGGAATGTCTCTTAAACCGAATATGTCACAATTAACACGGGTGAGGGGAGGATTGTAACTTAATTCCTCCAAATAATGTGATGCCTTGATGCCGCTGCTATGATAAATATTTAGATTAGAAGAAGTTACAAACCTGTGGGCATTTTTATCTTAATTTCTTAGCTTTTCGATACCACATAAAAATAAAACATACTTCTTTCTACTCCTGGGATCATGGCATGTACATTTTTCAAAATCCCATACAAATTCTACCTGTAGTTTATCCAGTAATTACATTCAACAAAAAAATTGCCAAGATATTGTAGAAGTTTTATCTTAATGTCACAGCATTTTCACATCACATCAAAAATGAAATGTTGGTAACAGTGGAATGAAAGAACTGCTGCGAGGCAATATTTATATGGAAAGGATAGATAAAATACACCCAACACTCACCAAAGTTGAAGGGAAGAAATAAGTGGCTGAGATCGCGCATGTCTTGCAGTCAACACAGCCACTCACAGAAATAATAATTATTTCTTTCAACTTGTCAAAATGTTAACCCCGAAATATTGTGTTTTCTGTGTTGGTTTATTATTTCATGTTGTTGCTGCCCTCCTCCCTTCAACTTTGGCGAGTGTACATGCATTATTTTACTCCTGGGACTGTATCGGCAGTTTTTGAATGAATCTTTTTCAGTGAAAAATGGATACTAATTTCAGCTTTCTGACTTCACACCAAATTAAATGTACTATATATTATACAAATGACAAGTGGCAGTACATTGTATAAACCTCATCAAAATCTGACCAGTAGTTTTTGAATGAACACTATTCATCCAGAGAGACAACTGGATATACAGACAGACACAAATTTTAAAAACAGCCGACTTCTTTTCTGTAGGCCATTAATAGCACCATAAACTAATTTTTCAAAAATTGTTTTGATAGATGTAGATTACAAGGAAACAAAACACTAGATAGTAGGCCTAAAATAAAATTTAAATTATGATAGGGGAACAAACTGCCATTTCACATAGATGATGGGTGGACACACAAAATGACATGAACAAACAAGAAACATTGTGATTATTGGCCTTTCAGTCTATCTTCAGCTGTACGACATGGCAGATACAGGGTGGGTGTTAGGGGGCCAGTTGTTGCGATTTATTGCAGTTGATCAGAGGGAATGTGTCATTAAATGTCAAAAATGGGGAAAAAAGAATTGTGAGTAATGGAAGAAAATATTCCTGAACTATGCAACATTAGTAAGCAAATAATAAAAAATGTATAAGCAGAAAAAGGTTCTGAGAACAAATAATATTAAATAAATAAGAAATTAAATGAACAGGAGTTAGAAAAATATTGAATTAAATATCATCTTTTCTGAGCAGTGGTTCATTTTGTTTGGAGACAATAGGGAATAGAAATTGAAGATAGGGGGCGGGAAAGAAGGATTATTAAAAAGGATCACTGTGCATTGTCCTTTTAGTGGTGGACCAATTCCACCTTCAGAGGAGCTGCTGCTTTTTGGTAGCACTCTGATAGGACTGGCAGTGAAGTAGGATTGGAAGTTGTTGGTATCATAATTGTATGAGCAGCTTATGAGTGGCCTAGATTCTGGGCGAATAACATTTTTCTGTGGCTATTAATTTACATTGATGGTTGATTAGTGTTCAGACCATTGTTGAAAGTTAACTGATGTATGATGTCGGGGATTTCAAAGGTTGTAAGTCCTGCGATGGGAAAGCTTTCATTGGTGACGAAGTTGTTAAGGTTGGTGAAATCATGGTGCGTGTTACAAGTCTTGCAAAGTGGTCTGTTGCTTGTGAAGGAGCTATGGGTCTGTCTATTAGGATAAGTATATTAGGAGTTTGCTACGATTAAGGGCTTCACTGAATCATGAACTGCAAGGGGCAGCGAGGGAGGAGGGATCCCATTTCAGAACAGGCTTGAAGGAAGTCATAACCTAATAAAGGACTTGATTCATGGATTTGAGGCCTGGGAAGTACTATGTACGAGGACTGAGGTATAGTTGATTTGTGAGTGTTTAGTGTGGTTGATGATCTGTACAGGTTGTGGTGTAGCATGTGATAGGTATTTTGAACTAAATCTAGTGAATAATCTTGGGAATATCAATACTTGTACAATGTTGGAGTATTGTGTGATGCACTGCTGATCAGAGCATAAACGACTGCCACAAATACCAAGCCTGTAAAGGGGCATACACACTAAGCAATTCATGACCAAGGAATGGCGTCCAACTGCTTTGTTGGCAGAGATTTGCTTAGTGTGTATGGGAGGCAAATCAGAGCCAACAAAGCGAATGGCATTGGTTGAAGTTTGGGCTGGTGTTGGGTTGTCCCTGACTCCCTCCTGGTTTAGATGCTGAACCAATATTGCTTCATTATGTTAACAGATGTGAGATTCATTAATTATCTATTTGCCTTGCCAAATGGTGTATGTTTACTAATTACTAGTTATTGTGTTGAAAATAATTGGAGTAACGAGTGGAATAATGATACTGCATTAAAACTTTTTAATTTTTATTATAAACAGTAATGTTTATTGGACCATACGAACTCTAGCTATAAAGATAAACTAAAGAGACGAGATGCTTGGAGGGAAATAAGTGAGCTTGTGATAGTTAATGGGCAAGCAGATGGAAGAAAATGGAATCTTTGCTGACATCTTTTCACCAACATACTCCTCCCTAGTTTTGAAAAGAGTAAGAGCAGGGTAATTTGTTCTTCTTTTTTTGATCAGCTTCTTGCAGTAAATGAAATGTTACACATATGACAATCCTATTTTCCCCTCATAATATTGGCTGGTTAAATGGTAATTAAAACATCACTTATTAATATATAATATATAATGGTAGCAACTTCAACGAGTGTTCAGAGCCAAATGCAATACCACATGGAGAATCCCTTGGTGACAAACCCTTGGTTAGATACTGACAAGAGGCCAAACACCAATGCATTTGTGACCAACATTCTTCCCAATACATGGTTGCTGTTTGTTGGTCTTGGTTGGCTTAGTGTATACAGGGTCTGTTCCAATAATAAGTTGAATAAGTCCAGGAGAAAAGACTCATTGCAGGTAAAGGCACAATAACTAAAATTCTTCAAATTAGCTTCCTTCTACATTTGAACACCAGCACCAGCATTTTTCACAGTCACTGTACGCACCCTGGAAGGTGTCAATGGAGACCTCCTTCAAGCACCTCATTGCTTGCAAAGTCCCAAAATGGTGATCCTTGCGTTCCTTCTTGATTCTTGGGAACAGACGTGTGGAAGTGCCAAGTCGGGGCTGTAGGGCAACTGGGGCATTTCGCTAAGTACTCTGTGACCATGAAGGTGGTGTCATCATGGTGAAGACGCCATGTGTTTGCAATCTCCTTCATGATACTTTTGGGCCTTTTCAGGACTTCCTAGTAAAAATGACTGTTTACTGTTTGTCCTTGTGGCACAAACTCTGAGTGGACAATGCCTCTTTTGTCGGTGGAGGGGGGAACGTGACTTTCTCATTCTCGCCTTTTTTGGGAGAGAGGAAGCTGCCTTGTGTCACTCAGCACTTTTTCTTTTGGACTCCGGGTCATACTCAAAAACCCATGCTAAGATATTTTCAACAAACAATTATACTTCCACCTCATAGTCATACCTAACAAGAAAACTGAGCCTATGGCTAAATATAAGAGGAAAGGGGATACTTTTTTAGTTATTAGCTAAAGCAATAAGAGAGCCTACTTCCAGTTATGATAGGGTTAGGACTCTGTCTTTTTAGGTCAGGAGCTGCTAGTGTGGGGATAAAAATAAGAGATCAAAGGGATATTGATAGGGGAAGCACAATGTGAAAAATTACTAATGGTAAAGAAGTAGATGAAGCCATTGAAATAATAACAGATGAAGGTACAACAGGGAAGATAAATGATAATGCTGAAAATATCACCAAACCAGTAACATGAGCATGATTGGTAAACTGTAGAAGTATAATGAACAAAGTAATATAATTTGCAAACTTAATAGAGATAGGCAAACCACAAGCAACCACAGGGGCAGAGTCTTGATTAAAAGAAGGAGTACTAGGCTTTCCCCTGTGATTTACAGAGTGTACTGCAGAGGTAGATGAGTACTTGGTGGATGGGGATTCATATTGATTTGTGAAGATTACTTCAGCTTTCTGGTGCCAATAGATCATGACCATGAGTTACTAGGGGCAGATTTATATAGTGACTAAAAAGAAGAAGAAGAAGGGGGAAAAAAGCTGTGTTGGCTACTTACCTTAGTGGAAGAATGAATGAATGATGATGAGGCTTTGGGGAGAAATTAAATTCAGATTTCAGAGGTGGATGTAAAATGGTCATTATTGGTGGGGATTTAAATTCATCAGGCGTCACCGAGTAGGAAGTAAAGGGACCAGAGGTTTGCAAATACCTCAGTATGGGAAGGAGGCCTTACACAAGTGGTAGAGCAGAACACAGGGAGACCAAACATCTTGGATATCTTTCTAATAAAGCCTGATGAAATCCTTGTCAGGTCTCAAGTAACTGAAGGAATAAGTGATAAAAATGCAGTTATGATGAATAGTAGAGGATTCAGTAAAGCAGTCGCCAAAATTGAAGGGGGAAATAGGTACAATTATAAAAAAGGCACAAATATGAGATATTTAAGAAGAAAATTCAGCAAATTGAAGGAAGATACAAGCACATTGGAGTCGAAGTGGCAAGAGTTCAAGGAGGTAATGAAAAGGGTGAAGAAATATTTATGCCAAAACAAAATAAAGAGAAGAACAGTACCTATATTTTATAATAGGGAGGCGAGGTGATGAAAGAGTTTCTCAAGAACATGACAGAGTTAAGAGATAGCAAGGCAGAAGGGTATACTTGAAACAACTAAACATGGAATTAACAATAGCAAAGAAGGTGACTAAAGATAATTTTATTGAGTATATTATTGGTGGAGGGGAACCACTAACAGATACATCTAGAAATTTCTATGGCTATGTTAGAAAACCGAGGAGAAGCTTGAGATGGGAGGGAGTATATTAGAGGAATGACTCTATATAAATAGAAATGAGGAAACTACAAAATTTGAACTATGCCAAAAAATTCACAGAGGTATTAGTGTGGATAATATTAGTACAGATATATTAAAAATAATGGGATATTATATAGTAGTATACTTTGGAATATTATTAAAAATGAGCCTGGATTCTTGTTGCTCACAAGAGGACTAGAAAGGAGCGATAGTGCCAGTTTATAAAGGAGGGTTGAAAATTGCAGGCTGATTAGTTTGACTGCATGTTCCAGAGCAGTGAGGGAATTATGTTACATAACTCTGGTTAGACGATTGCTTGAATATAGTGGTGTTTTTTGGAATCCACATTTTGGGTAACAACTACAGAAGTTGGAGAGTGTGCAGAGGAGAGGAGCTATATTTATTTTTGGAAATACTGCAGGATCCAGTCAGTAGCTGATATGATAAAAGAGCTGGATTGGGAATTATTGGAAAACAGGAGGAGAGTGCTGGGAGTTCACAAGGCGTACATTGATGATGGGGCTTGGAGAGATATTGGTTGAAGAATTAGGAGAAGTGCATGGAAAGGAAAAGATGACCATTGACACAAGCTCCATTTACATGGGTGTGGCCAAGATGTCAGCGACTGGAATAAATTACTAAGGAAAATGATGCATAATTCACCAAAAACGTTGAAGGAATTTAAAAGTGAATGGCAAAAGTTGATCTGTGGAAAAATTTAAAACTCGAAGCAGGGCCGGTTTAAGGCTACCGAAGTTGTGGGGGGGGGGCAAGCTTGAGGGGGGCCCCGCCACAATCCACTTCAAAATTTGTCCTTACTTAACTAACAATTTTCCTGCTAAAATAAATAATCTACAAATTTAGAATGTTAAGCTGCATTCACAATAGACATTTCATAAGCGTAGAGTTCAAGGAAAAGTCTTTCATCAGGTTCTCTTTTGAGAAAGTCGTATCTGATGTAATTACGATAGGCCTATATATTTAAAGGCGTGTATTGCTTTGAACCTGTTTCAGCAATTTATGTAATTCCGTTCGAATAAACTCATTCATCTTTTGATGTTTCATACAAAATGTTGTTTAATTAAAATGTGTATGCCTGCTCACGTGTCTCCAGCCCCAAAATCTATTTGTACTAGCAAAGAAAGGCAAGAAAAGAAATGTCGTATGCTAAAAGTGTATTATAAATATAATAGCTATAAAATTGAATACAAAAATAATTTCATCTGACACAATGTGTAGCAGGGCTTAGCCAGAAATGAAAGTGACAGTAGTTGGGAGATCCATATGAGATGTATTGATAAAATACCAAAGACTTGACAAAGTTGGTCCCATTCAGATAATACTCAATAAACTACTGGCCCGTTTGTACACAGATTTAAAGAAACCTCAGTCCGCCTCTTTAATCGTTATTTGAGTTCTACACACAGATTATATATATATGTGTGTGTGTAAAGTCACAAAAATTATCAAAAGTGTAGGCAAAATTACATCTAGAAAAGAAGTAGGGGGCCCCAAAATCAAACTTCGCAGGGGTCCCCGAAATTCCTTAAGCTGGCCCAGACTCGAAGTATGTAAGATGATAATAAAAAAAATTAATTAAGAAAGGGGCAGTTACATGATTAGAGAAATTGCCACTTCATCGCAATTCAGCATATTACTGATTTGCAAAGCATCATAATTAAGTGTGTTTCTGTATTCAAGAGAATGTTGTGTGTAAAATTCATTTAAATCCGATTCAGAATATACTTGAAAATACTCTTTTTATTTTTAGCATCTATTTTCCCTCTATGTTGATCTACCCTGCTAGATATGCTTTACAGATCTGCCTATACTTATTTACATTTCACCCATTTTATAGTGTTAGGTCATCAGCAAAGTACCTGACCTCTGACTGTAAACTATCAAAATAATCATGCATTACAATTATGAACAACAATGGTCCAGGTACATTAGAGCTCACGGTAGCCGAGACAGAGGCAGACTGCGGGGTCACTCAGCGGCCGAACTACACGGCCAACAATGCCGTGTACATTTGCTGTTTACGTTCTTTAAGAAATGCTTTCTGGGGCGGGTTTAATATGTATAATTGGGATGCATCTTTCTACAAGGCGGATACTCGGCGCTGTCTTGGTCAAATGCACTGAAGTATTCTGGATCGGATAGCGCAATGGAAATAAAATAACCATCAGCACGAGAACGAGAGTTTTCCTGATGGCCTCAGATTACTTTCAGTGCCAGCCAACAACATGCAGCGTTTCGAGTTACCAGATAACCAAACTGTGACTGGCTCTGGCCAGATAACCATTTCGTCGTGCAGTCTGTCGAAATGGAGACCAGTTAGGAAAATCACAGTTTATTTTACAAATACAATGACACACAAAACTGCTATTGTTAGGGTTAAATGAGAACATTGTCAGCACAAATATGGTGCTTGGTGCTAATACAAACTACAGTTCAGCCAAAACCTTATATTTTTTGTCTAGCGTTTTACGCCTCGTTGACGTCAAGATCATTAGAGGCGGAAGAGGGCATTGGAATTTAGCTTTTAACTTTTGAAAGAATTATTGTGGCATTCGCAGGAATGATATAGGCAAATCATCGAAACTCAAATCGGTATGGCCGGAAGGGTACTCAAATCCGTGTCCTCCCTACCGTCAGGTCACAGCGTTACCGCTCACCCGCTAGGCTCGGTCACTCGAAAGTATCTTTACTTTGGGGTATCTTCACAATAGGATATTTCAAGCAAACAGTAAACAGAGAAAAAAGAAATTTATATTTAAGTCCTTATATGTGTCAAGCACACGACACAATAAATCGTGATTCCTTGATTTTTTTTTTTTTTTTTTTTTTTTACTTATGGCTTTATGCCTCGTCGACGTCTAGGTCATTAGAGGCAGGAAAGTCATTCGTCTGGAGCGATATAGGGAAACCATGGAATACCCAAATCTGGATGGGGTTGCCGTCCCGAGCCATGTTCGAGCGCGCCAAACCGGTTATTTGCCACGCGAACCATTTCTGTTGACGAGCGCGGCTGCCGCGCGTGGCAACGCAAAGCAGCCAGGATTGCGCACCAAACTATCCGTGCACTTTCTTTTTGTGAAGCCAGCGTCGACATTTCACGTGTACGAGTAGCTGAAACTTTCACTGTGATGCATAACACTGTATACTAGAAACATAAACGAAAATTGGTTTGGTGGATATGGAGATTATATTTTAATAGAATACAGTATGGAAGACATGAGAAATGAAGCCACCGAGGATTCAATAAACAAATTTTACGAGAATGACAACGGTAGAGTTCCCAAAATCATTAATTGAGCCAGTGAACACACAATTTCGGCAGGCGATTTCAATTACTTAAAGACGCTGTGAGTTCAAGATTTCTAGCAATTGGAGGCCCGTGTACTAGCCTATTATACCTTATTCGAGTGTCAAAACAATAATTTTCTTGAACAGTTCCAGATGTTTTTGACGCTTTATGTGAAGCACTGAAAGATTGGGTAAAGATAAGGTAATAGCACCCATTTTATATTAAATTTTTATTGCTATTCAATTTTCTGTTGCCATTTTTAACTTATTCCTTACTTAGGTAAAATGTATTGAGTTAATCATGTCATTTGGCGAGTCTATAGATTCGTTGATTGGAGTTTAAAGTGATGGTGGTGGTGGTGACGGAGGTGATACCATAACAGTATGATTAGGCTGAATATTTGCTATTACACAAATTTTTTGGTACCGTACAATTGTATTAAAAGGCAACAGTTTTCGTTATCCATTGTAACAAACTTTCGCTGTGCCGCGTGAGCCAACTCGAACAAAGACACCTCCGTCTTAACTGCGCGCGAGCTAAGTAGTGAGGAGCTTTTGCCGCGTGCCTAAATACCGGTAGACTGCAGGCTGACTAGACCCGCTCACAAACGCGTCGGGTCGTTTGGGGGCGCCCATTAATGACGTGAGGTGTTTTTCAGAAATTCCGGACCCCCCCCCCCCTCTGATGAGACTTCATTAGATCTGGTTGGACCCCTCCCTCTAAAATGACATGAGATTTTGACGGAGACTCCCCCTTCCCCCCTACTAATCGACCTCGTAACTTTTCGTGATATTTTTTTGGTCTCATGCTTCCAAGGGTGGTTATAACCCCTCCCCCCCCAAGGTCGACTTTTGGATGAAATACCCCGCCTAAAGTCGACTTTCGCGTCATTTGTAGACCTATTTTTTTTAGCTCTACAGTCCTACAAGAATATCAAAACCTCACGTGAAATTTCCGTTGACCCCCCCTTGGTGAGTTTTCGTGAGATTTCGTCGGACCCCCCCCCCCCATTTCACCTCACCTAATTAATGGACAACCCCTTAATACTGTGATATGGCAGGAGCGTGCACTATTAATGTATTTTTTTTTAACAATGAATATAAGGAAGTTTTTTAAAAGTAATTAATTTGTATTTACAGTAAGGCTAACGATGGCTTTTACGAACTAGTGTTACATACAGTACCTACAAAAAGTACGACTTTTATTTAATAACTATAGTTCGTTTGTATTTTATTTATTTTTATTATGAGTAAGTGATTGTGACTTATGCTTATATTGTATTGGCAGATGAGTCGTGTGGCATAGCTGGGCAAGAACAGCTTTCCATAAAAATCTGTTTTTATGACGAAGATAAAAATACAATCCGCCAAAAAATTTCTCTGATTCGTAGAACTGATGGCGTTGAATGATAAATTATAACATCAGAAATTGATAGGTTTTAAGAAAACGAAGGATATGGACCTGACAGGTGCGTTAGCCAAGGATATGACGGGTGTTAATTGGTGGGATTCAAACATTTTTTCTTAAGAGAAATGCAAAAAAGCCTTGTATTTTCATTGTACATGCCACAGACTTTACCTGGTTGTAAATAATTTAAATCAAATTACAGAAATACGGAACACAATTAATACCATAGAGAATATCACAACTTTTTACGAGAAACCTTTTTATGGAGAAAGTACATGCCAAATATTTCAGCTTTATATGAGACCCACTGGTCTCAAAAATATACGTGTTTTGCTATTTTTAACGAGCATTTTAAAGACATTGTTAATGGACTTTCGAATGTTTTTAGAGAAGGGAATGATGCATCGAGGAAAGGTGCCTACCAGTTACAGTGCGCTGCCACTAAATCAGACTTCATTGTATGCGGTGGATTGAATATTCAGGATTATTGGTACCTGTTGCCACTGCGTTACAATCAAAGACGATCGACATGTATACATGCATTGATCATATTAAACAGTAATATCTGTCATAAAAGATCATCGCAACAACGCGGACACGGAGAGCTAAAATATTTTAAACACATCTACCAGAACTGCAGCTGCCATTGGAACCGATTAGAAAGTGGGCGCATTATATCTGTCCAACAACGTCGTTCCAATCACTCTGCTGTCTCTCTATATGATTTTTGAAAGGGAACGATTTCATACCTTATTTAAATTCCTTTATAATTTCTTTGGGATTATATATTGCACTTTTACACGTTTTGTTTTAAATCAAATTCTAGTTATTTAGTAAATAATCAATTATTTAATTTAATTTAATTTAATTGCAATGGAGCACAGGCTCCGGTGGCAATTTCCCTACACACCCATCTTCCCCCTATCCTGCACCTACCTACATTTGCCCTCTACAAATTTTATCTTTAAATTCTTTCAAAGTTTTCGGTAAATTATTCATCATTTCTCTTGGTAACTCATTCCAATCCCTGACACCCTTCCCACATCCTTGTGCCTGAAATCGAGTGCCAGCTTGTGGTCATGGTCATCTTTTCCCTTCCATGCACTACTTTTCATACCTATTGCAATATCTTTCCATGCCTCATCGCCAGTATATGCCCTGTACACTCCCATCACCCTCCTCATCCTCCTCCTTTCTTGCAATGAATCCCATTCCAGATCCTTTATCATATCCGTCACTGATTGCATTCTGCGACAATTTCCAGAAACAAATCTAGCAGCCCTTTTTTGCACCCTCTCCAACTCCTGTATTTGATACGTAAAATATTATGGTAAGTATTTAGTTTTAGATCGCATTACATGCCTTACAGTAAATTACGTCTTTTTGAAAAATAATCTATTTATCTAATAAGCATTGAAACTATCACTTTATTTCCAAAGAATTACATTTACAGCCAGCATCCGAGAAAGCCCTTTCTGCCTCCTCAATCGTTGGTTTGATTGAAATGATCATAAATAAAAAACTTAACAAATTTCTGCATTTTTTTGAGATCATATCTGGGAATCACCTCAGTATGTGGATGAACCAGCGTTATGGTCACTGCCAATTGTGTGTTGTGTGAAAAGTACAATTGCAGGTACCAAAGCAGAACGTTTTCCATGACGCTTGTTCCGTCAGATCTTTTGCCGATAACATCAGCTTCATCAGCAACACCAAAGCTTGTCAGTTGTTCTTTGACCAGACTGATGCTATGCTTCATGGTGCACGAACTGCGTATTCTTAGCAATTAAAATGTGTTTATTTGCGGTGAATATAAACGCTCAAAAATAGGTGATTTTTTGGGACGTTCACACGTCAACCACTCAACGAAAACCTTTGCCATTGTTTCTTGAAATATTTAAACTGAACAATTATATCAATGGTATTTGAAAACCTTGTTATCGCAGATCTTATAGAATTATCAGAATTAGGAAATTGAAATCCACTTTTTGAAAATAAATATCTCACACACGATGAAGTACAGTTTATGACAAAAACATTTTAACGCATCATTTATTCAATAGATTTTGAAATAGCTGCCAATAGTTGTAATATTCTTTTAGTATTGTTTCTATTTCCTCCTCAGAAACAACTCTAATTGTATCTTTTTTGTGTGCAATTCAAATTATAGTAATGCACCCAACAAAAACAAGCTGGAATTCTTATAAAAACGTAAAAGTGAATCTATTTACTAAAGATCATGAAGGACGACAAAAAAACACATTTGTTGCTGTGAATCAAATGTCAGCATGACGGGTACAGGTAAACGGGCAATACAACCGGTAGAAAACGAGTCGGATCGGAAAGTGACGACGGGGAGGCAAAGTGGCGAAAACTGAAACATGTTTTCACCCCATTTTACAGGTTGCAAATCCGCTTAATTAGGTGATGGATCCTGCATTGCTAGATTGAAATACCTAGCTACATCCCAGTTAAAGTTTAAGTATGTCATTGGTTGATTTAAAAAGTCACAAAGTTTCTGCCGATACTAGAAATTAAAATTTCTTGATTATGAAGTTGAACTACGGTATAAACTACGGAAGGACAAGGATATGACAACAGAAAATCTTGGAGAACTAGACCTTACGAAAGAGTTAAATGAGGCGGGAATATCCTTTTCTGCGACAAAAAACCCAATCCTAATTTCCTTGGCTCTGCCTTGTACAACAAGCAACACAGAGATTCCTTCTCCACACTGCGCCGTGTTGAAACCATGGAGGAAGGAATATATGGAGACTACGCAAGGGACTTTCACCACGCACTGTAGTGAAACCGGGTACAGAGAAGTGGGGTGGGAAGGTCGCCATATTAGTCGGCCGTAGAAAACACGGGTAAAAGGCACAAAAAAACTCAAGGGAAACATACGGCAACCGTTGCACTGCAATTTGATGATGGATTATTATGTAACTCGACGAGACAGACCAAAAATGAATAATATTTTTTTTATATATATCCTGCTTAGTTCTCGAGATATACTCTCTCAAAAGTGAGGTGTTTTGGGTTGAAACTCGGAAGAAACATTTCCCCAAGGTCAAATTTGGTGTTAGATTCTTATGTAACACGACGAAACAAATCGAAAATTAAACATTTTCTAAATCTCTCTTAGTTCTCGAGGTAGACTGTCTCAAAAGTGAGGTGATTTATGTGGAACTATCCCCAAAGTCAAATTTGATAATAGATTCTAATGTAACACGACGAGAGAAATTGAAAGTAAACAATAAAAGTTTTCGACATCTCGTTTAGTTCTCGAGATATACTGTCTCCAAAGTCAGAAGCATAATTGGGAGTAGAATGCATTACGATACGCGATACATGTTGTGTCACTAACATGGTGCTTATGAAATTACTAACAACTAATAAAAATTGTTTGTCCCTTCTGGTACAGGCAGTCTCTCAACCTACCCACATTTCCATTAATATTGTCGCTACAAAATCAAACTATGTAGACACACCTAAACACATGAAATGCATCGCGAACTAAATTTCGGGTAACAACAACGTTTGCTTCATCACGTTTCATAGTTCACACAGCACAAATTATCACAATTAATTTCATCGTACACTTTCAGCAAAATGAATTGGACTAAAGCATGCAGAATACCATATTCATTGTATTAAACTTGACCCACTTAAATTAGACTTCCAACACTTGTTTACAATAAGGTTAGCCTATTATGTGCAAAGTAGTAACATATGCTGATTGCCTACACTACACCAACAAATATTTGAGAACGACATTATCCTGGTGAGAGCAATGAAAAAATTTATAGCGATAGGTTCTAATGTTGCAGTTACCTATCAGATACTTCAAGAACGATAATTACAATGTGACTTACTTATGAAACGCTAATCCAGGTTGTTTCCTATATTGTCTGTTTGTGCAACCATATGCAACACAACTTGGCATTATAGAAAACTTTAGAATATTAGAAAATGAAATATTCTCAGCAGCAGACACAGTGCAAACAGCCTAATGTTTTGGGGTTATTCCTATGGCCGCCGCGCATGCGCAGTAAGAGACGAGTTTTTATATGAGGTTTAACCTTATTTCGTCTCCATATCTTCCTTCCTCCATGGTTAAAACATGGCTGAGATCAACGATGCTAGAGAACTATCTAACTGTCTGTGTATGCTTATTGTACACAGAAAATGTTTACAAGAAAATTGTGATAAAATTGCAGATGAAGCAGTTCGAAAAATACAATTAGTGTAATTATATATATATATATATTAATGGAAAATATATAGTCTATTAATAAATTAATTAATTAATTGAATATATATGTATTCCAGTAATAAACGTTTTTGTAACACGCAAATTATCAGTTTTCTCTTGCCTGTCCCCCCCCCCCCTTCTGAACAAAATCCTGGCTACGCCCTTGTTCCCCTGCAGTACTAGGCCTTATGGCCTACTACCAGCCATTCTTTTTCCTTTGCTTGTATAATGGAAAATTATCCACTGTAGTCTGTTTATTTATTTTTTTCACTCTCTCTCACCCTTTTGACGTGTCGAAACCACTTTCCCCTATACTACTGAATATACGTATTCCACCATTGATATTGATATGAATTGCTACGGGTCGCATGCTCCCCTGGCAATTTCTGTAGTCATCTTATTACCCCTTTCTTATTAGTTTTTATTATCTTATATACATTAAGTGTTAAATGTTCTCATTCATCTACTTTTGACATTTACGAATTTTAATTTTAATTCCTTTTTTTTTTTTTTTAAATATAATTCATCACTTCTCGTGGTAATTTATTCCGATCCCTGACACCCGCACCGACAAAAGAAAATTTCTCCACTCCCTTATGCATGAAATCAAGTGCCAACTTGTGGTCATAATCATCTTTTCCTTTCCATGCACTACGCTTAATTCTTTGACCAATATCCTTTAAAGCACCAACAACAATACAGGCCTTGTACATTTCCAGCACTCTCTTGACCCTTCTTCTGTCTTCCATTGACTCCCAGTCCAGCTCCTTCATCACATCGGTTACTGACTGGTGCCTGCGGTAATCTCCACAACAAATGTAGCTTTCTCGAACGCCTTTGCTAAACCTGTATTTGATACCCAAAATGTGTGTCAATGATTGGAACAAATTACTAAGTGAAGTGATAAATAATTTACCAAAAACACTGAAGGAATTTAAAATAAAAATTCATAAATCGCAAAAATGAATGGATGAATAATTTAACACTCAATTTATATAAGATAATTAAAAAAGGGTAATTAAATGACTAAGGGAATCGTCACCGGAGTGCAATTAAATTAATAATTGTAATGTGGTTCTCAAACTACACCATCATATTCAAGCAATGGACTGACGAAACTTTTGCAACCAAATTCCATCACTTCTCTTATTCATCTTCTCATCACCCTCTCCAGTAAATGAGGGTTTTTGTAACATTTTACTATCACCTGCACATTGTGTCCTGTCCCAGTCGAGTTTATTATCAAATGTTGTGCCAAGATATTTTCTCTTCGTGCCTTCAACAAGTAATTTTGTCACCACCCTATATTTTTAATTGATCTTTTATTTTTTATTATTATTATTCATGACACAACCTAGCAGCGTACGCGTATGTCCTACAGGTTTTCTCGGGAACTTAATTTCCTCCGCGGTGAGGCGTCACTCTTGTGCTTTCATTGTCCAGGCTTCTGAAACATAAGGAAGAATTAGTCTTGTCATAAAATTATATGCCTTAATCTAGTGCGCCTTTGAATTTTATTCAGATTAAACACTTGGTTGATCATCCTCATTGCCCCGTTGTAATTGAATCTGTTGAATTTTGTTTCTTCCAGTTTTGTTAGGTGGTATCCCAAATATTTAGCTATGTTAACTTGTTCTAAAATTTAGTTATTGGGAATAAATGTACATACAACTATTATTCACTGCAATAAATTTAAAAAATCCAAAGATAATTTCCCTTCACTCATTCGGCTGGAGTGCTTTTGCGAAACCAAAGAAACCGAAATCTGGATGGCCGGCTTGGGGATCTGAACCCGTGTCCTCCGGAGCGCTATCACTCACCCAGTGGGTTATCACTGTTCCATATGACGTCCTCGTTAATTTCCCACTACTGATCCAGTGATGGTACCAGTATGGGCAACGCAATTTCGAGGAACAACAAATAGGCCCACGACAATTTGTAAAGGATTTCATATTTATATAAAAAATCTAATTTCGTTCAATCAACAACCTCTTATTGTGATACGCACATCATATAAAATAATGTATTAGAAGAAGTAATGACCAACATAAAAAATGCTCCACTAAAACTTCAAACTAAATACGGAGGCAAATCGAGTGGTAAAATTTAAGTATCTGGGTAAGATCATCATAAAAAATGGCTTGGAAAAAAAAAAAATCTATTCTGAAAGAGATATGCAAAATTGAAACATTCTACCAAATTTCTCGAGAGATCTACAACAAAAAAAGTCTTACACAAAATACTAAAATACGTCGTTATGAAACAGTGCTGAATCTAGTAGTTTTGTTCGCAGCCAAACCTTGTTCCTGAATGCTGATAAAGAACTCGTAATAGAATTAAAAAAATGAAAAAAGAGTAGAGGAATTCTCGGTTCCTGCTTCAAGAATGGCGTCCTTCATAAGCGACCCAACAAAGAAATCCACAGCAAAATCACTGAAACAATCCGCAAAAGATGGGCACGATTCTTTGGTCACCTCAAACGAATTGATGAACAGGATTGACTACTTCAAATTCTTATAGCGTTTTTGGAAGATTATTCATCATTTCGCTTGGCAAATTATTCCAATCCTTTACCCCCTTACCTACGAAAGAAAATCTTCACACCCCCTTGTGCCTGAAATCGAGAGCCAGCTTGTGGTCATAGTCTCACTTCCTTTCCACGCACTACTTTTAACAATATCTTTCCACGCCTCATCACCAATATACGCCTTGCACACTCCGTAACTCTCTTCACCTTCCTCTTCTTCCAATGAATCCCATTACAACTCCTTTATCATATCAGCCACTGATTGTGTTCTGCGATGATTACCAGAGAAAAATCTAGCAGCCCACTTTGCACCCCCTCCAACACCAGCATTTGATACCCAAAATGTGGTCCCCATACTACATTATCATATTCAAGAAACGGTCTGACAACTTCAACTTAAATACCACACAACCTAAAGCGTAACCATCTACGTAAAAACTGCAAGAAATTATAATCTATTTGTAACTAGAACAGGCAGGCGCCACAGATCACAGTGCTTCTAAGATAAAACACTACTTTCCTAATCTTAAAGATATGCACCAAAGATAGCGCTATATCACACATTAACAATCCACTAATAATGGTTTTGGCTATGTAACGTTGGTAATTAATTTCTGTAATTTTCTGAAGTATAGTAGTAGTTTTTTTTAAATTTTACACTCTAAACTTTGATAACAGCTATTTTCAGAAAAGTGCAAAATTAAGATTTATTTATGTAAATATGGGTACACCAGACATTTGCGACTGCTAAGAGGAAGTGTTTGCTACAAACGATTGGAGGAGTACGTAAGCACCGCTGATACGGGGGGCGTGTGCTGCTATCTGGTGGGAGTATGCGACAGATACGGCGAGGGGAGGAGGAACCAAATTTTACAGCGGACTGGAGTCCTGCACCAGTCCACAGGCTGCAGTCCACTGGGTGAGTACACTACTACACAGATATAAGTAGAGACGGGAAAGAACGGCGTACAAAGAACGGAAAGAAACTGGGCGATGGCCTTGTGAAGGAACCAAGCCAGCATTCGGCTGGAGTGATTTTGGGTAACCATGGAATGCCGAAATCTAAATGACCGGACGGGGATTCGAACACGCGTCCTTCCTATTGCGAGACGGAGCGTTACTGCCCAGTGCTTTTTTTTTTTTTTTTTTTTGCTGTCGTCAGTCTTTCGACTGGTTTCATGCAATCCACCATCCCTTCCTATCCTGTGTTAACCTCTTCATTTCTACATACCCCTTACAGCCCACGTTCCAATTATCTGTTTCATATATTCTAATCTCTGTCTTCCTCTACAGTTCTTACCTTCGACTGTTCCCTCCACTAACAACTTAACCAATCCAGAATGTCTCAAAATATGACCTACCAGCCTGTCTCTTCTTTCCGTAAGCTTCTTCCACAAACTTCTTTTCTCACCTACCATTTCCAAAACTCGTTCATTTCTTACTTTGTCAGTCCACTTAATTTTCAGCATTCTTCTGTAGCACCACATTTCAAATGCTTCAATTTTCTTTCTTTCCGGTATTCCTAAAGTCCATGTTTCGCTACCATAAAGTGCTGTGCTCTACACATAGAGTTTTAAAAAGTTCTTTCTAATTCCTAGATAAATATTTGAAACTAAAAGGTTTCTCTTTTTCGTGAAGGCTCTTTTTGCTAGTGCTATTCTGCTTTTAACATCATTCCTGCTTCGGCCATCGGTTGTAATTTTACTTCCCAAGTAACAGAATTCACTTACTTCTCCTTTTGCATCGGATCCTATTTTTATGTTTAATCTACTAGTATTGGTATCATTTCTGCTACATTTCATCACTTTTGTCTTGCTCTGATTTATATTCAGTCCAAAATCTCCATTCAGTATTTTGTTCATGCCATTCAGTAACTTCTCAATATCCTCAGCCCTCTCTGCTAACAAGACAATGTCATCAGCATATCGTAGCATACTGATTTTTTCTCCCTGAAAACTTATACCACATGGAAATTTTTCTTTGACTTTCTTCATTGCTTCTTCTACATACAAGTTGAATATTGTCTCACACCCTTTTTAACTGATGCAGGCCATTAGTTCTCAAATAAATAAGTTACACACCATGGGTGCAGGGGGAGGGGAAAGAAAATGCACAGAAAAAGATTAAGAAACAAAAATGTTATTATTAAATTCACTGTTTGAGTAATAACTTAAGGTACCTAGGTTGCTGTCCAAATTTGTTCAACAGTCAATAAATTCAGTATCCTTAGTTAATAAGTAATAAGTGTTATGTATAATGCATAATGTATAAAAATGATACAGATGCACTTCCCTTAAAGTAATCCTGCCGGCGCCCATGTTACACGCTTCAAATTTTCGAATGTTATGTATTTCACTGACCCGAAATCGAATAAAAAATTATTCTAGGCGGCTTAATAAAAATAGATGAAGTAGAAAAAAACCTTTTCGGTATACATGGCTACAGGTCGTCAGTTAGAGAAATAATATTTTGTTTTTCATTTTTATTATTTTTTATTTTTGTTTTATTTTTTGACTGGTTAGAGAAGATGTGAATAGCCCTCAAATTGATCGGTTTTGGAATATTTCTTTTAACAAGTATATCTCAAAAACATGTTATCAACGAACTTGAAATTTCTCCCCAACATCAGTGATATCCTGTATGTAAGCGAAAAAACTAAAACTTGTTGTCACGTCTAATATAGTTTGAACATTCGCCAGTGCGGCTGCTCCTTAAAGCGCTTCTAAGCTGGATGGAGGAAGTACTATGTAACCAGGTTGAACTCCTGGTCCCCGCCTACCGGCCGTCCTGATTGCGGTTTCCCGGAATCACCTAGGACGGTCCCCAACCCCGTCTCATATACTACACATTTCACAAACAAAAATACACTTATAATACTGAACACAAGTTACACATTTCGCAGATAGATGACAACATATTTCACCCTCAGTATAAGCGCTCCAGATCTAGCAACTGTGCTTCTAACTATGGTGGCCAGCCCCCTCCTCCCTGCCTGTGCAAACAGGTAGCTAGTGTCAATGTATTCCACAGAGGATGTCAAGAGAGAAAAGAAAAATACGGAGTTTGTATGCTGTGAGCAAAACAAAAGTTTTTAGTTTGCTGTTATTTATCGAACGGACTCTTAATTGAAAATGGATTGCACCCCAACGTACCTGTAATAAATTTGAATGTTTCTGATCGCTTGCCATAGCGGGCGAGCAGCAACATGGCGCGGCGTTGCATAATTTTGGGGTGGAGTCTGTTGCGTAACCTGAAAAATTGATGTTTATGCAAATTAACTGTAGTCCGACCAACCTCATGCGAGATACATGTTAAGGTCATTACAATAATGAACCCTGAATGTGCGAGGTTCGACTCGCACTAGCTCTTTTTTGTAGTTTCAGTTCCTTTTCTCTGTAGCAGTTTGAAATAACAGTGAATTCATATTATAGAGTTAAATGCCTCACGTGTTAGTTCCGTCTATCATTCTAAACAACTTGAATCTACAGCGCAATTTAATCTATTGTAATACTGCCATAAATCCGTAAATAGACGGCGTCTGTCGGTTCCTTTTTCAACGTAGCACACAAAAAAGCTGCTTATGATGTGCAATGTTGTTGCAGGCCATGTTTCCACAGTTGCTTAATTAATTACCAGTTGAATGATAACGCAATAATGCACCTGACTGAACTGGAATTAAAATACATAGCTTACTTGCTTATAGGCTAAAGTAAATGGCGTCAAAGAAAATAACATTAGATATAAAATCTTTTTAATTGAAAATCCTGCAAGGAATATTATAACAATAGTAAAAACATGTAACTGACTTTCCTCAAGTAATAACTAATTTTTTTTCTGGGTGTCCTAAATGTATACGTATTACACTAAAAATCAATCAGTATGTTATCAGTTCAAGATTCAAATTATTTTCTTGCCATACGTAGCTAAAGTATTAAAAAAATCTTCGGCAATACCATTGCTTGAATGTGGTGGTGTAGTGGGAACCAGGATTTTAGGTATTAAATATGGGAGTTGAAGGAAGCGGAAGTATCTGTGTAAATTACAGTAAACAAAAAATCATCAGTTAGGGGTACATTCATTGAAAGAAAACAGTAGGATGAACAGAGTGCTGGGAATATACAAGAATTTCATTGGTGATGAGGCTTCAAAGCAAAAAGGAAAATAATATCAGATCATATTAAATACACTACGTGAAACAATTTAGACAATTTCAAGATTGATAAAAGTAAATTTCGAAAAATCGTGATACTTCGAAAGTGAAAATGTCAAAGTACATTGAAATAAGTGGAAGCGGAAAGCAGGTAGAATCAGAAGAAACCCTGATGCAAATGCGGAGAGGAGTCCACTCTACCGATTGAGCTGAGAAGGCGAGTGAGGTACAGTCATGCGGAGACACGACCTCGCAGGTACCATCGGTGGGGGAGAGGTAGTTACCGAGACAGAACTTCCCCCGATCGACACGACTAGAGGTGGGCAAAGTGACTCACTAAAAAGAGCGGTGTTCATTTGATCACTCCACGAAAAGAACTAGTTCTTCTTTTGAACGGTTCACTAGCTCAGTTTTATTTGAGACTTTTTTTTTTTTTTAGGTCTCACTCCTCAGAATCCGGTTACACTCCCAATTTTTGGTGAAATACCCCCCTTAAATCGACTCTGATGCAATTAGTAGACCTTTTTTTTTCTTTTTTTATCTCTACAGTCCACAAAAACCACGTGAACAAGCTCTTCTTGATCTTCGGAATTAGCCGACTTATGACCGACTCACCTAGAAGAACTACCGTTCACTTTTAGTGAGCGACTGTTCACTCGCTCTTTTAAAAGAATTGCTCTAAAGAACTGATTCACTCGCGAACGACCCATCCCTAGACACGACTGCTGCCCACAGGAACACAATGATACCACAGTGTATCAGCCTGTTATATTTTCTATCTGCCATGAAACACGTGTTTTGGCAGACCTACCCGATATTAGTAACTCTTCTGTCCCTAAACAAAATATTAAGTTTTAAACTGCATTTGCTGTTTGGCTAAAGATAGGTGTATTCACATTTATACTTGCGGTAATAGCTCCGACTACAACCCGACACCTGTGGCTCTGAAGCCTTGATATGAACAAAGAAAGACCCACGTAGAGTGGAGAAGGAACAGATGATTCTGGGAGCTATACAAAACGCAACAAGTATAGGTACAATCAGGTCTAAAAACATGAGGGGTGATTAATTTTCACAATTACTTTACACTTATTGGAATGTTAATGTCTGATGTAGTGGTTTGATTAACATTTTCTTCGTATTCTAATGTACTATATTTGAAAAAACTGAATAGATGAATAACTGAAGTTTAGTAACCAGAAAAAAAAATCTGTGTTGTAGCATGATCTTTGGTGACTATTCTGTAAACGAGCGTTCATATGGGAGTCTGTGTGATCTATGGCGCGAATCTGTTCTAGTACGAACCAATATTGTTTCTTGTTCCACTCCAGGGTCAAAAAAGAGTCATAAGACATACAGCAGATTTTAAGCTACATCATATAATTACCAGTTGAATTATAACGCCAATGCAACTGTTTAATTTATTTATTGTTGCGTCGTACGCGTTTCACCTATCATCAAGGCATCATCAGCGACGAATCTGTGTTACAGTTTTTATATACAGTTTAGTTTTATATACATTTTTATCCTATTATTACGTAATTATGAGCATGCTCATAAACGAATCTGTGTTACAGTTTTTATATGTAGTTTTATATACATTTTATCCTATTATTACGTAATTATGAGCCTGCTCATAATTACGTCGTCGCTGATGATGCCTCGATGAGAGGTGAAACGCGTACGACGCAACAATAAATAAATTAAACAGTTGCATTGGCGTTATAATTCAACTGGTAATTATTTATGATGTAGCTTAAAATCTGCTGTATGTCTTATGACTCTTTTTTGACCCTGGAGTGGAACAAGAAACAATATTGGTTCGTACTAGAACAGATTCGCGCCATAGATCACACAGACTCCCATATGAACGCTCGTTTACAGAATAGTCACCAAAGATCATGCTACAACACAGATTTTTTTTTCTGGTTACTAAACTTCAGTTATTCATCTATTCAGTTTTTTCAAATATAGTACATTAGAATACGAAGAAAATGTTAATCAAACCACTACATCAGACATTAACATTCCAATAAGTGTAAAGTAATTGTGAAAATTAATCACCCCTCATGTTTTTAGACCTGATTGTACCTATACTTGTTGCGTTTTGTATAGCTCCCAGAATCATCTGTTCCTTCTCCACTCTACGTGGGTCTTTCTTTGTTCATATCAAGGCTTCAGAGCCACAGGTGTCGGGTTGTAGTCGGAGCTATTACCGCAAGTATAAATGTGAATACACCTATCTTTAGCCAAACAGCAGTCAAACTACAAATGCAGTTTAAAACTTAATATTTTGTTTAGGGACAGAAGAGTTACTAATATCGGGTAGGTCTGCCACAACACGTGTTTCATGGCAGATAGAAAATATAACAGGCTGATACACTGTGGTATCATTGTGTTCCTGTGGGCAGCAGTCGTGTCTAGAGATGGGTCGTTCGCGAGTGAATCAGTTCTTTAGAGCAATTCTTTTAAAAGAGCGAGTGAACAGTCGCTCACTAAAAGTGAACGGTAGTTCTTCTAGGTGAGTCGGTCATAAGTCGGCTAATTCCGAAGATCAAGAAGAGCTTGTTCACGTGGTTTTTGTGGACTGTAGAGATAAAAAAAGAAAAGGAAAAAGGTCTACTAATTGCATCAGAGTCGATTTAAGGGGGGTATTTCACCAAAAATTGGGAGTGTAACCGGATTCTGAGGAGTGAGACCAAAAAAAAAAAGATCTCAAATAAAACTGAGCTAGTGAACCGTTCAAAAGAAGAACTAGTTCTTTTCGTGGAGTGATCAAATGAACACCGCTCTTTTTAGTGAGTTTGCCCACCTCTAGTCGTGTCGATCGGGGGAAGTTCTGTCTCGGTAACTACCTCTCCCCCACCGATGGTACCTGCGAGGTCGTGTCTCCGCATGACTGTACCTCACTCGCCTTCTCAGCTCAATCGGTAGAGTGGACTCCTCTCCGCATTTGCATCAGGGTTTCTTCTGATTCTACCTGCTTTCCGCTTCCACTTATTTCAATGTACTTTGACATTTTCACTTTCGAAGTATCACGATTTTTCGAAATTTACTTTTATCAATCTTGAAATTGTCTAAATTGTTTCACGTAGTGTATTTAATATGATCTGATATTATTTTCCTTTTTGCTTTGAAGCCTCATCACCAATGAAATTCTTGTATATTCCCAGCACTCTGTTCATCCTACTGTTTTCTTTCAATGAATGTACCCCTAACTGATGATTTTTTGTTTACTGTAATTTACACAGATACTTCCGCTTCCTTCAACTCCCATATTTAATACCTAAAATCCTGGTTCCCACTACACCACCACATTCAAGCAATGGTATTGCCGAAGATTTTTTTAATACTTTAGCTACGTATGGCAAGAAAATAATTTGAATCTTGAACTGATAACATACTGATTGATTTTTAGTGTAATACGTATACATTTAGGACACCCAGAAAAAAAATTAGTTATTACTTGAGGAAAGTCAGTTACATGTTTTTACTATTGTTATAATATTCCTTGCAGGATTTTCAATTAAAAAGATTTTATATCTAATGTTATTTTCTTTGACGCCATTTACTTTAGCCTATAAGCAAGTAAGCTATGTATTTTAATTCCAGTTCAGTCAGGTGCATTATTTTTTTAGTATGAAGCGCAGTAAAAGTCAGATGATAGCAGTTGGAGTATTATAGACATGAACATCTGTTTTCCTCTGTCCGGTGTCCATATTGCAATACTACCACTAAATGGGATTTTATGTATAAGGCTGCGTGTATAGAGAATGACAGGACTCTCTGGGTCTTGCCTTGTCAGGCAGGAGCATTGCCCTTTCTTAGGATTCTTGTGACTCCGTCAGCTTCTCGCCACGTCCGTGCCTCGTATGATATCAGAATATGGAACAAAGCAAAATCGCCTTCAACAGAATGTCTACCAGTCTCTTTAGCAGGTATATCGAGACTATCATAGATTTTAGTTGAGGTTGGCAAGTTAACCAGGACTCTACAGTGATGCCCAATAGTTTAAATGCGCTTTCCCCATAAGACTAACTGCTCAGATGAGAAAACAATTCTCTGAGTTTTTCAGTATTTAATTTCGGTTCACCTAAATTCTGATGATCTGTCTTTGTCCAATGTACTTTCTCTAGAGATAATTTTCTTGTCATTGCAGTACTTCAGAGTTTTCCTTTTTTTTAATCTGCTTAACGTCTCTCTAACAGCGAGATCTTTAGGGACGGGATAGGATGGGGGGCAAGAAATGGGAAGGAATTCGGCCATGACCTTTTGAAGGAACCATCCCGGCATTTGCCTGGAGTGATTTGGGAAACCATGGGAAACCCAAATCTGGATGCCCGGACGGGGATTTGAACCGCCGCCCTCCCGAATGCGAGGCCAGAACGCTAGTCGTTACACCACCATGCTCGGTAGAGTTTTCCTCTCGTTGTCTGGGAATTGTTTCATATCTGCGATGTATATTATGAAAAGCATGGGGACAATAACTGATCCTTGTGGAACACAAGTCGGGGTTGGGAGAGGTTCAGATGATTTACCATTCTATCTTACTGCTTGCTGCCTATTGACGAGTTAACTCTGAATTAGATTTAGACTGTTCCTCTGATTTGCAGGTATTATAGCTTACTTAATAGAAATGTACTAGCTGTTACCCGCGACTTCGTACGCGTGGACTTGGAGTTTCATTTCCAGAATTGGATATAGAAAACTGTTAGTAACGTAAGATTTGTCCCAAACAACACCGAGTCGACATAATATGATGGAAAGCCATCATTATATCATCCTATCGTCTAATCTGTCTCATGAAGAGAATAAATTTACAACATATTTAATAACAGAAAAGTAAGCGAAGGTGCGGCGATGTGTGTGTGTGTGTGTGTGGAGTGGGGGGGGAGGGTTAACTGATGGCAGCTTTATTTCAGCTTGGTTTTTTCTTGTTTATTCAACATAAGCATCTGAATCTTATAATCAATAGCAGCACATTGTCTTTTAGACCTGCACCTTAGGCCAGGTTTACGTCCGTAAGGCATGTCAAAAAGGAAGACAAACTGGTGCCAGAAACTTTTATACAGACACAAATGAATAGTACAGTGCAGAGCAAATTGACTTCTATACTAAATAATAAGTTTTGTTTCTTATCGAAATTTATTAATAAATTAAACACTAACAGACTGCGTGACTGAGCAACCAACGTAACATTACAGACTAACACACGAATCTGTCTGTCTTTCATCATTCGATAAGTTCTTAAAATTTCGTGACTAAAACTGTTATTCATTCCGAAAAAATGTCCTGTGTCCTTCCTACACTATTTCATTGTTAAATTCCATCAATATTGATATAGCCATTTAGTCGTCAAAACGTAACAAAAAGACAGAAACTTACATCCGCATTTATAATATAATAGCTGGTACCCACAACTTCGTTCGTGATTGTAAAGTATTCATTTTGACAGCTGTAGACATCTAACCCGCATAGTGCACGATGGGAGACTCGATACTATTACCACACACAAATATCAGTCTTCTGCGCTATGTAGTTCCGGCAGCAAAGTAAAATTTACGGATACACACAAGTCTTTGGATGAAATACGAAAATATTCATGATCGACCAATTTCAAACACCATATCTCACACACTCCCACAGTTACCGAATTTCGGCCAACGTTGTGATCGATGGGTGACTCTGTGTTACTACAACACACAAACGCCGGTAATCTGCGACTGATAGTTTTCACTTAAAAGTGATACACCGTGACACATGCGTCTTTGGCAGAAATATGAAATTGCCGCAGGTCGACCATTTTATCCCCCATTTCTCCCACACCCCCATAGCTACCGACATCTAACAACCATAGTGCACTACTTGAGATACGATTCTACTACCAAACACAAACACCAATGCTCTATGCTATGTAGTTGTAGCAGAAAAGTGACATATGCGGAGACAGTCGAAATACGAAAATATCCTTGGTCGGCCACTTACAATCACCATATCTACCACACTACCACAGTTTCTGAAAATCGGCCGCTGTTGTGATCGAAAGGTGACTCTGTGCTACTACTAAACACAAACACCAGTTATCTGTGATCTATAGTTTTCGCTGAAAAGTGATACACCATGACACTTTTCTCTTTGGCAGGAGTATGAAATTGCCACAGATCGATCACTTTCAACCCCCATATCTCCCACACCCCCATAGCTACCGACATCTAACAACCATAGTGCACTACATGAGATACGATTCTACTACCAAACACAAACACCAATGCTCTATGCTATGTTGTTGTGGCAGAAAAGTGACATATGTGGAGACAGTCGAAATACGAAAATATCCTTGGTCGGCCACTTACAACCACCATATCTACCACAGTACCACAGTTTCTGAAATTCGGCCGCTGTTGTGATCTGAAAGGTGACTCTGTGCTACTACTACACACAAACGCCAGTTATCTGTGATCTATAGTTTTCGCTGAAAAGTGATACACCATGACACTTTTGTCTTTGGCAGAAGTATGAAATTGCCACAGGTCGACCACTTTCAACCCCCACTTATCTCCACACCCCCATAGCTACCGACATCTAACAACCATAGTGCACTACATGAGATACGATTCTACTACCAAACACAAACACCAATGCTCTATGCTATGTAGTTGTGGCAGAAAAGTGACATATGCGGAGACAGTCGAAATACGAAAATATCCTTGGTCGGCCACTTACAACCACCATATCTACCACTGTACCACAGTGTCTGAAATTCGGCCGCTGTTGTGATCGAAAGGTGACTCTGTGCTACTACTACACACAAACGCCAGTTATCTGTGATCTATAGTTTTCGCTGAAAAGTGATACACCATGACACTTTTGTCTTTGGCAGGAAGTAATGAAATTGCCACAGGTCGATCACTTTCAACCCCCATATCTCCCACACCCCCATAGCTACCGACATCTAAACAACCATAGTGCACTACATGAGATACGATTCTACTACCAAACACAAACACCAATGCTCTATGCTATGTAGTTGTGGCACAAAAGTGACATATGCGGAGACAGTCGAAATACGAAAATATCCTTGGTCGGCCACTTACACCCACCATATCTACCACAGTACCACAGTTTCTGAAAATCGGCCGCTGTTGTGATCGAAAGGTGACTCTGTGCTACTACTACACACAAACACCAGTTATCTGTGATCTATAGTTTTCGCTGAAAAGTGATACACCATGACACTTTTGTCTTTGGCAGAAGTATGAAATTGCCACAGGTCGACCACTTTCAACCCCCATATCTCCCACACCCCCAGTAGCTACCGACATCTAACAACCATAGTGCACTACATGAGATACGATTCTACTACCAAACACAAACACCAATGCTCTATGCTATGTAGTTGTGGCACAAAAGTGACATATGCGGAGACAGTCGAAATACGAAAATATCCTTGGTCGGCCACTTACAACCTACCATATCTACCACAGTACCACAGTTTCTGAAATTCGGCCGCTGTTGTGATCGAAAGGTGACTCTGTGCTACTACTACACACAAACGCCAGTTATCTGTGATCTATAGTTTTCGCTGAAAAGTGATACACCATGACACTTTTGTCTTTGGCAGAAGTATGAAATTGCAACAGGTCGATCACTTTCAACCCCCATATCTCCCACACCCCCATAGCTACCGACATCTAACAACCATAGTGCACTACATGAGATACGATTCTACTACCAAACACAAACACCAATGCTCTATGCTATGTAGTTGTGGCAGCAAAAGTGACATATGCGGAGACAGTCGAAATACGAAAATATCCTTGGTCGGCCACTTACAACCACCATATCTACCACAGTACCACAGTTTCTGAAATTCGGCCGCTGTTGTGATCGAAAGGTGACTCTGTGCTACTACTACACACAAACAGCCAGTTATCTGTGATCTATAGTTTTCGCTGAAAAGTGATACACCATGACACTTTTGTCTTTGGCAGAAGTATGAAATTGCCACAGGTCGACCACTTTCAACCCCCATTATCTCCCACACCCCCATAGCTACCGACATCTAACAACCATAGTGCACTACATTGAGATACGATTCTACTACCAAACACAAACACCAATGCTCTATGCTATGTAGTTGTGGCACAAAAGTGACATATGCGGAGACAGTCGAAATACGAAAATATCCTTGGTCGGCCACTTACAACCACCATATCTACCACAGTACCACAGTTTCTGAAAATCGGCCGCTGTTGTGATCGAAAGGTGACTCTGTGCTACTACTACACACAAACACCAGTTATCTGTGATCTATAGTTTTCGCTGAAAAGTGATACACCATGACACTTTTGTCTTTGGCAGAAGTATGAAACTGCCACAGGTCGACCACTTTCAACCCCCACTTATCTCCCACACCCCCATAGCTACCGACATCTAACAACCATAGTGCACTACATGAGATACGATTCTACTACCAAACACAAACACCAATGCTCTATGCTATGTAGTTGTGGCACAAAAGTGACAAATGCGGAGACAGTCGAAATACGAAAATATCGTTGGTCGGCCACTTACAACCACCATATCTACCACAGTACCACAGTTTCTGAAAATCGACCGCTGTTGTGATCGAAAGGTGACTCTGTGCTACTACTACACACAAACACCAGTTATCTGTGATCTATAGTTTTCGCTGAAATGTGATACACCATGACACTTTTGTCTTTGGCAGAAGTATGATATTGGCCACAGGTCGACCACTTTCAACCCCCATATCTCCCACACCCCCATAGCTACCGACATCTAACAACCATAGTGCACGACAGGAAAGACGATTCTACTACCACACACAAATACCAAAGGTCTATGTTATGTAGTTGTGGCAGGAAAGAGAAGTATACGAAGATACGAATTTTTGGTTGAAATATGAAAACGCCCTGCACTGACCAACTTTAATCATTATATCTCCCACATCCCCACAGCTATCGGCATTCGGCCAACGTTGTGCACGACAGGAAACTCCATGCTACTTCCACCCACAAACATCAGTGATCTGTGCTAGGTAGTGGTGGCTGAAAAGTGAAATATAGGAAAAAACACGTCTATTTTTATATATATATAAGATGTGGCACAACATCACAGCTGTACCACCTCTCTATCCTCAGTGGCGTCCATTATTTACTCAATTTACTTATTGAGTAAGGAACCTGAGAATTCACTGTCATTGGTCTTCATTAAACTTTAAGTGTTGTTACATAACACTAACTAGACTCCATTTGATACAGTGGGTGAAGTTGGATGATAGGGGCGATGCGCGGGCGGAACAGCGCCCTCTGATTGGGTGTGTTGACCTTTTTTTCTCTGTCGGTATTCAGTACTTGGTGTTTGTGACTTCACAGCCATGCACCTTGCTTATAATTACAGATTACATCCTTCTACTTATTATATATTAAAAAGAATTTGTATATTTGAGGAGGGCACAGTGGTTTTCTTGAGTGACACGCAATTTATTTTGTGGCCAAAAGATGGGTATCACTGAATGAGAATTGATGTCATACTGCCTGTAATTCTTGTGCCGTCATGCGTTGTAAATACTTTTACAAGAGGAGAACATGTAAATGAAGGGTAATGAGTTTCTTGAGTTGAATGAAGATAAGTAGTAATCACAGTGCCATTCGGTCTTCCAGAGAATGTTTCAGCTGTCATACCCCTATCCATGCAGAAAAATTTCTGTGGAACAGCTAACCATTACATCTTGACATTTATTATCATTCACGAACATCGTCATTGATTTATAAGGAGGGTCATGGGAGTGTACAGGGCATATACTGGCGATGAGGCATGGAAAGAAATGGCAGTAGGTATGAAAAGTAGTTCATGGAAGGGAAAAGATGACCATGACCACAAGCTGGCACTAGATTTCAGGCACAAGGGTGTGGGAAGATTTTCTTTTTTAGGTAAGGGTGTCAGGGATTGGAATGAGTTACCAATTGGAATGATGAATAACTTACCAAAAACGTTAAAAGACTTTAAAGTTAAAATTTGTAGAGGGCAAATGTAGGTGGGTGCAGGATTTTTTTGTTTGTTTTTTGTTTTTTTGTTTAGCTAGACAGTAGTAGTGCTAAATATAAACGAACGAAATAATTATTATCTTCAAAATTATCCTAATTGTTCTGCCAATATCATAATCCTTGGTTATTAAAGTACATCTTGAATGCATCTCTAACATGTTTGGCATCCTCCGGAACAAGTCCACGTCTTCGTAATTGAATGTTGCGTATATTTCCTGGTTTCAACATTTCATATGTAACTCGACAAGAATCTGGTATAAGGCGGCCAAGAGATTGTTGCAATGTTACAGCTGTGAACTCAAGATCTTGAGATTGTTTCGACATTACAGTTGAAAGCTCTACATCTTCGTAGTTTATACTTGTTACTAAAAATCTTATCATAGCAGTCTGTCAAGGGATGAGATTCTCCTTCTCACAGCAGTGTCTTGTTTTTGTTTTTTAGATTATTTCAAATAAGGATCCGTAACCATTCGTAAATAATTACACCAGTCTTCAGATTCATGAGGTAATTTCCGAAGCAAATTCAGATGAAAAAACCTTTTCCTCTTTATGACATTTTAGTTTTTCCCGGCGTATTGTTGAAATAAATAACTCTCGGGTTGTCTGCCGGTTAATATATTTATTTGGATCTTTTAACGACGTTTCGGCAACTGCCATCGTTGCCTTCATCAGTTTAAATCTCACTTACAAGACACGACGTCGTTAAAAGATCCAAATAAATATATTAACCGGCAGAAAAACCGAGAGTTATTTACTTTTCCGTCTTTAGCAACTATCTTCTAGACTATTCTTACTTTTTAATCTCGTCAGGCATAGTGAAATAACCACTAAAATAAGGCTTCACCCATGAGAACTGAGCTAAAGACGGAAGTCAAAAACGTAAGAGTGTGGACATGAGTATTTGGTCAATTATATCTGACGTCTTGTCTGATCAAGTAAAACGTCAAGGCCTTCGTAGTTTTGCGTCTCACCCCGATGGACTAGTTACTATCAACAGTGTAGTTTATCATTCGGCACACACTGGGGAGAAGTTTGGGATTTAACCAAGGAATGGTGATTAGAAATTATTTTAGACTACTCTTCGTGATAAAGGTGTGCATGAATAAGCTTCCAAATTTTGTTTTGTATTTCGTCGTTTTCTTTAAACTCCAAACTTTAATTTTCAATGTTGATACATACTCTTCTAAGTTCTGGGATGACTTCTGCAGTATATCCTGCATTGCGTGTCCTAAAATCCATATTAGACTGTTATGTTTCTCTACAGGTGTAAGCTTGAAATCCGGCTTTGTTAGGATATTGGTGAGTATTTTCCTGGGCGGTTTTTGCATCATGTGTGCCACTAAATGTTTTGTCCAAGTCCAGATTGTCTGCGCTCTTCCGCAAGAGATTCGGTGTACTAGCTTATCTGTGTTGCCGCAAGTGTCACATCTATCTGTTGGCTTGAGGTGAATACGATGTAGCTTCTCATTGATGGCCAGGGTCTCGTTGGCTACTTTGTACCTAAAAGCTTGAGTCTCGGACGGAATTGTTTTGTTGAAAATGTTTGCCCACACGTTTTTCCAGTTGATTTCCGGGTATTTAGTTTCTATTATATTTCCCCGTTTATGGGCCATCATACATGCGTAAATCTCTTTTGTTGTCTTGGGAAAGTGGTTCTTTCTTGTCTCCATGATATAGCTGCTTCGATGAAGTACAGCCTGTAATGGTAAAGGGAATTATTGATATGGGCAATCCCTACCGGTGCCGTTGTACTCACCGGTTTGTAGTGTTCCAATAATTGTGCCGTTATGGTTTCTTTGTTTTCAGATACTTTCCTCATTGCCTGTATGAAGATTGCATTTGCTTTGGTTCTTGCATCCATTAAACCTAAACCTCCTCTTGCTTTTGGCAGGGTTAGCGTCTGGAAGTTGACTTTGAATATGTCACCTTGGCTCAGGAACCAGGATGCTGCCCTCTGAACGCTTTGTATTATCCCTTTCGGTGCAGGGAGCACTTGGGCAACATAGTTTAATTTGCCAAGGACCGCCAGATTTATTAAATTTGCTTTCTGTATTTTGTTGATCCGTCTGGTTTTGTGCAGTTGCAGAGTGGCTCTTGTGTTGTTTAACACTTCTCGCCAATTGATTATACTCATTTTGAGTGGATTTGTTTCTAGCCACACACCTAAGGCCTTGTGTTTGTTCATTTGTTTGAATACATAAGTATTTACAAGATTTTGAGCTCCTGATCCAATGTAAAGTATGCCTGATTTGTCCATGTTGACTGTGGTGCCACTTTCAGGGCCATAAATCTTTATCTGGTTATTAATTGTTACTAGGTCGTAATTGTCGGTTACGTAGAACCCAATATCGTCTGCATAAGCTCTTGTAGTGTATCTTCTACCTTGGAACGTTATACCCTTTGTCACGGAGTGGATGCTCCGTAGTAAGGGTTCCGTGTATATGGCGAACAAGACCATTGAGAGGGGGCAGCCTTGTCTCAGCCCTCGGCCCATACGAAATTTTTTTGAGATGAATCCGTTTACTAATACACTTGTGGTAGCACCGTTGGTTAGTTTCTTGATTACTGATACGAAGCTTGTTCCCATGCCCATTCTCCTCATGGTATTGCATAAGTACTGGTGTTCGACACGATCGTATGCTTTATCGAAATCTAGGAAGAGAATTCCCACTTTTAGCTTCAGGTTGTCTGCCAAGGAGATGATATCTCTATGTTCCAAGATTGCATATTGGAGCCCGCGATTAGGGATCGGACCTGCTTGGTACGGGCCAAGAATTTTGGTGAGTAATGGTGTTATTCTTCGTTTCAGGATACGAGTCAAAATCTTGAAGTCGGAGTTCAGTAGCGTTATGGGTCTTAACTTTCTGATATTCTTCGTGTGTGGTGTTTTTGGGATGAGAATTATTATGCCTTCCGTGAAGGCTTCGGGCAATCGTTCAATCTGCCATATTTCATTGTATATATCGACCATCTTGTGGGATATGATGTTCCAGAAAGCTCTATAAAATTCCAGGGGGAGACCGTCGTTGCCGGGAGATTTTCTTGTTTTCCCAGCCATGAGGGACAACTCTGCTTCTTCTAGTGTGATGTCTCTGGTAATCTCTCTTCGCTCGTTGTCGTCCATGTATTCATTTATGTGGTTGAGGGTGGAGTCCCTGTTATCTCCGGTTGTGGTGGAGGCTCTGTAAAAGGATGAAAAATGGTTCCAGATCATTGCGGGAATTTCCTTTTGGTTGGTTGTTCTGACTCCATCTTCCGCAGTTATGTTTGATAAGTACTGGGAGTTTCTTCTTTTTGTCGCCCTAATCAGATGGTATAGCGATGCCTTCTCTTTCTCTACTAAGTCCACGCTATCGGTGTTGACTAGAAGGGATTCCATTCTTGAAGCTTGTAGTTTGTTCATTTTGGCTTTATACTTTTTTATCAGTACGTGGTCATGGATGGTGTGCACGTCTTTTTTGTACAGGTCCTTCAGACATCTGTAGTAAAATTCCATGGTATTGTTTGTCCAGTGATGTTTTACGTGTGAGTAGGCGATAATAGCTTTTCTTATTCTTGGTTTCGCATGGGTTATCCACCAGCTTAAATTAGAGCTATACTTGTGGCAGTTTCTGACACTTGAAAGCCAGGTGGTGATGACGCTTTCCTTACATTCAGCATCGCGAAGAATCGAAACGTTCATCTTCCAGTATCCTTTACCTCTCTGAATATTAATTGGGTCGCTCTTAATTCTGCATAAAACTTTGTTTTAGCTGTTATGCGATTGATGTTAATCGTTGTTAGTGTCAAGACTTGATTCATTGTGATGGTGCTTGGCCTTGGTTGTCCGCCAATCCATTAGTGTCCGACAGCAGCTGTTCCATACGTCAAGTCTGTTCTATACCGTTAAGCCAGCCACACACAGAACCGGGCAGGGCAGGGCGGGGCGGGGCGGGGCGGGGCGCGACGAGTCGCCTGACTTGCCCTGTCGTGCTGCTGTCACACACAGAACGAGGCGGGGCACGACAAGTCAAACACTTAGCAAATTTTCTTCATTGCCCCAGTCACCTGTCAGTGAACTCAGTAGGAGCATACTGGTGTGTAGTGTATCATTTTGAAATGGATGAAGATGAGGAGACCGTTTTGTTAATTTGGAACTATCTGCAGCTCTTGGACCACAATGTTAACAACAGAGAGATGTAGGTATACACCCTATAAACCTGAAAAGGAATATAGGAAGTTTTATTTCTGAGCTTCGAGCCGAACCCAGACAAGTTTTTTAATTATTGTCGCATGTCAATTTCGACATTCGACTTTGTACTTGAGAGCATTCGGAGCAGAATAGAAAAGCAAAATACCAACTGGAGAACAGCCATACCCCCAGAGGAGCGGCTTTTCATAACCTTAAGGTCCTCTTTTTCCTGACCATTAGTTATTCAACCATATAATAACCCTGTATAGCCATATAAATTTTAAATCTTACAGTCATACATGGCACACATACAAATCAGTCAAATATTCGAAACACAACACAACCCCGTGTCCAACACAACCAGACCGCGAGATAGTGGAGCCCGGGGAGGGAGGGTGGGTCCCGTGACAGCGCATGCGCAGAACGTACTGCCCGGCATCGACTTGCCCCGGGGCATAATTTGTGTCAGCTTCGCATTTTGCCCCGGAGCGTCTTTTCGACGTGTCCTGCCCCGCCCGGTCCTGTGTGTGATGCTCCATAGGCACCCGTGCGTTTCCCGTCGCACAAGACGCCCCGGGGCAAAATGCCCTGCCCCGCCATGCCTCGCCCGGTTCTGTGTGTGGCCGGCCTTAAGTTTCCTATTTCGGGTCTCCAGGTGTTTGTTTCCTTGTGAGTTCGTCGCTGCGATTTGTATTCAGGAAGTCTGCCTGACATCCTCTATGTCTTCGTTCTGATCGTTGTCTGCCCAACTAAAGGGCATACCTGCTGTCTCCGTACCTGTTTCTCGGTGTCTGACTGAGTTTGGATTTAACTCTGCATTAAATGTTGGCAGGCTCTTCCCGATTTGTTGCTTTTTGAGCTTTTTTTTCCAGTGCCTTTAGCATCGTCTGTATTTTCTCTTTCAGTAGATGTTTCCCTAGTTTGTTTACTTTTCGTCTCCGGTTGTTTTCTTGCACGGCGTTTCTTACTGGGTTTGGGCTTCGCTGGTTTCGTCCACTCGGTTTCTTCTGCTGTTGACGGGACTTCAGTTGTCAAATTCGTTTCGTCCTTCTCGTCGGCCGACTCTATGTTATCGTCGGTTTCTGCCGTATTTTTCCACGATTCAACTTTTCTCTTCTGTTTTGTCTCTTCCATGTTTGTTATTGTCTTTTCTATCAAGTCTCCTTCTTGTTTTCTTGGTAAGTTTTTCGCTTTTGTGTTCATGGTTTTGGATACCTCGTCGCACCTTGATTCTTCGGTGTTCCTTATGTCGTCATTTTGTTCTTCCCTCGTTTTTCTTCTTGTTTTCGTCTCCGTGTTCCCACTGTCCGTTATCGTCAGTGGTGGAAACTGCTGCTGATCTTCCAGTGGCATTTCTTCATCTTGTTTCGGTGTTCCTGTTCGTCTAAGGTAGGTTAGCGGTAGTACTGTCGGTTGTATGCGGGGGCAGTTTGCTCTGATATGCTGTCTTGAATTGCATAGAGCGCAAGTTCGGGGCTGGCCGTCGTATACAACCAGTGCTCTGAAACCGCATACATTGATGTATGATGGTATGTGCTTCATTATCTCCATTTTTACTAGCCGCACTCCATTTGCTTTCTTAAACCTGATATTGCCTCCCTATTTGTCTTCTACGATCTCTGCCACGTTGCCGAACGGTTTTATTGATTGTAGAATGGCTTCATTAGATATTTCAAAGGGCAGATTTAACACTCTTATCTGTCTTTTTCCCATTCCTGCGTTCGTTACTTGAACATTGCTTACGTTTCCATCGGTATGATGGAATTTCAGGTTCCCGGTATTTGATTCAATTACACTAACACGATGTTCCTCGCTTATCATTTTAACAAAAACGCAGTTCTGGAACGAGTCTAGTTGTATTCCCAGTATTTCTTCGTCAATTAGCTTTACTTTATCAAACAACCACTCATGTATTTCATAGGCCGATGGTCTTACATATGCTCGATCAAATGTGAATTTCACTGTGTTTTTTCTTGTTATGGCGGTGGAAGCCATCTCTTACCTTTTACTGCAGAATTCGCCTAAATGCGGCTGCGTTGATGGGTTTTCAATAGCTCACACACAAACTTCACACTAACACTGTTATAATAGCTGCGGCGTTAACGGAAGTTGCTGACAGCACGTCCGCGTCTGACCGCCGCTGAACGCGGAATATGGATAGGGGGAAGTTGGGTGTGTAGGGAAATTGCCACCGGAGCGTGTGTGCTCCATTGCAATTAAATAAATTAAAATTAAATTAACCCGTAATATCTTACAAGGAGAGCTCTATAGAAACTTAAAAAGTACTGTACTGTTGTCTGCCAGTGGGAAACGTTGAATAAGAAATCAGTATGACTCCTTGTCATCAAAGATCTCCATATCAGGAAGTTAATGAGATTTAACTGCTGCGAATGATGGGCCTATGAGAACGGGCTTTGCTTACCGTCAAATTGCTGCTCGAAGGACCAGAAATCCTCTACAGTGATGCGGTTGTGGATGCAGTTCGCCGAAGGAACTCGACGAGTAGAAGTTCCGGCACCGATGACAGACACCTCATCTGCATGCGTTGTCGGATCTTACTGTTTCACCTAGACAGTTAGCACAACGTCGGCACACTGCTGCAGGTGTGGCGTTGTCTACCTCCACAGTTTACCAGTTGTTTAGACGAATTATTTTGCGCAGGACCCAAAGACATGGACGCCTCTTGCTATTATGGGCTCCTCAACACAGCCTGTGGTATGCCGGCTGATAATTTGTAGCCTTTTAGAGGAATTCCTTTTGGATTCGGAGAACAGATGGCCGAGATCGCAAATTTTTAGAGTTCGTTTTATTGCTTCTTTCTGGACGTACGCCACTAAAGCGCCATCTGGTATCATGGGTGAACTCACCAGTTCACGATAGCGGTTACCCTAAACAGCTACTGCTACAACAGAGAAATTGTAGAGCTCAAGCTTATAACATTCTTCCAACGCTGTAAAACAACAGAATGCCCGCGCTTGTATCACAAGGATTGTTCAAGAGTTTTCTCAGAATGGAAGACATCGTTCCTTCTTTGGCCTGCCCCTTCACCAGACATGTCGCCTACTGAACAAATCTAGGATTTTTCAGTCAAGGATATTATGCCTCAGGTACACATTCGACGACAACTCTTTGATTTGTTACAAAGACTTGGTGTGGAAGCTCATATTACAGCGCTTGGCTGCTTTAATAAATATTGATTTTTGGCGTTTAGTAGTGTTAGTCTTTTCTTCATTTCTCTATAGGTCACATGTAGAATATATTAGAATCAGTTCTGATGATTCCTTCATAGTGCTGCAATTTTCGCGAACAGGAGTGCGTCAGCATGAAGATTTGTAGTTGCAAACTCTTTTTCTGCAGCGTTACATGTATGCATTGCGCTTCTTCCAGGAAGAGACGCTCTAAAAGTCTAGAATGGAGAGGCAATTTAATTACAAATTTACATCCTAATTTTTACTGTTCTTGTGATTATGATAAGAAACTCGATAGATGACTTATATGTGAAACTATAAGTGAAGAGCTTTCTCTATTCATCATAAAAATTTGTTTCACCTGTAAATTCTGATAATAACAGCCATCATCTAATTTTGACTTTCTTTTAGGTTGAAACCCGACTTGGAAATTTGACCAAGGCTATAAACTTACTTCTTCTTCTTGTGGTCCCTATCCGTTCCAGCTGTCGGCAACCATCTTGGCTGCCTTGGCTCTGCTAGTTGACTCTCGGTGTAGCTCCGTAGTTGTCTTGGAAGTCCAGGTTCTCATATTTTTTGCTAGGAAGCTAACAGTACTTCTCTTTCCTGGCATATTTCCTTGTAGAATAGATTACAGGAGTTGGTAACGGTTACTGTTCCCATGATGCGGCCAAACCGAGCGTGGTGGGTAAACGGTTAACATTCTGGCGTTGTATTCGGGAGGGCGCGGGTTCGAATCCTCGTCTGGGCATCCAGATTTGGGTTTTCCATGGTTTACCCAAATCACTCCAGGCTAATGCCGGGATGCTTCCTTCAGAAAGGCCATGGCCGAACCGAATTCCTTCCCGTTCCTTTTCCCTAGTCCCATCTCGCCTCTAATGAGTTTAGCCGTCGACGAGGCGTAAAAAAATAAGTAAATAATAATAATAATAATAATAAAAAATGACTAGACGACCCGTGCGAAAATTTCGCGAATAAAATGCGATGAATAGTGAGGATGAATATAATGTCACCAAGTTCAGTCATTACTCATCATACTCCTACTTCATTTATCGATTTTAGTTAGAAATCCAGTGAGATAAATGGCTCGAAACACAAAAAACGTATTTTAGAAATATTGACATTTTTGCGCTTTATGGGTCGAATTACAAAAAATTCCTTTCTTAGAATATAATGTTACCACGGCGGAAACCTTAGTCTTTAATACGATATGTCATTTATCTATATCGATTAGATATCAAGGGAAATATAAGGCTCGTGACACAAAAATACGTTGTAGAACAATTTATACTTTTTCCCTTTAATAGTTGAATTCCAACACTTCTTCCTTAAAATATGATGTCAGCAAAGCTGAGACATTATTCCTCACAATCGTACGTGATTTATCGATTTTGGATAGATATCAAGGGAGATAAGTGGCTCGAGAGACACAAAAACGCATTTTAGAAAAATTGACTTTTTTGCCTTTTATGGGTCGAATTACGAGAAATTCCTTTCTTAAAATATAATGTTACCACGGCGGAGACCTTATTCTTTAATATGGTACCTCATTTATCTATATCGGTTAGATATCAAGGGAGATAAATCGCTCGTGACACAAAAATCGGTTATAGAAAAATTTATACTTTTTTCCTTTAAGGGTTGAATTCCAAAAACATTCTTTTTTAAAATATGATGGCACAAAGCTGAAACATTAATCCTCATATTCCTACTTCATTTATCGATTTTGGTTAGATATCCAGGGGGATAAATGGCTCGAGATACAAAAAACGCATTTTAGAAAAATTGACTTTTTTGCCTTTTAAGGGTCGAATTACGAAAAATTCCCTTGTTAAAATATAATGATACCACGGCGTAGACCTTATTATTTAATATGATACCTGATTTATCTATATCGGTTAGATATCAAGGGAGATAAATCGCCCGTGAAACAAAAATCGGTAATAGAAAAAAATTATACTTTTTTCCTTTAAGGGTTGAATTCCAAAACATTCTTTCTTAAAATATGATGTCAAAAAGCTGAGACATTACTCTTCATAATCCTACCTCATTTATCGATTTTGGTTAGATATCCAGGGAGATAAATGGCTTGAGATACAAAAAAACGCATTTTAGAAAAAGTGACATTTTTGCCCTAAAATGGTCGAATTACGAAAAATTCCTTTCTTAAAATATAATGTTACCATGGCGGAGACCTTATTCTTTAATATGATATTTCATTTATCTATATCGGTTAGATATTAAGGGAGATAAATCGCTCGTGACACAAAAACGCATTGCAAAAATATTGATACTTTTGCCCTTTAAGGGTCGAATTCCGAAAAATTTCTGGCTTAATATATGACGTCACTAAAGCGGAGATCTTAATCTTTTAAACGATACTTCATAAAACGGTTTCAGATAGGTATCCACGGAGATAGCTGACTCGTAACACAGAAAACAGCATTTTAGAAAAATTTACATTTTTGCCCTTTAAGGGTCGAATTCCGAAAACTTTCTTGCTTAAAATACGATTTAACCAAAGTGGAGACCATAAGCTTTAAAATGACACCTCATTCATTGATTTCGGTTAAGTATGAAGGAAGATATAGGCTTGTGACAAAAAAATATCTTATAGAAATAATATATATGATGTGGCCAAAGTAACTGCAGCTTCTGTGTTTTTATAGTGGTTAATATTTCCATATTCATTTTCATTTTCCGGAGCACTTCAGCATTTGTGGTATGGTCTGTCCATGGTATCTTCAACATTACTCGAAACATCCACATTTCAGTAGCTTCTAGCCTTTTACTGATTGTTTCCGTTAGTGTCCACGTTTCAACGTCATACAGGAGGACAGAGAACACATAACAGCGCAGGAGTCATCTCATTTATTTATGGCTCTAACACATATTAATACAACCAATAACGCGTTAATACACATAAGTAACTGTTAAATTTCACAATATAAATTGATTTTAACTTAATGATTACGTCAGTGACACATTGCGTATCATAGAGGTTATATATCCGTTTTTTTATGTCACTTCCCAGCATTTTTTAATTTTTTTTATTCGATACTGCTTGTAAATAAGCATGTAATGATAGATGTATTCTACAAAGAGGCCTTTGGGGTATATCGGCGAATATACCATTCGTTCGAGGTACTTTTGTTACCTAACAATGTGTACACTGCTCCAGGTCTGTTCACAAACTTCATTTCTTTTTCACTTATCTCTGATTGAGAGTGACATGGCTTGATCTCTTGGAGATCCACGAACTCGAATTTAAACTGACTGGGAACTTAAACATCTCTGTTATATATACAATTAAAATTGCAATGGAGCGCACGCTCCGGTGGAAATTTCCCTACACACCTCTCTTCCCCCTTTCCTGCGCCCTCCAACATTTGCCCCCTACAAATTTTAAATTCTTCCAACGTTTTTTGGTAACTTATTCATCATTTCTCTTGGTAAATTACTCAAATCCCTGACACCCTTACCTAAAAAGAGAATCTTTTTACTCCCTTGTGCCTGAAATAGAGTCCCAGCTTGTGGTCGTGGTCATCTTTTCCCTTCCATGCATTACTTTTAATTCTTACGCCAATATCTTTCCATGCCTCATCACCAATATACGTCTTGTACACTCCCATAGTCCATACCCCTCTCCACCCTCCTCCTGTCTTCCAATGAATCCTATTGCAGCTCTTTTATCATACCTGTTACTGATTGAATTCTGCTGTAATTTCCAGAGACAAATCTAGCAGCCCTTTTTAGCACCTTCTCCAACTTCTGTATTTGATACTCAAAATGTGGGTCACATACTACACTAACATATTCAAGCAGTCGTCTGACCAAAGTTTTGTAACCAAATTCCTTTACGTCTCTTATACACCCCCTCATCACACTTTCCAACAAGTGCAGAATTTTGAAACCTTATCCTATTATCTGTCCAATGTCTCTTGTTATCAAATGTAATGCCAAGATATTTACATTTCAAGTTTCAACAAACAATTCTTTCCCCACCTTATATAATCATAATCAATCTTTAGTTTTTTATTTGTGTATCTAATAAGTTAACTCTTCTTTGCATTTATCTTCATCCCAACTAGATATCCTGTACAGATTATCCTGCATCTGTTTACAGTCCTCTGCCATTTTGATCCTTTTATATAGCTTTATGTCATCTGCAAACAATCTAATTTCAGATAGTAAACCAACAACGCAATTATTCTTTAGAATAAAGAATAGCAATGGTCCCAATTCGTTACCCTGTGGCACTCCCATTTTTACTTCCACTTCTTTTGATACTGAATTTCCAACCATAACTTTTTGTTTTCTACATTTTAAAAATTCTTCTACCCAGCAGATGACTTTCTCATCCACTTTAATAGTTTCTGCCACATTTACTACCATTTTATAGCTCACTCTGTCAAAAACCTTTAAAAGTTCTATTGCACAATATCAATTTGGCTTCCCTTGTCCATTGCATCCAAAATTATCTTGCATACATCCCACAAACTGATATTCGAACAAATATCCTTGTCTAAAGCCAAGTTGCCTACTTGAAATCCACTTACGCTCCTGACGTATATTTCTGATGTGATTGTATATCTATGACTGATGTCAAACTGATTGGCCAGTAATATTTGACTCTATTTCTCACCCCTCCTTTATGTACCGGCACTACTATCGCAATTTTCCAGTCCTGTGGTGAGCAGCAATCATCCAGACTAAATTTAAATAATATCTCAAAATAAGGTACAATTTCACATCAGGCTATCTTTAAGATATTTGTACGAGTAGTAATATTAACTACACCAGCCACTTTATATTTTTTTCAGCTTTCTTAGCTCCTTCATGATATTCTCAGGATGAATTTAAAATTTTATGGTCTGCTTATTTATAATTGTGTTGTTAAGCTTGTTCTCCGATTTAGACCCTTCTATTTCTAATTCATTATCCCTATTGCTCTCACTAATACATTTACTTAAAATCTCTACCTTTATCAAATCCTCAGTAACTTCCTCTCCATCTATATCTAAAAGCTTCTCAACACCCTCCCTTCCCCTCCGTTTTCTAACATAGTGTAACAGCCCTCATACTTGAATTTGAATAGTATTGTACTGTATGAATATTTGTAGTGAGCTAAAGTTTGCTTGAATATGATCTGGTATGTTTGTTTTGTAATTTCTTGTAAATCAGTGTATACAAACTTTGTTTTATGAAAGAAAGTTATTTAAAGTCCATTTAATATGTTTAAGAATCGAATTGTGCAAGAGAATTTCTTAAATGTTTGTAATTCCATGTATTAATGCAAGTTATGATGTCTACAGGTCATGTTTCTACAGTTTAAAATGATTTCCGTAAATAATTTTGTATTTAAGTACCTCTAATTACCATTTCTGATTATTTTGTAATGATGTTAAGTGATTTTGTATTAATTCCGATTGTTTTTAATATGTTTAATTGTTTGAGTAATTGTTAATGTTCGAGAAATATCGGGCGGAAGCTTTTGAAGAATTCTCGCATTTTCGATAGAGCCTATACAAATGAATTCGGCAGAAGGACAGTTAGTTTATACTTAGTTTTCAAGTTGAGTTCACAGAAGTTTCATAAAGATTATCTTTGCGACTACTCAGAAGTGCATCTCTGTGTTGTATCTATGCATGTGAATATCGCTGACTTCGTTTTGAGAAAATAAACAAATCTTCAACATAACATTTTGGTGGACTTTTTAATTAATCAGTATAAATTTAAACCACCGAAGACCATAACAATAGCCTAAGAAATTTCTCGATGCGTCAGTCAATGGTCCCAATGCACTGAAAAATACTCTTTACAAAACCATGTTTAGCCACCTTCTTAGATATTATTAAGTCCTTCTTTAGTTATTTTAAATATTGCCTACTACCCTGCTGTCTCTTAACTCTGTTATGATCTCTTCTTACCAATCTCTTTAACTTACTCACCTTCTTGTCATAGTACACAGCTTCTCTACTTCTCTTTATTTTCTGCTTTGGAATAAATTTTTTCTTCCCACTTTCTTAATTTCTCTTTGAACTCTTCCCACCTTTACTCTAGTGTACTTGTGCCTTTCTTCCATTTGCTGAAACGTTCTCTGCAATATCTCCTCAAATTCGGAATCTGTGCCTTTTTATAATTGTATCTATTTTCCACTTCAAGTTTGGCTGCTGGTTTACTGAATCCTCTAATACCCATCAGCACTGCTTTATGATCACTTATTCCTTCTGTTACTTGAGACCCCACAAGGTTATCATCGGGCTTTATTAGGAACTAGCCTCGTACCCGCGACTTCGTACGCGTGGATTAAGAATTGTTTTGCCAGAATTAAATATAGAAAGTTGTTGGTAACGAAGGATTGGTCCCAAACAATATCGAGTCGGCATAATATGACAGGAAAGCTATCACTATATCATTCTACCGTCGAACCTGCCTCTTGAAGAGAATCAATTTCACAACATATTTCTGTCACTACACGATAAGATCTCAAAATTTCGTGACTACAACTGTTAATCATACTGGAAAAAAACTCCTGTGCCCTTCATACAGCTTTCCTTATAAAATTCCATCACAACGATATAGCCATTTAGTCGTCAAAACGTAATAAAAAGACAGAGACTTGCCTCCGTATTTATATGAGTACTAGCTGGTACCCACGACTTCGTTCGTGATTGTAAAGAATTCATATTGACAGCTATAGACATCTAACCGCCCTAGTGCACGATGGGAGACTCGATACTATTACCACACACAAGTACCAGTCTTCTGCGCTATGTAGTTCCGGCAGAAAAGTAAAATTTACGGATACACACAAGTCTTTGGATGAAACACGAAAATATTCATGATCGACCAATTTCAAACACCATATCTCACACACTCCCACAGTTACCGAATTTCGGCCAACGTTGTGATCGATGGGAGACTCTGTGTTACTACCACACACAAACGCCAGTGATCTGCGATAGATAGTTTTCACTTAAAAGTGACACACCGTGACACATGCGTCTTTGGCAGAAATATGAAATTGCCGCAGGTCGACAATTTTCATCCCCCATATCTTCCACACCCCCATAGCTACAGACATCTAACAACCATAGTGCACGACAACAGACACGATTCTACTACCACACATAAACACCAATGCTCTATGCTATGTAGTCGTGGTATAAAAGTGAAATCTGCGGAGACACATGCCTTTCGTCGAAATACGAAAATATCCTTGGTCGGCCACTAACAACCACCATATCTACCACAGTACCACAGTTTCTGAAATTCGGCCGCTGTTGTGATCGAACGGTGACTCTGTGCTACTACTACTCACAAACGCCAGTTATCTGTGATCTGTAGTTTTCGCTGAAAAGTGATACACCGTGACACTTTTGTCTTTGGCAGAAGTATGAAACTGCCACAGGTCGACCACTATCAACCCCCATTTCTCCCACACCCCCATAGTTACCGACATCTAACAACCATAGTGCACTACATGAGATACGATTCTACTACGAAACACAAACACCAATGCTCTATGCTATGTAGTTGTGGCAGAAAAGTGACATATGCGGAGACAGTCGAAATACGAAAATATCCTTGGTCGGCCACTTACAAACACCATATCTACCACAGTACCACTGTTTCTGAAATTCGGCCGCTGTTGTGATCGAAAGGTGACTCTGTGCTACTACTACACACAAATGCCAGTTATCTGAGATCTATAGTTTTCGCTGAAAAGTGATACACCATGACACTTTTGTCTTTCGATCACTTTCAACCCCCATTTCTCCCACACCCCCATAGTTACCGACATCTACCAACCATAGTGCACTACATGAGATACGATTCTACTACCAAACAAAAACACCAATGCTCTATGCTATGTAGTTGTGGCAGAAAAGTGACATATGCGGAGACAGTCGAAATACGAAAATATCCTTGGTCGGCCACTTGCAACCACCATATCTACCACAGTACCACAGTTTCTGAAATTCGGCCGCTGTTGTGATCGGAAGGTGACTCTGTGCTACTACTACACACAAACGCCAGTTATCTGTGATCTATAGTTTTCGCTGAAAAGTGATACACCATGACACTTTTGTCTTTGGCAGAAGTATGAAACTGCCACAGGTCGACCACTTTCAACCCCCATTTCTCCCACACCCCCATAGTTACCGACATCTAACAACCATAGTGCACTACATGAGATACGCTTCTACTACCAAACACAAACACCAATGCTGTATGCTATGTAGTTGTGGCAGAAAAGTGACATATGCGGAGACAGTCGAAATACGAAAATATCCTTGGTCGGCCACTTGCAACCACCATATCTACCACAGTACCACAGTTTCTGAAATTCGGCCGTTGTTGTGATCGGAAGGTGACTCTGTGCTACTACTACACACAAACGCCAGTTATCTGTGATCTGTAGTTTTCGCTGAAAAGTGATACACCATGACACTTTTGTCTTTGGAAGAAGTATGAAACTGCCACTGGTTGACCACTATCAACCCCCATTTCTCCCACACCCCCATAGTTACCGACATCTAACAACCATAGTGCACTACATGAGATACGATTCTACTACCAAACACAATCACCAATGCTCTATGCTATGTAGTTGTGGCAGAAAAGTGACATATGCGGAGACAGTCGAAATACGAAAATATCCTTGGTCGGCCACTTGCAACCACCATATCTACCACAGTACCACAGTTTCTGAAATTCGGCCGTTGTTGTGATCGGAAGGTGACTCTGTGCTACTACTACACACAAACGCCAGTTATCTGTGATCTATAGTTTTCGCTGAAAAGTGATACACCATGACACCTTTGTCTTTGGCAGAAGTATGAAACTGCCACAGGTCGACTACTTTCAACCCCCATATCTCCCACATCCCCATAGCTACCGACATCTAACAACCATAGTGCACGACAGGAAAGACGATTCTACTACCACACACAAACACCAAAAGTCTATGTTATGTAGTTGTGGCAGGAAAGAGAAGTACACGGAGATACGAATGTTTGGTCGAAATATGAAGACGCCCTGCACTGACCAACTTTAATCATTATATCTCCCACATCCCCACAGCTATCGGCATTCGGCCAACGTTGTGCACGACAGGAAACTCCATGCTACTTCCAACCACAAACATCAGTGATCTGTGCTAGGTAGTGGTGGCTGAAGAGTGAAATATAGGAAAAAACACGTCTATTTTTATATATAAATAAGATTACTGTGGTTCACACTCACACACTGACTGCGAACAACACCTGAGGGATCATTATAACGTAAAAAAGTGTACACCTACAAAATTGCAAGACTACCGACGATTTGCCTCGCATTGCACCCCTAACTTTATAATATCTACAGTTTAACATTCAATCCGAATAACCTATGGCTCAGGCCTGACTCTTACGATGAAAAACAATTTTTAAAAATCTTCACGGAGATTTGAACCGGAGACCACGACGTTCTTAAGCAAGCGCCTTAGCCACTGAGCTGCCAGTTCACTACACGGAAACACAGTCTGGAGACGTCCACATCCAACGTGTCTGTCTATCGCCGTATTTCGAAGTTATGAGACAACATGTGTTATTTATACAGATAATTTTTCAACCAAATGTAGACAGTATTTTTCTCCTTGTTTCAAAGGATAAGAGTGCAAAGTTTCATCGAGATCGGATGAAAACTGTGGATTTGTATGAAGAACAAACAAACCAACAAACAAACAAACATACATTCATCTTTATATATAAAGATATATCAAATATATTTTGTCCCCTAGTGTTCTGCTCTAGCATTTGTGTAAATTCTCGTTCCCGTATTAAGGTATTTGCATATCTCTGTTCCATTGTGTTATTAATCTTATTTCCCAGCCAGTATACAGATGGCAAATTTAAATCCCCACCAATAATGATCATTCTATTCTCATCTCTGAAATCTGAGTATGAATTTAATTTCTCCTCAGTAGCCTCATCTTCATATGTTATTCTTCCACTACGGTAAGCAGCCAACACCCTGATTTTTTTCTTTTTCACTACTCCAGAAATGTACCCCAAGTAACTCATGGTCATGATCTGTGAACACCAGTGAACTGTGGTAGTTTTTGTTAACTCCTCCACCAATTGCTCCTTTATCTCTGCGATACACTCTGTGACCACCAGGAAAAACCTCACTGTCTAGTACTTCTTCTTTTAACCAACTCTCTACCCCTATTATTACTTGTGTGTTCGTGTACCTCTTTTAAGTTTGCAAATTATATTACTTTGCTCATTATACTTCTACAGTTCACCAGTAACACTCTTATTACTGGCTTTATATTTTCAGCTTTTACCTCCTCCTTCACATTTCTACCCCAGTCAGTTGTTGGTTTCAACAACTTCATCTATTTCTTTAACATCTGTGATTTTTCGCATCGTGGATCTACAATCAGTTTCATTTTGATCATCTATTTCCATCCCTTACCAGCAGCCCCTAACCTAAAAAAGGCACAGTCCTGACGCATGAACGTTTTATAGAAACCTCATCAAGCACAAAATATCTTTTATTGGTAGGAAAGGTTATTTGCTTTGTCAGTGGACTAAACAAGCATTGTGACTATTAATAACTAAAGATGCTATTTTATAGTCACTGTCTGAAGAGAGGTTATGTTGTGTAGTTCCAGATGCAGCCGGCAGTGTCGCTGACTTTGCGGCTACTGCTGCTGGTCGCTGTTGGGGCGGCCCTGTACAACACAGACAGGTCAGTGCTACCAACCTACACTCGCTCACTTCACAATCCTTTCTGCATGAGTTCATAGTCATAGCTGATCGGAAAATTACCTTTAGTTGACAACCAAGTTATTTTGCGATCTTAAATGTATTTTATGTTCAAATAATCGAAATTTTTTAGGGAAATTTTCGCTCGATTTCATGCATGCGGGAGTGGGAAAATTTTCTTTAGTTGGTAAGGGTCTCAGGGATTGGAACAACCAAGAAAGTAGAGACATATACATGCAAATATGAGCTTAAAAAACGGATAGATATAACCTAAAATTAACAAGAAATTTCCACCAAACGTTTAAATTTACCATACATCAAAACATGCTCAATTATACATAATTTATTTTATCTAGTAGTGTCGCTTTCAGGTAAACAGCATAATTTTCTTCTGTGCACGCACTGCACCATTGGAAAATTAAATTTTAAATCGTTTTGTTGATTTCATGTAATAGGGTACAAGCATGTATTTATTATATTTTAAATCAATTATTTACTCTGCTATATAACCGTAAAAAATATCTTATTGATGAAAATATTAAATTGTAACATTAAAAAAATATTTCATAGCTGCAATCCAGTTCCCATGATTTAAGCACCTCCAGATTGGCGCACTGCACCGTGACGTCATTGTACACGACTACATTGACGTATTGTATATTGTGGAGTGTTAAATCTAAAAAAAAATTATTCGGTTTTTGGGAGACAATTTGGCAAAACCGCTTCCATTCACTATTTATTGTATGAGTATTCTAGTAAGAATGCTATATTTCACCAATTATACTGATAAATTACCATAAAACATAACACAATTATAAAATTATAAAAACGCCCAGTAACTACGCCTTCGTTTACAATATGAACCTGTACTTTGACGTCACGATTAAATTCGACAAAAAACATTGCGTTTCTCGAAGTTATATTTCCTTTGCATTTTTAACATTTTTGATTAATGAAAATCAATAAATAAAAAGTGAAAAAATAAGAAAAAAACATTCTAGCGGTAATTCTACCGTAATAAAGCTTCCAAATAAAAATTCTAGATGTATATTTGAATTTCATGCATGTTCCCTTTTTAAACAAACTCTTACATTTGTGCTAAAATTCTCCTCTCAATATTACTTTACATAACTCCATAATTTCATACTTTCAGAAAATTTTGCTTTCAACAAGGCAATACTCACTGATGCACTGCAGAATTAACGATGACTGAGGATTATTTTCAAAGAATTGGTGACAATGTGATATTGATTGACGCGGATCGACACAGGCATGCTGCTGCTGTATTGTCAAGATTAAAAGGCGGGCGAAACATTAGCGTTTTACCCTTTACTGGTGAATTCTGACCAATTCAGTGACGATTAGTTTTATTTTTTGCTTCAAATGTGTAATAAGTGTACAGTTCTGTGAATAATTATCTTAGTTTCTTCTCATCTATAACGTCTATGGAATTCCGGGTACTATTGAAGAATTACCAGATTTTCCTCAAAATGTGACCATATGACGTAATATGACCAAAACTAGTAAAATGGCCTGAATATGCATTTATATGCTATATAAAATGCATTTAAATACAGTCAGAAACGTTTAATAAGTATTTAATTCAGCATTACAGCTCATAAAGAAGGACAGGAAAAAAATGCGAACCCTTGTGATGGGGAACTCGTTGTAGAATAGTACAATCACTAAAAGGCGAGAAAAGCCTTCGTTCGCACAGCTATCGTTACGGCTCAGAAGGGTTTATGTTCTTTTGATATTTTTGACACGCTTTGTAGAGGATCCTTTATTAAGCGTGCTGCGTGGATTTCAGGCCCCGCATCGTGACGACGGGCGGCCAGCTGATGCTGATGTCTGGCAGAGACGGCGACATCGTGCTGAGCAGCAGCGGCCGCGGGGCAGTCATCATCAATGGCAGAAACATCGTCCAGACCCTCCAGCAGGTCAGCTGATGAAACTCTCCCTCTTCCACACCCCTGTGGCTTTACTTAGAGTAATAATGAGGTCGGAAGACTGTCTATTTTTGATTGTATACTGACCTCAGCAGAAGTTTTCATTACGCGCAGCCAGTTGCGCTACGCTTGATTTCCTCCGACGAAGGAAGTTATTCAGTAGTTTTGGTACTTTTATCCAATTATATAAACGCCTCTCTGTACGAACGACAAACATTTTGAAATTGTCTCCCTTAGGGAGCGTCCATAAACTACGCGGCTAGGTCTAGGGGGGGGGGAGGGGAGTGGGTTCCGAGCCAGGCGACGTAGCTTTTGGTTCTTATTATTTGTCACAGTTAAAATAAGGTACAGAAACACAACAGCATTTGAATATTTATTTCCGTCATTTAATTATCCCCGTATGTAACTTAATAGTCTGACAAAATGTCTTCTGGACTCAATAGGGGAAAAAAGCTACATGCTAGGCGGGGGGAGGAGGGAGGGGGTAGAAGCCAAGATGGAGCAACTTAGTTTTTGGACGCTCCCTTATGGCCGAGAGCTGACTGCTCTCCTTCGCCAGAAACTTTTAACTGAACGAGGTTTGTTTCAGTCACACTGAACGCAGTTTGGTCAGCTAAATAACTAGAAATTTGAAATCGGAGACTTCCGCGAGCGTATTAAATAGTTTCTGTGCTCCCGCGATGGTGCCGCATCCTAATATTAAATACCGACCTTTCGGTCGAACTGCTTCGACCTTCCTCTAGCGCGAAACTACTTGCGGCGGAGAGAACAACTGACGCCGCGACCCCCACCAAGTCACCCAACCATGTGACTCCTGCGCTCTCCTCATTAGTGGGACCGATCAAACTTTCCAGAATACCGTTAGTTGTGCTTCGTAGAGGGTGTGAAACATATTTCAGCGCAGTATTGCTGGCAGGAGGTAGGCCGAAACGTCGGCCTTTAATATTAGCACGTGGCACCATCCCTGGAACATGCAAAGTAATTAGAAATTTGTGGAGGCCTTAAAAGGTGCAATGAGATGGGAAAAGGTAGGTAAATGGAATAAAGCTTCCTCAAATGGTCCAGAAACTCGCCGAGAATAATATGCTTTCTCGACGTCCAGAACCGTACACAACAAAAGGTTTTTTTTTCCTCTTAAACTTAACTTAGTCCACAACCCGAAGGTTGGTTGGATCCTCCCGAACGAGGCATAATAAGCCATTGAGTCAGAGGTAGGACAGATGGCGTCAATGAACTGAAATTAAGTGAGTATATTTGATAATAACAATAAGGATGCTACTAATTTATATTGATTTTATATACAATAATGGATTCTAACATAAACGAGAACACCTGTCGCACTGATAAGTAGTACCAGGAGATTGACGGGTGAACACGTATCACCTTCTGTCCATGGTTAACGATGCATGTTGATAGGCACACCCGCATGGGATGGTCGTGTTGCAGGCTATGAACGGAAGCTCTGCAGGTGGCAGCGGCGGTGGCGTGTCTTCTCTGCTCTCGCAGCTGAACGAGGCCGTGAACGGCCCTCAAGGCCTGCTGAGGAGGGTGGCGGCCATCGAGAGGGGAAACGTCTCCAGCGGGCAGCAATCCACAAGGGTAAGACCGGTCACTTCCTGTTTCTTAAGATAAGTTTTTATTTATATTTAGTACCTACTACTATGTTGATAATTTAACTGATGTTAATATTTTTGTCTCTGGACCCAGTAAATATGCTGTTTTAGCTCGAAATTTAGGTTATCAAAATCTTCGAGAGAAGTTCTAACCGGGTATGAGTACCGGAACTTCATAGTGCACCTTGTTGATTGGCTAACATGACAACGGCTAGGCGCTGGAATGCGTGTGACGGCAGCGCCACCTAGCTGTTATCTCAGGTGTCTTCAACGTACCCCGGAGTGCACAGCTCAAAACGCTGACGCCGGATAGCCTCAGTAAATGGCCCCAGGCTTCACTGAGTTGGAAACCACAACCACGGGTGACAAGATTTGACACGAAACAAATTTAAATCGTGAATGCAGACTTTCCCGGCGAATAAATGACAAAAAATCTTCACAGGTTTGCAGCCGGATTTTATTATAAGATGACAAGCTTTCGGCCACTATCTCAGTAGCCATCTTCAGGTCGATAACAGTTATCGACCTGAAGATGGCTACTGAGATAGTGGCCGAAAGCTTGTCATCTTATAATAAAATCCGGCTGCAAACCTGTGAAGATTTTTTGTCAAATTTAAATCGCTTCAGTGGAAACACTGTCCCAGAAGCTTCTGGTAAAAGCCAGCACTTTTGTGGAATCGAAGCCGAAACCATGGACCAGCTCAAAGTTGTGCTGCAGGTTTCCCAGACGAGAGTGCCGAGCATCATCGAAACAGTGCTTCGTAATGCACTATGCCGTCTGAACGCTGTACATTTTCCCGCATACGCAAGGAATACTAAGATCTCCCTGTGTACGAAGGGCAAGGTCATTCTTGGGAGAGCGCAGAATTGTTTTCACTTTTGGTGTTGGCAGGAAGATGGCCTTCATCCAATTTCCTGCCAAAACCCTTCCAATCCTCGACTTTGTAACACCAGAATAGTGGGTTTGGTCAATACCGAATGAGCATAATTGTTAAAAAGATTCAACTTATTTATTACAAATACACACGAATCAGAAATTTTTTGTGTGACGGCAAGGACGAGGAGGAATTGAGTGTTGAATGCATGAAGCGTAAAAGAGCATATGTTGGTGACAGGCCTTCGAGGGATTATGGTCAAAGAATTAGGAATAGTGCATGGAAGGGGAAAGGCGACCATGACCACAAGCTTGCGCTCGATTTCATGCATGGGGGGGAAACTTTTCTTTTGTTGGTAAGGGGGTCAGGGATTGGAACAAATTACCAAGTGTAGTGATGAATAATGTACCAAAAAACGCTTAAGGAATTTAAAATTAAAATTTTTAAATCGGAAAAGTAAATGGGGGGGGGGGGATTTAACATTGCAATTATAAAATAATATATATATACAAAGGAGTAATTAGAATATAGGGAAATTTCCACTGGAGTTTTAGCTCCATCGCAATCAAATTCGTAATAATAAATATTTTGCCAGACTAATTGACACTAAACTGGGCGGGGAACAATTTCAAATTCGTGCATCTGATAGTTTTGATGATGGGGGAATGTTCGAGACAAGTGAGAGAACTCTTACACAAGTTGCTGGGTATGCAAAAGAAGGTAAGTAGATTTGTAAAAGAAAATGATCGTAGAACGCTGCCAGTGACTCATGGGCTAAAGTAGATGGTTTGGAAATGACTGTAAGACAGGAAACGGATGAAGAGAGTGCTGGGTGGTTATCCGCTTTAATAAAATGAATAACGCTTAATAACGGGACGTGACTTCTATGGGAGCATGCATAAACCACGTAGCTCCATTTTGCCCTCCTGTGACCCCCCCCCCCCCCACGTAGCCCTGCGTGGCTTTTGCTTCTCCCCCCCCCCCCCCCCCCCGCATGTAGCACGTAGCTTTATTCCCTTTTGATTCCAGAAGACATTTTGCACTTTTTTCTCTTGTCAGACTATTGTAAATTACATACGGAGATAATTAAGTGAGGGAAATAAATATTCACATGCTGTTGTGACTTATATTCCTCATTTTAACTGTGAAAAATGTTATGAAAGGAAAGCTACGTGGCCTGGCTCTGAACCCCCCCTCCTCCACGTAGCCTAGCGTAGCCTTCCAACCAACCCCTCCCTCCCCCCCATGGACCAAGCCACGTAGTTTGTGCATGGTCCCTATAACTCAGAAACCTCCGGTGGGTCCGATGATGCTGAACTTGTTAGTTATACTGGCTGCCACCACAGCGCTGCTTGTCTAACCAAAAAATTTCAAATAAAAAACTGCTTCGATTTTATTTGCATTATATTGTTAACAGGAAGTGTAAGATTTGAAATAAATCATTGCATTTTATTTTATTTGTATTTATATTCTTAAAAGCAACTGTAACTGCGATTAAGATGAAATTTTCTGTTGTATAACAGAGATAAAAAATTGTAACGCGAGGCAGAGATATAAAGAATTATGATACGACGTTCCTTTAAATTTACATGTTGCTTAATGTTTATTTACAACGACTGTATGCAGAAATTAATTGTAAGGAGCATTGGACGTTTGTATTTTCTATAGCAGTTACTGGATCTAAGTGACAACATAACCTAAAAATGTTTGTCAGAAGATGAGAAACAGGGATATTGATTAAAAACTCGAGAAAGTTCACACGAAACGTAATTAATCACAACGTATATCAATCAAATAAATAATAGTTATTCGTTTACGAAATTATACTTTACTTAGAAACTTTTACATTAAATAGCAGTTTCCGTGATGTAAAATAAAATGAAGTTGTTTGAAAACATATTACCTAAAAACACTTAGAATCTAATCAGATAAAGTTTACTCACATCGCTAATAATATCAGTAAAAAAAAGTTAATGATATATCGTTATTAGTTCTGCTTAGAAACTTTTCAGGAACCAATTCCAACCACCACCATTTATGACGCACGTTCAAAGAAGGAAGTCATTAACCATGTATTTGGGTTTTAGAGTAAACTAGAAGGAAAGTTTTAATTTTTTAGTGAGTGACACAGAGTATGGAATAAATCTCGAGAAACGCACTAAAGAATTTATCTAAAGCAGTGAAAGAATTTAATCTAAGAATTTATGGAGTGAAAAGATGAGTTCTTGCGGCACCGCGATGTTTCCTGGCGCCTGGTACGGAGTTATCTAGTTAAAATCCTGGTGGTGGAAGAAATTTTCAGCATAACGACTGGTAGGGTAGGAGAGACGATGGTGCACAATTCATAATCGTTGGAAAAATATGGCGATTTAATTGTCACTATCAGTCTACGCAAAAATATAATCGTAATGTCTCTCAGTGCAAAACAAAGAAGGTGAAATAATTTCTTTTGCTTGTCTTCATTTATTTATGTCTTTTTTGCTGATGCTTATGCTATACAATTCCAAATATTCTAATAGAAACAAATTCTATTTTACAGAGAATACAGAACAACCTCACACGAAGGATAAACCTGCTGAACAGAAGGGTAAGTATTTTTGTCTTCTGAATAGCGAAATTCTTTTTTCTTAGTTGAGTAATGTGGTCGTAATTTCTTCATAGAATGCGACGAAGTGTTAGCCAACGAATCAAGACTACAATATTGAATCTTCTACTGTAAAACAAGTGAACAGAAACTGCACAGCCAACCGTGTTAGTGAGTGGTAACGTTCGGGTTTGACAAACGGTACACACCAGGTTCGCATCCCGGTCGCCCCATCCAGATTTCGGTATTTTACAATTTCCTTAAATACATTGCAAGAGAATGCCTGGATGGTTATTTCCTAAACACCATGAGTAGGGTCGCTAGGGTCTGGCATTAGGAAAGAAGCGAATACTAATCCCCGTAAAATCATTCCGATCTCGGTTTCCCACGGTTTCCTAAAGTCGCTTCAGGCGAATGCTTGGATGGTTCCTTCAAAACTCCATGCCTGAATTCCTCCCCTTTCCTTCCTCTCCTTTCCCCTATCCTCTCCCACATATAATTACATTTCACCGTAAATCCAAAAGCAGTCAAAAACATGTACAATTCCCATACGGTTTCCTTATCAACAATTCTCCGCCGATCATAATTTAATTGCATTGAACCGCATGCGCCGAAGGCAATTTCATTAAATACCTATTTCCCATTTTTTACTTTAGTCTTAAATTCTTTGAGTGCAATTACTCCTCTCACCTACTTTTTCCCTCTACGAATTTCAATTTTAAATTCTTTCTGAATTTTTGGAAAATTTTTCATCAATTCCTTTATATCTCTGACTCTCTTTCCTACAAAAGAAAATTTTCCCTACTACCCTATGCCTGAAATAAAGTACCAGCTTGTGGTCATAGTCATCGTCATAGTTTTCTTCCATGTACTACCTCTAAATCTTCTACCAATATCTTTCCAAGCCTCATCACCAATATACGCATTGAACACTCCCGTGACTCTCTTCACCCTCCTCCTGTCTTCTACTGAATCCAATTCCAGCTTCACTGTCTTATCAGTTACTGCCTGGGTCCTGCGAAAATTTCCATAAATAAGCTGCTATCCTTTGCACCCCCTCCAGTATTCGATACGTATAATGTGGGTCCCCCAATACACCACCATATTCAAGCAATAGTCTGTCAAAGTTTTGTAACCCTGTTCCCTCACCTCTCTGGTACACATCCTCATCCTCCACTCCACGAAATGAGGGATTCTGAAACCTCCTCCTACCACGTGACCCAGATGCGTTTGATATCAATTTCGAGTCGTTAAGCTGCCTTGAGATCTTGCTCACAACCTTCAGGTCTAGCCAGAAAGATACGTGTCGTCAAAATGTGCATCAGTTGGCTCCATACCATGTTTCAAAACACCTAACACTGTACAGCGTGAGGAATAACGTATGTATCATCCATAAAACAATATTTTTTCAACAAAAAATAAAGACAGGAGAGGCAGTCGGAATTGATAGTTTTGGCCCTTTTTTTTTGTTACCGGAGCTATTTAAAAAACGCTATTAACTAGGAACTTGAAATTTGTCCTCAATGTCGATCGTATACTGTATTTAAACAATAAATATAGTCTGTAAGTTGTGAAAAAAAACAGGCAAATGTATTCATTTTCACGTTACTTTGTTGTATATTAATACCACTACCTTTAAAAAAGGTGGTAATTCACAGCGGATTTCGTTCTAATGCAAGTATAATAAAGTCAACTAAAACTGAACGATGCGCTACAGGCGCCGGAAAGTCGAGGACTCCGCTATCCAACTTAAAATTTAGGTTGATCTGGACACGATATACAGTTGGGTAATTCAAAATGATATGCAAATAAATACAAAGAAGGGTCAGCTTATTATCTACACAGATAAAGAAACCAAAGGTTGATTGTGTTTATAGGGTTGAAAAAGAATTGCTCGTTGAAGACTTGAAATGCAAATATCTTGGGGTAACGTTTAATTAAAAAATTCAACTGAACAGGATACATTGGGCAGATAGTAGAAAAGGAGTTCAAAATCTTTCACTTGTTAGAGAGTGTGACGAGAGGATGCAGCAAAAAATTAAAGTAATTGGATAACAGAACTTTGGCCTCACCATTGCTTGAATATGGTGGTGTAGTATGGAACCCACATTTTGGGTATCAAATACAGGAGTTGAAGGGGGTGCAAAGAAAGGAAAATATCTCTCTGGAAATTACCGCAGAACACAATCAGTAACTGATATGATAAAGGAGCTGGAATAGGATTCATTGGAAGAAAGGAAGAGGGTGAAGAGAGTGTACAAGGCGTATATTGGTGATGAAGCGTGGAAAGATATGCGTGTAAGAATTACGAGTAGAACATGAATGAAAAGACCATATCTGGCACTAGATTACAGGAATAACTGTTGGAAAATTTTCTTTCGTAGTAAATGGAGTCGGGGACTAGAAGAAATTATCAAGGAAAATGATGAATGGTTTACAGAAAACGCTAAAAGAAAATGAAATTAATTTTTTTTAAAGTAAGCGGGCACAAGAAAGGGAAAAATGGGTATATAGGGTAATTGCCACCGGAACGTGCCCACCATAACAAATTAAATGAAACATTTCCGAATCGTAGTGAACCGTTTTAAATGATTATTTGGTCTACAGTGCTGATTTTACGATTAGAGTCGTTAAAATGTTGGTACTTTATCAGACCAGAAAAAAACCAGTTTCTGCACATATCGAATATGAGAAGGGGCAGATCCAGGATTTTGGTTTGGGATGGGCTTGAGCGGATTTTGAGGGGAGGGGCTTGAGTAGGCTTTGGTTTGGGGGGGGGCTAGAGTGGACTTTGGTTTGGGGGGCTAGAGTGGACTTTGGTTTGGGGGGGACAAGAGTGGACTTTGGTTTGGGGGGGGCTAGAGTGGACTTTGGTTTGGGTGGCTTGAGTGGGCTTTGGTTTGGGGGGGGGCTAGAGTGGACTTTGGTTTGGGGGGGGCTAGAGTGGGCTTTTGGTATGGGGGAGGTGCCTGAGTCGGGCAAGTGTAGTCTTTAAATAGTTACCTCAGATTACTGCCCCCTTAAAAGATCAGTAGAACTAAAAATAAAAAAGGTCTCCAAAATTACGATGTCGCGGATGGACCTAGGTGTTTTGGGGGGGGGGGGGGCGTGAGTCCCCTAGATCCCCTCTGGATCCGCCCCTGAATTATATGAGCCTAGGTAGCAATGTTTAGAGAAAGTGGTTTGATTTTTTAACTTGTTATAGGTTTAGGTATTTGGATACAAAAAAAGACGCTCTTTTAGTGTAAGTGTTAGCAGCATTTGTAATAGAAAGAGGAGTCGTAATAGCTGTGCAGTCCACTCTGTGGGCAATATTATAGATTGGAAGGGGTCCTAGAAATGTTGTTAGATTCTTGAGCTATTTTACGAGTTATAACAGATTATCAACTTGTGGGCACCAACAAGTTACCGTTATCTTATATCTTTAAACGAGCAATTCTTGTATATATATATATATATTTCCGATCTTGGAAACGGCTGTGACGATTGGGATGAAATTTGATATTTAGATAACGTTTTGACTTTTAAGATTACCTAAATAGTTGTCTTCCCTACAAAAAAGCGAGTTTACAAAATACGAACAATTTTGTCACTCCTTATATCGAAAACGGCACTAGCGCCATCTCGTAGACAATTCAGACACCAGAAAGCCTACAAATAGAATTTCTTTGATTTCAAAGAATAATTAAACAAACAGTTCTTGTATACTGTCTGACCCGTGGAAATATTAGCACTGCAAGTTTGATTGTAAAACATTTAAAGGAAGATAATTAAAAATTTATTAATGGTTTTATCAGAGGTGATAACTTTACAGAAACTTCTTTGAAAATAATTTTACCGGTACCAGTTATAAAGTAATCATCGTTTACTTTTTGACCGAAAAAAGTGGTTGTTATTTAGTCATTAAATACTGCCACCTTAATTATAAAACATCTTTCGATTTCTGTTAAATATACAAGATTTCGAGTAAAGTACCTTGTGCTTTATTAATGTTTATAACGAAGGTTACTTCTTATGGGAATTGTTTTATTATCATTTTGAAATGCTGATCAGATGTGAGATTACTGCGAGACATGAACATAGTTTTATCGGAGTGAATAAATTTAGCACAGATGATGTTCTATTGACGTCACAACCTGATGATGAATTCTTATAGAACTCGACGAAACATATCGAAAATAAAGAATAGGCCTAAATGCTCTTGGTTTTCGAGTTTGACTTCTGATCCAGGCCGTATTTCAATCTAACAACAGTAGGAACAAAATAAAACATTGAAAGTACATTTCCACCATTTTGGTGCATTTTTTTCTGGTCCAGGCCAGATCTATTCCTAACCTCTTCACTTTTGAGATATAATATCTCTAGAACTAAGCGAGATATAAAAAAAATATTTTTTGCTTTCAATTTTTCTCGTCGAGTTGCATAAAACATTTACAAACTAAGTATTTTAAAATAGATACTGATTTTTTGATCAGAAGATGTGAGATTACTGCGAGGTATGAACATAGTTTTATCGGAGTGAATAAATTTAGCACAGATGATGTTCTATTGACGTCACAACCTGATGATGAATTCTTATATAACTCGACGAAACATATCGAAAATAAAGAATAGGCCTAAATGCTAAAAAGTGGTTGTTATTTAGTCATTAAATACTGCCACCTTAATTATAAAACATCTTTCGATTTCTGTTAAATATACAAGATTTCGAGTAAAGTACCTTGTGCTTTATTAATGTTTATAATGAAGGTTACTTCTTATGGGAATTGTTTTGTTATCATTTTCAAATGCTGATCAGAAGATGTGAGATTACAGAATCCCCGCAATTCTTATGTATAGGTAAAATTAGTTTCTTACAAATATTTTCAAGCATTTTTATGAAATACTGCGTGGTAAACAGAGATCGAAAGATGCCGAGCGAAGATCGGTCACCCAGGTACTTTGTCATGATTTTGACACTAGGGTGATCTCTATTGAAGCAGGGATCCGGTGACTGATCTAAATAGTGATATTAATCAGATCTTATCTTATTATTACCAACTCGTTCCTCACAATTACTATCTGAAATAATTTCGGTTCCAACTTAACGACTGGAAATGACTTTACAATACACACTGGGTAAGTTTAACAAGTTCTTTAATTATAAAACCTAACCATACATTTATCCGCCATTAATGACTATAGCCACGCTGGCAGGAATTAACATACACGCAACGCTTGACAACAATGCTACCAACTTAATCTTGCTAAATAACTGAACGGCTTCTTCATACGAATATGACGGAAACATGACTTTACTGGATTATTGCATGAACGAATGAATGGTTAAACAACGATCCAACCCAATATTACCAAATAGATCACCACGAGGCATTAAAAAATTATTAGGATGGATGACAAACAACTCGAAGAAAACAGCCAGACACCGCTCTTAACTGTCACAAGATTGCTGACAGAATTGAATGAATCCACGCCACAACAAGGTACTTATGCACTCATGCACGGAGCGTTCACGTGTTAGCAGTCTGAAACAACCTTGGAACATGATCTTGTAAGTCTGCGATTCTACTCACGTACGCACCTCGCTCGCTTGCGCCCGCTATGAGCTACTACACTGAATAAACTACTAAAATTACTATTATAAGCCCTCTTTCACAGACTGCCCGTTATACTGTTATCCCGTGTGGGTGTGCGGATTTTCTTTTTCTAATAAAACACTGTTAATGTTAAAGGCGTATTTTGACGATTGTTGCGTGTGTCTGCCGACAGGTGATAACCGTGGAGAGGGCGCTGGCCAGGCTGCGCCTGCAGCTGACGGCGAACGAGTGCGCCAGCAACCCGTGTCGCAACGGCGGCTCCTGTGAGGACAAGTACAACGGCTTCGTCTGCAGGTGTCCGCCCGCCTGGCAGGTACGTAGCCACTCCCTCTGTGTTCACCAACTATCCTTCTGACATGGGCTGTCAAACTATTCGTCTTTGCAAGAGAAAAGTAATATGAAAAAAAAGTACAGCCTCGTTTTGTATTGAACTCTCCTTTTGTCAACGGTCGCCATGTTCAGCAATTAGCGACGTAGGTTCTAAGTGAAAAAATATTTTGTTTCATTGGCAAGAAATTTCCTATTGCCTCAAAAAAGGTCGACGGTAGAGAGGAGAATACTCTTTTGAACTGTTCTATCTACCCTGGATCGGTAAGCAACCGATTTGACCAACTATAGGTCATTTTTGCTACCGAAACGAATTATGGACTCATAAGCGACAATTCAGGGCTGAGAAACTTTTGTTTCCGGACACGAGGAGGTAAAATAAATTAAGCTTAATAACAAACGCTGAATCCGGAGGGGAAATCTAGACTCTCATTGATTTATGACCAAAACATCCGGCGTAACTCGGGCAGCAAGGCAAGGTGTTCGACGGCCAGTATCCAACCAAATGCTTTTTCTTTGGTACAAACAATTCCGCTATAAAATAAAATACATTAATTTTCCATGGATCCCAATATAAGGGACTGGCTCTGTGGGACGTGGAAAGTTGTCAATTTACAGATGAAGTATTGCCTTAAAAAATGGTCCAAATCAATCGTAGCACCACAGAGAGTTCCTTCTACCCCGGGACCAGAGACCTTGTCATTCCTTGGATCTAATCACTTCTGAGCATTATATTTAAGGTGGAACATAGTTAGAACAGAAGTTGTTGTAATGCGAGAACTCCGTGGCTGCTGCTACGACTGCTTATGAGCTAAACACTCAATTAGTTGGGCTAATTAGCTGCCGAAAGTTATCAAATAACTTATAAAGAATCAAGTAAATTAGTAACATTTCCACATCGATTGGGGTCTTTTTGACGAGAAAGGCTACTTCTCTCAACACATGTAAGATGGATGATCAATTCAATTTTAATCACACGCATTTGATAAATTATTACAGCTAAAAATAAGATGTACTGTTATTAATTGTAGAAATGAAATACATTATCCAAGACAAAATATCGCTTCATTTATTTGCCACCATTCCTTGCAGTTATCATTTTTAAACACTAGTGCTGCATTTTAACATGCTCCGAATACATTTCAAAACGTATTATGGCTTTCATACAATGAAGAACAAAATCGCGCCGTACAACATTAACAGCACAGACGCCGAACACACAATGCTGCTCGTTTAATTGTTGCCAGCCAAAGAGTCTATAAATTTTCTATCAATAAATCTTACGCTACCCACAGACCAAACAAACTGAAATTTGTGGAAACCTTACGAAATACTAACCAATTTACAAATATTAATACAATTATTTACACCACTTTCAATCGATCAAAGAAAAATAATGTAATAATAGTAATGATCAGCAATGTACCACCTCCAGAGGTAAGACGCCAAGAAGCAACGGCATGTGAGTGGATAAAACTACATCATCCCGACCATCAACAGAATATCCCAATTCACGAGGTCCTAAATGACCTATCCACACTCGTCTTGAATCCAGATATCCTGTATGGCTTGACATATTTGACTTCGACTTCAAGAAAAAATGGCGACAAAGCTGGGACTCTGCATATGTGAATCATCAAGAAATTGAAGATCCTACAACTAGACTTCCGGGATTCCATCTGAAGAGAGGCCAATGGGTCAAACTAATTCGCCTAATGCAACTCCATGCTCCATAAGTAAGGTCTTCAGGATTCTCCTGTCTCTGACTGCGGAGTTCCTTCCCAGAGTGAGGGGCACATCATCAAGGAATGACCTATAAGGAAGTATGATGGACCATTTCAAGACGTTTTCAATGCTACAACTTCCTTCATGGAATGGCTGCAACAACTGAACGTCAATTTGTGAATGCTACCAACGTTGTATATATTATTCATATATTTATATGTATTACATTTGTTGCTTTGCAATACGACAAATAAATAATAATAATAGTAGTAACTGATTTAAGGGTTATGAGAGATACTCTCTGCGCGTATGTTGCAATGCCCTACTTTGCTGTGATGGACTGTTTGTTGCAGGGCACGCTCTGCGACGTGGACGTGAACGAGTGCGCACAGTTCGCCGGGACAGACCTCGGCTGTCAGAACGGAGCCACCTGCGTCAACACGCAGGGCAGCTACCAGTAAGTAACAGCTGCACCAGCTACCTGGCTGCTCAGGTGAAGGAATGACGGTCCCACCCTAGTCAGAGCCAGATTTGTTTTAAATGGAGAGTTTATATGAAGGGCGAAATGTTTGTGTTGCCATCTGTAAGTAAAAAGTTTAACTTGTGTATGATAAGTGTATTTTTGTTTGTGAGCTGTATAGTTTATGAGGTCGAGATGATTGAGGGAAATCGTAATGAGTCGGTATGCGGGTCCAGGACTTGAATCTCGCTCCGTTACACCTCCCCGACCATCATGGTGGCATGAGCAGTCACTCTGGCGGGTACAAACATACCTTACCGACAAACACTCCATTTTCTGTATTTTAAGGCCCCGAAACGGCGTTATAACTGGTTACGAATTTTACTATTAATTATTTCTTATTATTAATAAAGTGGGATTCACTGTTCCGCTTTTAGTCAAAGCTTCGAGTATTTCTAATCAAAGAAGAAAAGTAATGAGATTACTTCCTGGAAAAATTACAACATCAGGAAGGAGACGTGCCATTACAACGAAATTTATTCCACAGCTTGGATACATGGCGATACATAAATTATTATAATTGCAGTAATGTACAGAACATGCACTTTGACTGAGAAATCAGCGCGGTGTGAAACCGCCACTTGCTGCAATCAGGGGCTCTAGATGTCATTTTCAAAATGTTAGGCTAATTTGGTTATAACTTAGACCTTCACCTCTAGTGAATAGTTGTTTTCCTCTACTTCGCATATATCGCAAGGACACAGCATTGGTGGTAGCTTTGAAGACCCTCAAAACTTTTTGAGACTGACAGTTTCATCTCTCCATAGTAATGTCCAGGGGAGATGATTGGGGCGGTCTCCTATTCCCCAGTGTGTCAGTGTTCATGTTACTGTAAGTGTGGATGAGTCTGATAGTGCATGTATTCACTGCTGTCAGAGTTGTGGATGAGAGATGGATAAAGACATCTACGGTTCAATAGAGCTAAACGCCCTCTTCCGACGGATGTACCGCCATGAACAGTGCCGTATACTCTAACTGCATACGCTCCGCGGAGAGGACTCAGGACTTCAGTACACAATCTGGTGATTAGGAATTGTGCACCACCACTTCTGGTACCCTGCCGGACAAGTCCTGATGATGAAAATTTCTTTTACTACCAGGATTCTGACCAGCTAACTCCGTGTCAGGTGCAAACCCATTACCATTCCGTAAACACCTTAAGTAACGAGACTATGTGTTCCATCCCCACAGAATAATAGTATTCCAACTGTCCACGACAGAGATTGTCAATCTTCGTCACCCTAAGGACCAGAAAGATGTTAAAAATAATATTACGGACGATTAACCTATTTGGACCTAATTTTTTACCTATGTGGATATTATTTACCAACCCTACAAATTGTTATAGCCATGTACTGCGGTTCCTTACGGCCTGCACCTTCAATCAAGACCACATAAAACTGTCATTAACTTAACTCTCAAAGGAACGGCTCTCTCGTTGATACTAACGACGAAATTGTTTACTGATTTGAGTAGTATAGTAACAGTGCAGTCATATCCACATGTTCTGGAAATAACATATTTTTGCTGGTCTCTGAAATATTAATGGCTTTTACGAAATAACTTCTCGCTTAGAGCTTAATGCAGTGTGATTACGGTATCCATTTTACATAAACAATTTTTAGTAACTTATTTCTTCTTATAAGTAGTGGGGATTTCGGGTTTCAACCCAGAAACCGGGAAAATCCATGACGTCACGAGGTGAGCAGCCAATCAACGTTCCGGGTCGTATAACGTCACTGTCGACATACCTCAACCTGTTTGCCATTTAGTTCGTTCCTCCGCCGCTAGGGGGCAACACCAGTCGAGCTTTTTTTTATTTTATTTTATGGCTTTAGCAAAAGACTAATACAGCCAATAACCTCATACAATATGTTCGAATGAATTTTAAATTACACCTTTAGTACATTTAACATACAGGGAAGCGTGGCCGCATTAGTTCCCTGACCGGCCGCGAGTTGGCAGAACATCCCGCGCTTAATTTCTTTGTGCGCAGACATTCCACAACGCCACGAGAGAGAGAAAGCTAGATCTTTTATCCTTGTTTTGCGGGGAAATCCCACCCCCCTGAGGCCAGGGTTATTTCTGTAGACAAGTTTGCACAAGTGTGAGCCACCGAGGCCCCGTTGTGACACGGGCGCTTGCCTTGAATAGCTGTCGTTAGAGAGCACCACAGGGCAGAGAGTTGTAGGCACTTGTCGCCAGATGGCGGGAATGTCACAACATGCGCTCGTTTGCGAAAATGTGACAACTATTTACCCAGCTATTAAGTGTTTTAGAAATATTTCGGTGTGTGCTTGCTAGCGTTCCCTGACCATTTTATCTGAAATGTACCCACAAAATTAGATTCACAGGAGTATCATTGCCTAAAGGAAAGTTGCAGATGTGAAATCCAGTTTCTTTCCTTATTCTCATTTTCTGATGTGATTACATATCAAGCTTTTCATCAATTTCCCTGCCATTGATGTCGAATTAGTTGTCTGTCATCTTTTCAAGAATGGACAAGAACCGACGAGAAAAATATTTGTGATATTTTTGAAGAAGCCATTCCAATTCGACAAAATTACGTATTTTCAAAGCGAATATAAAATTTTTAGTTTCCGCACTTAGTATGAAACCAGATTGACTTGATGTAATTGAATAAAAACTAAATTATAGACGATTGAAAAGGCATCCAGATTTGAGTTTTGATGTTTTCCCAAATCACTCCACGCAAATTCCGGTATGGTTCCTTCAAAAGACCATGGCCGAATTCCTTCCCATTCCTTGCCCCCCATCCTTTCCCGTCTCTAAAGACCTCGCTGTTAGAGAGACGTTAATTAGATTTAAAAAAACCGACAGACATTAAAAATTCAGTCACCGATGAAGGTAGGGAAATCCATAAATTCCGTTCATCGAAGCAGGCATAGATAAAAAATTCATTCAACATAATCACAATTTTTTCCTTTAAAATACGCTAACGGCCTAAATGTAGAAATGTCACTAACTCAGCAATTTGGAAAGGTATAAAATGGAGGAAGATGTCTATGTGTATCTGTTTTGTATTGACTTCATCAAATTATTGTGATAAAGTATAGCATTACCACACATACATTATTCGTTTCAAAATTCGTAGCCTCAAAAACCCATCAATGCTCGAAACCTTTTGGCATACGAATTTTATTTCTCACGTTTTTTACTATATGCACTTCGGGATGAAAATCATTTAATGGAGAGGGTGATAATGAGATGTACCATAGAAGCGAAGGACTTGGGTAAAAACCCACAGTCAGACCATTGCTTGTATATAGTGGTGTAGTACGGAATCCACATATTTTGTACATCATATGCAAGGAGCAAAGGCGGGCAGCTAGATTTATTTAGTGGAAAATATTCAACAAATTACATAATGACGGAGCTTTGCTGGATGGCACTGGAAGATAGGAAGAGTGTTGGAGGCTGTATGTGGCGTATAATGCTGTTAGAATGGATATTAGTGGTATAATTCTGAGTGGTGTATGGAGCCTAAGTTGACCATGACCACAATCTTGCACTAGACTTTAGGTGATGAGGCCTGGGTGGATAAAATATCCAAACACCCACTTTCAGATACTAATTACCTAACAATTTACGACAGTTCAAGTTTCGATGCTATCTTCGGCTTAATAGAACTAGTGTGTGCACCTATGGCAACGTTTAGGATACTTGTCGATGTGTCGGGATCTTCAATGAAAATGTGGGTTATGATGTCTGTTTGATGACCATGAAACCATCAGTTAGCTAAGAGCATAGTGGTAACTTTATCGTGGTTAGTTGAACAAAGCATGCAATTACAAACAAATATTATACTTGGTACTGAATCCGAAGGTTGGCGTCAAATGGGAACATTTAAACCGAATAGAGAATTCTCCTGGGTCCTCATTGATTGAAAAATACTTTATCAGAAATTTCCTGGAAAAAGGGAGAATTTTCTTGGAAAACTGCAGTAGAACCTCCTTAAGTGAACATTTTGGTTCCAGGCTACTGATTCGGAGAAGACTGTGTGAATTTTGAATTTTTTTGTTTACTTTAACGCACGAAAAAAAGGTAACCCTGTCATTAACTGATGTAAATCAGGGGTTGGATTGTGAATCATTGGGAAACAGAAGGAAGTTTGAGAAAGTGCTAGGAGATTACACGGCGTATGTTGGTGATGAGGCTAGGGATGGATCTTGGTAAAAGAATTAGGAGTAGTGCGTAAAAAAACTATCAGTAGGAGCCGCACTCGATTTCTTCCATAAGGGAGTGAGTAAATATTCTATATCTCCACCTTGGCCACAGGCGGTGGTCTGAGGCATTCTATGACGCGCCAGAAAGTTCTGTGTTTAGCACTGCCTTAGCGTGAATCGATTTTTTTCACATAGGACTGGTGTACTCAGCTGTGGACCGATTCCACAGGGGTGAAATTTTTTTTTTTTTTTTAAATGGCATTCGGCCGTGTTAGCCATTCAGCCAGCTCAATGTATTTGTTTTCTTACAGTGTACAGATTTCTTACATGTATCATTATTTTTCTCCAATGTGTGAGGACGACACAAGACGAACACAACATTTAATTAAAACCACCCATGCCCTAGGCCGGACTCGAACCGGCGACCCCAGCAACGAGAAGCTAGCACGCTACCCCTACGCTGCCGGGGTCGGCTGGGGTGAAATTAGTAAGATTAACAAACGGTATTTCATTCCTGGAACATACATGCTGTAAAATACAGTTAAAAGGAAAGTAAAAGGTGGGTAAGTACATGCCACACCGTATATCGCTCTGTTTCTAGTGAATCACTGATGTGTCACAAGGGATTGATTGAATTTTTAGACAAAGTACAGGTAAGGGCCCTCAATTTGTGATTTCTTGCCACAGTCCTTACGAAAGCATAACGGAATTGATACATAGATTGGTCTGGGTAGAGAGACGATATAGGTTTGAGCTTGTTGGCAAAAATTACGAGTGTGATGAAATATTTTATACCAATGATAGCAGAGATAAGAATAGAGAAATAAGGTGTTGTACTGATGCTTATATGAATTCTTTCTCCCCTCATTCCATTCGATGAGTTTTGCCATGGTCAAACTGGGAACTTTGATTTGTCTAGCCTTGGAGCTGGTGTGAGAAAGGCATGTCACAAATATATTCAAGTGGGCCCTTGTCCAAAGACTGAGTCTGTAGGGTTGAGAAATAGGCTTGAAAAAATTGGAGGCTGATTGGTTTGACATCAGTGGAAGGTAAATTGATGGTGATATTGACATGCAATCACTTCTGTCTGTAGGGAGCGAAACTGGTTTTCAAATCGGTAACTTTACTTTAGTTTAGAAGCTCTTAATTCATCGAGGTACATGAGGAAACCCTTTCATTACCTCTTTGAGTTTAAAAAGTGACTGTATTATCACTCTGTTTGATTGCACCTAATTTAATAAAAACTTAATTTAGCCCACAACCCAAAGGTTGGTTGGATCCTCCCGAAGAGGCATACTAAACCATTGTGTCAGAGGTAGGACGGCCATTTCATTTCCTCTGGGACCTACAGTTTAACGTGGAATCCGAACCACGAAACCCAATTTAATACATCCTTTAAAATACAGGGAATGTAGCTGAAACTCGTAAGCTATCACTAATACTGTTATCTATTATATTGGTTCATAACGAATCCAACATGATAGGCAAAAGTGATTATGTGGAATGAATTTTTAATGTCTGCCAGCTTCGATGAACGGAATTTATGGATTTCCCTACCTTCGTCGGTGATTGAATTTTTAATGTCTGTCGGTTTTTTTTTTTTAATCTGCTTAACGTCTCTCTAACTGCGAGGTCTTTAGAGACGGGAAAGGATGGGGCAAAGTGGAGTGATTTGGGAAACCATGGAAAACCCAAATCGGGATGCCCGGACGGGAATTCGAACCGCCGTCCTCCCGAATGCGAGGCCAGAACGCTAGCAGTTACACCACCACGCTCGGTAATGTCTGTCGGTTTCAGTGAAATGATTTCGCGAATTTATGGGTTTCTAAGGCTACGAATTTTGAGAGTAATAACATATGTGTAGTAATGTTATACTTTATTGCAATAATTTCATGAAATCAATACAAAACAGGTACACATAGACATCTTCCTCGATTTTATTCCTTTCCAAATTGCTTAGTTAATGGCGTTTTTCCATTTAGGCCTTTAACGTATTTTTAAGGAAAACTTTATTCTTTTCAATAGTCTATAATTTATTTTTTATTCATTTACAACAAGTCAATCTGGTTTCATACTCACTAGGTGCGGAAACTAAAAATTTTATATTCGCGTTGAAAATACGTAATTTTGTCGAATTGGAATGGCTTTTTCAAAAATATCACAAATATTTTTCTCGTCGGTTCTTGTCCATTCTTGAAAAAATGACAGACAACTAATTCGACATCAATGGCAGGGAAATTGATGAAAAGCTTGATATGTAATCACATCAGAAAATAAGAATAAGGAAAAAAACTGGATTTCACATCTGCAACTTTCCTTTAGGCAATGATTCTCCTGTGAATATAATTTAGTGGGTACATTTCAGATAAAATGGTCAGGGAACGCTAGCAAGCACACACCGAAATATTTCTGAATCACTTAATAGCTGGATAAATAGTTGTCACATTTTCGCAAACGAGCGCATGTTGGGACATACCCGCCATCTTGCGACAAGTGCCTACTACGCTCTGCCGTGTGGTGCTCCCTAACGACAGCGATGCAAGGCGATCGCCCGTGTCACAACGGGGCCTCGGCGGCTCACACTTGTGCAAACTTGTCTACAGAAATAACCCTGACCTGAGGGGGTGGGTTTTCCCCTGCAAGTCAAGGATAGAAGATCTAGATTTCTATCTCTCATGGTGGTGTGGTATGTCTGCGCACAAAGATATGAAGCGCTTGGAATGTGCTGCCATCTCGCGGCCGGTCAAAGAACTAACGCTGCCACGCATGCGTAAGCCCTACCGGTGCTGTCCCCTAGCGGCGGAGGAACGTACTAAATGGGAAACAGGTTGAGGTTTGTCGACAGTGACGTCATATGACCCGGAACGTTGATTGGATGCTCACCTCGTGACGTCATTGGTTTTCCCGGTTTCTGGCTTGTAACCCCAAACCCTCACTACTCCTATGATATCTTGAATTCAGTTAGAATTAAAATATTTAATATTCCGCGGAATATATCGAGAATCACTGGTCTACGACATTGTTATCATTTACTTGTCATATACAGAACGACGGATCAAAGTTGAGATCATGACCGAGCGTGGTGGGTGAGCGGTTAACGCTCTGATCTCGCATTTGGGAGGACACCGGTTCGAATTCCGTCCAGGCATCCAGGTTTGGGTTTTCCAGTGTTTCCCCAAATAACTGCAGGTGAATGCCGAGTTGCTTGCATCAAAAGTCCACAGCTGAATTTCTTGTCCCCTGTCCCACTCCGCCTCTAATGACCTCGACGTCTGCGAGGCATAAAGCCATAAGTAAAAAAGAAAAATAGGATGTTGATATCACGAAGAAACGTATTTAGACTGATAGGGAGTATAACGTCAGAGAAAGCACCTTTTTCTTTTGCACCGATCTGCTTTTCTGCTAGAAATATGTATATATGGTACCCGGAACGCGCTGTCCTTGTAGTGACGTGCTGTTGGTAACAGGTTGTAGCCCACTGTGTACTGCCGCAGGTGCCGCTGTGCGACGGGGTACTACGGCCAGCACTGCACCCAGAGGACCGACGACTGCTCGCGGGGCTCCAGCTCGGAGTTGTGTGGCCACGGACACTGCCAGTCCAGACTTGCGGGCGGCTACGACTGCCTCTGCCACCAGGTAAGTCAACCACGACCATGTCTGCACATACCAGGTTCCAAATTTGCTGATTTAGAATCCGTTTTTAGGTGTGTGTGTGCGCACAAGTTCCTACTGAGAACTTCAATGTGTGCTCTCCATATCGACGTAACTATTACGTTTTCATTCGTGTATGTATACCTATTGCGTTGATCGAATACTACAATGTCAGTATTATCTTAATTCAATTTAAAGTTTCTCACACTTGGGTTTGCAAACGAAATCTAACGACGGATGAATTACAAATGATCTCCGGCATGGGAATACAGAATCCACTGCATTTAAGTACCAAAGAGTATCCCAATGACATGTAATCCTCTCAAATGAAATTAAGAGGAATTGGTATTGGAAATGATAAGGGAGCAAAAAAGTTTGGGTACAGTGGAAGGTAAGAATTCAGCAAAATAACGAGCATCTCGGAAATGGCGAGGCTGGTCTGCTGTTCACTTGCTACTGTAGTGCGCACCTATGCAGAGTGGTTGAAGGATGATGAAACCGTAACTGGACGACAAGGTGGTGAACGTCCACGCCTCATCACAGAACGTGGAGGTCAGAGGCTTGTCCGCTCTGTAAAGCGGGATAGGCGGCGATTTGTGGCAGATCTGACAGCAGAATGTGCTCCGAAACACTCATGAATGCCGACCAGACCCGCCGTTTCCGAGATGCTCGTTACCAGGCGCCACGCCCACAAACCACCGGCCCCTAATTTAAGAGAATTGCATGACCTTTAAGTAAACATGTGTTGCCAGACAACTGCGGAAACCTGATAAGGACTTTTAGAATCCATGCCTCGCGGAATCGCTGATGTATTGCGCTCCAAAGATGGACCAACATACTAATAAGCAGGTGATCATAATGTTTTGGCTGATCAGTGTATGTAAGAATAATCGAAATTGCTGCATACCAAGTGTGTCTGTTCCCTTGTGGATGAGTCATCTGCAGAGCGGGCTGAGGGAGACATTGTGGTGTGTTGTGTCTGCAGGGCTGGACTAAGGACAGCGGCGGTGTGCTGTGCTCGGTGGACGTCGACGAGTGCGCCACCAGCTCTCCACCCTGCTCCAGGGACCCGCCCGTGCCCTGCATCAACGTGCCCGGCTCCTTCCGCTGCGGATCCTGTCCCACAGGTAAACACCACTTACTCTCGCTAACTACTGCTTCGGCCGTGCGAAACTAACGGCAAGTCCAGGCAGTCCGTCGGATAGGGTGGGGGAACGATACCACTGATCCCATGGCCAAGGCGTCAGGATTTGGTACCTCGCTTCACCCACTCCCGAACTGTCTGCTGGCTCAGTGATTAAGGCATCTGACTGGAAATCGCATGATCCCACGTTCAATCCCTGTCTCGGTGGGAATTTTCAGAATGGCTACATACCTTCATCTCCGACACATCTTGCCAAAACGCTTCTGTGGTTCGAAGTCCGAGATAAACTGTAAGTTTCCTAAAGCTGGTAGGATTACCGGGTTAGGTTAGGCAGCTTCGATAGGGGAGGATAGTATCTAGGCGATACAGAGAAAGTTTCGCATCCGAAATTGATGAACGATGATCAGACAACTGAATCCTCTAAAAAAGAAATCTTTTGTTAATTTCTAGAAATTAAATATTCACAGAGGCGTATATGCAAAATAATTAAGAGAGTTTATTAACGAAAATATACAGTATTTGATGGTAGAACACAAACTGTGTTTGTTATTTTCGGTAATTGATACCAAAATCATTAACAATAGTAATAATTATTATTACATACTGTGTGAAATGCATATCTACTTACAATATCACTGGCCACAGTAGGCAATGTTCGTTACTGCGTGCAAATATTTTTCCAGATAACGCTTACTGCTAGAATTTTTTTCTTTTTTATTCGGGAAGAAAAGCAAACCATCGAAATATTTATTTAACACACTAAACAATTTTTATACACCTTTTGTTTCAATTTACCAAAGTTGATCTATGGTTTAGTGGGTATTTTTTTTTTAATTCAATGTTATTCAGAAGTTATATCTAACGTATTCACGAAGCAGTACAAAATACTCTAGAGGGGTAAATAACTCAGTCGATAATCGGGTTAAATATGTACTTCTTAATAAAAAATCATCCCATTGAAGCAATATAGTTCTGACTAACTACAAAATACTCAACAGCTATTTTCTTTGTAGGGGGAGGGGAGCTTTGGGCTTTAAATATAGTCGATGTCGATGCTATTTGAGGGTGGAGGTGTTTGAGGGTAAGGAACGGGAGGGGATTCGGCCATGGCTCTTTGAAGTGACCATCCAAGCTGTTATTAAAAAATACATTTCGTTAAGAAATAATAAATTATATTTCTTATTTTCATATTCTTGTGTCTGCATGAACAACCTCAGCTATTTCCAATAAATTTTTGCAATACATCGCAAGTCTAATAATTAAAAATACATCTTACTTCAAAGTAATCAGTAGGCTTTCTTCAAACGAGATACATCTCTTCCCGTTTGTGTCCGTTTTTTTTATCAATAGGTGAAGTTTCTTAGCCAGCTACTTAAACAATTTCCTGGACATCTTATAAAATCCTTTGAATTTCTCTTCGTCTTTCTTCAAGTTCTCGTGCTAGGACAAAAGCGGAACGTTTTATTTTTCGTGAATGAATTAATGAACCCAAAATTTTTGTCTTCTTCGAAGCGGTTCCAGGTGTCAATACGCAATAACATTACGATCACGGACCGCACGGCTTGTCCTTCTGGAGCAGACTAAAGCTTTCGAGTTTATCATAATGCACAGGAGATTAGAGAGCAATGCAACTGCGCTCTAAGTGTCGTAATCGAGTTGGGTCGCAGCTGCAATTGCGTTGCCTTGCACCGGTGGACGGACCTGAGAGTTTTTCCCTTTAACTTAAATTTTAAATTAAAAAAATGGTGCTTTAATCTTAACTGTTATCGGTGAAAAAAATCTTATCCAAGATGCCTTATTAATTGTTATAGGTTTTTTTGTATTGGTTGACAAAAAGGGATGTTGACAGCTAAAATAATACACAGAAATTAAGTAATTTTGCGCTCCCGCTACCTGTATAAATTGTTGAAATTACGGAGAATATGGATTGTGATAAATAATTATTGTAATACACGAAAAAAAAAGCGAATGTTGTGCATGTCGGGTTGCTTTTCGCCCAAGCAGGTGCTACAATTGGGTGAACTGTGTCCCGGGCACCCCTGTATTCATTTTAAACTTATATTTTAAACCAGGGGTCCACAAACAATTTATCCCGTCGATCCCTTCATATAATATTTGCGTTCTTATCGACTCTCAGATTAAATATTTAATAAAAACATTAAATCAATATTGGCATTTCTAATGTTGAGCAATAGAGAGATCTGCATAGCAACCCAACGAAAGATTTTATAGTTCCCATATCTTACAGAATGTACTCAATAACATTAACAGAAAAAGGAAATAATTTGGACTGTTATTATAATTTTAAATAATAGTAACAAAATTATGGATAGATGGTTTCAATTTCGAATAAATGTCTACCAAATAGAATAGATCGATCTTGCACTGTTTTAACTCGTATTATATCGATGGTTCCACCATCCTAAGAAAGTCTTCAGATTAGCCTCTGCAAATTATCACTTCTTGACAACCAACTTACCGTATATCAGCATGCAAAGGTAATTGATTAAAAGATTCACCATTTCCTTCACATAATTTCGCAAAGAGTCGTGTATTGAGAGGATGAGATAATTTTATTTATTGACCTGACTTTTATTGGGATATTCCCATTTTTCCATATACAGTTTAATTGATCCTCCTGATCGATCCCTTTTCGAGACCCTTGTTTTTATAGACCCCTGGAGAATTCTTATCGACTCCTTGGAGTCGATATCGACAACTTTTGGGATCCCTGTTTCAAACAAATAATGTTTTAACGTAAAGTGAGTATGGTATGTCAGAAGTTGATGAAAAATATTGTAGACTGATAAGTTATAGCTTCAGGATTTATATTAGTTGACATAGTATTATTCTTTCGCACTGTGTTGCAGGATACACTGGTAACGGGTTCTACTGCACAGACATCAACGAGTGCGACCAGGATAATGGAGGCTGCAGCTTGTCTCCCTTCGTGCAGTGCATCAACACAAAGGTGAGCTTCTGCGCGCGCATCTGCTATGGCAAAATCTACAAGTGAAATCTGTGAAAAGCAGCGTCTGAGCAAAGCAAATCTTTCCAAATGAGTTTGTTCACAGTAAACAAGCCATCCGGAGTATAGTGTGATTAGAACAACGATTAGTTCTTAATTTGTCTTAGCGTTTGATACGACTCTCGATGCTCTAAGCACAAACACTTTTACTTTATCTTGATCGTTGTCAGTTTTCGACGTCTCTTTTCCTATTGTTTAATGGTAGGTCACACACACAAAAAAAGATGTGTAGTGTCATGCAACCATTAAACGATGTACGAACAGATTCACCGCTACCAAAAAAATTTCGGCTAACCGCCAGTGCTGAAAAAATGATGGTGTCCATGTTCTGGGACAGCGAGGGCGTAATCCTTACCCATTGCGTTCCGAAGGGCACTACGGTAACAGGTGCATCCTACGAAAATGTTTTGAAGAACAAATTCCTTCCTGCACTGCAACAAAAACGTCCGGGAAAGGCTGCGCGTGTGCTGTTTCACCAAGACAACGCACCCGCGCATCGAGCTAACGTTACGCAACAGTTTCTTCGTGATAACAACTTTCAAGTGATTCCTCATGCTCCCTACTCACCTGACCTGGCTAATAGTGACTTTTGGCTTTTTCCAACAATGAAAGACACTCTCCGTGGCCGCACATTCACCAGCCGTGCTGCTATTGCCTCAGCGATTTTCCAGTGGTCAAAACAGACTCCTAAAGAAGCCTTCACCGCTGCCATGGAATCATGGCGTCAGCGTTGTGAAAAATGTGTACGTCTGCAGGGCGATTACGTCGAGAAGTAACGCCAGTTTCATCGATTTCGGGTGAATAGTTAATTAGAAAAAAATCGGAGGCCTTAGAACTTGATTGCACCTCGTATTAAACAACTTTTTAGTGTTGGTTCTGGGCTGTCTGGGTGACGCCGCGTTATGATGAGTGCAGCCGACATTTCGACCATCCTTCTATGATCTTCTTCTGAGCATAACCACTTCTTCAATATATATTTTTTTTTTTTTAATCTTTCATCCCTTCTGCTAAAGGCAGGGGGCGGGCCGCGGTATAGCGTGAGCTCTTTTGCAGCCGGAGGGGTTTACATTTTATCTGCGATTTCCTTTATTTGATAACATCTTATTACTATTAACTTAAATCTAATAACATAATATTTAATTTAGGTTTAGAATTTTTTGTTGTTTTAAGGGGACCTGTGGACTAAGCGTCCTTGTTTTGGGTTTTATTTTTTATTTTGATTCTTTCATTGAATCAGGTTAATTTAGGTTTAGAATTTTTTGTTGTTTTAAGGGGACCTGTGGACTAAGCGTCCTTGTTTTGGGTTTTATTTTTTATTTTGATTCTTTCATTGGATCAGGGTCGTGATGAGCTGCGTTAGCAGCTGCAGTATCCTGGCCAGGGTCAGCTGATTTTGGCTTCTTACCCTGTTGTCTGAGAGTGGGTGGCTTTAGCACCGCGCAGAGCCGTTGTCTTGGGCTTGGTGTCTGCGATGATCTCCTAGGCGGCTCCTTGTCGATTGTGCTTGTCCTTGACCTGCACTGTCTGGCGGCCAGCAACGCCTGTGCACGACTTGAGAGGTTGGCTACATGGGGCTAGCGTGGCCCTGTTGGTGAAGTGCACTGGATTTTGATGTCTGGGCAGTCTTGGCGCTAGTGCTAGTGCGGGGCAGGTTCTGGGCAGTTCTTTTGAGCAGATTAAGCTTCACAGGACAGCTTTCATATGAAACTGCGTGCGTATCTTGGCAGTTCGCACATGTTGGTTCTGCATCTTGTGGTCGGCTGCATTCCTTGACGTTGTGCTGCTCACCACAGCGGACACAGCATTCCGCAGCATGGCAGTCCTTGGCAAGGTGCAGAAACTTCTATCACCTGTGGCACTGCTGGATGCCTGCGTTTTCCTTGCATCTTTTCTTGTTCTGGCTTGGAGCCTCCGCAGTTTTCGTTGCTGTCGATGATAATGCGAGGAGCCGCTGGTTCGCCGATGGCCGTGGTGCCTCTGGCTGTTTTTCTTGGTACAGGATCCCCGCATACTGCAGTACCTCCCCCCCTCTCCCCTGATGGCAGCTTTTATGTCGCCTCTTCGTATATACAGGGCTCCCTACTTGATCACAACCTTGTTGGCAGCTGTTTCCTGTGCGACGGTTGCTTCCGAGCTGGTCGATTGCTGCTGCTCAGCGCATGGCGAAGCGTATACGTTATTACTAGGTGAGGTTGCAGTGCTTGGAGATGGTTGCTTGAGGGCAGCTTCAGATGATTTTTCCGATGTTGATGGCAGACTTAGTGAGGTTGGAGTTTGTAAGGCTGCATTTTAGATCCTCTATGTACTGCTCTTCCTGGAAAGAAGTTGGCAGCAAAGTGTTATGCTGCTACATAGCCGAGGCCCGTGATCCATCTAGAGAGTTTGGTTTACCCGGCCAATCAGAGTGTCTGAACCGTCACGTGTTTCGTTGGCCTGGCGGGGCGCGGCGCGGTCTGGTGGGGGACGACACGTGATCTGCTTCCTCCACATTAGCGAGAGAAATGCGTCGTGTAGTTTAACTCCATAGTCCATTGTCTTCATTTATGTTTCCTGGGCGTTTGGCAATTTCCATTGCCTCTTTGACCCACCTTCGCCACCATTTATCTTCGCGCATTATCAGGGTGATGTTTTCGAAAATTATGGTATGATCAGTTTCTGCTGCGTGCCGTGTAATGGTGGACTTGTCATTGTTATTCGATCTATAATTGCGGATGTGCTCACGCAGCCTGACCTCTATAGTGCACCACGTCTCTCCTATGTACACCCGGCTACAAGTGCACGGAATATCATAAACCCCGGCAACCTGTAATTGTGGCAGCTTGTCCTTAACCTTGACGAGCGGGTTACTGACGTTGCTGTGCGCTTTATAGGCAGGTTTTATGATTAGAACTTATTAGGGTTTTTCACTTCATTGATGTCGTTGATGGTGGGAGAGGGCGAGGCCAAGGGACAGGAAGGATGGCCATGGCCTTTTGCAAGGAAGCATTCCGGAATTCGCCTGGAGTGATTTGAGGAAACCACGGAAAATCCAATTCGAACCGCCTTCTATCTACATCTACATCCATACTCTGCAAATCACAAACATTGTGGGTGGCAGAGGGTGCTAAGCACCAATCCTAAACCCGCCCATTCCAATCCCGAATAGTGCGAGGAAAGAAGGAATACATATAAGTATCAGTACGGCATCTTATTTCTCTAATCTTATCCCTCCTGGTCATTGCGACCTAAATAGGTTGGCGGAAGAAGTATTTCATTGCACTCGAAATTTAAATTTTTTCGCATATTCTAAAATAAATTTGAACGCAAGCTACGCCGTCTGTCTTCCAAACTATCCCAGCCCAATCTATGTATCAATTCTGTGACGCTTTCATAAGGGCTGTAACAACAAGTCACGAATCTAGCGGCTCTCCTCTGCACCCTCTCAACTGAGTCAATCAGAATCTTGCGATACGGATCCCAAACCCCACAACAGTAATCCAGATGCGGACGCACCAGTGTTTTATACGCTATCTCCTTTGTTTGAGCATTACAATTCCTCAAAATACGACCTATGAATCGTAATTTAGAATTTTCCTTGCCTACGACGGAAGTTATGTGCATGTCCCATTTCATGTTGCTTTGTACTAGTCACCCCCAGATACTTCACGGAATCAACCGTGTCAACAGGTGAATTGTTTATTTTGTACTCGTAAACAACCTGATTCTTCTTGTTACTTATCCGCATTGCCTTGCACTTTTTGCAATTAAGTGTAAGCTGCCACTTACGGCACCAATCGAAAATAGCATCCAAATCACGCTGAATTTCTAAGCAGTCGTCGGAGCACCTTATTTCCCTATAGATAACCGCATCGTCGGCAAACAATCGCAACCAGCATTTGACGTTGTCACCTAGATCGTTTATAAATATTAAGAAAAGAAGTGGACCTATTACACTTCCCTGAGGAACGCCCGAAGTAACATTTATCTTAGATGAGGCTTCCCCGTCAACAACGACATATTGTGATCGACCAGTTAGAAAATCACGTATCCACTCGCAAATCTGAGCCGAAATACCGTAAGCTCGAATCTTCGCTAGAAGTCGGTTGTGTGGCACAGAATCAAATGCTTTCTGAAAATCCAAAAAAACCGCATCAACTTGCGAACCTGCATCGATAACTTTCATTATGTCGTGGGAAAATAGGGCCAATTGTGTTTCACACAATCGCTTCTTCCGAAATCCGTGTTGGCATGGTGTAAGTAACTCGTACTCATCTAGAAACTTCATTATGTTCGAGCATATGACATGTTCCAGAATTCTGCTGCAGACCGATGTTAGAGATATGGGTCGATAATTCCTAGGATCACTCCGATCTCCTTTCTTAAAAACTGGAATTACCTGGGCTATTTTCCAGCTAGAAGGTACTTTTCTCTCTTCTAGTGATTTACGTAATATATCTGACAGAAATGGTTCAATATCCTCGGCGTATTCAGAAAATACTCTTACCGGTATACCATCGGGACCCGGCGCTTTACCCCACTTCAGGAGTTTTAATTGCTTTGCAATTCCTACGCTATCAATTTCTATCGGATCCATCTCTAATTCCACACGATGTGGTAAAGTGGGGATGTTTTCCAAGTTTTCTTGCGTGAATGAATTTTTGAATTCGGTGTTAAATAAGGTAGCCTTGTCGCGGCTGTCTTCAACCTCCCGTCCGTCTTTTATTAGAACTGGCTTATTGTTCCCACTACAACTAACTTTTTTTACATACGACAAAATTTCTTATGGTTTTCAGTGAGGCTCTTAGAGAGAGAATTTTCACGAAAGTTATTAAATGCCTCACGCATCGCATTCTTAACACATCCCCTTATCTCCTCTAACTTATCTAAATCAGTCCGAATGCATCGTCCTTTTTGATCGTGCATGTATCTTCCTTTGCTTCTTGCGTAACCTTTTAACCTCCCGTGTGTACCATCCCTGCTTGTCCGTTGGGGTATATGCAAGTTCATACCTTCCCCAAGTATATGTAGGAATCGATGCCACCTCTCTTCAACGGTGCCTCCTGCTACCAAGAAGGTGTGGCCAGAGCGTTACCACTCACCCACCACGCTTGGTATGGACTTCTCAAGGACCTACTCCACCATTTTTCTGGAGTGATCTCGGGAATTCGTGAAAAAGCCGAAAACTGAATGGCTGGACGGAGATTCGAACCCTCGTACTCTCGAATGCGAGGCCCTAGCGTTACTGCACAACCATACGCTCAAATTTACTGACCTTCTTAACGATAATGAATTCAGAACTACGTAGCGATTCCTTGATTAGTCATTATAGTGTTTTCTATAGAACTTTTTATATCAATCAAATGATTTTCCTCGACTGTTTTTTGTAGTGTTTGGAATTCTTATATGAGAAGTACTTTAACAATGTACCCTAAATATTTGGCAACTTTTACAGCTCCAGCTATTTCTGATTTCACAGTTTTAAATTCTAAAACGTTGCAGCAGCTCTAGCCGGTCTCTAGACTTAGTCATCATTGATTACTCCTTCACGAATCAACGGGTCCTAACTTTCTGACGATAAATAACTGAGTGGTTGTGTGTGTGCAGGGTTCGAGCAGGTGTGGGCAGTGCCCAGCGGGCTACAGAGGCGACGGGCGAACCTGCGAGCGAGCTGGCGTCTGCAGCATCAACAACGGCGGCTGCCACGTGCTCGCCACGTGCTACGAGAACGCAGGTCAGCTGCCAGCGCTGAAGTCTCCACCCTCTCGCGCGCATGCGCAGCGTTTCTTATGTTCGCCTGATGCTTGGCAATACATTTTCTTATTTGCTTCCTCCTTTTCGAAAGGCTTACATTTTAAAAGAGAAGGTGAATGTACTGTAAGAAAAAGTGAAACTCGAATGAGAACAACTACGCAGAAGGAAATTGTTGACCTTATTTTTTACACATGTCCTGGCACCTGCTGCACGATCATAAGCTATGTAGCGATTCAGAAGATGTTATTTATTGTTGTTAACGACGATTTAAATACGTAAATGACTGACATATGAGGTAAATCTTTTATGGGAATGTTACTGGTTAATAAAACTTGTATTTTGAAGATGCAAGTTCTCTTGACATGGCTACCAGTCCTTTACAAGTAGAATATTCTCTTAAACTGAATACATCATATAATCTACAATTAGGCACTTCTACGATGTCACTGTGTCATAATAAGTTAATGGACATCTTTCGGAAATACCTCCAGCACCACCAAAACTGTCACAAAATATATATATACACCAGACTATACAACATACGAAGAAACAGGTTCTAGTAGGAACATCATACACAAGTTTACGGCCATTCGCACACAACATCAATCAGCAACAGTCTTAAAATTCTCTAAACGACTCAGAAAACATATCTGCAATTTTCGATCAAGTAGCGGAACTGTTTGAAACACTCTGAAGTCCCACAGAGTATTGCAACCACCGCCTATGGATATAGTTTCATGAAAAAATAACAACAAGACCCAAAATAGACACTTCTGTTCCATTTTGTACGATTCCCGGTACTGCATTATCCTCCCTGTATCCAGCCTGGACGGTGCAAAACCATTTTTCCGCGACGTTATTAACCAGTCAGTGCAATCCTTACTTCTTAAATATTGAAATATCAAATTATACAAAATACTAAAGGGTTCTCCAGTCTTCTACTGATATTAAATTTCCCATATTTCTCAAATATACACCTCGTAGCTTAAATTAACTAAATAACTCTTAAATTACTCACCAAGTTAATTGCAATAAAGCTCCGACAATAGAAATTCTTTTGTCATAACGTTACTTCCACGCCTAGAAATTAATGATTGCTCCCTGGGAGAGACATTACGTTACTTAAATGTAACACTCAATCTGATTAACTCTACTTTAATAGTATAAAATGGCAAATCACCCCAAGCATATAAGAAATACTTCTAGAAAGCTATCAAAGCTATACATTATCCAAGTCAATCAATATTATGAGAAATATTAGTACAGTTATGATATATGATATTACTACAATTATTTAATCAAATATGTCAGTTTGTTTTGTGACATACTTTAGATTGCCAAGTAACATCAGAGGTGACTGTGGTGCAAATGAGATCCTGCGGAAACAAAATTTCGTTGTTTCTTACAGGAAAAGGCAACAGATTTAGCAGAAACAAATTGCAATTTTTTGTGTGAGAAAGATTAAAAAACGTAAATCTGTCAACTTGGTCACTCATATTTCAAAGCGTATTACAGCCCCCATAATTCTGGAAATACCGACAGAAATATGAAAAATTAAATATGCCACACATCAGACAAAACGTAAGATTAGCGGTTTTCGCAATTACTAAAAAATTCTCTACACCCGAAAACTAATTTGTCTTACTTACGCTACAGACGATTTCAAATACTTTGCGGTATGTTATAATAGATTAAAAAAGAAGTCCAAAATTATATTGTTTATCTGTGGAAAAAAACCATTTTTAGTAGCAAAAGCAGCACCCTCAAGTTAGAGGTGTCAACGAAAATCATGTTTGATTCATGCAAAAAACTACAGAACGTCAAGCGCAGGAGAGTGAAAACAACAATTTCCACAAACTGCTAAGTTTTTTTGGAGTAAGCCCCTTTTTCATTTAGTAATAAAATTTGCGCCTTGACACTACCAGTACGGACAAAATCGTCGGGAAATATATTTTGGTATTTGCTGTAATTAAAATACGTGTGTGAATTTTTTTTTCGAAAAAATTAAGTTTAAGGGTAACTACCAATAGAAACCGATGATTAATCCCACCAGAGCAGTCATTTTACTCCTCCTGATTTCAATAAATATATTCTGAAGCATTTTAAGGTACGTGTGGTGGTAGATGTAGTTAGATTCAATCAAAGTTTTCGGACAACGATGCCGGTTCATATGCTGTTACTAGCTCCTACTGTAGTGTAGCCTTCCACAGTTGCAGATTCTATTGTCCCGGTCGCCAGTCTAATGATCTATGCCTAAAGAACAGTACAAGTACAGACGAAAGTCAGCACACCCATGTAGTTAATCGCAGATCACAAAAGTTTTATTAAACTCGACATACAGACACCAGACAATTTTAAGACTTCTCCTCCGATGTTGCTAGATTCCTGAAAAGGATTGATGAAAGTCGTAGCCCCGTGAACAGCCATTAAAGCACAGTTCTGTTCCACACTCTGGTCGATCTAACAACGCCGCCAGTCGAAACTTATATTCACTAGCGATTCAGTTCCAGCTCTGTCCACAGCTTATCCTCTCTCTCCACACTGTTTCTATTAGACATCTCGGTAACTACTCTACGATTCTAGCTAATGAGAATTTATATTGAACTCGTGCACTACCGGCGTCATCTCAACTCCTCCGACCCGTACGTCCTCCCGCGACAGATCTCCGCACTCGATTCCTGCAATATTGTTCGTCGTCGCTGCTATCTCATACACTCAGAACCTTACACGTATTTGTATAATTCCCACTGTGGCGTTACAGTAAATTTAAGTAGCTTAAAATTTAAGCCATAACTAATTACATTTATCTGCGGAAAAATAACTCTCAGGGAGTGAAATAGCCTTCTAAGGTTAAAGATCACAAGGGAAATTCTCAACGTTTGGTAGAGAAAGAGATAATCAATTTCCATTAAACAAAGTGAAATTTTTTTATTTATAAGAAGGAACAAAAAATAAAATTTTTTGTCCTGGAATTTAGTCCAGCTCCATATATCTCAGAATTATTGAAATCGGAGAAGGTGCAATAACATTTCTGTTTTAAGAGTGGTTAATCGGTGTGTGGGGTAAGGTACACTCAAAATTCGATTTTTAAAGGGACATCCGTTTTATTTGCACTGATGACCAATATATAGATATGTTATGTGCGGATGGACCCTGTCGGATCACGCAACGCCTTGATTCCCTTCGCTGCATGGAATCAAGAATTTGCCTAGTGTTTCCTCTGGGTAGCTGGAACCAGGGATTGTGAGTTCCTGAAGCGACGTGAGGAGCGCAGGTGTTGCCACCTGTCTGCGATTGGTATAACTTTCGCTGTGATATTTGTATGTTTTAGTGAAGTGGGTAGTTTGATAAGGTAGAGATTTGGCATTCTCCTAGTGACTGCGGGGACCAGGAATCGAGCCTGGTCACGTTGTGCCTCCCAGTGTGCTGGCGCCTTAACGCGCGCAGCCACCCTGGCGGGTTATATATATAGTGTTCAAGCAGCAATGTTGCCTGCTATCCAATGAGTACCGTGGAGGAAACTCCGCGGGACGAAAAATAATGGTGGGAGTGTGGCGCTGAGCCCGTCACATTATTATTATTACTCCGCGATTCACTAAAAGTGTTTGGCGGGGGGTACATTGCACCTATCCGAAAGGGTAATAATTTGGAAGGGATAATCAAGATATGGCAGGAGTCGCCCATAGGCTTATGTGAGGAACCATCCCAGCATTCGCCTAGACTAGTGATCCGGGAAAGCCATGGAAATCCAGATCAGCATTCTGCTAGTCCCGATGGGAAAAACGGAGCTCTACCTCCACGAATCGTAGGGAAAAACGTCCAAAAGCTGTTGGAACTCCGTAACCTTTACCTATTAACAATACTTAGGCGAATTTTTAAAAAATTTCGCGCTTAAAAATTGAGTATCTGGATTGAAAAATATAATCTTTTTTTTTTTCGTCACATGAAATATTTTGGAATTAATTTATTTGGAAGCGACTGTTATTTTTTTTCTACATAAAACAAAGAAATTTTCAGTTTTCATCACAAAACTTTTGGAATTCTTTCACCCCGCAGGTAAAAAAAAAAAAATAATAATAATAAAAAAATGGTAACACTAGATTTGTTTATTGCGAGACTTCTCAATATTGTTAAAATAGGAACAGACACTTTATTGTAAGAGTTGAGCGACAGGTGATTGAGTAGTGATGGCTGATGGCAAAAGTTCCGACAGGTACACACTACGCTAGCCGTCTCGTGTTTGCAGGTATCGGCCAGAGCTACGCACAGTGCGCGTGTCCCGCGGGCTTCGTCGGCAACGGCTTCGGGCCCAACGGCTGCACGCGGTCTTCGGGCCCGACCAGCAGCGACGCGTGCGCCAGCAGTCCATGCGGACTGCACGGACGCTGCCAGCCGGCCGCCGGGGGAGCCTTCACCTGCAGCTGTCTGCCCGGCTACACAGGTAGGACGAGGCCCAGTACAGTACAGCGGCCGCCGCGTCCAGGCACTGAGTACAGAGTGACGTCAGCCCCGCCGTGTTGCGCAGGTGTGCGGTGCGCGCAGGCGGTGGACGCGTGCGGCTCGAGCCCGTGCCTGAACGGCGGGTCGTGTGTGTCGCAGGGGCCCGGCAGGTTCGCCTGCAGCTGCGCCGCCGGCTACACGGGGGCACTGTGCCAGCAGCGGCAACAGCGTGAGTACGACACAGCTCTACATGTCACCCGGTCACTTCTGCGACTCGTTTTTCGTCACCCTCTAAAAGCTTAATTGTTTATTTTGAGATTTGTAGAGGTAAAACAAAATCTCATATGTAAGACTATATCAATATAATTTTCGTATACCTTAACAATTATTTGAGGGTTCTGGTGGCTCAGTGGCTAAGGTGCTTGCTTTTAAAACGTTCGCTGCTCCTGCCTCGGGCACGAATCCCGGCAGGCGCAGGAATTTTGAGAGTTGTGTTTGAATCATATGAGCTATGCCAGGACGCTCCGTCGTTCGGATTCCACGTTAAACTGTTGGTCCTAGAGGAAAGGAACTGGCCGTCCTACCTATGACACCCTAGCTTAGTATGCCTCCTTCGGGAGGATCCAACCACCTTTCGACTTGTGGACTAAGTTAAGCTTTTAACAATTATTTAAGTCTTATACGCAACTAATACAGAAAAATTCCAAAAATAAAATTGAAATAAAATCAAATTATTAAAGGGAAGCGTGAAGCTGTTTCTTGGTGTCTATCAACTGCACATTTAGGGGAAATGATGATACATTTATTATTAGATCAATTCCGTTACTGATCACTTTCCGTATTTATTTATTCACTTATTTTGGAAATCCAGTGTTGAAAATCTGGTTTCAAACTTATAGATCGTGACAAAGAACATAAGAAAATTTACAGCTTTTAGTGCTAAAACTGGACATTGTGGACAACACGACAGCCAAAATGGCGTCAGCAGATTCTCTCGTACTCGTATTTGAGAGATGTGTCAATCCAGTTATATACTCAACGTCTGAATCCGCCAAGTCTGCCTGTGATTCTACGTTAAATGTAAAATGATCACCTATTCATTCTTCGCTGCTGTTGATTGGGGAAAATTTTAGTCAGGTTTGTCTCCTGCAAATGACCCTTGACATATTCTGAAGCGAAAGCGAGGCAACTCGAACATCTTTTGTCGTAATTCAGAATGAGGACACGACCCAACAGTTGTGAAAGCTGCAGTACGCAATAGGAGACATAGGATACATGCTAAGCAGCAGATAGGCGAACAATTTTCAAATATCTTTTCTAACACAAAAATGTGATCGTGTGGTTTCTTTAAAAGCGTTCTTAAAATTAAGATTGACTTGTTTGAATGAAATTTTGATTAATGAAACATTTGACAAACATGTTTTAGCGTTTCTGGGTCGTGTTTGTAAGTAAACCTTCAGTTTTTTTCTAGATTTTAAGTGCATACCATTTCAGAGGTAACTGAAATACATTTCGTTCTTCAATATATTTCTCTATATAGAGATCTTACTGTTGTGAAAAAACTTGAAATCAGTACTTTTATACTGATTTAAGAAAATTTGTAGGTTTATACGGTTGATTTATCCTGACACTAAGGTAGTAATTTTTCCAGTGGCAGGTAACTTCTGCTTAAGTAAAGAAACCTTCGATAAATTGTTACTTCGTTTTTATTTCACCAGCACATTAGAAAGACATATCAGAACTTCATTTTAAAATATTACAAAAGTACACTACGATAAACAAAAGCTAACGTAATGTTATGTTAGTTTATTTCCAAGTCTGCTTGGCCGGATGCGATTATTGGGAGCTTATATAGACATCATTTAAAGTCTGTAAAAAAATTAAAACGCTGAAGTCTTTTCTGGAGCGCTTACAATTACTCAAACAATAGAAATTGTATAAAATCAGTTAAAAATCATACAAAGTTAGTTTAAATGGGATTTAAAAAATATTTACCAGCATTAAACAGCACATCTACGAAATTTAACATTTAAAAACAATAAAAATCTAACTTAAACATATTTACTGGCACTCTGTTTTTAATCCGAAAATTCGTAATTAATGCGTCATGCATTGTACTGCTTCTAATACATTTGTATCAACTTTGAAATTCATTTACAGCGTTTTAGCGGATCTATACATCACACATTCATAAATAAATTATACCAATTCATAATACACCACCTCGCTTCTGTTTCAAACACAAACTTAGTTAATTACGAGGATGGGAACTCGCTCGTCGGGGCCCTTACACTATGTAGTGACAACCAAGTCAAAGGAACATATAAAACAAAATCAAATGAAGTGCAATATTGAAGAAAATGATTGATGCATTAAAAATCTGTCATCCTAGTATAACTGAGGAAGATACAAGAAAGAGGATCAATATTATTCGTAAGTCGTTTGCAAGGGGATGTAATTCTAATCAGCCATTGAGGATTTCACTATCCACTCCGAGAGGTTGGCGTAGTCTTTGGGTTCTATTACTAATATTTCCTGTATCAAATTTCCGTGGGTATGTTTATTTATCAGCTTAAACTATTGTCTAGCCCAGTATCTCTGCAAATATTTTTAGGAAAGAGTCAGATTGTAAAAAAAGAAAGATTCAATGGGCCAGATATATTTTTTATACTAGTAAAGCAGGAACAAACATTTTTTTTAAACTAAGAAGTAATGTGTTTTACGTAAATAATATTTATACACGTTATTGATAATGCTTAAAAACAAATAAAAAAATTAAATTAACTTATTATAGAATGTCTAAAATGTGTAGGATAAAATCCGCGTAGTATTTTGAAAACAGGCGGCTTGTCAGTTTTGGTACATGAGACGTAGTTTGCCGACCCTTGAAACCCACTTAACACATTGTCTAAGACTCATCGCGAGTAAAACTTTCTGTATCGGAAACTGTGGCGTACGATATTAACATCTCGCAAAAATCTAACAACTGAAGGAAAATTTGACAAACCTTGTTTGAACATTTGAAGTGTTTGTATGCAAACAAGCAACAAAAAACACCATGTGGGTGCGCAGACTTCCGCGGTTGTTGTCAATGTAATTTTGGTTGTACGGGTTGAACTGCGTCAATTTGTCGAAACCTAACGTCTCGGCCATCATTTTGTGGCTTTCTTCAGAGTGACGTCACTCAAACGGTTAACGCGTTCTTCGGGAGCTATATATAGGCGGCAGCAGTTCCAGCCGTGACAGTACTCTGAAGAAGGCCACAAAATGATGGCCGAAACGTTAGGTTTCGACAAATTGACGGGGTTCGACCCGGTCAACCAAGATTACAAAGAACACCATGTTTGTCAAATATGTCAGACCCTTCACAGGATAATTGACTATAGTTAGATGTGCTCGCCCATTCACATTAAGCCTTCAATAAGATGTTTCACTCAGTCGTCTTTCCTCGTACTTTCCCGCAGTACACTAATGTACTCATTGTAACCTTGTTGGGCGCTCTGCAGGACGGTTCGCACCTTCCGATCCAACACGATGGGACGTAAGACGGGAGGAAGCCGTGTAGGATGGCCTTGGATTCCACAACATGCAAAACGTCCCCACTCCCGATCCTACAAGAGTCCTACATCAGATCCACGTTGAGCCGCTTTATTTTCCAGGCCAGCAGAGTTGGCTTACTTTCGTTAGTGCTGTGTTTGGTACCGTGCTTGTGTTGGTAGGGTGCGGCGGGCTTCTGGAAGCAGAGTCCGGAGTTCTGTCGTTCCCGGAGCAGGACAGCGGCTCCGGCACGTACGCTCACGGCGTCAGCTGCGCCTGGGTCATACTCACCAACGCCACCAAGGTGCTCAACGTCACCTTCACCAGCTTCCACCTCGAGCAGTCTCCCGGCTGCACCTACGACTGGCTGCAGGTAAGTCTCGCTTTCATGGTAAGTGTGTCCACCGCAGGTGTGTATCTGTCAAGTATAAAGAAGTGTTTAATAATGCAGCAGGCATATGTAACAAAAAAAAAAAAAGACTAGTGATATTTTTAGAGTTATCGTCCTGTCAACGGTAGCCATATATCAGGTTACTTGTTTAATAACTGCCGCTTCCGTTCATGATCACTGTAGCCGTTTTAGTGCTTTCCGCGGTGAACTGATACTCTCTTCCGTCGGTTCTGGCATTAGCAGCAATGTACTGCAGATAATCTGGAAATAAAACTTCACTGTCCAAAAAATTGTGCTGCTTTTTAATGAACCCTGGACTGCGCACAAATACAAGAAAATACTGCTTCTTAACTTCAATTTTATATAAACTGGACATTAAATTCAATTACAGTCGTTAGACAAGTATGGCTACATTTCCGTTGCACTACTTTATAGTAGTCAATTCCCATTTATGTTATTTGAAATCTTTACGAACGCATTTATGATGCCTTCCTTTCAATAAACATTACTTAATATTCATCTTCATATAACTGTGTTTAAGTGCTCATCATAGAACTGTCAGCGGTAATGCTCCTCTCTTCTCTCTCGCTTCGTGCAGACTTGCCAACACAGGATTATTACACTTTTACCAACTTAACTTCAATGGCATCAAAGATTAAACACGCCACCAGTCAGGGATCTTCGAATTATTTCAAACAAACTAAACAAACAGAATTTCATAAACTATACATATCTTAGCGGAAATATTCCTTAGAACTTTAGGAGTTAATTTTACCATCGGGCTGACAAATCACTTTCACATTTCGGTTTGCCGACCCATTTCATATACAGTTCAGATGTATAATTCACTCGAACGGTTGTTGGACATTGGTGACTTCAGTTTAGCGTTTATTGTGATGCGTTTAACATGGAACATGCTAAAAGTATCAGCTGAAAAAAATTTATAGAACGATAATAATAATAAATGTAGCGCCTAAGGGGACTCTCCACATGGTATGTGGTAGGCATCTCGTGGTTTATTATAAAAGATAAAATAATTAGTCCAGACACCTTTCAGGTTTTAACCGTTTTATTTCTCGTAAAACATCAGACTCAAAATATACTGGTTGCACATGAAAACACAAGCTCCAGCGATTACAATCAATACTACTTTCAAAGACAATACTGCCACACACTCTCTCTCTGAAAACATAAAACTTGTACTACTGTTCGCGTAAAGGTGTTTCAAAACTCTTCTCTGCCGCTCGCTTATATAAATTTCATAGAAAATTTCAGAATACTACAAAGGCTTCCGACAGATGTTTCTCGAACTATAACAATACTTAAACAATTAAAAACATATTAAAAACTATCAAAATCAATTACAATAATTACAAAATACAGAGAAACGAAAATTATAGATATTTACACACAGAATTATCCACATACATCATTTTAAACTGTCGTAATTCCTCCTAAAAACATCGTAGCTCACCTTAATACTTGGAATTACAAACATTTAATCAATTCTCGCATAATACTGTCCTTCAAAATATTAAATATTATTTACATAATTTATTTTCATAAAAAATTCCATTTACAGCGATTTACAATAAATTAAAAGACGAACTAACAAAATCATATTTACTCAACCCATAGCTTGATACAAATAATTCATAAATTACAATTTTATTTAAAGTCTTGGTTTGAGGGCTCTTTCACATGTGTTCCTAAATCTTCTATATTCGTCTCTATTTTTCACCGTTCTGTTCAACCTGTCATAGCCATTCTTTACTAGTGGATGACCCACTGTATTGAAACTTGAATAGTACCCCAAACTCATCTAAATTTAGACTCTTTTTCATGGTTAAATTTTTTTCTATTTATGGATTTACGTCGACGTCGAGGTCATTAGAGGCGCGTACTGGTTATCGGTTTTGTTGTAAGCATAGATTAGCTACACGAGATGCATAGAAAAAGCCGAACTGTTATAGAAGAGTGAACTATCAGACAGGTCTGGTGCTAGGATTCTCGAGTCCCGGGTAAGCTTTCGTAGGAGTGATATAACTGGTTGGGACCCGTAGCAAATTCATCGGATGGCTCCTCTCTCAGGCCTGATGGGTGACCTTTTATTTTTTTAGCTCTACCACTGCCTGGGCGGAATCTTGGGTAGGGGGCCCCTCCGGCTGATCATCGGGCCCCCCTTCGGCCTGCGAGCCCCGGGTTCGTTTGACCCTCTTAGGCCCCCCCCTCCTCCTGGCCCTGCTCTTTGAATGTCTTCACTCCTTGCAGCTTAAACCACACGCTGACTGTTGGCAGGTGCACGATGGTCGCTCCGCCGGGGACCAGCTGGTGGGCAGGTTCTGCGGGCAGGCGCCGCCGGGAGGAGGCCATCTCGTCTCCACGCGCAACGCCCTCTACCTCTGGTTCAGGTCGGACGGCTCCATCAGCAGGGACGGCTTCACTCTCACCTGGAACTCCACCAACCCAGGTACAGCACAAAGACTTTACTCCTCTTATCTATAATAGTGGGGAAAAACTGGTTTTTACATTCAAGACTATCATCACTTGGTTATTGTGTCACCACGCTTGTAACGCTGTGACGTCACGCATTCGGCCTTCGTTGGCAGGCTAGCAACGGTCGGAGATATTTCATGCTCTAAACATAGATATCCCTTTTGCTTATGACCTTACGCGAAGTCGACATCGATGCTATTAAAGGCGGGAAGGTCTGGGTGCAAAGAATGGGAAAGAATTCTGCCATGATCTTTTAAAGAAACCATAGAAAACCGAAACCTGGATAGCCGAACGGATATTCGAACTAGCGTCCTCCCGAATGCGAGACTATGACATTACCGCTCACCAACCAGACTCCGTGCATATATATCGTTATTTAGCAACGTTTGGGGTTTAAGGACTCAGTACGTTTTAAATAGCAAACCAACCATAAAGAAAACGATGTATTCCTTTAAAACGACATATTAATTAAGTCTTTAGCTTATTTATATTCATTCGATGTAGATGTTTTTGTTATATTCTCTGTCCGTAGATATCGCTGTTATCATAAGTTAGAAAATATGTTCATTACATCATTTTGAAGCTAATGTGCATTAGTTGATAATAATTCAATCTAGGTCAGCAACTTCGATGAAGCAAATTGCCACAACACTACCTTCAACGTTCAGTTCTGATGGCCCTAGAAGCTAGTGGATAAATAACTAGGTTGGACCAGATGAACGCTTAGAACATTTCGTACAAATTACGAGATGAATGAATAACGTGATAGGAATTTAGTAGGCACAGTTTCATATTTACAGCATTCACTACTGTCAATACAAAAAATAATTTGTCCAACCACAAATTTGGTATAAAAAAGCCGAGGCCGTTGAGTGAGAGGTCAACGATCGGGACTGGCACTAGGGAAACCGCCGGTTCAAATTTTGGTTTTCTACGATTTCCCGAAATCAACACAGGCGAATACCGTGATGGTTTCTTCAAAATAACATGGCCAAATTACTGCTCGTTCCTTGTCTCCAACCCTTCCCCGCCTCTGATGACCACGATATCGACGATACATTAAGCCCATACAAATACCATCCCGAGTATTGTTAATGTAATCGCATTTATGAAACATTAAATTAGTTCTGTAATATTTAAGATTGGTCAGGTGGTGATACAAAAATACAATGTTTCGATGATGTTCTCTGTAAACTTCTTCATGTATGAATGTACCTCGAAAATACCACATGTGCATTGTTTTTCGCACGGTGCTGAGTAAGTTTTTTGAACAGCGTACATGTCTGATAAAGGCGACAGAGAACGTCATCGGAACGGTGTGATTTTGTATCACCATCCAGCTGCTAACTCATGAAGACTACGTCAACAGAAAAATAGTAATTGCCAGGAACTATGGATACTCGACCACTTTTTATTCGCATGTAGCCATAATGTGCGATATTAACTGTTTAGAGTATTCTGATCCCACTTCTGACACCATTTTGCAGTGTGCGGTGGCAGGATGTATGTGACGTCCCACGGCACACTCAGCTCGCCGGGCTCTCCTGGACACTACCCTCCTAACAGGGACTGCTCGTGGGCGCTGGTCGCTCCTCCTGGAAGGAGAATCCAGTTCAACTTTTTCTCGCTGCGCCTCGAGAACCACACTACCTGCTCCTTTGACTACCTCAAGGTAACTGCTACTACTGTCTCAAACACCAGGTATATGTCTGTTGTAAAAGACAATACTACTTTCTAAAAAATTAAAACAGGTATTTATGAAGATTATTTTTCCTATAGATCACTGTATTCGTCGGTATATTGGATACTGATGCACCTCTCCTAATATTTTGTTTCTGATTTTTAAACGCTCTGGTGTTCACACTTGTCCATAGCTCGTCCATGTGACTAGCTTATTCCTACTCAGGTTGTAGTCCCCTGTAACATTTTCACGAAATTAATGTTGAAAAATTTTCATAACAGTGAGTTGGATGACACAGAATTTGAAGCATGATGAAACTTGGTTTTTCGAATATTTTAGAATGACACGAACTACATTTCACGATCATCTGATGAAGGGCGAGGTGAGGTTGAAGAAAATAAAATAATGCTTGATTGTAGACGACTGCCGAACCTTCACTGTAAGCTCCTCCAAATCCAACAGGTCCGAAACTGCAACGTCAGCGTCAAAAGTAAACCAAACTAATCTGCGTCGGTGGAGTGTCAGTTGGTGACATGCTGTCTTATCAACCAACTTCTTCCGAGTGACCACCAACAATAAGAAAACTGTTAGAGCGATGATGTGGCCATTGGCTCAGTTGGATGCGGCATCTTTTTGGCATCTCGCGCCTGACACGGGTTTAAATGGCTCGAGTCCTGCTGATGGACTTATCAGGCATGGCAGGGTACGTGATAGTGAACAGTTCCTAATCACCCGATTGTGCGTCAAAGTCGTGGGTTAAGTCCCAAAACTCTCCGCTGTTCGTATGGCATTAGGGCACATAGAACTGCAGATGGCGATTTGTCTGCCGGATGGGGCCGTTAAGCCTAACAGTCCCTGGACGTCTTTCGGAAGAGTAGGCCTCGATTGAACAACCCTGGGTTTCACACTCTCGTTTGTTCATCTTCCATTTCATACAGTGCAAACAACATTCTAGACTGAATACTACTACAGTCACCCACACCTATACACATACGAACACATACTCGGAAAAGCGACTGGACTCTACCCCAGTTAGATTTTATCTTTGAATAATTTCTGTCGTCGCAGAGTAGCAGCTAGTTGATCTCCAGCAACCGTCGAGTAAAGTGCCGCAGTTCTGTATATTTTATTTAAAGTGTTGTAGCTAGATTTTATCTTTGAAAAATTTCGGTTTCGCAGAGTAGCAGCTAGTTAATCTCCAGTAACCGTCGGCAACCGTTACGTGAAGTAGTACCTCCAGTATTAATTTAAAGTGCGCAGTTAGCTTAAGCTTCGTCTTTGTATATTTGGTTATTGCCAAAAGAACTCCTATTGAGAACGCATAGTGACTCCGTTTTTTGTGTTCTCCTTAGATTTTCTTTCTGTAATGTAGTATGTTTAGGGACTGTGGTTGTTGTGTGCAGACTCAGGGTGAGGTGACTGATCTGCGCACCCAGCTTGCAGCTTTGTTAACTAGAGTTACACAACTGGAAGCTTCCGCAAGTGAGTGCAGTAGATGCGGTATTGGTGACCCTGTAGAAGCTGTACGGCTCACAGTTTCTCCCATACCAGTCATCGTACCTGCAGTCCAGGCCGAGACGTCGGAATATCTGCAGCCGTCGCCTAATGGTGGCTGGCGGGTGATTTCTGGACGTCGACGCCGCATGCGGGGGCAGCCGTGCAAGCCTGATTCCCAGGAGCAAGGCGAGCTTGTACCACTGTCCAACCGGTTTGACGCATTGTCTGGAACTGATTAAGTCCTTCAATCGTCAGTCTGTCCTTAGGCAGCCCCACAGCCCACTAAGTCTGGACAACTGCAGAAGGGGGTTTTAGTGGTCGGTAGATCCAACGTTAGGGCCTTTATCGAGCCCCTTAGGGAAATGGCGAATAGGTCGAGGATGAAACCCGGTATCCATTCACTGTTTATTCCGGGGGGTCTGATCCGAGATGTGGAACAGGCCATCCCGGATGCCATTGAACGGATGGGGTGCAGCCAGCTGCGGATTGTGGCTCATGTAAGCACCATTGATGCCTGCCGCCTAGGGTCGGAGGTTATCCTCTCGTCCTTCGGGCGACTTGCGGAAACGCTGAACTCTGTGGCCACTGGCCGCAAGATTTCTGCTGATAGCTAACCATCTGCAGTATTGTTGATAGGACTGACTGTGGTCCTCTGGTTCAGAGCCGTGTTGAGGGGCTGAACCAGAGATTACGGCGTTTCTGTGATAGTCATCGTTGCAGATTCCTTGATCTTCGCCCTGGTGTTGAGTCTTGTAGGAATCCCTTGGATAGATCAGGGGTGCACTACACACGAGAATCGGCTACACGTGTGGCAGGGGCCGTGTTGATTGCATTGGTTTTTTTTAGGCTGACGATGATAACCGTGAGGAGGAAATTCAGTTACGGACAGCCAAGATAACTTCAGCACCGCGTATTAGGGGTTGCTTAACAGAATCTCGAACATTAAAAGTTCTAGCAATTAACTGCAGAAGTGTTTGTAATAAACAACCTTAACTCGAAAACGTTATTGGCTGTACAGATGCTGATATCGTAATAGGCACAGCAAGTTGGTTAAAACCGGATATCAGTTCCGCCGAAATTTTTAATAATAGCATGAACATTTTCCGTAAGAATAGGTTGCATTCCCAAGGAGGTGGCGTATTTATAGCTGTTAGTAAGGACCACCCATGTAGCGAAATAGATGTCGATACTGTCTGCGAAATCATATGGATCAAACTCAACATAGCTAGGACCAAACTTGTGATAGGCTCCTTCTATCGTCCACCAGACGCAAGCGTAAATATTGCCGAGGCCTTAAGGAATAATGTAAATAATATAGCTCTGTAATTTCCGGGCCATACAATAATGCTAGGTGGTGACTTCAACTTGCCAGATATCGACTGGACTAAATACGTTTACGTGACTGGGGGCAGGGATAAAGCAGCTTGCGAAATCATTCTAGACCTGTTCACTGATCACAATCTTGCGCAGCTTGTAACTGAACAAACGCGATGCATCAACGGTAGCGAAAATATTTTGGATATAGTCGTTACAAATAGGCCTGAATTATTCACGGATATTTCTACCACTGCTGGAATAAGTGATCACAAAGCTGTTACAGTAAAACTAACAACCACGTGCAAAAAGAGAAAAGAAAGGATCGTTTACAGATTCGAAAAGGCTTCAAAAGAGTGTTTTGGAGAGTATTTGAGGCATAATTACCAGACCTTCTTAGTAGCAGGAGGCACCGTTGAAGAGAGGTGGCCTCGATTCTTACATATAATCGGGGGAGGTATGAACTTGCATATACCGAAACGGACAATCAGGGAAGGGAACGAACCCCCATGGTACACACGGGAGATTAAAAGGTTACTCCAAAAGCAAAGGAAGATACATGAACGATCAAAAAGGACGATGCTTCGGACTGAGTTAGATAAGTTAGAGGAAATAAGGGGACATGTTAAGAATGCGATGCGTGAGGCCTTTAATGACTTTCGTGCCAATTCTCTCTCTAAGAGCCTCGCTGAAAACCCTAAGAAATTTTGGTCGTATGTAAAAAAAATTAGTTGTAGTGGGAACAATCAACCATTTCTAATAGAAGACGGACGGGAAGTTGAAGACAGCCGCGACAAGGCTACCATATTTAACACCGAATTCAAAAATTCATTCACGCGCGAAAACATGGAAAACATCTCCACTTTAACACATCATGTGGAATTAGAGATGGATCCGATAGAAATTGATAGCGTAGGTATTGTAAAGCAATTCAAACTCATGAAGTGGGGTAAAGCGCCGGGTCCCGATGGTATACCAGTAAGAGTATTTTCTGAACACGCAGAAGAAATTGAACCATTTCTGGCAGATATATTCCGTAAATCTTTAGAAGAGAAAAAAGTACCTTCTAGCTGGAAAATAGCCCAGGTAATTCCCGTTTTCAAGAAAGGAGATCGGAGTGATCCTAGGAATTATCGACCCATATTGCTAACATCTGTCTCCAGCAGAATTCTGGAACATGTCATATGCATGAACATTATGAAGTTTGTAGATGAACACGAGTTACTTACACCGTGTCAACACGGATTTCGGCAGAAGAGATCGTGTGAAACACAATTAGCCCTATTTTCCCATGATGTAATGAAAGTTATCGATGCAGGTTCGCAAGTTGATGCAGTCTTCTTAGATTTTCAGAAAGCTTTTGATTCAGTACCACAAAACCAACGTTTAGCGAAGATTCGAGCTTACGATATTTCGGCTTAGATCTGCGAGTGGATACGTGATTTTCTAACTTTTCTAACTGATCGATCACAGTATGTCGTTGTCGACGGAGAAGCCTCTTCTAAGATAAATATTACTTCGGGTATTACTCAAGGAAGTGTAATAGGATCACTTCTTTTCTTAATATTTATAAACGATCTAGATGATAACGTCAAATGCTGGTTTCGATTGTTTGCCGACGATGCAGTTTTTTTATTTTATTTTTATTTTTAATGGCATTCGGCTACTGGGCCATACAGCCAGCTCAAAGTGATTTGTTGCTATCAAGTATTGACACAAGGACACTACAACACGGACAAGACATTCACAGACACAACACTTAACACCCATGCCCTCGGCCGGACTCGAACCGGCGACCTTCGGTACGCGGAGCTAGCACTCTAGCCCCTACGCTACCGAGGCCGGCCTCGATGCAGTTATCTATAAGGAAATAAGGTGCCCCGACGATTGCTTAGAAATTCAGCGCGATTTGGATGTTATTTTCGATTGATGCCGTAAATGGCAGCTTACACTTAATTGCAAAACGTGCAAGGCAATGCGGATAAGTAACAAAAAGAATCAGTTTGTTCACGAGTACAAAATAAACAATATAGCTGTTGACACGGTTGATTCCCTGAAGTATCTTGGGGTGATAGTACAAAGCAATATGAAATGGGAGATGCACATAACTTCCGTCGTAGGCAAGGCGAATTCTAAATTGGGATTCATAGGTCGTATTTTGAGGAATTGTAATGCTCATACAAAGGAGATAGCTTATAGAACACTAGGGCGTCCTCATCTGGATTACTGTTGTGCAGTTTGAAATCCGTATCGCAAGGTTCTGATTGACTCTGTGGAGAGGGTGCAGAGGAGAGCCGCTAGATTCGTGACTTGTTATTACAGCCCTTATGAAAGCGTCACAGAATTGATACATAGATTGGGCTGGGATAGTTTGGAAGACAGACGACGTAGCATGTGTTCGAATTTGTTGGAGAATATGCGAAAAAATTTAAATTTCGAGTGTAATGAAATACTTCTTCCGCCAACCTATTTAGATAGAAATGACCGGAGGGATAAGATTAGAGAAATAAGATACCGTACGGATGCTTTTATGTATTCCTTCTTCCTCGCGCTATTCGGTATTGGAATGCGCGGGTTTAGGATTGGTGCTTAGCACCCTCTGCCACCCACAATGTTTGTGACTTGCAGAGTATGGATGTAGATGTAGATGTAGTTAATGTTCCCAAAAGAGTTTCCCATGGAGGGGTATATCCTTTATTGTAATCGCCTTCTCCCGTAATAGAGTGCGGCATCATAATAAGAAGAAGATGTATCGTTCGAATCTCCGTCCGGGCATCCAGATTTGGGTTTTCCATGGTTTACCCAAATCACTCAAGCTGTAGGGGGTGCACCCCCTTCAACTCCTTTATGCGAGTTGGAGGGGGTGCAAAAAAGGGCTGCTAAATTTGCCTATCGAAATTACGGGGGAACGCAATCAGTAACCGATATTATAAAAGAACTGCAATGGGATTCATTAGAAGACAGGAGGAGTGTGAAGAGAGTAATGGGAGTGTGCGAGGCGTATATTGGTGATGAGGCGTGGAAAGATATTGGTCTAAGAATTAAAAGTTATACATAGAAGGAAAGAGATGACCATGACCATAAGCTGGCACTCGATTTCGGGCACAAGGGTGTGGGAAGATTTTCTTTCGTAGGTAAGGCGGTCAGGGTTTGGAATAAGTTACCAAGAGAATTGATGAATAATTAACCAAAAACCTTGAGACAATTTAAAGTGGACCTCTGTAGAGAAAAAAAGTAGGTGGGTACAGGAAAGGGGGAAATGGGTGTGTAGGGAAAGTGCTACTGGAGTGTGCGCTCCATCGCCTTTAACTTATATGTTTCTCCTGTCGTATTTTCTGTAGTTTTGAGACTAATTATACTCTTGCCGTGGCTCGCGTGTCGTTCTGCGCAGTTCTACGACGGTCTGTCGGAGAGCGACCCGCTGGTGGCCGAGTTCTGCAACTCGTCGGACCCTCAGCCGCTGCTGTCTCCCGGCAGCTCCGTGCTGGCGCGCTTCCACTCCGACAACGTCAGCAGCGACTCCGGCTTCCAGATCGCCTACTCCGTCGTGCCTGGTGAGTCACAGCCATGCGATCAGTCGCTCCTCAAATCTACTCTACTTAAGTGTCCGTTATTGCTACAGGCCTGTCATAAATTATACGATCTAGTTCACCGTACATTTCAGTAGAATAGTTGGTGACAGCCATCTTGCGACTGCTAGAAGAGACCTGACACCTGATGAAGATAGCAGAGCCAGCTGTCGAAACGTCGTGTTAATACAACACCATCCGGCTGGACACCAGAGAGGCTTTTATTGCATCAGTACGCCTGGAAAGCCTCTACTCATACATTTCACTTATTGTTTCTGTAAATCTTTCCCTTCTGTTGTTACGTCTTTATCGTTAGCAGCCAGTTCAATCATGGAGGAACGTCTCCTCTTAGTCAGTATTCTCCAGGTCGATCGGGTTTGGGCGATTCTCTCCAGCTAATTCCAGCGACCGGTCCTATCGGTCTGGTGGTCCTCTTCTCGGTTTTTAATGATCTCTTGGGCTCCACTCCTGAAGTGAACTACACTTAACGGTTCCTTGAGGTTTATTACTCTGTACACAAAAACAACTGGTAAACCATAAACAAATGTGGGTACAGTTATCAGATGACCGTCGAGAATTGTAGCCTGGTCCTGATCCGGGGTAGAGTGACGGCTTCTACTTCTCTCGAACTTCCGGTGGTCTTCCGTAGTTGACGCTGGTTCAGCGGTCAGGTCGGAACTGTCGGTGGAGCTGCCGGCTACGCTTATATAGGCGGCCTGGCGCAGGAATTCCGTTGTGTGGTAGTACGGCGACCTCTGTAAGAAAAGGTCCCACTTAGCCTCTAGATGATTCTATTTATTTTCCTGGTTTGTTTTGATGCCTCTGCGCCTGTTTGGAGTCGTATATGTCTCCCGGCGTGCAGGCGCGTTGTGTGTGAGGTCTGCCTTTACTGGCAGACTGAACAACTCCAGCATTTCTTTTGTCCATCTTTCATCTTTCCTCCAAGCAACATCGCCAGTCCACTACCTCCAAGATGTCTGTGACCTTCGTAACTGATCTAATGTTGGATGCTCTTTTCTTGCGTTTCCTAGTCAAAAGTGGTATTGATCTTTTCAGAGCCCTTTCAGCCATTCCATGCTTTCCTGTTGTAAATTCATTTAATGCTCACGTCTCACAGTGTAAGTTATTTCTTAAAATTCATTACAATGCGCTATTTTTAACAATAAATGGTACCTTTTAACACATAAAGTTCTAAAACACAAGGCAACCATCCAGACGTGGCCATAAGCTTTCATTGATAACCCATCTTCCATTTTTGGGTTACTTATCGAATCATAACTAACATGGCTAAGCTAATTCCCCATCTGCAATACTGAGTGGGGTGGGTGAGCGGTTAATGCTTTGGCCTTGTATTCGGAAGGGCGCAGATTCGAATTCCCGTCCTGGTGTCCAGATTTGGGTTTTTCCATGGTTTCCCCAAATCAGTCCAGGCGAATGCAGGATGTTTCCTTCAAAAGGCCATGGTCGAATTCCTTCCCATTCCTTGTCACCAGTCCTTTCCCACCTCTAATGACCTCGAAGTCGACGAGGCGTAAAGCCAAAAGCAAAAAAAAAAAAAAAGTAATCTGCAAAGTTCAGTGTTTCAGAAGTTTTGATCGCTCCGGCCAATCAAGAGAGCGCAGCTGTCATGTGATTGGAAGGTTCGATGCAGTTCACAGCGATGGTCCGGAGTATTTTCTTTTTACTTTGTCTGGATCAATCGGAGACATAGTAATTATGACTGCAGTTTATCTGTCGCGTGTTGACCGAGGGAATGGCGAACTTACCCACTGTGGATCCGTCCCAGCGACTTCTTTCTGTCGGCTGCGGTAGTTCTGGTTTCCAGTCGGCATCTGTAAGCTTCTGCCTAGGATAAAAATACATACACAGAGACTTAATTTGTGTAAAATCAGGACGTAGGTGCTCCTTGAAATGATATGAAGAGTTGTGGCTACATGATTTATTATTGATAGTGGAGGTACGGTACAGTTACATGTAATTGATACATAAAATCGGTATTTTCCGATATTGGAATGATGGACTATAGGATCCAAAACTAACGCAGAATGCGTTCCGAGCCAGCAGAGGGAGAATGATAAGAAAAATGCCTAAAACGGCCTAATTGGATGGTAACAGGTCTGCCCCACGAAATTTCACATCACGGACTGGGGCGAGCCGTGCGCGCAAAACGGTGCCCTCGGTTCTGGAAGGTGGGGAAAGCTCTCTTTTCATTGGCTGATTGTCACTACGAACACGCGTGTGGTTCACGTGCTCATAGTGTGTAAGCCTCGTGTACTAGCCGTGTTGGCTGAGTTTCCCACAGTACGGACTGCAAGACCAGCGACCTTCACGATGGTGTCGTATATGAGAGGTGTAGTCTTCACACTAATGCGCTGGCTTGGAAGCACTCCGCCTTCATTATCGCTAAACTCTATACTAAAATCTATACAAAAATCAGCTACCGTGACAGATCTACCAATAAAAAATATTAGCGCTCAGTGTAAACTAACAAAAGGAGTTTAGTCACTGTGGTACCTGAAGGCAAGGGGCCTAGTTTTAGAAAGGGAGTCTTTGAGAATCATATCACTGGTCAAGATCTGTAAAAATAACTTCTAATTTATTAAGTGGGGACGATTACCTTATGCACACTCTTCTTCCCCATGCACTTTATCTTTCGTTGTGAGGTTTATCCTTGAGCTTCAGTGATCACAGATATCCATTATTGCACTGTGTCCAGTTTCTCGTGACGGTTTCGTACTTGACTGAACACCCCTGGAGATATACCTCTGAAGCGTAAACGTTGTCTGAGCGCACAGGTTCCCTGCATGCAGGAAGCTGCCTTTGTCTAAACCACAGATCACGAACAAACTGAGAACCTTCAAGAGAAACTGGTTAGCGTATGTGGACCAATAAGTTTCCATGCTGAGACATCTAATACAAATTTGATCGATTGGCATCCGTTCATTAAAAAAATGTTCTGTGCTATTAGGTTTGTGGGGAGTCAGAAATTTCTCTTTTTTGTCTTTGCAAGCGCGTTTTGTGTAAATCTGAAAATAATGAAAACTGTTATGGAACACCATTTTAGTTGAATAACAATAAGGCTGTTACTGGAAGAAAGTAAAATGAGTTTGGGGCAATGTTAACAATTTACAGAAAAGGAATACAACTGTTACAGAATTTGTGTTTGTCCGGTTGTACGATATTCACGCAAATCCTGCTGGTCGGAATTTGATTGCGTTTCGATTAATGTACAGCCCGTGGAGCCAGTAGTAACAGCACACGGCAGGTTTTGACAAATTAAGGTCAAAGTGATAGGAAATTAGTATCAAATTTTCCCTTAACGTGATTCCTGAAAAAACTATCAGTAGAATTTTGATGGCGTGTTGAACAATGTACAGTCCATGATTCAGGAGTAGAATAAGGGTTATTTTTTGATGTGACATCGAAATTCTGAGTAATTAAGTTAGAGGTGTTAACAAAAGTTAAATTACCTCTTGCAGTCGACATGTTTGTGATTTCAGGGCATCGTATTATTCGGAGGAATTAAGTTAAAGTTTATTTTCCATGCACGAGATTTGTTAACAGTAACAGTACAGAGAAGAGCCGCTCGATTCGTGACCGCTTGCTACAGTCCTTATGAAAGCGTTACAGAACTGATTAGTAGACTAGGCTGGGAGTCTCTGGTAGATAGACGACGCACGTTTCGTTTAAACTTATTGGAAAACATGCGTACTCCCACTTTCACTTTTGAGTGTAGTGAAATACTTCTTCCACCAACCTATTTGAGTCGGAAGGACAGGAAAGATAAAATTAGAGAAATAAGGTGCCGGACAGATTCTTATATGAATTTCTTTTTCCTCGTACCATTAGGGATTGGAATGCACAGCAAAGAGATTAGCTTTGGTGCTTAGCACCCTCTGCCACCCACAATTTTGTGAATTGCAGAGTATATATGTAGATGTAGATTATCGGCAAGAGAAAGGTCCAGGCATTAATAGACCACGTGAGCGAAGTTACAGAAACCGCTGGTTTAGAAATCAGTTGTAAAGGATTTTTTTTTTCAAAAAAAAAAAAATTACGATAGATTACACTGGCGGGGTGGTATAAAGATTTCTTTCCGTTTAACATTCGAAATGGACTAGGTATAATCACTGGTCAGAAATAGATGAGCCGCGTAGAGACAGCAATGAAGCTAAAAAGGCCCTTTTTTTAAAAACTGCTTTACGTCTCTCAACAGCGAGGTCTTTAGAGACGGGAAAGGATGGGGGCCCATGAACGGGAAGGAATAAGGCCTCCTTCAAGGAGAATGCTCCCCTTGCCTAGCTGGCGTGGAGAAAACGGTGGGGGATGGATGGTTTTATTTTGAATACACAGTGCAGAAGCGTGACTATGGCTCCATCTCTTTCATTCTAGCACAGAGATGGAATGAAACCATTAGACCCGGAAAGAATGAGCTACACTTAGAGAGGCAGGCTTGGAGTCTTGTCTGCGGTATAGCCTGCATAACCTAGAATATTAATGTTGCCATGGAAACTCACCGGTCAATAACTCAACCATCAAATTACAGATTGTATTTTCTTGAGCTATGGCATTAATTCAATCAAAATATGTTCTACTTTGCATGGTTGCCAAATGTAACTTCACTGATAGTTACATTAATGCAAGAAAAACAAACATGCATTACAAACAGCAACTTCTTTTTATTTCACTGCAGTTTTTAGTTAATAATTGACGTTTCACACTTTCTTTACTTGCACTCAAAATGTTAATCAGTAAATCCTTTCCGTCTCGATTCCATAATAGTTCATATCATTTCATGACTCGCTCGACTTGCGTTCTGTATTCGGTGCTGTAAACGTTACTATTTGGTTTCCACAGACCCTGTGTAGCTGCTTTGTAATAAAACAAAAGGTCATTAGAATGAGTATAAACATTAAGTTTGAAATGAAAAGCAGCTGTAAGGTGTAACCTTACTCGATCAGCACATATCTTCTTCACTACAGTGTTCTGAAAAGCTTTATTTCCTTGCGTGTTTGATGATCTGAAAATGGTTTCAATAGGCTTACTATAAATCAGTAGGCCTAATTTTCAAGCGCAAACCCCAGTGGGGTCGCCAATTCTTGCATGGCGGGGTTGGGGGAGGGGGGAGCGGGTTCGGGTCCCAAGCCAGGTGAAATTAAAAAGCAAAGTTTGCAGGTGTTACACTGCAGTAAAAATACAAAATTTTCGATGAAAAGGCTGTGCCTTTTTATTTTTTTAATAAATTGTCTAATCGTGGTTGTATTTTTTGGACGCAAATAACCAAATCGTTTCTGATTGGAGCAAATTATACGCTGAGGTTTATTACTCATGACCGTAAAATCATATTTCAGGTAAGTGTCCTGATAAAGTCAATTTTTTTCGGGTTTTATTTGCTTCCGCCAATGCCAGCAAACTTGAAAGGCTGCGCAGAACACTTTTTTTTTTTTGTTTTTTTTTTTAACTTATGGCTTTTCGACTCGTCGACGTCGAGATCATTAGAGGCGGGATCGGGCTGGTTTTTTGAAGCAATCATCCCGGCATCGCCTGAAGTGACCTCGGGAAACCACGGAAAACGCAAATTTGGATGCCCGAACGGGGATTCGAACCGGCGTTCTCCCGAATGCGAGGCCACAGCTCGGTCGTAGAACTTTTGAGAAACTTCTCCATTTTATCCTCGCTCGAAACAAAGAGCGTCCGTACTCGCTGCCGCACTGCAGCGAACGAATTCAGACCTCTTCCTGTGAGGCCGCTGACGCCCCCTCCCCCCCCCCCCCCAGTTTTTTTGTCTCCTCCCGCGCCGCCAAAGCGGAAAGAATATACAGGGTCAGTCAAAAAGAGCTTAACAACTTTGGAATAATATAGAAGTTTATTGAGATAACTTACTGAACCGGTAGATGAGAAATTTTGAAGCAAATAACCTCAAATTTCTTTTTGGTTTGACGTGACTACTGTTTGTCATGCGGCAAACATCCCACAGTCGTTGCAGTAAATCGGGCGTAACTTGTGTAACAGCAGCGTCGAGTCGTTTTTTCTGGTCAGCCAAATTGTTAGGTTGGGAAGTAACATACACACGAACTTTAATGAAACCCCAGAGAAAGAAATCCAGCTGGCGAGCGAGGTGACTATGTGACTGGCCCTTCACAGCCAATCCACCGTCGTGGGAAGCGATTATCCAGGAAACCTCGAACTTCCGTGAGGAAATGACGTGGTGCACCGTCTTGCTGGTATTAAACCATACTATATCGGTCATCTTCATCAATGTGTGGAATTAAAAAGTCAAGTATATCCAGAAACAATGAATATACAGGGTGAGGCAAAAAGCGCTTTACAACTTTGAAATGATATAGAAATTTACTGCCATAACTTACAGAATCGGTAGATGTGACATTTTGTACAAGTGACAGTTTTCTCCATGAAGAAGAATGGGGCCGTCGCAGTCAACATCCCGCCTCAACAAAGTTCTCGTGCCAAGAGTAAATTGTAGGCCTGCTAGGATGTTCTTTAGCGTATTCGGTGCGAAATTTACGCCGAACAGCCGTCGCAGAGTTCATTTCATTAAACCAAAACACACAGCGAGCACGCGTCCGCACCAGTGAAAGCAGCTATTTTAACTGTGCACTACACTCGCGCTAATAGTGGCGCATTGGTGTACTGGTGCACCTCGTGCATAAAACATGAGGTTGTTCACTACAAAATGACACACCTATCGATTCTGTAAGTTATCTCAACAAATTTCCACATTCCATAGTTGTAAAGTCCTTTTTGAGTCACCACAAACCATTATTTTATATAAAATACCCAAGCATAAAACCAATAAATCAATCTTAAAATTTTATTTAAAGGCAATCAATGTAATATTATTAAAACATATTCACGTAAATAACCAGTAGAAAACCCATATAAACCAGAAAAATATGAACCATGTTGACTTTAAGAGTATATATACAATGTGTAAGCAGCACTAAAAAAAAGACAAAATAAATAAAATAGGCAATATAATAATACATCAAGAAATAATACTATTTATTAAAGAAAATTCACCAAGAAGATTTAAAGACGGGGGAAAAGCTATATTAGAAGAACTTAATAAAAATCATCATAAACATATAGAAGGTATAAAATTAAGTATACCCCTATTAATCAGAGTGACCGCCGGTACTTTCCACAGCATTTGATTTCTCCATCAGTAGGGATATTGTCAACAGAAAGAAAATTAAATACTTCGTTTTTTAAATCACTGACTTTTATTACTGAGCTGAGGATCACAATTTTTACTTGTAAAGGGGTGGCCTATTCGAACACGTGTTGCAGGCCTGCCCGGCTGCGGCGGCGTGCTGACGGGAGGAGTGGGCAGTGTGTCCTCCCCAGACTACCCGGAGCACTACCCGAGTAACCTCGACTGCGAGTGGACCATCCAGCTGACCCCGGGAAACCGCATATCAGTCAGCTTCGCCGCCTTCGAGCTCGAGGACTCCAGGGGCTGTCAGTATGACTTCGTCGAGGTAACTTCATCACAGCTTCGAACCCGTCCCAATCATTGGGTTAAGAACTTTTATTTTAACCGAGCACCTTGTCAAATGTTTTTATATTATCTTTTTTTTTTTAAAAAATGGCAGTCATTGGGGACTGCAAAGAGAAGTGAAAACTATTAATATCACACGCGCAACGCGTCATACTTATAGCTACAGATAAACTAAATAAAAATAATTCCGTGTGGACGTAATGACCTTGTGGACGGGGTTTCTGTTGGCTGCGCTTTCCGCCCCTGTCTTAGCCAACCTAAACTGGTAGTGCTACCAGGTACAGGGGACCTACAATTTAACGTGGAATCCGAATCACGGAAGCGTTCTGGCGTACTTAACATTACACAGCAAGCAATGCCAGAGGTTAAGGACGGGTTAATGGTCTATGTAAATACTCACCGAGACAGAGATTCCACCCGGGGACCACTAAGCCACGAGACCGCAACGGATATACTCTCAACATTAGCAGGTCGGTAATGCGAACTCATGAGACTTTACACATTCAAAAATCGCCCAACACAACTAAAGTTTTCACTTCAAAAACTAAAAATCTAATTTAGTCCATAACCCAACGGTTCGTTGAATCTTCCCGAAGGAGATTTACAGTACGAAGCTATGGTGCCAGAGGCTGAAGGCTAATTCCTTTCTTAATGGCCATCACTTTAACGTGCAATCGGAACCACGGAACGCTCATATAATCAATTACAACTACTAAAAATCTCTAACCACCGCGGGAGTAGAACCCGAGACCGGAGAGAGAACTTTCAGAAGTTAACCGCTCAGCTACCAGGACGCCTTGCTTTGAAGTATACGTGTGCTAACTACTATCGAAATAGGGCAAAAACTATGGGTTTGTACGGACAACGTTGACAGAAATTAAGGTGAAGGGGGAGAGCAGGAGGGTTTAGGTTTCTTTAAAACAAACGTAAACAGTGTTTTCTTTTTAATTTGTTTTAAAGTATACGTATGCAAAGTTTGTGGAAGAAGCTTACTGAAAGAAGAGACAGGCTGGTAGGTCATATTTTGAGACATGCAGGAATGGTTAATTTGTTAGTGGAGGGAACAGTCGAAGGTAAGAACTGTAGAGGAAGACAGAGATTAGAATATATGAAGCAGATAATTGAGGACGTGGGCTGTAAGGGGTATGTAGAAATGAAGAGGTTAGCACAGGATAGGAAGGGATGGAGGATTGCATCAAACCATTCGAAAGACTGACGACAGCAAAAAAAAAAAAAAAAAAAAAAAAAAGCAAAGTTCCATCAAAATCGGATAAAAACTGTGTGTTTGTATAAATATTTTGCGAATAGCGTCCAACGCGCATATCATAACGCACAACAGGTGGCGTGATGGTGACGCGAACATCAGGTGGCATCTTCGTGACGGTGACGTCATAAACTCACAGATCTGCCATCGTCCAAACATCGCTTAGCGCGCCTATAGAAGTTTCCACTCCAAAATTCTTTTAATTGAAGGGCTTGTTTTTTACTGCCATAAGAGCAGTTGATTTATAGAATTCGACACAAAATTTAACAATGGAATCAAACTGGATTACATTATAAATGTTCTTTGCTGTTTGTACGCTGTCCTCTCCGAAAGGGCGTCTCAAAGTTATGTTCCTCTGCCCCCGCTCCTCTCCACTCCCACCCTCTCCCCTCCCACCTCTCCAAGGCGACTACTGTGTATAGAAATTTCACCTTCACTACGAGGTGCGAGGGCACAGAAGTGGGGATAGGGCTCAGTGACCTTGAGCGTGCACACAAGAAACTAGGCGAAATATTTAACATGTTGCCGTTTTCAACCCATTATTGCTATGATAACTGTTTTTGTTATGTCTCTTTCGTCTGGTTTAGTTGCTAGGCGGAAGACCCTAATAAAAACAGAAGGAATGTTCTGTTGCTTTCACTGCTTCTAAAATATTAATTACTGAGAGCATGAAATTTCAATAATATAGAATTTACAATGTACTTAAAAAAAATGTAAATCTTGTGGTTTTATAGGCAAAGGTTCTAATTATGTCCTCTGAAATAGTATTTTGTTAGGTTTTGATGCTGATAGAGAACCTTAATAGTGTCATTGCGAACAAGAGAACTGAAACGTGTTTTCTCTAAAGCGCAAGCATAATTCACATTATTTTAAGTTCTAAGAGAAGTGAAGCTTAGATTTTATCTGCTTCCAAATCACTGCTACCATTAACGTTGACCATTAGGTACAGAAAATATATTTAAAAAAATCAGAAATCGAGTTGAAAATATTATTTATTTTTACCAATTTTTTAAATTTAAATAAATATCATCACTAGTTTCAGCAAGAATGATTATGTCTAGTCATATACCTATACACTGATGAGCCAAATATTATCACTACTAATTATTGTGATAATCCACCTTTGGAACGCAGTGTAGAAGCGATTCGGCGTCGTGTGGATTCTACGAAACTTATGCAGGTTTCTAGAGCTACCTGGCACCAGATGAACACACAGTTCCCTTAAATTACGGGCTGGTGGTCTGAAGGTGCGGAGCTGGCAGCCGATAGTGTCACAGACGGGGGCGGATCCAGAATTTTGGTTTGGGGGGGGGGGGGCTTGAGTCAGGCAAGGGTAGTCATTCTAGTCTCCTAGGATTGCTGCTCCTTTAAAAGTTCAGTACGCTAAAAAAAAAAGGTCAGGGGTAGACCTAGATCCTTTTGGTGGGGGGCCTTGAGCTCCCTAGCCTCCCCCTTCCCTGGAATGCACCCTTTGTCCCAGAAGTGTTCCATCGAATTGAGATCAGGCGAATTTGGTGCCTAAGATACCAACGTGCTCCTCAGATCTTTAAACAGGTCGCCCCAAGACCTGCTTTACAGAGCGGGCAAGCCTCTGGCTTCCACGATCTGTGATGAGTCGTGGACGTCCACCACCCTATCGTCTACTAGTGGTTTCACCGTCCTTTAGCCACTTTCCACATATACAGAAACATGCGAACAGCCGACCAGCTTCTCCTTTCCAGGCGCCGGGCCATAACAATCTGTCAAAGTTCCTTATGTAAATGGATCTATTAATCGCTTGTGGACAAACCTGCTTTGGTCACCCCTAGTGGTGTGCCCTTACTGGAAACTCCATTTGGTTCGATTTATTTATTTGTTTTTGCTTTCTTAATCGATAATACTTCGTGGAAATTTATACTTATGCCAAGTTTGTGTTGTTTCTTTGCCTAGTTCTTGGATTCTTTCATCGTTGGTGTTCCTATTTTTGTTCAGTTTGCTATACAGGCGTAGGGTCTGGTTAAACATTTCCTCTTTAATTGTTGTTATCGCGGTAGCATTTTGGAAAAGCTCTATTGGTGTGCTTATTCTTGCTCCCAGCATCTTTTTCAGACATCTGTTTTATAACCTTTGTAGTATTCATGTATTTGATTTTGCCGCTATACCGCATATTTGGCAACCTTATAAATTGGCTTATAACATTTCATACTCTCTTATTTTTGTTTCTGTCGTCATCCCCTTATTTCGAAGGATCGGATATAGTTTTAATATCACCACTAGTTCTTTTTGCAATCGCTACCTTATGTGGTGCTGGAACGATAGTTTCTGGTCTAATATTATTCCTCAGTATCTCCGTGTTGTTCTCCAGGGAACTTGCTATCCAGCTATAGCTATTCTAAGCGAATGATCGAAGTCTGTTTTTTTTTTTCGTGATGTAGATGGTCGCGCATTTTCTCGGGTTTATAGTTATTTTTATTTCTTGCATCATTGTAGCAGCATATTTAGTCCATTCTGTTATAAGAATGGCTTGCTGAAGACTTGAATTGTAAATATCTTGGCATTAGCAAGCTTAATTGGGCAGGACACATTGGACGGGCGGTAGGAAAAGGTTTCAAAATTCTGCACTTGTTGGAGAGAGTGATGAGGGGATATACGAGGGAAGTAAAGGAATTGGGTTACAAAACTTTGGTCAGACCATTGCTCGAATATGGTAGTGTTAGTGTAGTATGGGACCCACATTTTGAGTATCAAATACAGAAGTTGGAGAGAGTGCAAAAAAGGGCTGCTAGATTTGTTTCTGGAAATAACCGCAGAATGCAATCAGTGACAGATATGATAAAGGAGCTGGAATGGGATTGATTGCAAGACAGGAGGAGGATGAGGAGGGTCATGGGAGTGTACAGGGTGTATACTGGTGATGAGGCATGGAAAGATATTGCAGCAGGTATGAAAAGTAGTGCATAGAAGGGAAAAGATGACCATGACCACAAGCTGGCACTCGATTTCAGGCACAAGGTGTGGAAAGATTAACTTTTTTAGGTAAGGGTGTCAGGGATTGGAATAAGTTACCAAGGGAAATGATGAATAATTTACCAAAAACGTTGAAAGAATTTAAAGTTAAAATTTGCAGAGGCCAAATGTAGATGGGCGAAGGAAATGGTGAAAATTGGGTGTTTAGGGAAATTGGCACCGGAGCCTGTGCTCCATTGCAATTAAATTAAATTAAAATCTTTGTATGTTGGTTATATGTCTGTGTCCAATTGTGTATATAACCGGCAAACATTGCGATATAGACGTTGTTTGGGACTGGTATATTATCATATATATTATTTCTATAAGGTATTTTTTTGTCACAAGCCTATATCTTCCTTCATACTTAACCGAAATCAATGAATGAGGTGTCATTTTAAAGCTTATGGTCTCCACTTCGGTTAAATCGTATTTTAAGCAAGAAAGTTTTCGGAATTCGACCCTTAAAGGGCAAAAATGTAAATTTTTCTAAAATGCTGTTTTCTGTGTTACGAGTCAGTTATCTCTCTGGATACCTATCTGAAACCGTTTTATGAAGTATCGTTTTAAAGATTAAGATCTCCGCTTTAGTGACGTCATATATTAAGCCAGAAAGTTTTCGGAATTCAACCCTTTTTGTAATGCGTTTTTGTGTCACGAGCGATTTATCTCCTTTAATATCTAACCGATATAGATAAATGAGGTATCATATTAAAGAATAAGGTCGCCGCCATGGTAACATTATATTTTAAGAAAGGAATTTTTCGTAATTCGACCCTTATAGGGCAAAAATGTCACTTTTTCTAAAATGCGTTTTTTGTATCTCGAGCCATTTATCTCCCTGGATATCTATCCAAAATCGATAAATGAGGTAGGATTATAAGGATAAATTTCTCAGCTTTGTGACATCATATTTTAAGAAAGAATTAGTTTGGAATTCAACGCTTAAAGGGAAAAAGTATAAATTTGTCTATAACGCATTTTTGTGTCACAAGCGATTTATCTCCCTTAATATCTAAACGATATAGATAAATGACATATCGTATTAAAGACTAAGGTTTTCGCTGTGGTAACATTATATTCTAAGAAAGGAATTTTTCGTAATTCGACCCATAAAGCGCAAAAATGTCAATATTTCTAAAATACTTTTTTTGTGTTTCGAGTCATTTATCTCCCTGGATTTCTAACCAAAATCGATAAATGAAGTAGGAGTATGAAGAGGAATGACTGAACTTGGTGACATTATGTTCAACCTAACTATTCATCGCATTTTATTCGCGAAATTTTCGCACGGGTCGTCTAGTTAACACATATTTTGAATAGAGTTGATGATAAGACGGAGTCTTGGGGTATTTCTTCCTACATGATTTGTTTGGATGACCGTTATCCATTCTCTATCACGTAGAACATCTTTTGCGTTAAGGCTTTTCCCATTAACTTTATGTAACGATGAGGTATTTCTGTTGTGGTGTCGATTTTAACCAATAAGCTGTCCTTCCATGTTTTATCACACGCCTTTTCAATATCTAGGAAGGCTGCCGCCACAGATTTGCCTTTATTAAAATCTCTCGCTGTATCTTCCATTAATTTATTCCCCATGCATCTCTGCTTTGCTTGTATACTTTCCTTAATCCATGACGTAGCCGCAGAGTCACCAAACGGCATTCAGTATCGCTGTGAGCACTGGTCATAATGTTTTGCCCCTTAAGTGTAACTTGCAAAGGCTCCTTGTTTCCGGGTTTGTTACCTCGCAAGAGTAAGTATCTAACCGGACTTTGTTTTGATGCAGTTACGAGATGGAACTACTGAGGATTCTCCTCTGATTGGCCGTTACTGCGGCGACCGCAAACCTGCGACCTTCTTGGTAAACGGCAACCGGCTGTATGTCCGGTTCCGCTCCGATTCGTCACTCAGCGGTTCAGGATTCAGACTGACTTATAAAGCAGGTTGGTACCACTGGCAGCAGAGGTGATAATGCATTGCTCTCTTTCTAATCTTACTTGTGTCTTGCTAGGATTTATCTGATGTATTTTGGTTCGTGATGTTTAGTTATTACAGATGTAGAGTCGCATATCAAATGAAAAAATTTTCCCCGCTGTATCACTTATTAAATAGCTGTAATGAAATACTTCAATTAATTAGAGACGGGTGAAGTGTAGTTTCCTCTCCGCAGACTTTCCTTTGATTGATTTTGGATCTCCTGAAGTCACTGTAGGACGCCAGTGCAGCTGCCTTAATGCAGCCAATTATCAATCGCAAATGTAACGAGTCTAACAGTTATAACAAAACTACACGTTTCTGAACGAAACACCGTCTTTTATCAACTGTTTTGATAAAGAAAATAAATATCACAGTGACTTCTAAAACATGCTACAGTGAAAGATTGACGAATTCAAATATAAAATAGATTAACTTCGAAGTTTGTCAAAAAATAGTGGGTTTAATTGGATTCTTTTATTTTAGCTCATCATCTTCATCATATTCAGGGCTTAAACCATTTAAGGTTTGTTTCACTTTCACGCATTTCTCTTAATTCTTCAATGTTTCGGATTGTAATTTAGCAACATCTTCGATTGTCTGGTGACTTCCATGTGTTAAAAGGTAGAAAGCAAAAAGTTAGGGTAAGAAATGCAATATCAAAGGAAGTGTAAATGCGAGTGCCACAGGGTAGCTTATTGGGACAATTGCTATTCGTCATTCTAATGAGTGATTGTGTTGATGGATTACTATCAGAAGTTAGGTTGTTTGCAAATGACATGGTACTATATAAAAGGATCAGAACGGTAGAATATTGTGATATGGACAGGATATCTAGCTGGGTTGAATATAAATGCAAAGAAGAGTCAGATTATTAAGTACACCAAAACTAAAGATGTATTATAGTCATAAGGTGAAGAATTGCTTGTTGAAGACCTTCGCATTAAATTTGATAAAAAGCGAGCAGAACACATTGGTCAGGTAGTAGGAACAGGTTTCAAAAACCTTTACTTGTTGGAGAGAATGATGAAAGGATGTATCAAAAAAGTAAGGGACTAGGGTTACAAAACGTTGGTCAGACGATTCCTTGAGTAGGGTGACGTAGTATGGGTCCCACAGTTTGGGTATCGAATACGAGAAATGGAGGGGGTGCAAAGAAGGGCTGTTAAATTTGTCTCTGCAAATTACCGCAGTACAAAACCAGTAAGTGATATGATAAAGGAGCTGGGAGAGGAGGAGGGTGAAGAGAATATGGGAGTGTACGATTAGGAGTGGAAAGATATTGTAGGAAGAATTATGAGAAATGCATGGAAGGGAAAAGATGACCATGACCACAAGCTGGCATTCGATTTTATGCATATTGGTGTGGCGGCAGAGGTTCTGACCACCTAAACGGACTAATTCGGCTAGTTGCCCGAGAAGATTTTATTCAACTTAACTCTGATTTGAACCCCTACGATGGGTATCCCTGAGCAGTACGTCACGTGGTAACGTACTTCTGACATCACCATAGAAGGCGCCATTAGCGGCGACACACCAGCGCTTATATAGCACGTATCATCCCTCGGGCACATACATTTGGTGTTATTTCTAGTCTTAGATATAGCTTGGGCATAACACTTGTTTGCTACAAACTGGGAATAGTCTGAAACAACTTCTTTCTTCTTACCGTATCAAAAGCTTTTTCAAAATCGCTGAATGCTGAATTCTCGATGTTTTTATATTAATTGTGTCATCGTGACAATGTAGACTGTACATGATCTCAAGAAACTCATTACTACGATGAGACGGATTCTGAAAGGGGATATCATTATTGGCCATTCTTCCGCAGTGGTTTGTTAAAGATTTATAAATGAAAATACCGTCGCTTAACAACTAGTACTTTAATTCCTATACGCTCAGAGACGTTTCACCCTTGTGGGCTGGGCCATCATCAGTGACAAAATGCACATACATTGTGTTACTGGGAAATTTGCATTATTTGTATACATGAATAAATATTAACACACTTTACTTACGATTTTTGACTCAAACAATTACATGTTGGTAAGGAAATTGCTGTAGTTACACTTTTTCATAGAACTCAACATCTTTGCACTGTCCCTTTCTTGACAGCGTCACTATTTCACTGTTTTTATATGGTCGAAACTTCTTAATCTAGTTTTGTTTATACACAGCTAGTGGCCACATTGTTTATTTGACATGTACAGCGGTGCCAACTTAATGCTTTAGTTTATGTTATAATAACTGTGTCTGTGTTTATTAAAATGTCTCCCTGTCTATCCAGTGGTGTCAGTTATAGCGATTTAATGTTACATGTGTGTGTTTTTATATCTTAATACGTCATAATAATGTTTTGGACAGCGTTTCATTAGTTAAAGTATTGAATTTATTGAGCACTGTTAGCATCACGGCGATAACTTTGTACCATTAGTTCTGATTTCGCTACAAAGCTTTTCAGTAATTATCTTTTCGGTTGTTTGCAGTGTGTGGAGGCGTGGTGACGGCGCCCAATGGCACCATCCACTCGCCGCTGTACCCCAACGACTACCCGGTGAGCGTGCAGTGCATCTGGGAGATCGAGCAGCCCCTAGGCAAGGCCATCCTGCTCACCTTCATCGACTTCCAAATCGAGGAGACTCGCTGGCTAGCCAAGTGTGCCTACGACGTGCTGGAGGTAACCAACGATCTATAACATGTGTACTCCTCCTCCTCAACCATATTCTCGGTACTTTGCGATCACTGTTCCAATCTGTCTGAAGCGTTTGAAACCACTTATGTAAGTGCCAGATTATTCCTTCTTCTATGAGCGACATACCTCTGCCCCAGTTTAGGTGGTTTTCATGAGCGATGTTTATCCCTCGATCCAGGAAGAAGATGAACTGGATAATTCTCCGTCGCCTTCCCCTGTATGGCAGTGTTGTTAAGTGTTATTCAAAGTGTGTATTACTGTGATAACATGCGCTCTCAGTGTAGATTGCTGTTTGTTTTGTGGATGAGAGATGAAAGAAGGGAGAGGGTCGTACCCGGTGCCAGCATATTCAAGCCTACTCTCCCGTAAGACACCTAGAGAACCGCCAGGCTTAATGTCCCCATCCGCCGGGCGAATCATCATCAGCAGTGCCGTATGCTGTCACTCCATACGAACTGCGGAGAGTTGTGGGATTTAACCCAGGACCTTGCGCAAATTGTGCTTCACCAACTGTTCAAACCTGCCGGCCAAGTCTTGATGATGGAAATTTCCTTCACCACCAGGCCTCGATGCAGCTAACCCCTTGTCAGCGGTGGATACCACCACAGTGTCTCAACCAACTGAGCCAATTGGGTGGGCCAGATTATTGCTTGACACTCGTTAAATACCTCTCGGGCAGATACTGGGCTTCTTTCGTTTCAAATCAGTATCAAACGTCTTCCTTGATATTATCTCCCCTCCAATTATCTTCATACGCACCACCATTGCTGCCGTCATTACTGTCTGCTGCAGCGATTCATCATTTGAAATTTCCTGATCCATTTTTCATTTTCTCTATTCACTCACTCACTCTCCCACTCTGCTCTTCAGGGTCTTCATATACATTGTCCTTACGCCCTTTTCAAACTGCGCAATTGAGACTTGAGTATCGTCAATTTGAGTTGCCTGCGACTATGATACCTAGTACCACACACTGAGGATATTAAGCGATACAGTCTCTTCAGTCTGCCCCAAGCCGTGGTGACCGTCGTTCAAATAGCCATCCCTGCTGTGGCTTGTAACTGAGGTTTTCATCAAGTGTTTATGATGTTACTGTTGCCTATTCTTACTATAACTATTATAACCGAGCGTGGTGAGTGAGTGGTTAACACTCTGGCCTCGCATTCGGGAGGACGCCGTTTCGAATACGGGTCTGGTCATCCAGATTTGGGTTTCCATGGTTTCCCCAAATCACTCCAGGCGAATGCCGGGATGCTTCCTTCTAAAAGGCCATCTCCGAATTCCTTACCGTTCCTTGTTCCCAGTCCCATCCCGCCTATATTGACCTCGACGTTGACGAGGCGTAAAATCATAAAAAATAATAACTATTATAGAAAAAGAATGTGTTGCCATTCTTCATTCTTGAATCATACATAGAGAAAAAGAAAGGAAAAACGTTGTATATAGTATGTAAATAAACAAATTTAATCAAAGATATCGATCACTTACGAAATTTTGAAGTTAATATTAACTATACGAAATAATGCAAAATAAATAAACGTTCACGATTTTTAACGTGATATTAATTAATTAAATTATTGTTGATGTTACGCTACACATGCCAAACAAGAGTTGATATTTGCTACGGAAGAAAGCATTCTCTCACAATACATAATTATAACTTCTTGAATTTCTTTATCAACTGACACGTTGCAACTGTACAAATGATCACTCACAAAAAAGCAAATTTAACTTTTGTTTTTATTAAACTGTTCGTTGATTCTTCCACATATACATCGGACTGACTACTACAGATACGCTTGCTGTTGATTAATATTGTTTGTTAACTTTTTAAACTAACCAAACGATGAAGATTGAATGTTCCCTCCGCACTTTGAACTGAATAATATTGCACTACCCGCGAAAATGAGTACAAGAAACAATTTAGCACTCAGAATCTTACACAACAGTCTATTAAAGTCAAATATTAATTAAAACCCATTTGAAGTAGTTTTTAATGATAAAGAAAATTACTGGATGCTAAATACAAGTACTCTATTCTCAAACTCACCCACAAACTTAACGTTGAACGTGTGTTCATCCGCCATGTTTCACGAGACTCCTAAGAGACGCAACTGGCGGCCAACTTCTTGCAGGCGCGTGAGACTGGTAGGATACGCATCTCTTGGGAGTCGCGTCGTTTGTGCTTAACCTTTACACAGCAATGAAAGTGATTTACTGGATACTCTAATCGAGTCTCCTTCGCGTCGTCTGGTAGTTCCTCTCCTCCTACACCAATATTTCTGTTCCATGAATCAAGTAATTTATTGTGGGTTCGAATCCCAATCTGGCCATACAGATTTCTTCTTTTCAAGTTTTCCTGAAGATCAATACAGGCAATTGCCTTGATTGTTCCTTCAGAAGGTCAAAACCGAATTAGTTCCCGTTCAAGTCCTCAGTCCTTTCCTGCCTCTAATGATCTCAAAGTCAATGAGACGTAAATCTATAGGGGAAAATAAATAAATCAGTATACGAAACAAATTCAATTTCTTAGGTTTTTATTTTATTTGTGTAAAGTAGCAAATACTTGAATAACTGTTACTGACGATATAATTGTGGATTGTAAACCTTTATGCTATTCGTTTAATTAATTTACGGGGCTTCCTACTGCACCGAGTTGACACAAACTTCTGATGGTGTATCATTAGCCTTCTGTAAATTTAGCTAGTGGAAGCAGACCTCAAGAAGTTCCCGGGTTGGGATTGAAACGTCGGTGACAAAAAATAAAAGAGTGACACAGCAGAAAAACCTGTAAAATAATTCAGTCTAATTGAGATAACGGTTGTTATGGCAGCTGTCGATGTGTAGCTCTAACACACATAACAGCTGTAAAAATAAACAAACGAATCAGACATTTTGTCTCTGTTAACTACATTACTGCTAGTAGAATAGCGTTACAACGGAGGGCATCCTTGACGGTGTAGGTGAAGAGGTTCAGTACTTGATGTCCTTAGATATGGAGGCTTAACGGAATCGGATATGGGGAAAGAAATTTTGAATTGCTTAGAATTTAATATTTTATTAAAAATAAACTTAAAATCAACATAAGAACAATTTTGCGCAAGCAGCGTCTGTTTCTAGATAATACTGCCAAATTAAATTTTTTGGCATACCTTTAAAGGAAAAAATATATCTAATTTTGCACGCGCCAACAAAAAAAAACCTTTGACAAAATAACTTCGAGGATTTGCGGCTTAACTAAAGCGATTTACAAGCACTAGGTCACGTGATTGGACCTAAAAACACTGGTCTTGCTCCCGGGCTCTTATTTCACAAACGAGTTCAAACTTGCATTTCGTTTATCATCTAACAGCACCGCGCAAGTCATTGTTACTGTTACTACAGCAGAATCGTTAAAACAACCACAGCGTTGTTAGCTTATCGCTGATGTGCTGAATTTCATACGAAGAGAAATATATGTGTACAGAAATGTTAACAAAACCTCTGCTCCCTCACCATATACATAGGACATTCCCAAAATATTAACATCAGATTTCTTAACTACTTATTTATTTACTTTTTGCTTGTGACTTTACGCCTCTTCGACGGCGAGGCCATTAGAGGCGGGAAAGGACTGGGGACAAGAAATGGGTAGGAATTCGGCAATGGCCTTTTTAAGGAAGAATCCCGGCATTCGCTTGGGGTGATATGTGAAAACCATGGAAAACCCACATCTGGATGCCTGGGGTGTCCTCCTGAATACCAGAGCTAACCGCTCACCCGCCATGCTTGGTTCTTAAATCAAATATGTTAAGCATCTCCTCCCACAGCTCGCAAATCCCTTGGCAATTCCTCTTCCGTTTCAGCGGCTAGACTGTGGAATGATCTTCCATTCAGAATTAGAACTACCAAAGTTTTTTTTTTTTTTTTAACTTATGGCTTTACCCCTCGTCGGCGTCCAGGACATTATAGGCGGGATGGAACTGGGGACAAGCAACGGGATGGAATTTTACCATGGCCTTTTGAAGGAAACATTCCGACATTCACCTGGAGTGATTTGGGGAAACCATGGAAAACCCAAATCTGGATGCCCGGAAGGGGATTCGAACCGGCGTCCTCCCGAGTGCGAGGCCAGAGCGTTACCGCTCACCCACCACGCTCGGTAGAACTACCAAAGAAACCGGTCCGTTTAAATCCGCTATCTGAACAGCCTCTTCTTCCACGTATAACTAATTCTTAGGATTCACTTGTATTAATTCAAAATGTTTTCACATATCTATTCTGTCTTCACTTGTATTAGTTTGTGCCTTCTTCACATGTTTCCCAACCTTCATTAGTAATTAGTTTGACCATTTTATTCTTCAGCCTTCATTATTATAAATTTACCCCCCACTTACTTATTTAGTAATTAAAAATCAATATTATTAAATTTTTAATAAAAAATTAGTTTTTAACTTCATTTAAGCATTATGTGAAGTAAGTGCCGTTAATTTCAGTAAAGTGTAAAATGTTTTCGAAAGATGCAAGAGAGGGCTTGACAGCCCTAAACGTACCAGGCTAATTAAGCATTCAAATATACAAATAAAAATTGTGGAGGCGAATACTGGAATACGATTGCATACGGAAGTTCTACACTTGCGGATTCTTTAACGCGCTTCGTTGTTTATCTTGTTCGTGCTTCTTACAATTCGGAAATATTAAGTGAAAAGAGGTTCATTTAATAAAGAACGATGTCTAAAACCAACACCCGTTATAATGTACAATCTAAATGGGTTATGGTTTGATTACTTCTTTTCCGAAAAGATTGCCGGTTTGGTATTGATAATTTGATCTTTCTAGTTCACGAAGCGACGTCTAATCCCAGTGATGTTTCCAAGTCATGTGATTCCAAGAATGGCCAGCGAATTTCAACAGGAATCCAAAACACACTTATCAAATATATGTCATGGAAATTTTAATCTTTTTAGAATGAAATAAATAATAATATCAAGTTATTTTGTTTTTGTATTAATCAGTCTGTTACATCCCCCCGCTAATTCCCATGACAATTCGCTGATCTGAGAATAGAAATGGGAATTAATTGTTTTTTCGTAACTAAATTTGAATATTAAAGTAAAATGTTACTTACTTCATTTCCTTGTTAACTATGATCCATATTTCCTACATCAATATACTTTTCTGTTACCACAAACTTCATTACTTGTTATTTCATTTTTATAATTACAACATTTTCAATTATCAAAACCAATGTTTACCTCTTTCATTTCTGAATATTCCATTTCCAGATTAGCTAATATCCTCATCTCTTCTATTTTCCGCTACTTTCTTGTCACCATTAATACTTTTCTCTTCTTCTGTCCTTTTAATATCATTTCTAAAACTGTTGGTCTACACTGCCTGTTTTCGTACCCTTCCTCTTTTCCACTTAACTTCTTTCTTCTTCAGGTAGTGGTTTCGTGAAGTTTTTCTTTTCTTATTTACTTTCTTCCTCTTCAGGCAGCAGGTTTTTGGGTAGACTATTCTGCTCTGCTTCAACCTCAGAAAGTCTAATAGTAGCTGTTGCCCTAACTGAAATCGTCTTTCTTTACATAGTTCTCTCTTTTCACTGTACAGCCTCTCCTGAGACCAGAAGCAATAGAGATTTTTTTTTAAATTCATTGTATGCTTTTCCCTTCTTGAACTTACTGTTCCCCCAAACTTGGGTTCTGTTCTGGAGATGCTGATTGATGAAATTAATTTTTTCTTTATCAATGTAACCTACAAAGATATTACAGGTTTCAAAACTCTTCAAGAGATTCGAATCTTGTGACTGTAATGTGTACTTGGTTGCATCAACCTCAGTTTCATTCTCAGTAGGTTTTCCTGCTGTTACCTCTAAGTGTGGATCCAGACATGTGGTGGTTGGTTTTTTCCTTTCCACAGCATTACTCTGTGGATTTAATGTATTAAGGTTTCCTACTATATTCTCCTCTTCATCACGTTATTATTCAAGAAGGTCTTCTCGGGGATCATTGTAGAAAGGAGTCCTGACATCACATACAGGAGATGGTCCAACTTTCTGTTCGGCCTCCGCTTGGACCACAGTTTCAGCCACGCCTAGCTTTTCCGACTGATTATTAAAAATCTTATCTGTAGATATCGCTTTTACAGTTTCATTTCCTCTCTGCTCACCGCCAGTTTTGTGGAAGCAATTATATCTCCCCTTGAAATACCCATTTATCCCATGTTTAAAATACCTGACATTTCTCTGGTTATGATGGGTCATCTCGTGTATATTGCTATATGTCCATTGGTAATTTATTTCAATCCACGACTCCAGTATCTATAAAAGAAATTTTCCAACTCAATCGTTACCTCTTAAGAAACTTCCGCTATGTAAGGCGAAAGATCAATAATCTAAAGAAAACGCAGGATTACGAGGAAAATCTGGGAATTATTACCAAGGACGGCTTCGGAAACGTATGAATTCATTTGTCGTCTTGATTTACTTTACGGCTCGTAAGGATCATTAGAGCTGGGGAGGACAAACAAAGGGAGGGTATTCGGCCACGACCTTTTGAAGGTACCATCAAGTATTTCACTTGGACCGATTTCGGGGCACTATGGAAAATTGAAATTGGAATGGAGACTCAATCCCGGGCGCCCATTAATTACTTGAGGTGAATTGGAGGTGACCTGCGAAATGTCGCCAAGGGAGGGAGGGGAGGGGAGGGTTGACGGAAATCTCATGTCATCTTTTTAAATTCTTGAAGAACAGTATAGCTTTAAAAAAAAGGAAAGAGGTCTACAAATGACGCCGATACGGACTTGATGGGGAAAGGAAGCAAGAGAGCTTTTTTTTTTAAAAAAAAAAAAAAAAAAAAAAAAAAAAAAAAAAAAAAAACTTAGATGACGTTCAGCATAGTGGAGAGGTGTCCCTCCAGATCACTCGTCATCGTAGGGGGGTCAGATAAGATCTCATAAAATGTCACCATGGGGGGAGGGGGGGGGGGCGCGGGAAGTCCGCAATACCGGAAAACATCTCACGTAATTAATGGTTGCCCCCTAACGCCAGGCCCGAGCCGCTGCTCCCAGCTTGACAGGTTTGTGTACAGTCTGCTCCGCTGTTTGCTGACAGGTGCGCGACGGCCACAGCGCGGACTCGCCTCTGATTGGTCAGTACTGCGGCGAGTCTCTGCCCGCCCCCATCATCTCCACGTACAACCAGCTCTGGCTGCAGTTCACCACGGACTCGAGTGTGCGCCGCCGCGGCTTCCTCGCCAACTACACCACCGTCGACACCAGTAAGTCCAGCACAGCTTCCATTCACTTACGGATTTTGGTGCTAATTACAAGTGGAGTAGTCGTTTTCCCGTCCGCGGATGGCCCATCCTCAGAATGGAAAGGCAAATCTTCCTCTTATCTGAAGATTTCGCAAAACCAGAGAGTGAATAAGTCTTTCCAGCCAAATAGCCAGTGAAGGAAACAAGTATTTTTCACAATTTAACATTCTATTTGGATGCCAATCACGCTCCTTCTCCACGTCAAGCGAGGGGTACTCTCAAAATTTCACTTTTAATGTGCCACAAGTTTTCTAAGTATGCTTTTATCGATCTTGAAACGGTCTCAAATTGTCCGGCATAGTGTTTTTCGTAAGAAGCAATAATAGTCTCGCTCAAGTCACGCGACATTGAACGTTGTCTGAAGCCACTCAGCGTGAACTGAATCTCCGCTTCGATTCCCAACCATTCGTGTCTCTTGCAGGAGAAATGCTGGCTGATGTTAGGACTGTTCATGTATTATATCTGTGTATCGAAATATCGATATTATTTTTTAAAAGTAGAGATATTTTTAAGTTATATTGTTTGTCGATAAATCGATATTTCGATACAGAAATCTGGATATCAGAGGCAATATTATTTTAATTAAGCTATCATTTTCGGGGTTGTACGGGTTTGGGAGAGACTATATCAGCTTTTTCCAACCAAATGTCAACCTTTCTTTCACGTGGTGCACCCTGTTTGCACGGACGAGGCTCTGGCGACAGAATGATTTTCGGTATAAGGAGTCACCCACTGCTTGCCAACGGCTTCCTAAATTAGGGCGGAAGAGCGGGGAGCGGTCCCGGGCACCCTCTTGCCCTTGGGGTTTGAAACAGCCCATAAAGGCAGATGAATCAGAAATGATCAACAGCATGGGGATGCAGAAGGCAACGAGAAACCACTTCATTAACGACTCAAAGGGTATACCGAGGACATGTAATCCTCTCAAATTACATATATCATGATGGCTTCTTCCTGGGTAAAATATTCCGGAGGTAAAATAGTCCCCCAATCGGATCTCCAGGTGGGGACTACTCAGGGAGGAATCACCAAAATGGATAAAAACATTCTACTAGTCGGATCGTGGAATGTTAGAAGTCTGAATAGAGCAGGGAGGCTAGAAAACTTAAAAAGGGAGATGGAACGACTTAAGTTAGATGTCATTGGGATTAGTGAGATTAAATAGAAAATGCACAGTATTTCTGGTCTGGGGAACACAGAATAATTAACACAAAAGCTGTCAGGGGAGTTACTGGTGTAGGTTTTGTAATGAACAAGAGAGTAGAAAAGCGGGTGAGTTATTATTAACAGTTCAGGGCCAGGTTTGTTTTGATGAGGTTAGAACCTAAGCCCGCCCCAACCACGTTAGTACAAGTGTATATGCCAACGTCACAGGAAGATGAGGAAGAAATAGAGAAAATATACTCCGAATTTGAAGAATTAAACCAATATGTGAAGGAATAGGAAAATCTTCCATCATGGGTGATTGGAATGCGAAAGTGGGAGAAGGAAAAGAGGGGAATACTGTAGGAAATTTTGGTCTCGGAGATAGAAATGAGCGAGGAAGCTGGTTGCTAGAATTTTGTGAAAGATATAAGATAGTTGTGACAAACACACTGTTTATGAACAATGCAAGAAGGATATACACCTGGAAACTTCCAGGGGATACGGGAAGATATCAACTAGATTATATCATGGTCAAACAGAAATTCAGGTATCAAGTTGTAGGCTGTAAACCGTATCTAGGAGCAGACATAGACACTAACCATAATTTGATAGTAATGAAGTGCAGGCTGAAATTCAAGCGAATAAGGAAGCAGTATAAGCAGGCAGACTGGAAGTGATTAAACTGAAAAAATCTAACACGAGAGAAAAAAAAAAAGAGAAATGGTAGACTTAGGTCTACGAAGTAACTCTGAAAGGAGTTCAACCGAGGACGAATGGAATGCATTGAAGAGAGAAATAATGAAATCTGGTAAAGAAACATTAGGCTTTGGAGAACAAGCTGCCCGAAAACCTTGGATCACAGAAGAAATTTTGGAATTGATGGATCAGAGTAGAAGGCACAAAAATGCTCAGGATGAAGCAGGAAGAAAGCAATACAGGCCATTTAGAAATCAAATAGAAAATGCAAAAAAAGGAAAGTGGCTACAAGAAAATTGTGAAGAAGTAGAAAAAGAAATGGTCATAGGTGAAGTAGATTTTGCGTATACGAAGATCAAACAAAATTTTGGAGAAATGAAGAAAAGAGGTGTAAACATTAAAGCCGGCGATGGGAAACCTCTTTTAAGCTCAGACGTTAGAGCTAACCCATGGAAGAGATACATCGAGGAACTGTATGATGGGGACTAATTGAACAATAGCGTAATTGAAAAGGAAGGCGATGTCCGCATTGATGACAGGAGATCATGTTTTGAGGACAGAATTTGATAGAGCTCTGAATGACTTGAAAGCAAATAAGGCAGTTGAAATTGACGAGATCCCTGAAGAACCTCTTAAATCCCTTGGAGAAGAAGGAATAAAAATATTATTCAAACTGATATCAAATAGTCACGAAACTGGAGAAATTACAAAATTTTTTAATAAAAATATCATCTTCACCCTTCCGAAGAAAGCACAAGACGACAAATATGAGAATTATCGCACCATTAATCTAACATCACATGCTTCAAAATTACTGACCAGAATAATATACAGAAGAATTGAAAGTTTAGTAGAAGAGATAGTAGGTGAAGATCAGTTTGAGTTTAGGAAAAACCGCGGTGCAAGAGAAGCAATGCTGGCTTTGAGATTAATACTTGAGGGCGTATCAAGAAAAACAAAGTTACTTATACATCGTTTGTTGATTTAGAAAAAACCTTTGATTATGGTAGATGGGAGAAGATGTTCAAAATTTAAAGAAGTCGGGTATAAAATATCGAGATCGCAGAATATAAACTATATAAGAATCAAGTGTCTACAAGAAAAGTAAAGAATCATGAGAGACATGCATCAGTTAAAAAGGGTGTGAGACAAAACTGTAGTCTATCCCCGTTAATATTTAACTTTTATGTAGAGGAAACAATGAAGGAAGTAAACGAAAAAAATTTCATGTGACATAAGCATTCAAGGAGAAAAAAATCAGTATGCTAAGTTTTGCTGATGACATTGTCTTGTTAGCAGAACAGGCTGAGGATATTGAGACGTTACTAAATGGCATGAAAAAAATACTGAAGGAAAATTTTGGACTGAACATAAATCAAACCAAGACAAAAGTGATGAAGTGTAGCAGAAATGATTCCAATGCTAGTAGATTAAATATAAAAATAAGAAGTGTACAGCTTGTACTCTTTCTTGTTAAGAATTATATTTTTTTAAATTTAGTTATTTTATCAATAAAAATGTCATTAATGACTGAAATTTCTGATCTGGGGGATTGGAATGGAACTTTAAAGATGGCAACACCGTTGTACCTCCGTTTGACATTAGTATTTATTATAAAACTAGCTGGTACCCAGGACTTCGTTCGCGTTTGGATTGACATCTACCGACATCTAACCACCATAGTGCACGATGGGAGACTCGATGCTATTACCTACCACACACAAACGCCAGTCATCTGCGCTATGTAGTTCACGCAGCAAAGTAAAATATACGGAGACACATGTCTTTGGGCGAAATACGAAAATATCCTTGATCGACCAATTTCAACCAATTCCCACACTCTCACAGTTACCGAAATTGGGCCAACGTTGTGATCGACGGGTTACTCTGTGCTACTGCCACACTCAAACACCAGTGATCTGCGCTAGATAGTTTTGGCACAAAAGTGATACTCCATGACACATACGTTTTTGGTAGAAATATGAAAGTGCCGCAGGTCGACTACTTTCAACCACCATATCTCCCACACCCCCCTAGCTACCGACATCTAACCACGATAGTACACGATAGGAGACACGATACCACTACAACACACAAACATCAATGGTCTGTGATATGTAGTTGTGGCAGCAGAGTGACATATACGGAGACACATGTCTTTGGCCGAAATACGAAAATGTCCTTAATCGGCCACTTTCAACCACCATATCTCCCACACTACCACAGTTACCGAAATTTGGCCAACGTTGTTATCGACTGGTGACTCTGTGCTACTACTTCACTCAGACACCAGTGATCTGCGCTAGATAGTTTTGGCTCAAAAGTGATACACCATGACATACGTTTTTGGTAGAAATATAAAAGTGCCGCAGGTCGACCACTTTCAACCACCATATCTCCCACACCCCCTAGCTACCAACATCTAACCACCATAGTACACGATAGGAGACACGATACCACTACAACACACAAACACCAATGGTCTATGCTATTTATTTGTGGTTGCAGAGTGACACACACGGAGGAACGTGTCTTTGGTCGAAATACGAAAATCGACAACTTTTAACCATCTTATCTCCCACATCCCTACAGATATCGACATTCGGCCAACGTTGAGCATGACAGGAAACTCCATGCTACTTCCACATACAAATACCAGTGATCTGTGTTAGGTAGTGGTGGCTGAAAAGTGAAATATGGGAAAACACACGTCTATTATCATATATATATTAGATTACTCTTCGTAAACAATTAATAAAATAGATTTAATTTATATCGGTTAAAAGGGGTTTCTATACCTGTATGTCCGTTCATTATCCTCAGCGGGGCGATGAGAGTCTCTAGGGCTACACTGGGTTTATCGATAGGACAACGATTTTAGGTGATCATCAATGTCTCTGTAGAGTTACCATTTAGCAGACGACGCCGAGTCTGCTGCCCGCAGTAGTCCCAGGCGTTGATCCATCAGCTGGCCGTCGGAGAGCGTTGTCCACGCCGATGATGACATGTAACATAGAGCACCACCACAGACTGTACCAATGTTAGTCGCTGCACATCATGTTCTGTTCTGTCGGCTGGCCACGCACTCAACCACACATCTCGCAATCCACTATCCACTCTCCCCTCACCCTGGCGGCCACGCTTTTTTCCCTTTTGCTACCTGCCCCAAGGTCACATACCACAACTTTTTGTCTACACCGTCCACCTGTGCGAGCTAGGAGTCCAGCAGATCGCAAATATTTCAATGTAGAGTAGCGATACACTACATTACACCCGTCATTCACAATTATCAAGATGCGGAGTTAATCTTGATAATTCAGTCATTTAACCCCACTGTTTGTCATTTATACGCTACACTGCTCAATATTTCAACGTCCAATTTCATTTAACATTTCAGTACATTGATCTCATTGAGTAGTATGCAAAATATTTACAATTACAGTATGTTAACTAACAGTTTGATGTTGTACAAAGCATCATCCCATTCCCTTTAATGCCATAGGAATCAAGCAAAAACCCACAATAATGACACATTCGATGAATTACTCCCACGTATCCTGCACAATGATAGCATCAGCTCATGGTTCCGAACGTGCTCAGCCTTTCGCTCATCTCAAACACACAAGTTGTACATATAATAAAACATGCATCCATGTGTGCCATATCACATACAGATTTTAATAAAAAGAAAATATAAATCTTATTTTTATTATCATTTAAAATAACAACTTATGACCTGTAAATTCAACAAGACATGCTTATATCATGCTCGTAGTACTGTTTACAAACATATAACTTATTTAATTACTCATCATTACTATACACCAATTTGCAAATTTGCAATTTGCAGATCAAATCAGTTTATTCATAATTTCTTTCACAACATTAGATTTCAGAGTTTCTCACAAGCAAATTTATAACAGACTTTAATTTTGTCGAACCAGCAAGTCACATGTTTTCTTCCTCCATATCTTATCTATTGAAATTGCAAAAAGTATTCAAGTTTTAATTCCAACACGCCATTTACAAACTTTTGACGTTTACATTATAGGAGCAAGTATACGTTCATTTAACACTGTTTTCACTTCTTCTGTCGATAACTAACTGTGTAATTAACAGGGCAACGGCGCATCATTCCGCTGGTTAAAATTTCGCCGGGCTTACGTGCCCCACGCGAGCATAAAACTTCACTTCTATACGCTATAATTCAATATAAATGCGCCTTTCACACCGAAAATAACTTCAACTTAACATCTTCATATCGTCGCGTCATTGCGCGGAAAATACTTCAACATCTTATGACACAGCTCCTTCACATTTACAGATTTTGTGCACGCTTGCATATTACTTTACTTTCTACATGATAATTACTGAAATACAATTCTGCTTCAACTAATCGTGCCTTTTTTTTATTGTGACTGACTTTGTTGTGAGTTAGTCAGTTTAACTTTCTGAAATTATTTTTCGCTTGCACTATAGTGATTCTGAAAATTTTTAACTTTATCAACACCACCTTCCTTTAAGTTATCAATTACATCACTTTCAGAATTTACTATGATCATGTAAGATAAGAGCACCACCACAGACGGTACCAACGTTGGTCGCCGCACATCATGTTCTGTTCTGTCGGCTGCCACGCACTCAACCACACAGCTCGCAATCCACTGACCACTCTCCCCTCACCCTATCGGCCACCCTATTGTCCCTTGGGCTACCTGCCCTAAAGGTCACATACTGCAGCAGGCTCGGACAGCACCGTTGCTTATTGTTTGCACCGTCCACCTGTGCGAGCTATGAGTGTCGTGTGCGAGCGGTAGAACACAACAGTGAAGTGAGCTAGTCTTCGATCAATCTTTCCTCGGTTCGTTTTACCAAAGATATGTGAGCGTATGATCAAAGATATTATGTTCCTTTTATTAATTATTTCTAGCAATTAGCAGGAAATCAGTGATAACAATAAAAAATGTAATGGAAAGAATAGAGTGACTTTAATAAATTCACTGGATATAAGTGCATGAACAAACATATGAAATAACTGAAAATAATGCATGGAAAATAGCTCTCATGAAATTGAAAATCTTTACTAATAAAATCTTGTCAATTAGACTATCTTTCTGAGCCAGCAGAGAAGTAAATAATGCATTAGCCTTTACCTACAAAGTTCTGCATGATTGCTTGTGTGGTGTTCAGTCATGGAGACGGTGAAAGACTTCCTCGAGCGCCTGCTACAGAGTGCGCTCCTGAGCTGCAAAAGGTGGGAAGTGGGGGGAGTCACGTGAAGCTCTTACCATTGCTTTACTATCCCTTACTAGGTGCTTTAGAGCTGCTATAGTGGAAAGCTTGTTTCACAAGGGAAGTGTTTCTGCTTAACCTTGAAGCTCTGCTGTGTGGAGCGAAATTAAGTTACTTGTCTGTAGGCTTGAGAAAAATTACTCCGAGTGAAAATACTTTATTCTATAGCTTAAAATCCCTCAATATGCTACATATATTTCAATATAGAGTAGCGATACACTACAAATAGGATTGGATTCAATAGGAGAAGTAAGTGAACTCTGCTACTTGGGAAGCAACAGAAACATTGAGCGTCAAAATGTATGACACAGCCAGTTTAGTTGTAGTACCACTAACGAATTTTCGGTATGAATGACGCCGCATGCCTAAATTTTCAGCAAGCTTTGCAAACAAATTAAATTTTGTTTCGTTTATGTTATTAGTTTGGAAGTTATTGGTATGCAAAATTCACTGATTTTTCTCACTCACTCACTGACTGATGATCATCAAAACTTTATAGGCCAAGGTTTTTCCCCCAAATCATCATAAAAATCTAAAATTGATGAATTTCCGTGAACTTTCATCTTATTTACGCCAAACGTAAAATCACTGTTTACCTTAATATTTTTATATACCACAAATTTTAATTATAAATGGAGCTAAAATTAACTAATGTATCAAATTTTACTTCATTCCTCTTCTTACTTTGGAAGTTAATGAATAACATAGTTTTTAACTGGTCGTCATAATTTCACAGTGATTCTAGTGATCCTAGAAACATTTAACAATAACGTCCAATATTGGTGATAGACTTCGTATTTATCCAATGGTAACCCCAAACGTGGAACGTTTTGTTGCAAACCTCTACGTTAATCGCTTTCCAGTAGCTGAAGCAATACGCCTTAAATTTCTGTTATGGGTAGAGATCAGGAAGCTTAAGTAACATACAGTTTGTTCCCATGGAGGAAGGAAATATATGGATGAGAAGTGACGTTAAATCTGTGAAGCAGGCTCTAAACTCTCCCGCATGGCGGCAGCAGCGGTACTATAACCCAAACAAATGCCGAGTTTACAATGTGTCTGATGTTCTGATTATTTCATTTTGTAATGTGCATAACTGTTTTATAATGCTATCTTGTGTTGCATACGGTTGCACAAATAGGCAAGAGAGGAAAGAACCTGGAATATCATTTCATAGGTAAGTTGTATTCGAATAATTGTTGTTGAAGTGGTCAGTGGGAATTGTAAACTTTGGTGCATGTCTATATATATTTAGTCATAGCTCTCAATGGGATGACTTTGTTCTCAAATTTTTGTTGGTGTAGTGTAGAAAATCAGCATACCTTGCTATTTTGCATATAATAGACTAGCATTAATTTTTAACGAGTGTTGAAAATGAGATTTAAAAGGGTGTGTTTTACATCGCGATTCAGTTTATTTAGTATTACGATTTCTTTCGTCACGTTGCTGTTTAATACTGACAGTGTATGATGAAATTAACTTTTATGTGAGAAGCTGTGAGTTTTATTCATTTTTTTTAAAAAACTTCAAGCCACTGACTTAGGTTATTTTTAAAACTTCATATAAGATCAAGAGAATGTTCAATAAGCTGACTGAATAAATTTTCACACATTAACAATTGAACAACTTGTGTTTCAGTTTGCAAAATGTTTAACTTCTTTTTAAAAATAAACCAAAATTTGAATGCATATTTCTTCTAAATAATTTTTAAAACATTTTTCAAATGTTACATATATCAAGTGAATGATGAATAAGACCATCTTTCTTTTGTATGTTATGAGAGATCTCAGAAATAATTGAAATGAGGAACACAATACACTAACACACTCTTCACATTTTAATGTTTTTAAAAGTTTGTGTACCACAAATCCTCCATTGTAGTATACAATATGATCCATTAAAACAGTTAGTGCACCTGCATCAAACATACAATCGTGGTCGAACTTGGGAGGAAACTGTAATTCTTTTTCCTCTTCAATAATTCGATGATTCTAACATGTAAAATTTGTACTATGTTCTGGAGCATGATTGATAATTGTTCCAGGAGTATGCAATTACCAGTGTTTGCATATTTTGCTTCACATTTCAAGAATAGTTTTTGTTTAATAAGCTGAAGCTGTTTTAAATTATATGGGCAGTGGGATTGTTTGAACCCCCTCCCCCCCCAAAAGATCAGATACATTGTAAAAATATTTCAAAGTGATCCTGACTAAATTTATATGATAATATATATTTTAAGATTTTTTGATCAATTACAAAGGAATTAAACAAATACTTCAAACATAAATCAGAAAACCTAAGAATCTAGTGCTCCTACTGCTGTCAAGTATTATCTTGCCCTTTGGGGACACTTTCAAATTACATATAACTTTCTGTTTCAATCAATCTTGTATCACTGCTTCCTAATTACACTCAGATATTCCGGAGCGTGTGCTCCATTGAAATAAAATAAAATAATAATACCCCTAGTCTTTTTTGTGGCTGTAGATGTTTTGGCATATACAATTCTATTAAAAGACTTTTTTTTTCTTAATTTCTAATGTTTATAGATAACATCAATTAAGATACATACATAAGGGATCGTGCATAAACCACATAGCTCCATTTTGGCATCCTGTGAACCACTATTCCCCCTCCCCCCCATGTAGCCCTACTTGGCTTTTGGCTCCCCCCCTCCCCACCTATCATGTAGCTTTTTTCCCCTTTTGATTCAAGAAGACATTTTGCACTGTTTTCTCTTGTCAGACTATTGTAAATTACATAAGGAGATAATTAACTGAGGGAAATAAATATTCACATGCTGTTGTGAGTTCAGTTACTCATTTTAACTGTGACAAATGTTATGAAAGGAAAGCTACGTGGCCTGGCTTGGAACCCACCCCCCCCTCCTCTCCCTACGTAGCCCAGTGTAGCCTTCCAGCTATCCCCCCACCCCCCTTGGACTGAGTCATGTAGTTTGTGCACGGTCCCTACCTTTAACCACACGTTAATTCGACAAAGGTAGAATGAGAAACAGCCTTCAGTCACTAGAATACAACTTTTATTGTATTACACAATGCATTTCGGACCCTGTGGATCCATCTTCAGGTGACTATGGTATTTACATGTTAATTCATTATTAAGAATGTGAAATAAAGAAAAATAATGAATGAAATTCTGTCTCATAAAGTTCCTTGTACATTCCTGTAATAGCAACAATTGTGAAACAGTTCTTTTATTTTTAAAGGTAATAATAAAGTCTTTGCCTGTTTAAACACAAGTTGAAGTAGAGCTGTTCTAGCATGATAAGTTATTTTGTTAAAAAAAGTATACGCATGTTCAGACAGTGACACATCACTGCATTTTTGATTGGAGCACACTCGATTGAAGTTACTTCAAAGAACACCGCATTATGCCAACCATACAGTATAGTAAAGTATCACTCTTTACTTTTTGTTGATACACTTTATAATGCGGAAACATTTTATTTCTGCTAAACATTTTATTTCTGGTACCACCCTACAAAATGTCTGGGTTGCCCCCTATTCTATTTTTTTTTTTGGTCTAGGACGTATTTCAGCCTAACCACAACTGGTAGTAAAAAAACTTAAATATCTATTCTGCATGTCAATCATGTAATCATTGTGGCTTTGGCAGAAATAATTTATAGTCTAGACCACATATCAATCCAATCCCAGTATATCCCGAAAACTAAGCAAGATATCGAAAAATTTTATTCTTTATTTTCGATTTGTATCGTCGTGTTATATAAGAATCGATCATTAAATTTGACTTTTGCGAAATTTTTCTTCTGCATTTCAACTCAAACATCACTTTTGATCTCGAGAACTAGGCGAGATATCGAAAACTTTTATTCTTTATTTTTTATTTCTCTCGTCGTTTTAAATAAGAATACGTCATCAAATTTGAATTTGACCAATTTTCTCTTCTGAATTTCAACCAAAACCATTTCACATTTGAGACAGAATATCTCGAAAACTAAGCATGATATCAAAAAAATTTATTCTTCATTTTTTATTTATCTCATCGAGTTACATAATAATTCATCTCCAGATTGCGACGTTACGTTAATCCTAGAGTCCCCTTGAGGTTTTTGTACATATACGCCGTGTCTGTATGGGTTAGGCCATGCCTCCCCACTCCCCCCACTCCTCCTCCGCCCGGCTTCACTTCATTGCGTGGTGAAGGTCTCTTGCGTCGTCTCCATATATTTCCTTCCTCCATGTTTGTTCCTATATTTAATTTCAAAGTTATTGCCATACCGTGTACTCAGATAATGAATGAGGCATCACCCGTCCAGGATGAATCGGACGCATGTCCATTGTTTGAAATGAGGAGTCATGTTGTCGCGGGAAGTGTTCTGTCTCCAAAACTGGGTGTTAGAAGGAATACTGGGAATTGCAGATAACAAACAGTTGTTAATGTACAAAAATTAGACTCAGAAAAGAAAGACGACTGAGAACAAGCAATCCAACTACAAATGATATGAAATTCCACAAAAAAAACAATTCTTATAAAAAAAAAATTCAAATGACTTGAATATTATGCATGTTATGATAGCAAAACTTCTTCCTGAATAAATACCTCAACTGTGTTGCTTTATCAATCTTATAAATATAGATAAACCACGATTTCCTTCGCACATGTTTCGGGTTTCATAAGTCTTGGAGTAAATCATACACATTACTACTTTCATTTTAGTAACAATTATGACAAGCATAGTATAATGTAATATTTTTCGACTAATAAAAAGAAGAATGACGAAAGAAACCATTCTGTTTTAGAAAGTAAAGTCTTGCTCAGAACAATATGTTAGGTATTTGGTTTTCTAGAAACAATTACTTCGATGAAATCGTTTTTTTTATTTTATTTTGTATTTATTTTTCCGGAAGCTTCACTTTAACTTAAACACACAGGCATCCGACGATCCAAAGATACTATGCGTTGACTCCAAAATCTTACAGTGATTAAATTACTAACAACCCAACTTTCAATTAACTTTAATAAACTAAAACTAACTCGTCGCTGCCCTTCGTTATATAGACGCTACAGAAATTTCCAGAATAACACAGAGAAGATTCCTGATGTTTCTCGAACGGTTATAATGCAGCTACCAAAAACTACATTAAAACAATCAGAATTAATACACAATCGTTCACAATCATTGGAAAACATCTTGAAATGGAACATAATACTGTTTACATGAATTTACACACAAAATTATCAACGTAAACCAGTCCCAATCAGCGCAAATCGTCCTACAAACATCGTAGATTACATCAATACTTACAAATAAAATCTTTTAATTAATGTTACATACAAAACAGTATCCTTGATAGTTTTACTTCTTACTTAAACAGTTTTTGTCCAGAAAACAATGTTAATTTGCATGACGCACATACACAAATTCAAACCTAATTACAAGAAAAGTATAGAAAACCATAATCAATCAACTCCCAGATAGCTGTACACAATTCCTAAAATAACATTTCATTAAAGGTCTGGCACTGAGGACCGTTATAAATATCAGTAAACAGCCAAGAGACTGGCTTTGTTTCTAAACGATTTTTTGTGATTTTTTAATATAAAATAATGTCGATATATCGATACTTTTTTGGTATATCTAAACACGGTATCAATACTTTTAAAAATATCGCTATATCGAAAATCCGATTTCTTTGAAATATCAAGGGCCTGTCAATCTTTCTCAGTCGAACGGTGCTAACCCCGTTGTTGTCTTAATTGTTTCATACTGGCCGGTTTTCATGTCTTTCGAGATGCCACCATGAATGGTATAATTAATTCAGAAGGTCAGCGGGCAAAGTATTCCATCCTTCAAATTTACCCGCACTAGCCAAGCCAACCTCATTACGCAGGCGACTGAATTCTCAGGCTAATGGTTCACCATGAGTAATCCATTGCTATTTGTTCATAGGCTGCGGCGGCATCCTCAAGGCTGCGAACGGGTCGATCTCGTCCCCGAACTACCCCAACTTGTACTCGCCGGGGCAGACGTGCCGCTGGGTGCTGACGGCTCCGCCGGGGAAGACCATCCAGCTGACGTGGCTCACCTTCAGCCTGGAGGAGAGCTACGGTGAAGAGTGTACCGAGGACTACGTCGAAATATTCGACAACTCCACCTTAGGCGACGCCCTCATCGGAAGGTCAGTACCAGTTAAGTAATACCGAAGAATATACTCTAATCAGTCAAAACATTATGACAACCTGCTTGCTTATTAGTGTGTTAGTGTATTTTGAGAGCGCAATACAGCAGCAATTTTGCGTGGCATGGATTAGAAAAGTCGTAAGATTTTCAGAGTTGTCTGACACCAGATGTGTACGCACAGGTTACGCAATTGCCTTAAATTACAGACCGCTGGTTTGTGGGCACGGCATCTTGGAACGAGCATCTCTGAAACGGCGAGGCTGGTCGGCTGTTCGCGTGTTACGTGTAGTGAGCATCTATGCAGTGTTTGAAGGACGGTGAAATCACGACTGGGAGACAGCGTCCTCACCTCATCACAGAACGTGGAGGTCGGAGGCTTGCCCGCTCTGTAAAGCGATGTAGCCTGTAATCTGTGGCAGATATGACAGCAGAGTGTGCTTCGAAACTCTTGTGCCTGCGCCAGCACTGTACTCTGCTGTCAGATCTGCCACAGATCGGCGCTTATCCCGCTTTACAGAGCGGGCAAGCCTCCGACCTCCACGTCCTGTGATGAGGCGTGGACGTTCACCACCTTGTCGCCCAGTTTCACTGTCCTTCAACCAGTTCGCACAGATACTCACTACAGCAGCACGACCAGCCTCGCCGTTTCAGAAATGCTCGTTCCCAGAGGCTGCGCTCACAAACCACGTGCCCGTAATTTAAGCGAATTGCGTGACCTGTGCGTAGACATCTGGTGCCAGACAACTCTGAAAACCTAACAAAGACTTTTCAAATCCATGCCACGCCGAATTGCTGCTGTATTGCGCTCCCAAAATGCACTTACACATTAATAAGCAGGTGGTCATAATATTTTGGCTTATCAGTGTAGTAAATCGTGTCTGTCGTTAACATTCTCATTATTTTTCGAAAATTCATACCAAGCAACATTGTTACGTAATTAACTAATTACTATCCATGATTTTTTGGGAGGGGGGAGGGGTGTAAATCAGAGGAGGGGTTTCTCAGTATAAGCAGAAATGAGCGCACAAAAAAATTCCAAATAAATCTTGCGAAAATTATGAACGAATTTAGAAAGCTCAAGAAGATAACGGGATACGACAACATTACGTTGAAATGTTATTTAGATTCTAACTTGAGACCTGTTGCTTACCAGACAACTGGAATAGTGCGATAGCAGTGCCAGTTCAAAAAGCAAGGCAGCAGATAAGGTTGAAAATTACTGGGCGATTAGTTTGTCATCAGTGGTAGGTAAAGAGATGGAGAGAATAATATCCAAATACGTCAAAAATTTTCATAAAAAAAAAATTGGTTTGCAAATTTATTCCCATTCCTGACACCCTTACCTACAAAAGAAAATCCGTCAGCTTATGGTCATGAAAATCTTTCCTACCCATGCATTGCTTCTAATTCGCTTACCAATTTACTTCCAAACCTCATTCGCAATATACATCTTGCACTTTCTAAGCACTTTCTCCAACCGCATCCTCTCTTCCAATGACTTCCAGTGCAGCTCCTTTATCTCATCGGTTACTTTGCTTTGTATAGTCCTTTACACGCTTTCCCATTCCTGAATTTCATATCCAAAGTGTGTCCATGGAACTACACCACCTTACTGAAAAAAATGTCTAAGGTTTTGTTATCCATTTCCCCCACTTCCCTGGTACATTAACTCACCACACTGTCAAATAACGAAGTCTTTTGAAATCTCTCACTAACACTCGCTTAACGTGAGCTGCTAAACTGAATGATATGTCAAGATTTTTTTTTTTTAAATGGTTATCCGCCTTATAGGCCATTTAGCCAGCAACTGCGTTTGTATTAATTTTCCTAAATTGTATTAGCCTCTTTTAGTGTTATTGACGGCCGCAAGTGAAAGGACGACACAAGAAGGAAACAAAACTTAATTAAAACCACCCATGCCCATAACCGGACTTGAATCCAGTTCGCTAGTCCAATGCCACCGGCAGCAGCCACAGCCAAGTACAGTACTGCTCCGTTGAGCAGAGTGGAGTGGAGTGTATTGTTACACATTTACTCCAACTTAATTTCGATATGGCATTTCTTCACTGTTGGTTTGTCGTCTCTTTTGGCTGTCGATGTTTCGTGAAGATGGAAAAAGGGTCGAGATTCTAGCAGTGTTTAAGTAGTTTGTAAAGAATGATATGGAAGCAAAGGAAATTCATGCCGATTTTCAAAACACACTGGGAGACTCTGGTCCTTCATATTCAACTGTTTCCAAGTGGACAAGCGAGTTAATTGATGATACGCATAGTGGTTGGCCAATATGTTCTAATGCCCAGAAATTATTGAAAAACTGCCTAAAACAGTCATGGAGGATCACTGACTGACATTGTTCGAAATTGCTGAAGCTCTAGGGACGTCATCTGGATGGGCATTTCACATTTTTGAAGTGGAATTAGCGATGACAAAATTATTTGCTAGAGGGATGTCGCCACTCTTAATAATGGATCATAAACACATCACAGTGGAAATGTCCGAACAATATGTGACCTCAATATCTGAGCCATATTACGGCATAGGAGCGACCCAATCATGACGTCACTAAGTGAGAAGGTCCCAACCAGACCGCCCCTCCACGAGCTTTCCCCTCCCCTCCCGGCTGTTAGTCGTATATAATGGAGCGTCCATTAACTACGTGACTGGGTGTAGGGGTGGGGGGAGTGGTTGGCTGAAAAGCTACGCTAGACTACATGGGGAGAGCGGGGAAGGGGGGGGAGGGGGTTCAGAGCCAGGGCAGGTAGCTTTCCATTCATATTATTTGTCCCAGTTAAAATCAGGAAATATTTATTTCCGTCATGTACGAGTAATTATCTCTATATGTAATTTACAATAATCTGACAAGAGAGAACAGTACAAAATGTCTTCTGGAATCGTTAGGGAAAAAAGTTACGTGCTACGTACGCTGGGGGGTGGGGGGGTGGAGGGGGGGTTGAGGGGGGTGGAGTGGGGTGGAGGGGGGGAAAGTCACAGAAGGTGGAAGATGGCGCTACGTGGTTTATGGACGCTCCCAAATAGACTACCATGCGGCAGACTTCAGTGATGTTAAGCGAGGCTTGACAATGGAAGCGGTGCCGGCTTCAGAAACGTCGCCAGACGATTCAACTTTGACGCGACTTGAATCCCGAGAGTATTTCTATAATATTTGACCCGTTTTCAGGGAAACCAACAAATATTTTTACACCGTTTTGTGACCACGGATGAAACTTGAGAGCACTACTATAGCTCAGAGACAAAACAACAGTCAAAGCAGTGGAAACACGTTGAGTCACCACCATCAAAGAAAGCAAAGGCAATATGGTCGACCATGAAGGTCATGGCGTCAGTTTTTTGGGATGCGAAAGGCATTCTGTTGATAGATTATCTTGCCACTGGCCAAAAAAATTACTGCGCTAACCTCCTGGACTGACTACAGCAAAAGATACGCGAAAAGAGGCCAAGTTTGGCAAGCAAAAAAGTCAGCGATCCTCAAGGCAATGCGCGCCTTGAAACAACTGTCGTTACCATGGCAAGAAAAAAAAAAAAAAGAACTAAGGAATTGTCGCCACAACAGCCTTATCCACCTGATTTGGCTCCATCAGACTTGCATCTATTCCCCAAGTTCAAAATTTTCCTGAGTGGATTGAGATTCTTTTCAAACGAAGAACTGACAGCCGAAGTTGACGGATATTTTGCAGGCCTGCAGGAATCTAATTTTCGAGGTGGGATCAAGACATAGGAACATCGCAGGACCAAGTGCACTGGTGTACAGGGAGACTACACTGAAAAATAAAATAAAAAAATAAAAAATCACTGAGAGAAGTCATTTCTTTTTATTCTATTCAGAAAAATTTTCAAACCACTCTCGTTCTTAAGAAGGTCTTCAAGAAGCTATTTCTCCCCCCCCCCCCCACTATAATGACAGAAGACCTTTACATTTTTCTCTGTGTTCCTTATAAGCTGACTTCCCTTGGCAGTTATCTCCATTCTGTCCAGCTAGATATTCCGTCCATATATGACAATCTATCATGGAAAGATATTGATGAGAAAATTAAGAGAGGTATATAAGATACACTTTATGCTGCTCACTTTTATAATTAGCGTTATATTAATACTCGCAAAAATATGCTCTCTCAAAGACACGGTTCAAGAAGTAAACTAATTTAATTTTATATAGTTTGTTGTGTCGTCGGTCGCTAGATGATGAAACCAAACCAGTCCTAAGCATCAATTATGAGAACAATTAATAAAGGTTATTAAGTTCATAAATAATAATAACTATGCCCGTGACAAGTTTATTAATAAAGCACGTTAACACTTGTGAACGGTTTGGCAACCATCAAATTTCAAAGTAAAGGCTAATCGAAACTTCGTATCCGAAAGATTACAGAGTTCTTGAGACAAAAGGAAAATTATAATTCATATCTCCTTCCAGCTAAATTATCCACTATCACTGTTCAAACTTCACTTTTTCAATCACAGTTCCTATCGACGACATAAAGTTGTTCTTAAACAAAGTTCGCACACACTGAATTGTACTGCATAGTAACTACACCGTGTAAGGGATTGGAATAAATTACCAAGAGAAATGATGAATTTACCACAAACACTGAAAGAATTTAAAGTAAACATTAGTGGAGGACAAAAGTGGGTGGGAAGAGGAAAGGAGAAAGACAGGTGTGTAGGGAGATTGCCACCAGAGCGTACGCTCAGTCGCAATTTTTATCAGTTACAATTACAGTTATAATAATTTTAGACAGATCTATAATTTCTGTTCTTAATAACCACTTTTGTATCTTACCGACCTTTAGTTTTCTCAGAGCCACCGTCTGTATTGTTTTGCAGGTTCTGTGGCAACGACAAGCCTCCGTCGGTGACCAGTGTCGGCAATATGATGACGGTGACCTTCAAGTCAGACCACAGCTTAGCCGGGGATGGCTTCGAAGCCACCTACCAACAAGTGGACTTCTCGACGAGTGAGTAACCATCACGTCACGAGGGTCCAATGTCTCTGTTTTACTTGTTATTAGTGGCAATAGGTGTAAGACCAAGGGTCTAGAATAGTTACAGTTTTTATGGTTAAAGGTCATGACAACCTGAACCAATCTGATTAAAAAATGAACCTGACTTCACTCTGTAAAATTTGAGGAACTTTAACTGAATTGATGGAACTTAGAAGCAATAAAGGCAAAGGTTTTTTCGCTGAGAGAAACTACGCACTGAACCGTAAAGGATTAGAGTGGCCTCATCAGGCCGAAGTACGAAGTTTACTTTAAGGGTTCGCTGTAAAACGTTTTAATAATTAATGTTTAGTTCTTAGGGATTTATAATGTTCAAAGACAGATTTGCACAGACAGACAGGGCGTGGCTAGAACGAAATATTTTAAACAGCTAATGTGAAGTATATATATCTAGGATTCAGCAATTTAAGTAACCTTACTTTCCGATTCTACTGCTGCCCGGCAGAAAGATAAGTCTGAGTTATCTCATGTAAATGGAAAAACTTTAAAACACCTATAAAGGGTTTTCGCGGCTTCCAAGCTGTAATCTAGTAGCATTAGCGGAGGTAGAGCTCTGCAGTCTTATTTCCTGACCGTGCCGTCGCCGGTGACACGGTCCGGCCCTTTTTCTTTACCTACCGCGGAGTTTCCCCCACGGTACTCATTGGATAGCAGGCTGAGAGGGTCTGGAGGAGCGTTCCGGACGTTCAGCTGGGAGGAAAGATCCTCGGCTTCGTCGGGAGTCGAACGCCGATCGTTCGGGTCATAGTCAGGCGCTCCACCGCTTGAGCTACGCGGCAGGCTTCAAATACATGTACAAATTATTTCCACAGGGTATATTATTTGGGCTTTAAACGTAAAATCTAACGTTTACAAAAATTGTCACTTATTTATCTAAAAAACTGATGTTAGACGAATTCATGCTGACAAATGTAAACGGTACATTTCTGAACTGCGATGACACTGTGTCAAACAACTGCCGTTTTACTGTAGTTATTGTTACTAATCAATGTCGAGTCCTGACACGGGTCGCCATGTTGTATAACTTTCACCCAGGCTCTGGTCCATTTATCAGTTATGTCACCACATTACACTACTGCGTGGTTACGGTTACAGATAACCTTGTCCGTCCCTCTTCGGACATTGTGTAACAAACCAAGCGCGGTGTGTGAGCTGACTCCTTCCCCCGGCCAGACACAACTCGGTTTTCCATGGTTTCCCCGAATCCCTCCATACCAATGCCGGGATGTTTCATTCAAAAGATCGTGGCCGAATTCCTTCCTGTTCCTTGCCCCCATCCCTTTCCAGACTGTCGACTTCGAAGAGGAACGAAATATAAGTCTATTTTTGTTTATGACAGTCACAGCGTTCGCCTATGTGATTTAGGGAAACCTGCTACCACCGCGATCAGGACGGCCGGTATGCGGGGACCAGGACTAAAACACAACCAGTAGCTCAGCCCGGCGTGCGTGCAGTGCCTGTTTTAATTTAACATTCGGTAATAATATGTAAAGCAGAAACATTTACATCTACAAAATAAGTGAAAGACACTGAATTTTTGTGCAAAAGCCAAATATGATAAAAAGACTTAAAGTTAATTATGATTATAGGATGGAATCAGAATTTCTTGTTGAAAGCTTGAAGTATAAAATATATCTTGGAATAAACTTTTATAACAAACTCAACTGGACAGAGCACATTGGGCAGAAGGTAAAAAAAGTTACAAAATTCTTCATTTGCTGGAGAGAGCGATGAAAGGATGTACCAGAGAAATTAGAGAATTGGGTTACAAAACTGTGGTCAGACCATTGGTTTAAAATGGTGGTGTAGTTTGGGACCCACATTTTGATTATCAAACACAGAAATTGAGGATGTGTAAAGAAGAGCAGTCAGTAACTGATGTGATAAAGGAGCTGGATTGGGGGTCACTTGAGGAAAGGAAGAGGGTGAGGAGAGTGCTGTGAATGTACAGGGCCTATGTTGCTGATGGGGCTTGGAGGGATATTGGTCGAAGAATTAGGAATAGGGCATGGAAGGGGAAAGGTGACCATGACCACACCCTGGCGTTAGATTTCATGCTTAAGGGAGTGGGAAAATTTTCTTTTGTTGGTAAAGGTGCCAGGAATTGGAACAAATAACAAAGTGATGAATAATTTACCAAAAACGCTTAAGGAATTTAAAATTAATATTTGAAAATCGAAAAAGTTAATGAGGAAGGAATCTAACACTCCATTGATAAGAGATAATGTTTTAAAAAGTAAAAGCGGTAATTAGATGACTAGAACAATTTCGTCCGGAGCGTTAGCTCCATTGCAATTTAAATTACTAATGATAATATAAAAACGTTTATTCTAATGCTTTGGGGTGTAAAGTAATTTTAATCTTTCCATCTTCAAAAAAAAAAAAAAAAAAAAAAAAAAAAAAAAAAAAAAACAAGAAAAGTCACACGTACAAATTTGTTTTAAGAGTGTGAAGGTGGAGAACGGGTGCAGTTTCGTAAAACAAATGTAAACATAATTTTTTAATTTATTTTAAAGCAGTTGTGCGCACAGTGCCTTCGAGATCGGATAAAATTGTAGAATGGAGGTCGCCACAAAATCCTTAAAACATTTTTTTTAAATTTCGATTTCCAAGTTGTTGTCAGCAATTGTCAGATCGAAATAGGTCCAGCGCCATTCGACATGAAATGTTGTGTGCTCTCAGAATTTTACTATCGGCTTTGGCCGACCTCCCTACTTGTAGGCCTAATGAAGATAGTATTTCTCTTTGCTTTAAAGTATACAAGTACAAAGTTCCGTCAAAATCGGGTAAAAACTATAGCTTTGTATAAAGAAAATTTGCAAAAATTAAGTGGGTTAATGAGGGTGAGGGGTTGGGTTTTTGTAAACAGACTGTTGACTATAGCCTTGTATAAAGAACATTTACAAATATTAAGGGGGTGGAAAGAGAGAGTAGGGTTAGGTTTCTGAAAATCAAATTAAGACGGTATTTTTCTGTTTGTTTTAAAGTATACGCGTGTAAAGTTCCATCGAAATAGTATAAAAATATTTGGGTTCGTATAAAAATTAAGGGGTATAAAAGGGGACGGGAGGTGGGGGGGGGGATTGATTTAAAAAAAAAAAAAAAAAAGCCTCTTCGTGCCGCCCACCACATTCTCCCAAAATTTCGCCATTCGACCTACTACTTTTCGAGTATTGGGAGCATTAACATGCGGAGTCTGAATTTTTTAAAATATAAATAGTTTTCGTCTTTCTAGAAGTGAAGGTAACATTGAACTATTGTCATTGATTAGAAGATATCTGAGGCTGGCTTAGAATTTTGTGTGATGGTGTAATAGAAATTTTTGCTATTAGAGTGTAGATGCACTGATGTTCCGTGACTAAGAAGTTGGGGACAATTGTTGTTAAGTGCGTGATCGATTGCTGTAGATCAAGGCTGCCCTATCGATATTGGAGATGGGCCACAATTTCGATTCTAAGTTGGCCTGTGGGCTATGATTTCGATTATAAGTTATCCGGCAGGTCTCATAATACTTGCTTATACTTTTAATAGATATTTGTAGAAGAGAGATAGGTCCAACGTCAGGACCTATTCCTACAGGATAGTTCCCCAGGTCCTTGATTACTGAGTTGTTAGATTTATATGCTGGTAGCTTCATGAAGGGCTGTTGTCGGAAATCTGCAGTCGAGATGTAAGGATCTCTTCAGAGCACGATTTTGTAAAACTTTAAGTCGGTTTAGATTTGTTTTAGCTGGTGTCCCCGCACAGGGCAGGCATATTCAAATATCGGCCTTACTAGGGTGCAGTAGATCCGTACTCCTGAAGTTGCGGAGAGCTTACTGTCTCTGTTTAGCGCTTGGTAACAACGCTTGAAGTCTTCGCGCTGGCTCTTATGCGAAGGTCGTTTGTGTGAGTCCCTCCAGGTCAACCTGGAGTCAAGCGTGACTCCAAGGTAGCGAACTGTGTTTGTCCATGGAATTGGGTTGTTACTGGATTTTGAGTTGTGGGTCTAACTGCGGTCTCTGACGATGTCCTGTCCTTCTAGTTAGTAAAATGTCTTGAGTCTTGGTTGGAATGATTTCGATGCGCCACCTCCTAGCCCTGGCCTCAGTCTTTTGTAAGACCTCCTGCAGGCGACGGGTGACGATTGCTTGGTTGCGGCTGCAGGTGAAGTAAGCAGTATCATCTGCATATGTGGCGGTGTGAATTCTAGTTTGAGTGGGTACATTAGCTGTATATAGGAGTATAGCAGAGTTCCCAGGGTCGAGCCTTGTGGTTCACCTGCCTGGATTCCACGCCTGGTGGAGTAGACTGTTTCCAGTTTTCGACTTTAAACGTGCGGTCTTCCAAACATGATTTCAGCTAGTTTGACGATTTGTCCCGGGAGTCACGGTTTGTAGAGTCTGAGTAGCAACCCGGCATACCGGCATACCACACCGAGTCAAATGCTCGGGAGATGTACAGTAGTACTAGGCCACAGTACTTTTGTGGTTGAAGGCCGTCGTAGCAGTCTCGACCACCCTCATTAGTCGTTGGGTGGTAGAGTGTCCCCGGCGGAACCCAAGTTGGTGGTCTGGGAGGATACTCTGTCCCTCGATGTAATGGTTTAGGCGTTTGAGACGTTCAAACACCTTATTGATTGACAGTAGCAGACTAGGGGCCGGTAGTTTTGCGGTAGAGAAGGGTTCTTCCCGCATTTGTGGATTGCTACAACTATGACCTGTTTCCACAGGGTGGGAAAGATCTTCGTGTCGACAATCATGTTGAACAGCTTCGTGAGGTGGTTCATTGCCGCCGGTGGCAGATTTATCAGGCAGAGGTTGCTTATTCTGTCGTGACCTGCGGCTTTTCTTGGGTTTAAGCTGGTAACACAGGTGAGGGCTTCATGGGGAGTGAAATGCTCGATGTTGTGATCGTCTTCGTCATCTGCTTCAAGCGTTACCCTTGTCTTCCGAGTGGGGGGGGCTACAGTATTTGGTTGCGGTCCGCGGAAGCTAATATTGAGCAGGGTATGCTGGACAAACGTACTACGTTCTCTGCGGAGAGTAGCCAAGGCTGGTTTCCATGTCTCACTAAGACATAGCCCACTATCTCTGAGGGCCTGCGTTAGGGCAGCCTTGCTACATATCCTTCAGTGGCGTGGACGACTGTTGCCGATTCCATTTGCAGGAGGATAGCTAATTTAATCAGATTCTCACGAGGGAGATGATACTAATCCAGTCTGTGTTGTGTGCAGTGTGCGGGGGCACCTACATGTCACCCGTGGGCGTGCTGCAGTCCCCCGGCTGGCCCTCCAACTACTGGTCATCTCTGGACTGCACGTGGGTCATCAGGGCGCGCAGGGGACAGCAGATACAGCTCAACGTCACCGACTTCCAACTGGAGGAAGGCCCAGACTGCAGATTCGATTACCTAGAGATACGGTAAGAGACGCGCACCTTACACTCTGCAAGATTTATGTCCAGGACAGTAAGCGTACAGTTTGTTTGTACAGTACATTTTTGAAGTGAAAACTTCAATAGGCGCATTACACAATGTTTGGAAGGGATAAATCTGCGAGTTCATTACGTCACCGCCACCAAGATGTCACCTGTGCGCAACAGCGTCACAATCACGACACCTATTCCGCGTATGATATGTATATATACAGATTTTGATTGAACTTTGTATACATATACTTTAAAACAATATTAAAACACTTGTTGCGATTCAGACCTTTTTTTCCTTAGCTACTTAAATAATAAGGTTTCTGTGACTTATCCGTCTAATGCAGCTAAATAAAAACCTTCGTTTTTTGGCAGACGCGTTTCGATTGATTCAATGCTATGATGTGGTTTATAATATGTTTATGTTTCTAATCTGTTATGAAGTGCTATGAATATTACATTCTACTTACAGTTTTTGTTTGCTATTTTTACATTGAAGTCTGGGGAAGTTCCATTTCAGTGCTTTTTTCTGTTGCTTTTATGTGTTCCGCACATATACTTTGGTGTCTTTCTATTCGCACAAACTTTCTTCATTTTTGAAAAACACACTATTGTTTAAGCATTTTTCTGTTTGTGTTACCACTGTACGAGCATTTGTTATTGTTTACATTACTGTGTTTTGAGATGCTTTTAACTTCCGGCAAGTATCTTATCGATTTGTGTGTTGTAAATTATATCTATGTTTTAGCGTTTTGTGTGTGTGAGTGCGTTTTATATATATTATGAATTTTTTTAAAGTGTTTTGAATAAAGTGTGATTCGTGAGGTGAATGTAGTCATTGATTTTATTTTCCCCTTCATATATTGCTTTCTGTATGAAGAAATTTTCTTGTACTGTCAGCATGTTTTTGTTGTGGTTATTAATTTTCAGTATTTGCATGTCTTTCCATATATCAGTGTGTTCGTGTTTGTTGTCAAGTTGATGTTCTTCAAATGTAGAGTGGTTGGTGCACCTTAATGCCCTCAAGTGTTCTTTGTATCGAATTTCAAATTCCCTCGCTGTTTGACCTATGTATGTGGCCTTACACTGTTGGCAAGTCAGTTTATATATCCCTGATTGTTGATACTTATTTTCTACTGTGTTTCTGTTGAGTTGTTTTTGAATGGTATTATCAGTTCTGAAAGCTATGTTTATTCCCATTTTTCTAAAAATATTACTGATCCTTTGTGTGTTTGTGTTCAGGTATGTCATTGTATACCACTGCTGGTTCTCTTTTTGTAATTTTCTTTAGTGAGGAGTGTCTCATTCATTCGGTGTAGCATATATCTGATACCAGTCTGTTTGTGATTGATGGGGTGGTTGGAGGTAGCATGTATAACTGTGTTTGTGGTAGTTGGTTTTCTATAGATACTGAAACTATGTCTATTGTCTATCTTTTTAATTGTTATGTCCAAGAAGATTATCTGGTTGTTTGTTTCTTTGTCGATGGTGAATTTGATGTTCTTGTGTACTTGGTTTATGTCACTGTGGAATTCTACAATTCGATGTTGTCGTTCATCCAGTAGGCAAATTATATCATCCACAAATTTAAACTAGTATAGTATTTTGTATTGCTTTTCTGTAAAATTACATTCTCTCGTGAGAGAATGTAATTTTCCAGAAAATCATTCCAGAAAATCAATACAAAACATTTACGTTCACAATTTAAACGGACGTACTAATTGTAACTTTGTGACATATTGTTACCTCACCTTAATGTTTTTTCCTGCTCTCCGTATTTCTAATATCTCAGCTCACTGCTATTTTGCGGCAATAATATCGTTGTTGAATTGCGAGTGTCACTTCGCTTATACAGTAAATAGTCATATCCTTCATGATTTAAATCTAATAAACAAGTTATCTTAAATCTCATTTAATTGCTAACACATGTATCAAAAACTAAGGGTATCATATATAATGGTAGTAGGAATTTATTCTGGAAAAGCATATAAGGAGAAACGTATAAGTCATTTTTAATGATATCTTTCGTTATATGAATACGTTACTCTGGTTAGATCATCAGAGTATTTGGTTAGGATTTTACATAAATAACTGTATTTTACTTTAGATCACGGAGACTATAATTTCGAAAACGGATAACTGTTATTTATTTGACTAATACATTTCGCATTACGTTTCTCCGAGTTTTTAATAAACTTCATTGTTTCTTACTGTCTGCCAAAAAAATTCTTATGTTATGGCTTAACCTAGTCCTTATAACTGATACAGATAAAATAGCGAAAAATTGAATCCCCTTCTCCTTACATGAATTTCTGCGTCTAATTGATACAGATCAAATAGCGTAAATATTGAATCCGCTTCTCCTTACATGAATTTCTGCGTCTAGTTGTAAATAAACGAAAAGCAAGATGATGGAACGAATGTAATATGGTGGCTGTTGATTGGCGAGTGAAGGCTGGCACGTGACAATTCTCTAGCCAATAGCAATAGTAGCTATAGACGCAGAGTCCAGATTAGCATTTTATACAAGAGGATTGGGTAGTTTATTGTTAAGGATAACTGAAATACGTGGAAAGTTTGAAGAACTTGTTTCTGAAGCATCAGACGTTTGTAGTCGATGGGGAGTAAACAAAGAATTTCGCCAGAAACAGACTAAGGAAAGCGAAAAAACACTTTAATGAGTTGAGTGAAGACGAGAGATTAATAGACCCAAAATCTTTTCCAAATCACTGTGTTCTATCCAATGGTAGACACACTTTGTACTCAACTTGATCGCCTTTTTGAAGGGATGAAAGCTGTTCTTGATACTTATCAAGTAATACAACCTAATTTTTTTAGCCAATACAAGTGAAATTGATATTCCCAAAAAGCAGTTGATTCGTTAATATGTTTCTAAATGATGTGAGTCCAGCCCACCCTTCACAAAATTGTTCAGGGAAAAATTCGTTTCAAAACAAACTGGAAAAAATGAAGTTGCTAATTATACGAGAATAGTCGACCACAATTCGCTTTCATCAAGCTACCCAGATGTTTGAACAGCGTGCATCATATATTTGACTGTTCCTGTGACAGTATCTAAGGCTGAACGGTCCTTTTCTAAGCTTAAATTGATCAAAAATTACTTGAGAAGTACAATGACTCAAGAAAGACTCAGCAGCTTAGCTTTGCTTTCAATTGAGAATGATTGAGCTCAACATATCAACTTTGACAGAGTAACATGAATTCGCTTCTTTGAAAGTTACGAAACAAATGTTTAAGAAATAATCCAATGTAACTAATCCTTAATCTTTTCAATCTACACTACTTTCCATGCATCAGTTCCCGATTCCTTGTCTTTTAAGCAAAGTAACTTAATTTTCATGTATGGTAACTATATCTTTAATCTAACTTAAACTTTTATTTTAAATTATTAATTTATTACTTATTTTAAATTATCAATTAAAAGTTTTCCAATAGTTTAATCTTATTAAAAGTTAACGTTTTGAGTTTTTTTTTATGTTAGTAACAGTGTAGCAAATATTTTACCATGTATTTTTAATATGTGATCTTATAAATTTTTAATAAACATACATTCTTTATTGAAATTGTACTTTGTAAATATTTTGCTTTTGCATTATTCGCCTTATTCTTTTTACAACCATACGCACTGAATATTTTATTTGCAAAACTTGTATCATAAAAATAATCCATTTAATAATTTGTTAATTGTATAACCTAGATAAATACTTGAACATATGGCTTGGTTAACCATTAGTAGCTAGTTTTGTTACCATTGCATGGACCAATAGATAGAAACAAATTTTTGTCTAACTGGAATAAACTCCCATGCTTATAAAAAGAAAAAATATTGAGGGGCCTCGTTATGAAGTTTTGCCCCGGGGCCTCCAAGTTTATAGTTACGTCCCTGCGTTCACTGACGATACCACACAACAAAAGGGCGTAACGTATCTGAGATTATTTTTTTAAAATACTTTTTTAACATTTGTTTTATTTAAAAACAAACTGAAGTTAGACCCTACTTGGCTACTCAGTTGTTTACTGTAACTATATGGGTCCATATATACAAATTGACGAGTGTAGACATATATATTTGTATGTACTTTATTCAAATACACAATTTTTATCCGATCTCGATTAAACTTAGTATATACTTAAAAACAAGGAGAAAAATACTGCCTACATTTGATTTACAAAAACCCAACTCCTGTTCACCATCACCCTCGCCCCCTAAAGGCAAAATTATACACACAATGGTTAAGTTTTTTGCAACTATCTCGAAAACTTTAAGAAAATCTGCTAAACTGGATGGCAATATTATGAAAACCCACAACATATCCTGCATGTTGGTGTTATACTGATTCCGGTCGGACAATTAGTGATTGATGAAATCTTCTACACGTATACTTTGAAACAAACGGAAAAAAATATTATTTACGTTTGGTTTACGAAACCTAGTATCAGAAATTACATATCCACCTCCAGAGCAAGGCCGGATAGATCAGCTAGTACGGAATAAGCTCGAATCTGCTGAGTAACAAATTTGATGTGTCTTGCAGCAATGGCGGCTTCGCGACGTCGCCGCTGGTCGGCAAGTTCTGCGGCTCCACCATCCCCACCATCATCCCGTCCCACAGCGACCAGATCTACCTGCACTTCGTCACCGACTACAGCCGATCCTACAAGGGCTTCCGCATCACCTGGGACGGCACCGCCACAGGTACGTCACCACGAAGCACAGGGTAGCGATCGGAGTTTCTTTTAAATACGGAATAAAACAGCAAATGAGCGGATGTTTTCAAGTCAGAACTCGTAATCGCATCGACGTTTTTTGAAACTAGGTTATATATTTTTTTTATTCTGCTAAGGATGTATGTTCACTAATGGATGTTGTGACAATCTAAAAACCCTCCAATAAATTTTTATTATTACTTATTATTATTACTTGCTTTGATTGATTACAAGTGTCGTGAATAATTGTATTAACATTGTAAATTGATTTGTATTTTAAATGGTTTCTACAAGCTGTAGTCTGCGTACTCCGTGGGTAGCGTACGATTATTATGGATAGTGACTATTGCAGAATCTTTGGCTTCGGTGCCACGGCTGAGCTGGCAGCACTTAGTGTATTGTCTCTGGTGTGTGTTGGGCGCCTGACTGTTAACAACGCATGGCGCGAGTTTAGTTTTATTGTGTGAGACTTGTAATATGACCCGAAATGTTTAGGAGCCTGTCGAATAACATCACTGGCGTCTAAGTGATAATGTGAAGGAACTGTGTTGAATAAATTCGGTAACATTTCGTTCGGAGCCGCGTCTGTCATTTCCACATTTAGTAACAATACCTGTGATATTGGGGTGTTATAAGTCACTAACTATATTTAATTAAAACAATCTGAGTCCACAGCTTGCATGTGTTAATGATATGATGGTCCTCTCGCCAATTAGAGTTGGAAATATTAATAAGTGACGTTATTTTTCGAGGGCTGTCATGGTAATTGTTCGCAGCTAAGTGCTCATGCTAATTGAGTGGAAGGTTCATAATGTTTGCGACCACATTCTGCATATCTTTTCGGTCACTTTCTGCGTGCAGCAGATTTTAAGTAGTTAATAATCAGGACCATTCCCAAATATTTCGTAGTCATGATGTCTTCCTTCGTCCTCGTCCTCTTTGATCCTCGATCTCCCCTTCGACAATGAGCTTTAAGGGTTGGCATTTCGGGTTACTCGTGATACAGCCCAAGTAGGTAATTTATTTTTATTCCCTTCAGGCCTTCCTCCCTAGTTATTCTGGCTATCCATGGTATATTTAAAATACTGCCGTAAATCCACTTTTAAAAGGCCTCTTATTCAATGAAGCTTGTTTTTCATATATCCATTCGTCCACACCAAAGAGTAAAACCGATCGGACGTAGCACTGTACAAATCTTAATTTAAGACTGGTTCAAAATCCGTTCATATAAAAACAGATTTTATTATTAATTACTTTTTCTGAAGTTCTATGTGGTCATCATTGCGGTTTGACATGGCAATTAGTGTAATAAACATCCATATTAACTACAGTTCCAATGTAAATTTGAAAATATTTTCTTTTACTATCGCCCTCCAGTGTGGCTCTGGATCAGGGAGCTGCAGCGGGACACAGTAGTCCGAGTCCTGGTCCCCCCGTACCGGCAGTCCTGATTGCGGTTTGTAGGAAATAAGTAGTGCAAAAAAGGGCTCTCCAACCCAATTTTTTGGTTTTATTGTAAAAGTTTATAAGCTTAATACTAAAATTAAAAAATTCTCGTTGATTGTTGTAAATTAAAATTTTACTGTACTGCACACTAATGTTGCGGGAGTTTTGTAAATTTTACTTTGGAAGTTATTAAAATTTTTTTTTTTATTTCGGCACGACACCCCAGCATCAAAATTCCACTATACTTCCAGTAATCCTAGAAACAAGTAATTTGGTACACTTATCCCTAAATCATACGAAAAATCTAATATTAGAGTTTATTTAATTGCAAATCCAAACATGAAAAATTCTTGGCACATATTAGCAGGCTCAATTACTTCGCTCCGGATGAAGCTATAAACATGAGATTTCTATACTACACAGAGGTAAGCAAGTTTAACCAAAGCCTTGAATTTTACTTTGTTCCTATGGTTAGTTTGTAAGTTGCTTGTTATTTATTTGAGGTGGTAGTTAAACCAGCGGCAATCTGCATTGTTCGGCTACGGCGCACACATATTGTTAACACAGAGAGGGGTATTGTTAGTAACGGATATTGATGTCTTCAATTCTGAAATGTTCTTATTCGCCGATTTTAAAATGCAATCAATACATTTGAGCGGCGATTTAGGAGATTCCACAAAAAAAAATTCTTGTAAAAATAGGCCAAATCTCGTGTTCATGTAGTGACAAAATGTTACGAGATCTTCTTCTGAGCCAAGTCTACACTTTAAAGTGTGTATTCAGTTCACTTTGTGAAACAGAATGGTTTCTCTCGGTGTCATAGATCGTTTATTGAGAATAAAAATATTCTGGTGACTTGGCATTATGCACGTCAGAATTTTTACTGAAATTGAGGGCATAATATATATTTGTCAAATTCAATAAAGAGGGATATCTTGGCTTTTACGTATTTATAAGTTTGATGAAGCAACACATTTCAGGTATTAATATATGTTAACTAACACATGGCAAGCATAATGGCCAAGTCACCAGAAGTTTTTAAATTCTAAATAAACGATCTATGACACCGAGAGAAACCATTCTGTTTCACAAAATGAAGTGAACACTGTAATGTGTAGATTTGGCTCAGAAGAAGATCTCGTAACTTTTTGTCACTACACGAACACGAGACTTGGCCTACTTTTACAAGACTTGTTTTTGTGGGATATCACTTCGCAGCCATAAATATCCTGCCCATATCGCCATCTTGGTACGCCCAGCTGACATGGCAGCTGCTACCAAGATACTTCAAGATAAAGGCTTCCTTTACAAGCTAACTGGAAAGCCCCTGACTTTTCAAGAACAGAAGAAGCAGAGTGCAGCAAAGAATGCGCAATGCTTTCGCTGGCAAGCCTGGGGCCACAAAGCCAAGGACTGCGCAGCTGATGAACGCTGTCTTCGCTGCGCGCGCAAACATAATGTCAAGTCCTGTAGCCGCCCGAGAGATGCAACGCCGACCTGCGCAAATTCTTAGGGTCAGCATGCATCATGTTTCTCTCGGTGCCCGGCGAGACCTACAAGACCCAGTCAACAAGTGCAGAAAACAGGACAAAATGTCACGGCTCTAAAGAAAAAAGCCGCGCGAAAGAAGAAGAATCCTCGTAGGAATCAGATAACTACAGTCGCCAGAGGGAGGGAGGGAGTGACACTCCCCTCCACCTGGGACACCCCCACCACGCGGGCACCAGCCAAGCAGCTCAACGAGACAAGGTCCAGGGCGGCTGCTGCCCATCACAGCAAGAGTTCCACCGACGGAGCAGCCATGATGAGAGGCGCGACCAACAAGAAAACAGTTGTGCGCTCTGCTCCAGGTGTAGCAACCAAGAAATCAGGGCCAGCAGCCAAGACCATCTAGGCCTGGTGAAAATTATGCAGCTACTGGCACAACTAATAGCAAAAATAATCCCGTAAAAAGGATAAAATACAAAGCAACATATATAAGTACTTTATGTCCACAGGACCCACTAAAATTGTAATCCCTAGTCTCCCAATAACAATATAATGTAATAAAATGAGACAAATAAACTTATTATTTCAAATAAATGTTTACCCGATGGTTGAAAAAGGCTACCGCTCTACAACAGCCCGCCCCTGGCCCTCAGCCAGGGTAATGAGAGATTTAAAAAAATCCACTGACGTTTGTGTGTGGCAGTAACCTCGAGTCTCGCATCGTGCACCATGGTGATGTCATGTCGGTAGCTGTCAATAAAAATTCTTTACAAACACGAACAAAGGCGTGGGTACAGCTAGTTAACAATAAAAATAATTAGTAGCAATAATTGCAAACATTGAAGGAGGATAGAATTACATCGTTTTTGTGTAAAATATATAGTGTTTGTAAGAAACGAATGTGAATGAAAGGATCAACTCCCTGTGTGACACGTGTTCCAGGATGCGGCGGCGTGCTGACCAGCTCCTCGGGATCGTTGGCGTCCCCCAACTACCCGCAGCCGTACCACGACTCGTCCAACTGCATCTGGAGGATCTCCGTCAGCCAGGGCAGCGTCGTCCAGCTCGTCTTCATCGCCCTTGATATGGAGAGCACGGAGCAGTGCTTACTCGATTACGTAGAGGTACAGCCACGCACTCTGGTAGTATAACAACGACGAACCAGATGACCCGTGCGAAAATTTCGCGACTGCAATGAATAGTAGGGTTGGTGGTTTCTAATAGGATGAAAGAAGAATCATTTCATTTGTAGCAATTTTTTATTTCTTTAGTATAATAGGTACGTAACATAAGTTGACGCCATGCTGCTGCTATTCGTTGGCTTGGATCTGAACTGTCTCAAATGCGCGACTTTCACAGTTATTACTTTTGTGCTTCAAGGGTCAAATGTCGAAAACCTTCGTTCTTAATTTATGATGTTGCTTAAGTGCAGACTTTAATCTTTGAAATAATACTTCATTTATCAATTTCGGTTATATATCAAGCGCGATAAATGGCTCTTAACAAAAAAAAAAAGACGTAATAGAAATAATAATTCATTTGTCCTTTAAGTGTCAGATTCAAAAAATTCCTTTCATAAAATAGGATGTGACCAAAGTGGAGATCTTAATCTTTGAAATGCTACTTCATTTATCGATCATTCCATGTTTACCAACCCAACTAGATATGCTGTCCAGATCACCCTGCAACTGCATTATGTCATCTGCAAACAATCTAATTTCAGATAGTAAACAATCAACACAATTATTCATTAGAATAATGAATAGCAATGGTCCCAATACACTACTCTTTGGCACTTCCATCTTTACTTCCACTTCTTTTGATACTGCATTTCATACCATATTTTTTTTCTGTCTTTTAAAAATTCTTTTACTTAGCATATCACTTTCTTATCCACTCCAATAGTTTTTACTTTATTTACTACCATTTTATGGCTCAGTCTGTCAAACGCCTTTGACAGATCTAGTGCTACACTATCAATTTGGCCTCCCTTGTCCATTTCATATGAAATATTTTGCATATATCCCACCAACTGAGATTCGCATGAATTTCCTTGTCTGAACCCATGTTGCCTACTTGAAAACCACTTTCGTTCCTCACATGTGATGTGGTTGCATATCAATCTTTCCATTAATTTACCTACCACTGAAGTCAAACTGATTGGCCTGTAATTTTCGACTCTATTTCTCACCCCTCCTTTATGTACCGGTACTACTATCGCACGTTTTCCAGTTCTGTGGTAAGCAGCAAGTATCCAGACTCAATTTAAATAATACTTCAAGATATGGTACAATGTCACATCCGGCTATCTTTAAGATATATGTAGTAATATTATCTACACCAACCCATTTATGTTTTTTTCAGCTTTCTTATTTCCTTCATGATTTCTTCATGACCAATTTCAATTTTTTAGTATGTTCAATTCTAGTTGTATTGTTAAGCTCGTTCTCCGAACTTGATCCTCCCATTTCCGATTCATTGTCCCTAATGCTCTCACTAAACCAGTTACTTAAAATCTCTGTCTTGTTCAAATCGTCAGTAACTTCTTCTCCATCCTTATCTATGACCGTCTCTACACCCTCCCTTCCCCTCAGTTTCCTGATATAGCCATAGAAATTTCTAAATGCATCAGTCAATGGTCCTCCTGCACTGACAATACTTTTCATAAACCCATCTTTAGCCACTTTTCTTGCTGATTTAAGTCTTTGTTTAGTTGTTTTAAATATTCCCTACTATCCTGCTGTCTATTAACTCTGTTATGTTCTCTTCCCACCAACCTCTTTATCCTCCTCACTTCCCTATTATAGTACACAGGTTCTCTACTTCTCTTTATTTTCTGCTTTGAAATAAATTTTTCTTCCCCCTCTCTTATCTCCTATAACTATTCCCACCTTGAACCTAGTGCTACACGATCAATTTGGCCTTCCTTGTCCATTTCATCCGAAGATTCGCATGAAATTCCTGCCAAAAGCCATGTTGCCTACTTGAAAACCACTTACGTTCCTCACTTATATTTCTGAAGGTTTCCCATGATTTCCCCAAATCACTCCAGGCGAATTCCGTGATGCTACCAACAAAAGAGCCATGGCCGAATTCCTTCTTGTCCCCCGTCCCATCCCGCCTCTAATGACCTCGACGTCGACGAGGCGTAAAGCCATAAAAGTTGGCGGAAGGTAAAAAAGATTGACTACTCCTGCGCTGGCCGATGATGCCCGAACATGTTTTCGCTCTATACTCTGTCCATACTCATTGCAGAAAAAAATTATGAGAGAATGTTTACTAACATCGCGAAATATTTATCGTTTTTGAGTGGATTTTAAACTAATAATGAATAAGTTTGTGTTATAAATGTAACCAGGGCCGCATTTAGGCTTTGTGGGCCCTTAAGCTACACGGGTGGTGTGGGTCCCTGTCGGCAATCGGCAGTGGCGTAACAATTTATGGGCGATCTGTTTTTATTTTTAGCTCTACCACTGTCCTAGGCAGGGGCCTCTAGACGGCAGCCTATGCTTAAATGCGGTCCTGAATGTATCGATGTCTTTGACCGTTGAAAGTGAGTGGTCCTGGTGTTGTTGCAGGTGCGAGACGGGAAGGACTCTTCGAGCCCGCTGCTGGGCCGCTACTGCAGCACGCACCCCAACCTCTTGCGCTCCACCACCAACCAGATGTTCATCCGCTTCCGCTCCGACTACAGCGGCGCGGGCTCCGGGTTCCACATCAGATACGACACTGGTCAGTGCTCCACACAACAAACTGTAAACCCTCATAGAAGGACTCAACCGTTTTTGTAATGCTTGACTTTCGTTTTCGTCGAATGCGATTCACGCAAAAACTGCCAGACAGTTTTTGAAGAATGTAGTCCAGAAATACCAGGAGAAAATTAGGTGCGTTTCATTTTATTGCGATATCGGGAAGCATAGAAACTCAGGAAATTGTGCTCAGTTTTAATTGTTCCATTGCTTCTATTTTAAGAGCGGTCTGGTAAGGAGCGTCCATTACTTACGCGTGGTGTTTTTTCGGAAATCTGGACTCCTTCCTCAACCCGTTCTGAGATCTGTTTGGACTCTCTCCCCCCCATTAATGGTGATGTGAGATATCGAGGCAAAACTCGCCCCGCCTCCGCCTCCCCCCCCCCCCCTTACTGACGATCTCGAAAGTTTTTGGAGTTTTTTTTTTTTTTGCTATCGTTGGGATTGACGTCGCAAGTAGTTGTTTTTTTTTTTTTTTTAGCTCTTCTGTTATTCAAGAAATTAAAGGATGACTTGAGATTTCTGTCTCTTGGTGAGATTTCAGAGATAAAAATTTTAAAGAGTTGTTTGATCACATGAGTGCGATATTCCATGCTAATCTGTAAGTCCCAGAGTAAAGGAACTGGCCATCCTGCATTTGACACAATGGCTTAGTATGGCTCCTGCAGGAAGGCTGTGTGATAAATTAGTTTTTATCCATTTGGCGATACAGGTAGTTTAATATAGCCTTCCAGTGTGACTAGCCATATTTTGGTGAAGCTGGCGACAGAGGTTTCCGATCGCAGAAATATCATGTGAAAACACCCTGCTCACTCGGCTACTCACCCGAGAACACTATATTAATTCTCAACGCCGCGAGAGAAACTTCGATCTTATGGGTAGTTTATTTCTCGCAGTCGAATTGAAATTCGTAGCTCTCTCTCTTATTCTCTCTATCCCGCGTCGGCGTTCCGCAGCGCGCTATGCTCTCCCCCACCCTCTACGTTCCTTACGCTTCCGACAGCTCTATTCCAATCAGAATCTACAGCACTGTATGCAGACGACACCGCATGTTACTCCTTACATCTCAATTCAAAATTTCTCAGCAACCGTGCCAAGAGATACTTCGCCACACGCCAATCATTTCTACAGAGTAGCTGAATGAAACCTAATTCAACAAACAGTCAGTTCTGTTTCAACATAGACATAAGACCTATACCATCTACCAACCCGAAACTGATATAATAATCAAAATTTGGAGAAGTAAAATCCTTGTATCTCCTTGTGCAAAATATTTAAGCTTATATCTGGATAAAACTATCAACTTCTGTCAACAATACAAATTCCTGATACAGAAACTGTTATGCCGTCGTAACTTCAATAAGTGCATCCGCCTGAAAGTTTCCTTCAACTCCCAACCACTCTTCTCCAACAATATGTGTGTCCGCCCCATCATGGAATATGCCGCTCGTATTTTCTCTCTCCTGTCCCTCTCCAAGAATGTATATCTCAGATCTCGTGAATGCTTCGATCCTTCCAGTCAATGTGCTTAAGTGCACTCGATATTTAAATTACAGTCCCTTCCTACCAGACCATTACTTTTTCTTAGGCAGAAGTATTGTCAACACCTTCTTGTGAAACGTCCTGACCTTCTTAGTTTACTCACCACTATATTTCTACACCATAGACTTCCGAAACAGAACTATATCCTCGTCACATGATACCCCTAAGCATTTTCCAGCAGAACATTTTTCTCACATCTACCATTGCATCTGCTCATTTCAGCTCGGTACCACTCTTTTCAGCAATAATGGCGTATATATATTACCGATAGCACCAAACAGCAACTGTTACAGGAGCTTAATACAAGAAAGCAGATCTATAACCAGTTACTACCCATCTTTTACTCTCCCCTTAATTAAAAACTCTGTTATTTCTGGATATGTATGTCGTTTTGTAAATGAAATAACGAATCCAAGAAGATTCACTTTAAACTTTGTTTATTTTCTTTTAAGACATCCACGAGATGCAAACGTAAATATATGTTAAAGAGATTATAACATTTAAACAACTACTGCTCACCATGGAGGAAAGAAATATATGGAGACGAAATACCGCTTATTCTGTGACGCCGCCTCTAAACTCCCGGCTGATACTGTGCATGCGCGGCGGCGGCCATATTACGTATCCGAACTTTTGTTATTTTCACATTGTGTTTGATGCTGCGATTATTTCATTTTCCAATGTCTCTAAGTTTTTTATAATGCGATCTTGTGCTACATACGGTTGCACAAATATGCCAGATAGTAAAGGACCTGGAATATCATTTAATAAGTAAGTTGCATTGTAATTATTGTTCTTGAAGTGTGCAGTAGGGACTGGCAAGTTTGGTGCCTGTCTATAAATATTTAGTCATAGATCTTAATAGGATGATTTTGTTCTCAAATTTTTGCTGGTGTAGTGTATAAAATCAGCATACCCTGCTATTTTGTACATAATAGAATAGCATTACTTTTTAACGAGTGTCGAAAATGAGATTTTAAAGGGTGATTTTTACGTCGCGATTCAGTGAATTTAGTATTGCGCTTTCTTTCGTCACTTTGCAGTTTATACTGGCAGTGTATGATGAAATTAAATGTGTTAAATAATGCTATGCAATCTCGGAATCTTGATGAAGCAAACGATGTTGTTACCCCAAATGCAGTTTGCGATTCATATATGCGTTTGTGGGTGTGTCTACATAGTTCGATTCTGTATCGGCAATTTAATGGAGATTGTGGTTAGGTTTAAATGCAGTCTGTACCAGAATGGTTTTGTTGTTCCATAAGGGACAAAGAATTTATCTATTACTGTTAGCAATTTCATGAGAACCATTTTAGTGACAAAACGTATTACACGATGTAAACTACTTCCAGCTATTCCCAATTAAGCTTACCATGTACGGTAACAAGATAACTATTTTTATTCTGGTCTAGGCCGAATTTCAACCTAACCACAAGTGGTAGTAAAAAAACTGAAATATCCATTCTGCATGTCCACCATGTAATTCATTGTGGCTTTTGCAGAATTAATTTTTGTCCAGGCCGCATCCCAACGCAATCCCCTCAATTTGGAGACAGTATATCCCGAAAACTAAGCAAGATATTCTTTATTTTTGATTTTTTTCATTGTCTTACATAAGAATCCATCATCAAATTTGACTTGCGAAATTTTTCTTCTGCATTTCAACTCAAGACACATCACTTTCGAGACAGTATATTTCTAGAACTAGGCGAGATATCAAAAAATTTTATTCTGTATTTTTATTTGTCTCGCCTTTTTAAATAATAATTTGTCATCAAATTTAACTTTGACCAATTTTTTCTTCTGAATTTCAACCATAAACATTTCAGGTTTGAGACAGAATATCTCGAAAACTAAGCATGATATCAAAAATATTTTATTCTTCATTTTTTATTTGTCTCATCGAGTTACATAATAATCCATCATCAGATTGCGGCGGTACGTTTATCCTAGAGTCCCCTTGAGGTTTTTGTACATATAACCCGTGTGTGTATGGGATTGGCCTAGCCCCCTACTGCTCCTCCGCCCGGCTTCACTTCAATGCGTGGCAGAGACAATATGCGTGGTGAGGGTCTCTTGCGTCGTCTCCATATATTTCTTTCCTCCATGCTACTACTCACAATACTTTGAACTCTGAAAACTGAATACTCACTCTACCGATAGCTTATATAGGTTTCACAGAAAATTTCAGAATAATTCAGACTTCCGACCGACATTTCATGAATTCTAACAATACTTAAACAATTAAAATCATATGTTAACAATCAGAATTAATACAAAATCATTCACAATCATTGTGAAATGCACAGAAATGACAATTAACGATATTTAGACCCAAAATTATCCACATAATTCAGTCAAAACCATCGCAAATTGTCCTCTAAACGTCGTAGCTCACTTCAATACATAAATTACAAACTTTTAACTAATGTTTCTTGCATAGTACTGTATTTCATCATATTAAATAGTATTTACATAGTTACTTTCCATAAAATGATGTTCATTTACACAAATTCACTGTTAATTGTAAGAAGAATATACAAAACCATATTTACTCAACTCCCAGCGTGCTGTAAATAATTCTTAAAATACAATTTTATTCATGACTTAGTGGGAGAGCGGTTATAATTTCGCCAATGCTATTATTGATTTTAAATTGTTAATTTCTCATAGTTTTCTGTATTAAAAATTCTACCATCATTAAAAGATTCTATCATTTCATGTTCCTGTTATTATCTATGTTAAATTGTTAATCACTACGAATTTTTCTGTTTTAAAAATTGTTTTAAGTTATCGTTTTTCCTTTTCATAAATTAATTGTTTTTCACATTTGATTCCATTTATAAGATATAAAAACTTTGGGATCATAGTCAAAAAGCACAATACTTATGCCCTTCAAAGGCTCACCGTGGACCAGGGACTGAAAGATTTAAAATCGATCCAGGTGGGCGAACGGTATAGCTCTAGCCTCATTCGGCAGAACGTGGGTTCAAATCCGGCCATAGTTTCCTTAACTCCATATCACCGTTGTCATTAGTTCAGCTGCATGTGAGTAGTTCCGACTGCATCGCGATGTAAACCGCAGACGAAACTGGAAAAAAAGTGTAATGTTACAGAAATAAGGAAAAGAGTGTTATTTAATGACAATTCTATTTAGTTAACCAACTGCAGAGAAATTAGTTGACGGAACACTGCATTCAACCAGTGGGTTTAGAAGTTATTTATATTTGATGTAGATATTTTCGTTGTATTCTCTGTCCATAATTGTGGTAATAGTAAGCGTTATTTAATAACAATTCTTTTCTGTTGAGCCACTACTTTCGAGACGTCATTTCTGAAGGGGTTGGAAGATATTACTATTAAACTTGCCTCTAAGCCCGTCAAAATGACGGTTGAAAGGAATGTTCTGGCAATTCATTTCTTTGCGGTTGCCTAAATAAATGGAATTGTTTGTAGTTACGTAATACTCAGAACCTTATTTGAAATGTTGTACATAATTGGGTTGTAGTTTACACAGCGGTACAGTTGGAACTTTTAATGTCTAATGATGGCAGAATTAGTAAAAAAATTAGATTAAAAAGAAATTAGGAATCTCAAAACTTTTTGCTATACTGCGTGATATTAGTTTTATTCCTGGTCCAGGCTTCATCCAGCACGATAAATACGGAACTACTTCCATCCGTACGGAATAATAACTTAAGTAACTCGGTGCTTATGAAAGCAGCTTAAATTATTTATAAAAGAAAATACATCGTGAATCATTCTGCAAAAACTTGTCAGTTGTCATTCTGATCTCCCTTCATTTTGATCTAACCACAACTTCCACTAATATTGCTGTTCAGAAATAATATCTATGCCAAAATAATGTTTCACTCTATTGCGATTTAAATTTAACTCATTGGAAATGTTTACATGTCTCAGAATAGTGGCACCATTAATAAAAAGCAACTAATAGTTAATATATTAATTTTAACGCAATACATACTTTTATTTCAGTGTTTCGGCAATTCATTTCTTCGAGTAAAGTTTAAAATATCTACATTGAATATAAATATCTTCTAAGCCCGTCAAGAATGACGTGTTTAACTCATTATTTTGGCACTTCATTTCTTCGCTAGCCAAGTATAATTTCCATAAAAATAACTCTCGTAATCTAGAAAATGATGTAATGTCGAAATTTCTTAGCTTACTGTAACAACGGTATCGCTGTACAGAGAGTATAATAAAAACTACAGTGAACGAATTTTAACTAAGAAAAAGTAACTAAAAATTAATATGTCGATTTTTACGAGATACACACTTTTCTTTTAGTGTGCTGGCAGCAGATTAACTCGCGGATACTTACTAAAAATAACTGTTCATAATTAGGCATAATTTCGAATAATATCTCTGGCCATTGTAAATCGAATATCGAGGGCCCTAGTACGTGACGTCATAGTATGACGTTATGGCGTAACAGAACAGTGACCAAGATTAGTGTTTTATAACAATAGATAGTGTTGCGTAAATCTTTGTGTGAGTTGGGTGTTGGAGGGAATCTGAGATATTTCTTCCGTGTGTTTCCAGAATGCAACAGAGACCTGAAGGGCTTCCGCGGGGTCATAGAGAGCCCCAACTTCCCCGGCGAGTACCCACCCAGCCGGGACTGCACATGGACGATCCGCGCGCCTCGAGGCCACAACGTCACCCTCGACTTCTCGCACTTCGAGCTGGAGGGCTCGCAGGCCAGGTGGAGTCGCCGGGGTATGTGGCGGCTGCCGTGGTTCTCCAGGAGCCGTCGGTTGCGGTTGCGGATGGCAGGCAACCAGTCCAGCCAGTGTTCCAACGACTACCTGGAGGTAGCAATCAAAACGTGCAGTCAACAAAGTAACGTAACACAGATAAGGTACACCACCGAGGCGTGGCGGATGAGCGGTAATGCTCCAGCCTCGCATTCGGGAGGAAGTGGGTTTGAATCACCATTCGACCATTCAGATTTCGATTTCCCATGGTTTCGGGAAACCACTCCTGGTGAACACCAGGACATCGCCATTTTTCTTTTCGTTTCTTGCCCCCAGTGCTCTTCCTAATCTATTGTCTTCAACGTCGACGAGGCGTAAAGCCAAAAACAAAAAAATTAAAAAACGAGATAAAACTACTAATTTCATCGTTTAGAACACAGGTATCAAATTATTTGTACTATAGACCATTTGCCGAATTTTTCCCCCGATGACTCCCGGCCTGTCTAATATTCATTTTCCCAATAATTTTAACGTCAAATGTGAAATTTTCGAATTGGAAATCATATTTTAGTGTCCATTACAAACACTAGAGCACAAGAACATTGTGAATATTTGGCGAAACAAACCAATAATGGGAGTAATAATAAATAAAACGTAAATACCTCTTAATTAAAAAATAATAATCATTGATTCAACTAAAAAATTATGATTCTTCCAAAGATTCGACAGAAAGGAAAATGAATATTTCGAATTAGGATAAAACAGATCAGAACATGATATAATTCACACAATTTCTCTAAGTTAAAACATTAAGGTTAAAAATAAAAAATAAGTAAATAATGCTGCTAATGGAGGGATTAATTTGATGCTCTGATATAAACTGTTCAATAAATGGATTCAGATGAATAAGGTATATCCTGAAATCGCCACTTTCAGTTACGATTCCTTTTCTTTCTTCCTTATGACCATTAGCGCTGAAAACACTCTCCACGAGATATCAAAATGGAAAAGCTATCAAAAACTTACTGTTACATCTCTTAGGTCCCAAAATATCTTCGTCACTGACATGGACTCCAAGCATTTTGAAATCGACCGCTAGCGATCGATAACGGCCACTTGTGAATCACTGATTTACATTTTATTTACACTGCTGTTCATTCAGTGGTGGCACAGTTCAAACTTACTTTCCTGTCAGCTACTTTTCTTTTCTGGTTGATGTGACATGAGGGAGTTTATTTCTGATGATCTAAGCTGCATCCTAACTTCTTCCATCATTATGCCCAACAGAGAAGCGCAAATGAACTTATTTATCAGATGTGTTTTTCTTCTTTTCCCAAAATTTCTTCAGTCTTTCACTGATCTCTTTCCTACGATCTTCCTTCCAGATGTTCCTTCTCCTAATTTGCTGTTTGTTGGCAAATTGGTAGTTTAATTTAATTTAATTTAATTTAATTGCAATGGAGCACAGGCTCCGGTGGCAATTTCCCTACACAATTACTAACCATGCTACTAAGTTACTAACCATGCTACTAAATTTTCATCTGTCTCATAGGGATATCCTCTGTGATTCCGATTTCTTGGAGATCCTTTTCGATTTAAATTAGCCAATTGTTTTTCATTTTAATTGAAATGACCAGATTGAGAATTCTTTTGGTTAGTCTGTTGTTATTCATTCTGATAATTGGCCGAAGAATTTAATTCGTCTTTTCCTGAATGTGTCTGAAATTTTTTACTAGTGCTGATATTGTTCATATGATTTCATTTTCATCCAAATTCCTCCTGTACAAACTGGGCCAAAGATTTTCCTTAAAATTTTCCTTTCTTGCTTTTAAATATCTTTAATCAATGATCTACCGCCAATAATCAAAGTTTTCGATGCGTATAATGCCTCCGGTTTGCAACCTAACTTCTTAATTGCGATGTTTTATTAAAAAAATAACAAAAACAATTTAATTTCCATTAAGCACTTACACCAGTGGCAATTTGACGATCAACCCACTCTTGAATTTCACGTATTTTCATTTTAAATTCTTTCAGTGCTTAAGATAAATTGCTCACCATGTCGGTCGGTAATTTATTGCACTTTCTGACTTCTTTTACTACAAAATAGATTTTTCCACTCCGTTAGGGCTGAAATCACCTGCTTGTTTGTGGCCATTCCAGCAGACTTGTCTGAACTTGATATCCAAAATTGTCTGACTGAGGAACATCACTCTATCTTACTCTCAATTTTTAATTATTATCTCTTCTTCTAATAGCTTTGTCCACTATGACTTCAGCTGACCAGCAAAACGTTCAGTCGTCTCTGATTGGTTTAACACTTTTTGTCTTTCAACCTTTTGGTTGTTTGTTTGATGCCTTGTAGCTTATACAGTGTGCCATCGTCGTCGTTGTTGTAATTGTTGTAATAGTTGTCTTCACGTCGTAATTGTAGCCGTCACGTTGTCGTTGTTGATGTTTTTTCGTCATTATGTCGTTATTGTCGTCGCGTTGTCATTGTTGCTGTCGTTTTGTCGTTGTTTCCGTCGCGTTTTAATTGTTGTTGCTACTGTCGTCGTCATTGTTGTTTTCATAATCGCCGCAGTTGCTGTCTTTGTTATCGTCGTTGCTGCCTTTGTAGTCGTCGTTGTGATTGTTATCGTTTTAGTTGTCTAAATTGTTGTTGTCGTCAGTGTCTTCATCGTCTACGACATTGTTGTTGTTGAGATGTCGTCGCTGTTGTTGTAGTTATCGCTGTTGTCGTCGTCGCTGTTGTTCTTGTTGCAGCTAGTGATTTTTTTTTCAGTCGCCTGATCGTTTACTCGGACATTCATTATTATTAGACATATTACGACAGCGGTGTTAAGAGCTGTTAGAATGAGCACCGCCGCAGGTTTTCTGCCTGCCGTTTACCAACTGCGAGCGTGTTCCAAGGCATTAGTCGCCGATTTAGGGATCTATTACAGAGAAATCTCTATACTTAAAATTAATCACATTGGACCACTGACACTTAGGTCCTTGATTTATTGCGACACGGTCTGACAATAATCACAAGAAAAAATACTCAACTTTTGGTTCTCGGTCTGTGTAGAGGCTATTAAAACATGAAGTACTACACCCTTACCACCCTTATTCCGGCTGATATTCTATTACCAGTGAAATTTGTAGATCTCATGAGGGATCGCGCGATTTACATCATCGTTTCTTGGAGTAAATTTTATGAATGGATGATTAATAGTTTATAATGGATGGTGATTTTAATTTCCTCAGTTCACATATTTGGGTGGAGAAAAACCATAAAGAGACTTGAAGTAATGTGATAAGTAGACACTTAACAAGCACATATACATAACACTCTAAATCTTAAATAAAAATTTTGTCAGGCGTCATGTTGCAAAATTGTTTCGCGTTTAGTAACAAAGACCCAACGCTAAATTTGAAAAAGTGCAATTTTCTTTCTGAATCCAAGTCAAGCTAATAAATATACACTAATCCGTCAGATACGAAAATGGAATGAATACAAAATGTACTGAAAACGATCATTCGCGCACTAGACATAAGGGATTACTGGATATCACGATACCGTAAGGAATTTGCGTCATAAAATTGCAGTAGTCAAATGCAAGATACCGCTAAAAATACGAAGAAGTTTTAGCGGAGTCATGTTGATCCAGGCTGTTTCACAACATAATTTCTGCTTCAGAATAATGGTCCAGTGTATACTGCAACCGAAATACTGCTTGAAAGCAATATGTATTACAATTAACTACAACAGTAATATAACGTCACCACTGAATGTTGTAGCTGAATCGCGATCTCCACCCAAAAAATCGCCACGGCAGACAATTTTTTTTTGCTGTCATCAGTCTTTCGACTGGTTTGATGCAATCCTCCATCGCTTCCTATCTTCTTCTCTACATACCCGTTACAATCCACGTCCTCAATTATCTGCTTCATATATTCTAATCTCTGCCTTCCTCTACAAATCTTACTTTCAACGGTCTCTTCACTGAAAAAATAAACCAACCCAGCATGACTCAAAATATGATCTACCAGCCTGTCTCTTCTTTCGGTAAGCTTCTTCCACAAACTTATTTCCTCAACCCTCATTTCTAAAACTCGTTCATTTCGTACTTTGTCTGTCTTCTTAATTTTCAGCATTCTTCTGCAGTACCAAATTTCGAATGCTTCAAGTTTTCTTTCTTTCTGGTATCCCTAAAGTCCATTCTTCGCTACCATAAAGCACTGTTCTCCACATATAGAGTTTTAAAAAGTTATTTCTAAGCTGTAATAGGACCATTTGTTGGCTACCGTTAAGAAAAACGTGAGTTGCCAAAAAAAGGGAGGGGGGAATTATTAAAATCTAAAATAATTCCTGAAAATGGAAAGATACATATAATAATGATGTTAAAAGGGGATCTAATAGGTTACTAACTAGAACCATGAATTTCAGACACAAAATAAAACCTCATTTATTGAGTCTTATGGCCTTACAAGGTCGGGTAGTAATTAACGTTACGTTAAACACAATTAGATCAGCAAAAACAAGCAATACCCGACGTTTACAATTCGCCGGAGTAAGCAAACAAAACTGAATGAAATATCTCAAACAAGTAATAAAAACAGCAAAGTTAACATTGAAATAACATGGCAACACAGGCCATCAAATTGAAGCTAACATTTTACTGTACAAAGGAAAATCCCAGGGGGGCGCCGTATAAAGTGAATGAAAAGCATCAAAATTGAATTAACAAACAGCAAGATGCTTAAGAAAAAATTGAATCGAAATATAAATTCAGCTAGCTCAGAATTTAAGTGACGGGAGCAGAGTCTTAACCCAGGCGTCGCTTAAGGGCACATAAGTCTGTTAAAATCCACTGAATAGTGACCGTCGTTTCTGGTACATTACCATAGAATCATCGCCGTGATGGTGAGCGACAAACACAATGCCACTGCAGCAATGGAAGCTAAATAAGCGGCTACGACCGCGTTATTAGCATAACTTCCAAATAATGGCAAGCATGCCACTCGACATCTCGCTTTCCCAAAGCAAGAAATGATCAACCACAATGATCATCAGAGAGCGTGCCGGGCTGACACGTCTATTCACCAGCTCGTCTTGGACCCAAGTCACGTCCGTTCATCAGCTCGTCTTGGACAGAAGTGCTGTCTAAAAATGGCTCCTTCTTCTTCCTCGGCTAGTTGCTCGCCACATGTAAAAGAACTCCACGGAATTAGTATTGTAGACCCCAATAAATGTTCAGGATTGGCTATCTACACATTTCCGTCGTCACGTGTTTAATATCATGCGTCGCATTCGCCGTTTCCTTCGCGCGTTTCCTACGTGGCCTTCGGGGTAGTAGCG
>JARYHS010013630.1:18666658-18937669 GCA_031002005.1 Vandiemenella viatica
AAGGATTTAAAAAAAAAAAAAACCATTGACACAATACATGTAAAAATATATAGTGTCAGAAAGCAATTAACCACCATTAAATGGTATGCTGACAAAATCTGGCTGTTCCCTAGAGCTGAAATCCTGCAACAGCTACTGTGCGTGCATAAATACTGTATTGAACCTTCTGGTGCTTGTGTGAGGTTATCCTCTCTAAACGTGATGTAGAGTGGAAAGAATGAGTAAAACACCATATTGGGAATCTTTGTGTCTACTATTGTCCTCTTTTCTTGTCTTCGGGCTGTTTGACTCATCGTTTCAGTAGGAGCAGGAGAAACGATGACAATTATCATGAGAATCGTATTGAATGTTATAGGTGCAGGATTCCAAATTGATGCAATTTTTTTCTCAAAAAGCCTACTATATGCCTCACAATCGTCTTTTGCCAAGATTCGAGTGTATGATATATCAGAAAAGCATTGTGAATGGATAAGATATTTTCTAAACTAGTCACTTCCAGTATATTGTCAGTAAAGGAAAGTCCTCTTCTAATCACTACGCTTCATTGGTGTCCCTCAGTGAAGTGTAATAGGACCATTTATTTTCTTAATTTTTATAAACCATCTCTGAGAAAACAACAATAGCAGTTTGAGATTGTTCACTGATCATGTGGTCATGTATAGTAAGGACTCAGTTGATTGCTTAAAAATTCAGTGGTGTCTGAATATTATTTCAGTTTTGTGCAAAGATGCCAACTTACATCAAATGGCAAAAAGTACAGGCAATGTGCCTAACAAACAAAAAGAATCCCTTTGTTTATAAGTAAAAGTAAACAGTTATTGATGTGGTCAATTCCCTAAAGTTATATTGGTGTAACAGTAGAAAGCATTTGAAATGGGTCCTGCACTTTAGGGCCTAATTTGGTTATTGGGGAAGCTAGCTCTAGGCTGTGATTGTTAGGTCATAACTTGAAAAATTGTATTGCACGGATAAAGGAGAAATGCAGAAAAACCCTCATGCTTCCACATTTGGACTGCTGTTTTACTGCTTGGGACACACTTCATAGGGGGTTGATTGACAGTATAGAGAAAGTACAGAGAAGAACCTCTCTCATCGTGATTGCTTGCAACAGTAATTATGAAATATCATAGCATTGATTCATGGATTGTACTTGGATAATCTGATTGACAGACAACATAGGCTTCATTTGAACTTATTGCTAATATGCATACATTCGATTGACCACCAATCTACTTGGGTCGCAATGCACTGAGGCTTTATGAATACTTTCTTCCCTCATGCCATTTGGGATTGGAATACACAGAGTATAAATTAGTTTTGGTGCAAAGCACACACTGATGTCCAAATTTTTCATCATCATCATCATTGTTGTCATTTGTCAGCCGGGCGAACCCGACTGACTGGCTGTTTTACCGTATGCCGGTCTTCAGCCTCGGTTGAATTTTGTTGTCGGTATGACATTTGCCCAAGACTCCGCGCCGGCAGCATGCCACCCACGACGACAGTGCTCGCGATCATGTGGAGTGGAGGCCGCAAAACACCAACTCGCTTACGGCCGTTGATTTGCCTCTGTGATGCTGGTAAGGGCTGCCGTGATGGCGGCAGCCACTTGGCCAGGTATGGCCTGGACCGCTTGTAGGAGCGCTGCCATCTTGGCATCGCTCTCGCCTTTGCAGGGAGGTGGTAGCCTGGTGCACCCTACTCGTCCATCCTGCTCGGCGGCTGGACGGCGAGTGCGCCTTACGGCGGCTGCTCCTCTCTGAGCTGGCCCGGTCGCGTCCGGTGCGGGCCTCGGATGTGTAACCCTCCGCTTCTGGCTGCGTCGCTGCTGCTGCTCGCTGGTGGTGGGGGGCGCTGGCTTGGCCCGGCGGAGGTGGAGGCGGGACGGGCACCCGCCCCAGCTTGCTGCGTGCGTAGTGGCCCCGCAGTTGCAACATTTTGTTGCTTCCCTGGGTTGAGGGCATTCCGACACTCTATGGTTTTCGCCACAACGCAAACATCTCTGTGCTCCGGTGCAGTCCCGAGCAAAATGCCCGAAATTGTTGCAACGGTAGCACTGAGTGAGAGCGAGCGGCGGCTTCTTCTTCTGCTCCACCCGGACCTTGTGTCCGAGTAGTCTCTCTCGGCACGCGTTCGGCTGGCTGAACTGTGTACAGAGGGAGGCGCTCGTCCGTGCCCGGGCGCCGCATCTGGTGGACTGCGAGGGTAGCAATCCCACAGCCTCTCAGTTCTGCGGCGACCGCTTCCTCCGTGGTGTCGCTTGGCAGGCCGCGGACCACCAATTTGGTGGGCCTCCTTGGCGGTTGAGGGGCGTGGACGATCCCATATGCTTGGAGGAACTTGGACAGACGTTGAAGTTGGTCCGGGTGTTGCGGAAGGAACTTCAGCCCTCCCTTGAGTGGGATGGCAAGAATGATGTCTGACGTTTCTGCGTAGAGCTCGGCCATCAGCTCAACGAAGTTTCCCTCATACTCTGCATGATTGGAAGGACTGGCCCTTGTTCCGGCGGCTGTGTTTCCTCCTTTGATGAGCAGTCTTCTTCAGGTAGTTCATCATCGCCATTTTCCGTCGCATCTACTGGTGCTGGTTCTTCCCGTGGGTATGGCATAATGCTGAAGCGTTGTCTCAGCATGGCGATGTATTCCTCGAGGTCGAAGTCGCTTGCCCAGACTGTTGGAAAAACCACCGCTTCAGGCCACACCTCAGGCCATCTTGGGTTGTCCTGGATGTGCCGCTGCTTGGCTAGGTGGCTGCATTCCCTCCTTGTGAGGACCTTCATTAGATTCTTGAAGGTTCTGGGCAGATCGTAGACGAAGTTTATGTCGTCAAGGTGGACCTTTACAGCCAAAGACCACCTCTCTTGTTTGTTGGTGCGAGCCTGTTCCTCCATAGCTCACGATTTTCATCGTTTTGAGCTAGGATGAAATCGCTGGCACTTATGTTGACAACGATCCGCTTCTGTTCGTCGTAGTAGCATCCTTCCAAAGCTATGCGTATATTCTTGAAAGTACATGCCATAGCTTTTTTACGGCCTACCGATCGTGACAGGTTCACTATGAGGCCCGTAACGGCGCCTGGGTCGACTGCTCTGGGTACGGCTCAATAATAGCCCGCACCCATTGTCTCGAGGTAGCGTCTCGGACGGTTTTGCTAAGTGCTGATTATATATGTAGATGCAGAACCTACATTAAGTGGCATACTCGTCTGTTTGGAAGAAAACCCCCCGACCCTGCAGAAGCTCTTCACTGAGTCCCTGTGCTATCAGAAAATCACTGCTAACTACTAAGCAAACCAAGATTTATAGAAGATTACTGACCATGTGATGAGATCACTGGTTCTGTTTGTCTGTCACTAAAAGTTAAACTCATGTGCTGTCTAGTCCTTCTCTATACACAACTACTGTGATCATCTTCAGAAAACAATATGTTGTGATTATTATGTTGATTACCCCTTTTACAGTCTTTAATGTCACCCTAACCAAGGTTTTCAATGAAAGATTTTTTGATTTGAAGTCTTTTCAGCTATTGGTCATTCAGTCGATTCGGTGGAATCATAGGCCTCTACTAATGCCACTTTTCTTTTCTGGGTGGTGGTCAAAGGCACAGTTGGTTTAGTGTTAAACATACGAGATGAGGAAATAATCTCCCCTATTGTTGGTCAGCCTGGTGTCTTCCTGCAGTGTTAGTGTGTGTGTTGCTTATATCTGGTCTATTTTGAGTAGTGACCACCCTGCCAGTTAGGGTCCAGTAATCTACTTTCTCAAACCCTGTAAATACCTGCGAGGAATGTATTCCTGAGGGCATGTTATGCAGATTAGTTGCCACTGTGATTCCACACTAGAAAATAACTTTGCACGTTTCTGTACTAGAGACCGTGCAACAAGGTATTCTCTTAAACTGCCTACATAACTCATTTGTCTAGATATTGTTATAAATTATTTACATCACTGCTAAAATTATCTATGCCAAATTTAATATTGCTTCAACTTTTTCTGAATGTCTCATGTCATATGGCATATGAGTGTAGATGGATGGATTGAAAAGAGACATTTCTATCAAAATTTCAGTTCAAATTTAAGGGAGAAATCAACAATCTATGGTGCTGGTATCTGCTTTGCTGATATTACATGTGTATTGGTTGTTAATAGCCTTTTGAAACTCATTTATTAACTTCTCTATCTATAAATTAATCAAATAATTTTTACTGGATGATAATTTAAATCTTTGGTATTTTCTTGGTATATAAGGATAACTAGGAAAAAAAAATGTTTTTAGAAAAAATTTACCATCTTGTGTCACTGCTAAGGACTACATAAAGAAAAATTGAAACCTACTGATTCAAATCCAGTTAATTCTGATTTAACTAGTGTCATTGTTTTGTTGCTAGTAATTGTTCGAGGACATATTGTACTATTGTGAATTTTTGAGGATTTTTTTTTTTCTCAGTATGTAAGTTAGATTTGTATCATTTAGTTAAAAAAAAATAATGAACTGTAACTTTGTGGGTTATATTATACATACTTTATGGAAAACTGACTACAATTTCTTTTTCATTATTAATTACTCAGAAAATTATTAAGAGTCATAAGTTTTTCTTATTTGAAAATAAAATAATTTAGTTCTAATAGTCTGCTTGTTAAATTAGATACCCCAAGAACTAAGGTAAGGAGCAGTAACAGTTATTTCACCAATGTGTTAAAAATGCCTGTGTCAACACTAAACTGTGCAAATAATTTGATTTTTGTCTCTAAGCTGGAAGAGTCTTTTCTAAAAATTACTCACTATTTTGTGGGTTTTGCGAAGAAATTTTCAATAGCAATGACATCAATGTTACAAATTTTGAAGCAGCGATATTAAAGCTTATACTGTTTGAAGGTGCTTGTTGTTTTTTTGCAGTAATAAATTTTGTCCATAAAATGAGAACTGATCATGATACAGAATTTTAGTGAGCAACCTCATGAATTGACGTACAAAGATATTTCAATTAATGGTTTTCGTGACAGAACTAAGAAATATAAGAGAACAGAAAAGTGTGTGCCCAAATTGTTGACTATTGATCACAACTAAAATGAAGTATGTTTGGCTGTAGAACCTCTCATGTCTAGAAATGAACTGATAAATTTTTGGATTGCAAATTAAGCTTGCATATCTCACAACAAATCCTATAAGAAGATTTAATTTTAATGCAATGGTAACAAATGTACCCAGTATCAGCCCAATAAATTGTTATAGTTATATTCGGGAAGTGAGAGAGCAAAGAACAATTTTTATTTACATCTTACTTTCAGAGCTTACCAGTAATACTCCTACTTCCTCCAGAAACTGAATGGAGTGAAAAGAGAGAGTTGTTAACCCTGCTTACTAGAGGGTGTGCTGTCTGTTGTCAAAATCGCATAATGAATGTTCATCCCCACATTAAAAATCTTTTTGTTTTCATATTGGGAGAATTTTTTTATAATTATAGTTCTAAATATAATTAGAAGTTATTGGAAATTTTGATTTTGTTGTTCTTAATGACTTATGCAATTAAACTGTTAAATAGGACTTAGTTCAAGGTTTTATATTTGTATGTATGCTGTTTGGTACTGATTATTACTTTTGGTGATTGTTAAATTCTACTTTTATCTAGTTATTTTTATTTGTATTATTTTTAGTGTAGGTTCTGAGTGAAGATACTATTTTTTAAATTCTTTATGCCCTTATTGATGAACAACATTATTTCAAACTAAGATTCTTTATTTCAGGATATTGAAATAGCTTAAACTTTTATTGAAATTAAAGAAGAACCCTTCACTAGAGAGATTGTTCCTAAATTGGAAAGAGTAAGTCAGAAAACTGTGAGTTATGTGATAAGTATTAAGAACTAGAATCAAATATTTGAATTTAATTTCCATCAATCCTGAATAACAATTTTGGCCATCTAAAATAAGTACTGGTATAAAAATAGTTCCGTCTCTCCCATTGCTGAAATTATTGACAATGTTTTTATACTTTGAACCATTTTTCTACTCCTTTGTGTGATGTGTCATACTGTAGCCATTGAGAGAATTGTAAAGTTTTTATTTATTTATTTATTTACAATCTTGTTCCATGGATCCCTGCTGAGGAAGTACCTCTGGGATGTGAAACATGTCATTGTTGATACATATACACATAATATGAGTCATATCATAGTAAATATATATATATACATATTTTACAAATACAAGAAATAATAAACATACATTTTTGCAACTGAGTTTTGCAAACGTCATAATGAGTACAATTAATTATTTTCTTCAAATTCTTGAATGGAGTAGAAGGAGTTGCCAATAAGATAATCTCTAAGTTTTGTTTGAATACATCTTTATTATCTGAAAGCTGTTTTATACGATTAGGTAGTTTATTAACAGATGTATCCCAGAATAATTAACTCCTCTTTGTACTAATGACAGAGATGTTTGTGTTTTATGCAAGTTATTTCTGTTTCTTGAATTGAACTGTGTACCTGTGAATTAGGTGTAAACAGGTTAAAAATTTTCTATGACGAAAGCTCATGAGAGAATATATATACTGAGAATACATTGTAAGATATTGAGTTTCTTAAAGAGTTGTCTGCAAGAAGTTCTTGGTTTTACCCTACACAGAAACCTATAGCTCTTTTCTGTGCTATGAAAACTTTTTTACTTTGTGAAGAGTTTCCCCAAAAAATTATGCCATATGACATTACTGAATGAAAATATGAGGAGTACACCTGTTTCATTAATTCTAGATCTGCTGTTAGAGAAAGTGTTCGTATTGCGAAGGTGGCACTACTTAACTTTGCCAGTAGTGTAGTGATATGATCATGCCAACAGAGTTTCTGATCTATTTTAATACCAAGAAATTTTATACTCTCTGTTTCTAAGATTGTGTTGTTTTTATAGTTTATACATATATCTGGCTGTGCATAGTTTTTTGTTTTAAACCTAATATAATGTGTTTTTCAAAATTTAATTTTAATGAATTTGCCTTAAACCAATTTGCTACTACTCTAAGTACTTCATTTACATTAAATTCTATAGTACTGTTTGGTGTTTTACGCACAGTCAGGTTAGTGTCATCTGCAAATAAAACACTCTTAACTTTGTCGGATAAATTTCCAGGAAGGTCATTGATGTATAACAGAAAGAGGAGGGGACCTAAGACAGAGCCTTGTGGAATTCCATGTTTTATTTTCTCCCAGTCTGATGAAGCATCTTTACTTATTTTAGAATCAAAAATTGAAACTTTTTGCATTCGGCTTTCAATGTATGATTTAAACCATTACCTGCGGTCCCAAAAATACCATAGTATTCCATTTTTTTCAAAAGTAATTCATGATTACACAGTCAAATGCTTTTGCAAGATCACAAAATATTCCTACAGGATTCATTTTATTATTCAGTTCCTCAAATGTGTTATTTAAAAATGAATATATAGCCATTTCTATGGATGATCCTTTTTTGAACCCAAATTGTGAATTAGTTAGGATATTATAGTGTGTAACATGTTTTATTACTCTACTATACATGACTTTTTCAAAAACCTTTGAGAATGTTGAAAGTAATGAAATGGGACGATAGTTGTCTACACATGTTACGTCTCCTTTTTTAAATAATAGGTTTTACAACAGCATATTTTAGTCTATCGGGAAAACACCTTGTATTAAGGATTCATTACAAATGTGAGCAAGTACATGACTGATACAGTCTGAACATCTTTTCAGTAATTTACTTGAAATATTGTCATAGCTGGAAGAATTTTTAGGTTTTAATTGTTTAATGAGTTTATTTATTTCTGAGACTGTTACTGGTGGCAATTTCAATCTCCACAAAGCTATTTGGGAAAGCAGTCTCAAGAAGCCTTAGAGCACTATGTGGGGATTGCTTTTCTATGCCTAATTTATCTACTACTGACGTAAAATGTTTGTTAAATATTTCACAAACTTCCTCTACTTCGCTATACACATGTCCATTTTGTTCTATTTTTATGTCTTTAGAGTGATTTACAGTTTTTCCTGTTTCAGTCTTTATTATATTCCATATTGTTCTCATTTTATTGTCTGAATTTCTATTTTCGCCGATATGTACTTGTTCTTGGCCTTCCTTATTACATTTCTTAGTATTTTAGAATCAAGTTTATAGTGAACTTTCAGCGCATAGTTATCTGATTCTCTCATTTTAAATAAAGGTCCCTCTTTGTTTTACTAGAGATTCTAATACCCTTTGTTATCCATCCCATGCCCAGTTCATTGTTTGGAGTGTTGAGAATTTTCCTTTTTTTGAAACTACCTTCAAAAAGTGTTAGAAATATATTCAGAAAGGAATCAAATTTCGCATTAACACCCTGCGCATTATATACTTCTAACCAGTTTTCATTGTTTAAGGTATCTATGAAGTGTTTTATATTATTTTCACTAATATTTCTTCTATAAACCCAGCTTTTCTTTATCTATTTAACAGTGTTCCTGGACTCGATACATAATAGCTGGGCATCATGATCTGAGATACCATTTATTACTGGATATATGCTGTAATTACTGCACTGAGAAATATCCATAAAAAAATTATCAATTGCAGTCCTGCTATTATTTTGTATTCTCGTAGGAAAATTTACAAGTGCTGTTAAGTTAAAAGACAACATCAAGGCTTCCATATCTAATCTATCATTGCTGTGATTCAGAAAGTCAACATTGAAATCTTCACATAATACTATTTGTTTGCTATTTGTAAAACTTAGTAGCAAAAGACTCTAAGTGAGATAAAAACAGTCTGAAATTACCTGAGGGGGGCCCTGTAAATTGCTATCACTATCAGCTCTTCCTTATCATATTCTAGTTTAGTAACACAACATTCAAAGTGTTGTTCTATACAATACTTACTTACAACTACACTACTGCATTCAATATTATTTTTAACAAAAATGGCAACTCCCCCTTTCTCCATTTTACATCTGCAGAAATGAGAGCTTAATTTATAATTTGGGATGGACAGCTGAGATATTCCTGTATCAGACAAATGATGCTCAGATATACACAAAACGTCTACATTAAAATTTCTGGAATTTTGAATCTCTTCTAGGCTTAAGGTAATGTCATCAGTTTTACTAAATATTCCTCTCATATTTTGGTGAAAAATACTGGTCTGAACACTTTGACGCAATGACTTTGAATTGTTTATTTTATTATTACATACTGGTATATCAGTTGGAATTTTTAATTTCAACAAATTATGATCATCAGAGACATTAATTTCCTTAAGACATCTTAATAAATCTATTTTATTTACCCTAAAAAAGGCCGCGACTTAACACCATTTATCACAGGAATACCTCTTTCACTCACCTGGCATCCTCTGACCTCATCAGCAATAAGAAGCGAAAGCTTCCTCTTACCTCTGACATTCAGATGGAGTCCATGGCGAGTATAACTGTCCCTACCAATGCAGGCCACATCAATCAAACCAATGTGTGAATTAGCCGGCTGCCAGAGAACCCTTTCCAAGGATGCATTTGTACGCCTGATGTTATGCCACATCCAGGGTTTATCGTAACGCTCAAGCAAACCAACAAATCTCACACTTGTCTGACGTGTGTTCTTGGAACAGTATATTGCAAAACCTATAATAACAACACTTCCAGGAGTAGCGTTGTAAGCTCCATTCAAATAATAGAGACCATCGTTGCTTGAAAGAATTATAAACAAGTAATACAATGCGCAGTTTTATTCTTAAGAGATAATTTCCTCATTACAGAGGTTTTACTCCAACATAACAATAAAAACTCGGAACACAAAACTTTACTTCGTCTTCTCAAAATATTTTTCCAGGTATTTTGGTGTTGTGTATCTTCCTCTTCTGCATCAAATCTTCTCTTTGATGTTTCTACACTTTTGAGCCAGGTAAAAATGGGCCTTCCTCTTTTCCTCCTTCCTTTAACTTCCCTTTCATCTACAAGTTTTGGTATCTAGTATCTTCCACACTCTTTACATGGTCATACCATTCCAATCTTTTTCATTCTATAACTTCATACATTTCTTCTTTCATTTCCATAAGCCTAATTACTTCGGTATTCCTTAATTTTCCTTTTCTTTCAATTCTTGCTAACCTTATCCAGAAATCCATTTATAGTGCTTTCAGATTCTCAATTTGTTTTTGGTTGATTGTCCAGGTTTCTGATCCAAAAAAGACTATACTTTTCAATAATGATTTAAATATAATTCCTTTTGTTCTATTCATAACATTCTTGCTCCGTAAAACTGAATTGATAATCCCAATTACTTTCGGGCCATTAGTAATATTCATCAAAAAGCGGGGAACTTAATTTTTAATGCTGAATATTATCGATTGATTTTGGTTACGTATGACGGCAAAAGAAGTTTCTCACAAAAAAACTTCTACAAATAATGTATAAGATATAACAAAGAAATGACTACACTAGCGTAGAGTTCACGAATAAGGCTGCAGATTTATGGGCTAGCCCCATCCGAATCATATTATGCTGCAGTTATGTTTGTGTGTGGACGCAGGTTGCGGGGGCGTGCTGGAGCGGCCGTCGGGAGAGGTGAAGTCTCCCAACTACCCGGCGCACTACCCCGACAACGTGCTCTGCGAGTGGCTCATCACCACGGACTGGGGCACCAGCGTGCAGCTCGACATCGACGACTTCAACACCGAGAGCACGCCCAACTGCCGCCTCGACTCGCTCACCGTGAGTACCTTGGTCGTCCAATTAACACTTGATAATAAACTAAACTGAGCAGGTGGTACGAAAAGGTTGCAAAATCCTTCATTTACTGGAGATGATGACAACAGGATGTTCCAGAAAAGAATGGGAACGGGGTTACTAAACTTCGATCAGACCATATGGTGGTTTCAAATACTGGAGTTGTATGGCGTACAAAGGAGAGCAGCTAGATTTAATTGTGGAAATTATCACAGCATCCAGTCAGTAACTGGACTGGAAGTCACTGGAAGACAGGAAGAGGGTGAAGGGAGTTCTGGGAGTGTACAAGGCATATGTCGCTCATGGGGCTTGGTGAAGAATTAGGAATAGTGCATAGAAAGGAAAAAATTACCATGGGCACATCCTGGCATTCGATTTCATACATAAGCGCGAGGGAAAATTTTCTTTTGTTCGTAAAGGTGACACGGATTAAAATAAATCACCGAAAGAAGTGATAAATAATTTACAAAAAACACTGAAGGGTTTTAAAAATTAAAATTCGAATATGGTGAAATTAAATGATTGGGCTAATTTGCACTCAGAGTATACAAGATAATGTTAAAAATAATATTGATAAAAAGGGGGTAAATAGATGTGTAGGGAAATTTCCACCGGAGCATGATTAAATTCTACTCAACTGACTGGATAAGTTAACGTTTGAAATGTTAATGGTCACCGAGAAAGAAGGCCACAAGGTTCTGACCAGATCGCCAGGCACCTTCCAGCTGGATAACTGAAAACTTTTGGGCTTTCTTAAATACTTGATCCGAAAAAGTTGTTAATTAATAGCACTTTTAATTCTTTCAAATTTTGAGACATGGCTAACCACCTTTTACAATGTTACCGTGACTTTTTTTCTTTTCCGAGCTGTAGGCTCCTACACTTTTTAAAATCACCAGAGCAAAGTCAACTTGAATTTTATTACAAAGCAACTACTGTATTATAGAGTTAAATTGTCCACATACTGAACTTAGTTTTCTATTGTTGATAAAATTCTTGTTTTTAAAACATCTATTTCTTTTAATAACATCATCATTGGCCAGAACAATTTATCCACACGTTGAACCATAGTCCCAATAGTTAAATCTTAGTAAATAACGCCAATACAACTGTTTTATATTTGTTTAATGACATAATACGTTTCATGCTAAATCAGAATCCCACTAAAAAAGAATAACTACCAACGATAACTTATTACGTCCTCGGGGCTTAATTAAATAAGATACTATCGGTCATGAAGTCAGGTTATGAACCACGACTTTTCATTCTTTCACCCACATCTTTTTTATTTCCTGTACGAGGTAATAAATTCGACTGTCATCAAGTCGCTAATTTGATCAGCAATGCATAATGATGAACTGAATTAATTATAGATAGAGGACAAATACTTGTTACAGGTCGATGTATACACACGTGCAGTCAATCAAAGTTCAAGAATGTTTTTTATTACACTTCAACTACATTAACCAAAAGCTAGCCACCAGACAAATTAGATTCGTCACCGAAGAAAACAGATTTTGAGCATAAAAGGCAGAAAATAAGTGAGTAGTCGCCCTGCTAAAGTTCACCAAAACAGTTTTACAGCTATTCAGTTCTGTCAAGCACCTCACAAGATCCATGACCACAAGTCACGTTCTTTCAAAGCACCACTCAAACTATGTCCGCTAGTGCACACAAGACAGTTTCATTTTTCACACAACTTCTCAGCGTCCCGATGGTAATATTTCGATCGCAACTGATTACGGTACACATGTTAGCGACCATCTTAGACTAACGGTACCGAATGTATCCCTCCGCACGACTCCAGAGACATTCTTAAAACATCTCTGCGATCGCATGCAGCTACCAACTTACAAATACACATTATTCTCACCGTATCGTTACAAACTCTACACAATAAAGGAAATAACAACAAAAATTGATATAAAACATAGACAGTTGACATTATAAACATAAAAATCGTGAATAAAATGAAAAAGGACTATACAATTAATAACAGAACCTAGCTTCAGCTACATAAAACCAACCAAAAAAACACACCAACAATACAGACTATTAAAAAAACTCACAAACTACAAAAGACACTGAAAATGAGAATAAATGGTACGCAGTGACATATTTAAACAAATACATATCTTACACCGAATACATAGAAAGACAATAAAAACTCAGTGGACAGCTATTAAAACTCATGCTTTTTATCATTTGTAATATCAAAATTGTGATACTATATACACAGGACAGGCACGAAGACAGTGCCAAAGCAGATATAAGGAACACATGAGTTTATTAAAGTATAGAAATCAGTCCACCACGCCGAACATCTCGTAGAAAACGATCATCCACCCAGTGGCGTAGCTAGGTCGACAAGGGCCCCGGTGCAAAAAAATTATTTTGGGCCCTCAGGCCAGACGGGCGACCTTATTTTTTTGCTTTGTGTGCTGGTAGGGGCCCCCTGAACTAAGGATGGGGGCCCTTGAATTGTTCTTTAGGGGCCCCTGAGCAGTGGTTGCCCCCCCCTGAGAAGCGAGGGCCCTAGAGGTGCGCGTAGGGGCCCCTTGAGGTGTGCTTGGGGGCCCCCTGAGCGTGAGGGCCCGCCTAGTCCCATAGTAGCTATGCCCCTGCATCCACCAACAGATATACAATTCCTCAAATTAACAACCACAAGCACAAAATCCTCACTCTACAGAAGGACTATCAAATTCAGAAAGCAATAAACAGTGGAAAGCAGGTACTGAACGGCCACATAAAGCTAACAAACCAAACGATATTAAAACTAATAAATAAAAAAGATCCAAAAAGGAAATAACGATAAGCACAACAAAAAAACCTACTAAGCTCACATGCTCACGCCCCACACATAAACTGGATACGAACTAGCAAAACATTACTTATTCAGACACGTTCAAAACAGTCGCTGTCAACACAATATCAAGACAGCAACAAACCAAGATGGCCACGGCAAACATGAAAGTCGAGATAAGGTGCACTTTTTACACGTAACTGGCAACATTTAAAAAAAATGGCTACTATTTCTACTCCATTCAAGAATTTCTTTCAGGCGTATCTACAAAATTATTGCCGATCTCCTGTACAAATGTAGTTCTTATAATTAGCATGCATAGTATTCTGTGATAGCATATCTTGTGGAGTGATATTTTGCTGTAAACCGACTATTTTTTACAACCCTCAGAATGAGTCTCATATACTGGAAAGTGGTTGTATTGCAAGATACAGGTACCATTCCTTTTTCGACAACTTTGCCCAACATTGGACGAAACGGTTATGATGTCTGGACACGAAAAAGCAAAGTAAAGGATTCCTTTTTGAAGGGTGTCTACAAATATCTTCCACACTAATAACCCTCAGGATTTCGATTTTTTTTTAAACTGCCGCCCCCCCTTTTTTTTGGAGTCTTATTTTACACTCCTCACCTCCTCCCCTTTTCCGTAGATTAAAGATTTCCGTAGTTGAAAGATTTGGAGAACCTTAGTTTTGCTATAACCTGACGATATGAATTTGAATACCGATATCCCTCACATATAGATTTTGGGTGTATTTACGCCAAAATTCCAATTTTTCTAAAAACACAAAAAACCTATAATTTTAATTTTTTATTGTAATGTAATTTTTTTCCAGAATTTTGTGTTAAAATTTCGAATTTTATGCACGAATTTTGGGAAACCGTTTTGCAATTTGTTTTATTCCAACACATTTTTAATGGAAGGACGAAATTTTCAGTTAGCATTCTCAAAATATGTTTCTCCTCAGATAAAATAAATAAGTCTAGTTTTACCAAACTCGAAACTATTAAACCAGGGGAGAGACTCTTGGGAAACCTGCCTCGTAGCAATACATACACTGATCAGGCAAACATTATGACCACCTGCTTATTAGAGTGTTGGTCCATCTTCGGAGTGCAATACAGCAGCGATTTTACGTGACATGGATTCGTAAAGTCCTTGTTAGGATCCAGGAGTTGTCTGGGACCAGATATCTACAGACAGGTCACGGCAATTTTCTTAAATTACGGGCCGGTGGATTGTGGGCGCAGCGCCTGGGAACAAGCATCTCGGAAAGAATTGCTGCTGTATTGCACTCCAAAGATGCTCCAACACACTAATAAGTAGGTTGTCATAATGTTTTCGCCGGTCAGTGTAATAGAAAAATTTTCGTCGACAACGGTTAACGTAGCCGTCCGTTTAACAAGCTGAATGTCCGGTCACAGGTGCCATAGACGTTGTTTCCCATGCTAGTGTTGGCGCGTTGCTGAGCGAGGTGTTTGGTTGACAGGTGTTTGGCGGTCCCGACGACTCCTCTCCGCAGCTGACGCAGCTGTGCCAGTCGCAGGCGTCGCCCATCAACGTCACGTCCTCAGGGAACCACACGCTAGTGTTGGCGCGTTGCTGAGCGAGGTGTTTGGTTGACAGGTGTTTGGCGGTCCCGACGACTCCTCTCCGCAGCTGACGCAGCTGTGCCAGTCGCAGGCGTCGCCCATCAACGTCACGTCCTCAGGGAACCACATGCTAGTGTTGGCGCGTTGCTGAGCGAGGTGTTTGGTTGACAGGTGTTTGGCGGTCCCGACGACTCCTCTCCGCAGCTGACGCAGCTGTGCCAGTCGCAGGCGTCGCCCATCAACGTCACGTCCTCAGGGAACCACATGCTAGTGTTGGCGCGTTGCTGAGCGAGGTGTTTGGTTGACAGGTGTTTGGCGGTCCCGACGACTCCTCTCCGCAGCTGACGCAGCTGTGCCAGTCGCAGGCGTCGCCCATCAACGTCACGTCCTCAGGGAACCACACGCTAGTGTTGGCGCGTTGCTGAGCGAGGTGTTTGGTTGACAGGTGTTTGGCGGTCCCGACGACTCCTCTCCGCAGCTGACGCAGCTGTGCCAGTCGCAGGCGTCGCCCATCAACGTCACGTCCTCAGGGAACCACATGCTAGTGTTGGCGCGTTGCTGAGCGAGGTGTTTGGTTGACAGGTGTTTGGCGGTCCCGACGACTCCTCTCCGCAGCTGACGCAGCTGTGCCAGTCGCAGGCGTCGCCCATCAACGTCACGTCCTCAGGGAACCACATGCTAGTGTTGGCGCGTTGCTGAGCGAGGTGTTTGGTTGACAGGTGTTTGGCGGTCCCGACGACTCCTCTCCGCAGCTGACGCAGCTGTGCCAGTCGCAGGCGTCGCCCATCAACGTCACGTCCTCAGGGAACCACATGCTAGTGTTGGCGCGTTGCTGAGCGAGGTGTTTGGTTGACAGGTGTTTGGCGGTCCCGACGACTCCTCTCCGCAGCTGACGCAGCTGTGCCAGTCGCAGGCGTCGCCCATCAACGTCACGTCCTCAGGGAACCACATGCTAGTGTTGGCGCGTTGCTGAGCGAGGTGTTTGGTTGACAGGTGTTTGGCGGTCCCGACGACTCCTCTCCGCAGCTGACGCAGCTGTGCCAGTCGCAGGCGTCGCCCATCAACGTCACGTCCTCAGGGAACCACACGCTAGTGTTGGCGCGTTGCTGAGCGAGGTGTTTGGTTGACAGGTGTTTGGCGGTCCCGACGACTCCTCTCCGCAGCTGACGCAGCTGTGCCAGTCGCAGGCGTCGCCCATCAACGTCACGTCCTCAGGGAACCACATGCTAGTGTTGGCGCGTTGCTGAGCGAGGTGTTTGGTTGACAGGTGTTTGGCGGTCCCGACGACTCCTCTCCGCAGCTGACGCAGCTGTGCCAGTCGCAGGCGTCGCCCATCAACGTCACGTCCTCAGGGAACCACATGCTAGTGTTGGCGCGTTGCTGAGCGAGGTGTTTGGTTGACAGGTGTTTGGCGGTCCCGACGACTCCTCTCCGCAGCTGACGCAGCTGTGCCAGTCGCAGGCGTCGCCCATCAACGTCAAGTCCTCAGGGAACCACATGCTAGTGTTGGCGCGTTGCTGAGCGAGGTGTTTGGTTGACAGGTGTTTGGCGGTCCCGACGACTCCTCTCCGCAGCTGACGCAGCTATGCAAGTCGCAGGCGTCGCCCATCAACGTCACGTCCTCAGGGAACCACATGCTAGTGTTGGCGCGTTGCTGAGCGAGGTGTTTGGTTGACAGGTGTTTGGCGGTCCCGACGACTCCTCTCCGCAGCTGACGCAGCTGTGCCAGTCGCAGGCGTCGCCCATCAACGTCACGTCCTCAGGGAACCACATGCTAGTGTTGGCGCGTTGCTGAGCGAGGTGTTTGGTTGACAGGTGTTTGGCGGTCCCGACGACTCCTCTCCGCAGCTGACGCAGCTGTGCCAGTCGCAGGCGTCGCCCATCAACGTCACGTCCTCAGGGAACCACATGCTAGTGTTGACGCGTTGCTGAGCGAGGTGTTTGGTTGACAGGTGTTTGGCGGTCCCGACGACTCCTCTCCGCAGCTGACGCAGCTATGCCAGTCGCAGGCGTCGCCCATCAACGTCACGTCCTCAGGGAACCACATGCTAGTGTTGGCGCGTTGCTGAGCGAGGTGTTTGGTTGACAGGTGTTTGGCGGTCCCCGACGACTCCTCTCCGCAGCTGACGCAGCTATGCCAGTCGCAGGCGTCGCCCATCAACGTCACGTCCTCAGGGAACCACATGCTAGTGTTGGCGCGTTGCTGAGCGAGGTGTTTGGTTGACAGGTGTTTGGCGGTCCCGACGACTCCTCTCCGCAGCTGACGCAGCTGTGCCAGTCGCAGGCGTCGCCCATCAACGTCACGTCCTCAGGGAACCACATGCTAGTGTTGGCGCGTTGCTGAGCGAGGTGTTTGGTTGACAGGTGTTTGGCGGTCCCGACGACTCCTCTCCGCAGCTGACGCAGCTGTGCCAGTCGCAGGCGTCGCCCATCAACGTCACGTCCTCAGGGAACCACATGCTAGTGTTGACGCGTTGCTGAGCGAGGTGTTTGGTTGACAGGTGTTTGGCGGTCCCGACGACTCCTCTCCGCAGCTGACGCAGCTGTGCCAGTCGCAGGCGTCGCCCATCAACGTCACGTCCTCAGGGAACCACATGCTAGTGTTGACGCGTTGCTGAGCGAGGTGTTTGGTTGACAGGTGTTTGGCGGTCCCGACGACTCCTCTCCGCAGCTGACGCAGCTGTGCCAGTCGCAGGCGTCGCCCATCAACGTCACGTCCTCAGGGAACCACATGCTAGTGTTGACGCGTTGCTGAGCGAGGTGTTTGGTTGACAGGTGTTTGGCGGTCCCGACGACTCCTCTCCGCAGCTGACGCAGCTATGCCAGTCGCAGGCGTCGCCCATCAACGTCACGTCCTCCGGGAACCGCATGCTGCTCCGCTTCGTCAGCGACTCGTCCATCGCGGGTCGCGGCTTCAAGGCCAGATACAAGACGGTGCCCTCCAGTACGTACACGAACGAATCTCTCAACTGAAACATAGAAGGTTCTGGATGAAATATTACACCAATCAGACGCTTCGATGGGTGGAGGTCACACGAGTTACTGATTCTTACAGATGGCGGAAGGTATATAATATTGCCACATGGAGCAATTTCGGGACTTAGATTTTGAAGCGGTGGCCAGTTTTATTCGTAAAGAGTGTTCATCTATTAAACAACAGGGAATGGAGATTAAGGAAATTATAAGCCCCGACGTTTAAAAAATTTTTCACGTTCCCATTCTTTACAAGTAGGATTGTAAGCAAAAATACGACACACCATGCCAAATAGATGTAAGAGACAAGATTATCATGTACATAGGTATGACACAGTAGCTATGAAGTCGGTGTGACGGAGCGTGTTGCGTGACTGCACCGTTCCTTGATCGATAAGACTTTGTATGGCGTTGTGATTGAAGTTTCACAATTAAAAAAAGGGCGTATGTCATTGTTAGCCGGGAGACCCCGAAGGGTAATTCGGCCGCCAGTTGACCGAGTTTGGATTAGCGGCGCATGCGCCTGGTAATCCTACCAGGTACAGGGGACCTACAGTTATAAGTGGATTCCGAATCCTAGCGTACTTCACATCACAAAGGAAAGCTTTGCCAGAGGTGAAGGTCAGTTTTTAAGGCCGTATAAATTCCTGCCCAGACCGGGATTCGAACCGGGGTCCTTCCGTTTCTCAGACACGCTCCTTAACCAAACCCCTTTTTTTACAATTTTATTGATTTACTAGCTTCTAGGCGGTCTGAATGCAATATTCTGGCAGTTCACTTTTTGCAGTTGGTTAATTATACCGAAAAGTTATTACATAATGCTAATGGCCTTGATTTTGAAATGTTCTACATATTTTATTTGCAGTTCACATAGCAATACAGTTGTAACTTCTACTGAATTAATGACGACGGCAGTATAGAACCAATAAAATTTAAAACAAATTAGGAATCCCACAAAAACTTTTGCTGTCCATGTAATATCAGTTTTATACCTGGTCCAGGCACAATTCAGCGCGATAAATATGGAACTTCTTTCACCGGCATTAATTAATACTTCTAGGACCTTGGCACTTATGAAAGCAGTTTAAATGGTTTGTAAAACTGATTACAGAGCGAATTATGCTGTAACAAAATGTGTCAGTTGCGATTCTGGTCAACTTAGCCACAACCTCCACTAACATTGCATTCGAAAATCATTGCTTTTATTACTCTCATATTAATAACGACAGGCAGCAACTATGGTGGTAGTCTGAATTTATTCTGAAAAAGCTTGTACGGAAAAGTGACTGTCGACCATTTTTAATGATATCTTCGTGATATGAGTACCAATCTGTGGTCAGATTATCGGAGTATTTGACTATGATTTATTTACATAAATGCATTTTACTTTAATGACGGAAAGTATAATATCAAAAACGGATAACGGTTATTTATCTGGGCGATACATTTCGCGATTCGTACATTTCATGTAAACTTTTTCTGAGTTTTTAAGTGACCTCATTGTTTCTTGTCATCTGCCAAAAACATTCTCAAGTTGTGTTTTAACCTAGTTCTTATAACTGCTACAAATAATATAACGCAAACATGGAATACTCTTCTCCTTGCATGAATTTCTTTATCTAGTTGTCGTAAATAAAAAAGAAACATGTAAATTTAAAAGAACGTACCAATTGCAACTTTGTAACGTATGATTGTCTCGCATTAATTTTGTAATATCTCTCTGCTCGCCGCTACTTGACTGCAAGAATATCGTTGTTGAATTGCGAATTATAAAGTGAAATCATTTTTAACCGACTTCAAAAAAGGAGGAAATTCTCACTTCGTCTTTTTTTTTTTTTTTTTTTTTTTTTTTTTGTATGTTTAGCGATATCTTCGCCAATTTTGAACCGATTTAAATGAAAATTTTTTAGTGGATAGGGTATACCTCCAAAGAGGTCCCATATGAATTTCATTTCGAAACCACCCCTTCTACCCCCTGTCAACTTTTGGTTTAAAAATTGAACCCCTCTCCCCCTATCCACCCCCTTCATTTTTGCCAATTTTCTTTATTCAAAGCTACAGTCGACACCACGTAACTGATCTCCATTAAAGTTGGCAATTACATGTAGACTTTCATGGAAAAGGTTTCAGACCAAAAAAATTAAAATAAAAAACCATCACTCTCCTCTTTACAACCCTTAATTTTATAGAAACCTACATTTCTTATGTGATTTTTATTGAACTTTGCCCATGTATACTTTAAAACAAAGAAAAAAATTCCTGTCAACGTTTGGTCTGCCAAAGCTCAACCCCCTCCCTCCTTCCACCCCTTTAATTATTGACAATGTTCTTCATAAAATGCTACACTTGACACCGTTTGACCGATTATCATCTAGGTTGGCATATACATGTAATTTTTCGTGGAGAATCTGACCAATAAATTTAAAAAAACCACCCCTCTCCTCTTTACACCCCTTAATTTTTATACAAACCCACATTTTTTATCCGATTTCGATGAAACTTTGAACATGTATAGACAAAATTAAAGAGAAAAATACTGTCAACCCCCTACCCACCTCCTAAATTTTTACCAATGTTCTTTATATAAAGCTACAGACGACCCCATTTAACTGGTCTCCATTAAAGTTGGCATATACATGTAATTTTTCATGGAGAATGTTTCTGACCAAAAAAAATTAAATAAATAAATAAACCACCCCATGTCTCCCTTTACACCCCTTAATTTTATAGAAATCTACATTTCTTATCTGATTTTTATTGAACTTTGCCCATGTATACTTTAAAACAAAGAGAAAAATCCTGTCAACATTTGGTTTGCCAAATCTCAATCCCTTTCCCTCCTTCAACCCCATTAACTTTTGTCAATGTTCTTTATAAAAAGCTACAGTCGCTATCGTTTGACCGATTACCATGAAAGTTGGTGCTTATATGTATTCACGCAGAAGGTGTCTGACCAAAAGATTTAAAAACCACTCCCTCTCCCCATTAAACCGCTTAATTTTTATACACTACCACAGTATTTATCTGGTTTAGACAGAACTTAGCAAATTTTTACTATAAAACAAAGAGAGTTTGCAAAACTGAACCCCTCTCCCCGTTTCCACCCCCTTGATTTTTGTCAATTTCTTTTTAGAAAGCTACAGTCGACACCATTTGACCGATCTTTATGAAAGTTGGCACATATATATGTAATTTTTTATGGATAGGATTTCTGTATGTGGTATGTATTAATGCCCAGATATTACATGTTTTGGTTATCAACCAGCAGCTTTAACAGATGTTATGATACGATCGAAACATAGCCTGGAAAAATGTAAAATGACATTCCTTAGCACAACACCCAATTCACCCCGTTCTGGAAGTTGTTGTGGCATATAAAGACAGAGTTCTTCTTTGATAGCAAGCGTTTTAATCCCTAAGCTACCAGGAAGTTCGCAAAACGGAAACTGCTGCGGCATATTTAAAATAAAAAAACAAACTATAATACCACTAAAAATTTAAAAATAAAATAATTGTTTAAAAAAACATAAAAACCGCATTAAAAAATAAGCACTAAAATTTTTAAAATAACTTCATTCCTTGCTTAGGAGAAAGTAAATCTAAATGGACAATAGTTTACATTACTTTCATTGAAATTTTTACATTAATTAGTTATTTTTGGAGTCGGTGCCAGCAAAAGCAAGAAAAACAAAAAGATAAAAACAATAATTAATAATAATAATATATAAAAATCATGTTAATGCTTACCTACAATTAATGCTAGAAACATGTTTCAACAAAACTGAAATATACAGATGATACACCGATATTATACTAACTGCAAATCGTTTACTGCATGATGCAGCCTACCAACTGAGACTTTAGCGCCAGAGATATGCATGGATGACCAATAAGGCCGAGCCACAGATTAAAATACTGTTAATTTGTTTCTCCCGCAATCACAGTATCTGCTTCACGACATGCTGTAAAATATTTGGAATTTTTGTTCGTACTCCCCGTTTCGCCTTTAACACCAGAAGAAGTTCAGTAATTCGATCTTCGTGATGTGACAGCTGGCACCGACTCCAAAAATAACTAATTAATGTAAAAATGTCAATGACAGTAATTTAAAATGTTGTCCATTTAGATTTACTTTCTCCTAAGCAAGGAATGAAGTTATTTTAAAATTTTTAGTGCTTATTTTTGAAGGCGGTTTTTAAGTTTAAAAAAAAAACAATTATTTATTAATTATATCTTTCATGATATGAGTACCGGTTAGATTATCAGAGTATTTGGTTAGGATTTTATTTAAATAAATGCATTTTTTATAATTTCGAAAATGCATAACTGTTATTTATTTGACTCATACATTGCGCGATTACGTACATTTCTCTGAGTTTTTAATAATCTTTATTGTTTCGTATTGTCTGCCAAAAAAAATTCTTAGGTTATGGTTTAACCTAGTAACATAAACATCGAACACAATGCTCCTTACATGAGTTTCTGCATCTAGCTGTAATAAATAAACAAAGTGCAACATGAAGGAACGAATGTAAGATGATGGCTATTGATTGGCGAGTGACGGCTGAAACTTGACCGTTCTCTACAGACTCCAGATTAGCGTTTTATTTGGCGCCGTTCTGCCCCGACACAGTTTTTGTTTTAGAGTTTAGTAAACATATCGTCTCTGCATATTAGATATTTTGTTTATTGAAGTTTGCAAAATATATTCAGTAGCAACATCTACCAGGAAAAAAGACACCTTCCGTGCGCCTGACATAACGTTTTCGGTCACTGTGGTGTCTGGCATCTAGTTATCCTTCCATAGTAACGTCCCTGGTAGGTTAACTGGTACGGTTTTGCGTTGACCTTCCCCAGTGTAACGGTGTTCGTAAGGGAGCATCCACAAATTACGTCATAAGACAATGGGGAGGGAAGGGACTCGCAAAGAGAGACATGACGTCACAAGGGGGGAGAGCAGAGGCACTTGCTTGGTGAGGTTACATCTATCACCAAAAAAGTCTGTGCCTGTACTTGTACAGATGATCGAAATTCAGATTTTAAATAAACATTATCATTGGAAGTGCTGCTTTAATAAAGTTCTAAATTTGTTAAATGAATGATATCACAACAAGAAAAGAAGAGGGAGGTGTAACTTCCTACATCTGCCTCTAATAATTCTGATTAATTTACAAATCTGACTTCTTATCAACTTTGTTTGCATTCACTTTAATAGTATTACGTATTAACCGCAGGGTCAACAGCAGGAATATCTCAATAAAATAGTGAGCCACACGATTCAAATCATATTTTGTTCTATTTTGAAAAAAATTGATACAAAGATCGGCACCAGAAACTGGTAAGCCGTGATACTTGTGCAATTAAACTAGTACACAGGAATCGTCCAGAAATCAGCCGTTATAAATATGAACAATTAATCTTAGCGTTATAATCACATGTAAGGAATTAAACTAACTCACAGCGTTCTTCCAAACTAGCAGTTCTAAATACTAACAATTTATCTTCATGTAATTAGTTTCCTTCACATAGTCACAAGCAGTAATAAGCATTTGTACTGAGGCGTAGAGACAGACAATGGAATTATATCTTTATGCCGCGCAGGCTTCCGATACAGGCAGTAACAGCTATGGATCAACACTGTGAGTTGAGAGGCTTAAATATGATTCGGGGTCTTGGATCGTAATGTGTCTTCCTGAAGTTGGCGCTACCAACCCCAACTTCGCGAAAATATATTGCCATTTGGAACCTCTCTGCTTTACGGAGGAATATACAGGATTCCAGAGATAGCAACCATCCCAAGGCTGACTTTTGCTTACTACTATTACTATTACTCCGCGATTCACTAAAAGTGTATGGCGGAGGGTGAATTGCACCTATCCGGAATGGTAATGGTTTGGAAGGGATATACGGGATATGGCAGGAGGCGCCCATGGGCTATTGTGAGGAACCATCCCAGCATTCGCGTGGAGTGATCTGGGAAAACCATGGAAAACCCAGATCAGGATGGTTGGAGTGCTTTATTGAAAGCTACTCCTGTCGGATTTTAAGTTTACTAGCCCGGTAAATCCTTTCTATTCCATTCCATAATAACTCGTGGAAAAATTGAATACAGAAAATAATCGGTTCTGGCCCTGATTTCTCTTATCTTATTTTCAGGGTCATTCCGAGATACGAATGTTTCTGGTAGCAATATTTGCTGGCTGTCATTCCGAAATACGTCTGTCGTGAATTTTTCAATTAGCTTCCGTCGAGAGCAACGCCTTCGGTGTTCCAGGTCTTCCCAACCTAACTCCTTCAACATCGCACTTACGCTTTCCCTCCAACTATATATACCTGTCACGAATCGGGCGGCTCTTCTTTGGACCATCTCTAATGCCTCCATTAACCCCTTTTGATGAGGACCCCATACAGAGCGACAATATTCTAAGTGAGGCCGCATCAGTGACTTGTATGCAATCGGTTTAATCGGAGTGCATTGTTTTAAATTACGACCTAGAAATCGAAGCATACGATTTGCTTTTCCAATTACATTCTTGATATGCTCATTCCACGATAAATTATTACGAATTGTTACTCCTAGGTATATAGCGGAATCTACCGTTCTAAGGACAGTATCATTAATTGTATATTCAGAGCTAAATGGTGTCATTTTGTTACTTACAAGCGTGACTTGGCACTTTTTAGCGTTTAACTCCAACTGACAATCTTTACACCACGCAATTATTTTCACAATGTCGTCCTGGGTTGTGATTTCACGATAAATAATAGCATCACCGGCAAATAATCTTTTGATACCCCTTATTATGTCGCATAAATCATTAATGTATATGAGAAACAACAGAGGCCCTATCACGCTTCCATGGGGAATCCCGGACCTTACTTCGGTAAGTGTGATGAACGCTCACCGTCGAGAACTACACACTCTGTTCTGCCCTTCAGAAAATCTGCAACCCAGTCACATATTTGTCTAGATATAACGTAACCGCGAAATTTCCTAAGTAACCTAGTGTGAAGCACAGTGTCGAAAGCTATTTTAAAGTCTAATAGAACTAAATCAACCTGGGATTGGATTGCTCATCTATAATACGGCTCAAGTCGTGAATTAAAAAGGCAAGTTGTGTTTCGCAGTATCGACCTTTTCTGAATCCATGTTGATTTGGGTTTAAAAGCTCACCTTCATCCAAAAACCACCCGACATTTGAATAGATGATGTGTTCTAAAATCCTGCAAAATATTGAGGTTAACGAGATCGGCCTATAATTTTGAAGATCATTAACATTCCCATTTCTAAACACTGGACTTACGATGGCGGTCTTCCATTCGGCTGGTATTTTTCCTTGATCCTAGGAGGTGGTATATAATTTCATCAAATACGGCACAATTTCATTTGCGTACCTGGAGTAGAATCTTCTAGGAATAACGTCGTGTCCGGGAGCCTTATTGGGATTTTAATTTAATTTAATTTAATTGCAATGGAGCACAGGCTCCGGTGGCAATTTCCCTACACACCCATCTTCCCCCTATCCTGCACCTACCTACATTTGCCCTCTACAAATTTTATCTTTAAATTCTTTCAAAGTTTTAGGTAAATTATTCATCATTTCTCTTGGTAACTCATTCCAATCCCTGACACCCTTACCTAAAAAAGAGAATCTTCCCACACCCTTGTGCTTGAAATCGAGTGCCAGCTTGTGGTCATGGTCATCTTTTCCCTTCCATGCACTACTTTTCATACCTATTGCAATATCTTTCCATGCCTCATCGCCAGTATATGCCCTGTACACTCCCATCACCCTCCTCATCCTCCTCCTGTCTTGCTATGAATCCCATTCCAGCTCCTTTATCATATCCGTCACTGATTGCATTCTGCGATTTACATTTATAAGCAGTTTAGTTATTCCCTCGACATCGAGAACGAGATCATTCATAATTTTGTTGGTACGATTGTGAAATATTGAAATCTCCTCCAAGTTTTCTGCCATGAAAGCTTTTTTAAATAAATTATTCAAAATTTCTGCTTTCTCTACGCTAGTTTCTGATAATTCCCCATTTTCCTTAATCAACGACGGCATGACCTTACGAGAGCCTCTTATTAATTTGACATATGACCAGAACTTTTTTGGATTAGTAATCAGATCTTCCGATAAATTTCTGTCTTGGAATTTTTTAAACGCATCACGCATTGCCTTACGCACTTCCAATCGCAACTTTACTAATTTAGCGTGATTAGACGAGTCCCCCGATTTCTTTACCGTGGCATGTAAACGCCTTTGCCTCCTGAGCAAACGTTTCACTTCCCTATTGAACCACGGGAAGTTCTTACTAACCTTAATAAATTTCTTGGGAACAAACTGATTTAAGCCGGTCCATATTATTTCTTTTAAATTAAACCAAAGTTCCTCAACATTTGTATTAAGCGTGTACGTTTCAAAATTTTTCGCCAAATGGTCGATCATAAACGCATCGTTTGCCTTATAGAAACAATATACGAGTTTGTCTTTATCATGCTTCAAATTCAGCCTAGATTTTAAAGTTACCACAACCGCCTTGTGATCACTTATACCGTCTTCTATACAAACTTTATCTACAATATCCGGATTGTTTGTAAGAAAAAGATCCAAAATGGACGAGGAATCTTTGACACTCCGCGTTGACTCTTCGACCATCTGTTCAAAAGAATTTTCCGCGAATGATTCTAGCAACATTTCGGTTATTAATCTTTCTCTTCCACATGACTTGAACGTAAATGTGTCTCAGTTAACTGAGGGTATATTAAAATCGCCTCCCATGATCAATTTGTGTCCCTGAATTTTTTGAGAAATACTATTAAGTGACTGTCTAAAATACTCCGCGTTATCTAATCCAGAATCTTGCCAAAGATAGCATCGAAAAACAAAATCTGTCGATTATTATTCATCGATTTAATAATTTCGATTTTTTATATTTTGTGAAATTCGAATGCGATAACAGTAAAATACAGCTCACTGTGATTGATTCTGGAGGTAATTATAACAGTACTTATTAAAATCTCAAGTAAGCATCCTTTATTAACTTACATCATGATTTAGACAACTTTAACATTTATACGTCATTTAACAAATTAGTTGCAAATGAGGGACAAACTATTTCCTTTTTGGAAAAAAAAAATAACTTTTGATTCGATCACAGGATTAAAAAATGCATCATAAAATTATGGTGCAAAGGAAGATTTTACTTCTAGTCCAAGCCGCACTTCAACCTAACACCGCCATTGACATTTTTTATTCTATTTTTTTTTCGTCGAGTTCTTTAAGAATCCATCATCAGATTGTGGCGCCACGGTAATGATAGAATCCCCAAAAACAACCACTAAACAGGAAAACTAATAGGTATAGTTTCATAATAAATAACAAACACTAAGTCAGATACAATGGCTGATAAAAAAAGAGAGATAGTTTAACAGATTAACACAGATACAATAACACAAACAAAAATGAAGGTAGGTTGCCACCACTGCAGTTGAAATCATGAGGGGGCGTCCATTAATTACGTGAGGTTAAATCTCATGAAACCTCACCAAGGGGGAGAGGGGAGGGAGTCAACGGAAATCTTGCGTGAGGTTTTGAAATTCTTGTAGAATGGTAGAGCTAAAAACAAAGTTTAGGGGGTTATAACCGCCCCTGGGAGCATGAGACCTAAAAAAAGAGATCTCAAAAAGTTGCGAGGGTGGGGGGCTCCGTCAAAATCTCACGTCATTTTAGAGAGGGGGGGAGGTCCGATCAAATCTCACGAAGTCTCACCAGAGGTGGGGATCCGGAAATCCGGAAAAACACCTCACGTAATTAATGGACGCCCCCTAACAGCACAGGTAAACATGCTGTGTATAGTATACATGTGCAGCAATCAAAGGATTGCAGAACTGCACCACTTTCGGAACCCACTCGGAATTGGTACTTATCTGCTGAAATTTGGTTTAATTGCTTCGTCAATATGTCCTCTTCACGTTTTCCCGGCTTGCACTTTTGATGTTGTGATTGAACATAGTGCCATTTGTTTATTTACAAGTTGTAAAAAGTGCTAAATAGTGCCACATGTATAAGAAGTTCTTAAAAGTGCTGTTCCAGACCGCCACGTGAAGATTATCAACATACCTGTAAGCACAGTGTATATATATATGTAGATAATAATTTGTTTTATTAAATAATTGTAACCATACCCTTATAAAACCATACATTTACAGCCACTGATGATGCCCCACAACACAAGGGCGAAACGCATCTGGGGAATATAACAACATTAAAAACAACAGTTTGTGAGGCGCTGCTGCTGGTGCATTGCACTATTTTCTCTGCTTTTTTCCTTCTCGAAGTATTGTACGTGACAGTGTGTCCGTACGCAGCCTCACGTATCTTTTTACTTTACTTTCTTCTCTCTATATACTTACCAGATATTTACCGTTATTCGAATTACTTCTTGCTGAATTTAAATATCTGGTTCAATCCGACACCTTAACATCTGAAAAATCTTTGCTTTAATGTTATTGAAGTTTTCATTCATTTATTTACATATCGAATAATTAATTCAGTTTCGTTAGATCATTAATCATACAATTTATTGCTGTAATTCATATTAACTCAATAATATACAATTAAAACTTATCTTCGGTTATTTTCATGATACATACCTTGTTATTATCACACAAACAATTATGTCTTACAAACCATACAATAATTCTCTTTAATTACTACCCTGGGCTGTATACTTTACATTTAACATTTACATACTACTTATCGTAATACAACTTTATGGAGAGTTTCTCATTCGAAACTTCGTCTTTTATTTTATTAATTGTCCGTTCATGCTTTAATAAAAAAACACTACTTTTTCGTCTCTTATCTTTATTTTTTTTTTTCCAAAGATACTTCGCACTGACTTTTTTGTCGTCTTTGACCTTTAAAGTAAATTATAAAATACATATTCACTGACCTCACTACATTTCAAATACTCGTATATTTACAACACACACCGGTATGGACTATGTACCTTACAAGTTGTTCGTAGACAGCATTTATTTATAAAAATCAACAAATCACGACGAGAGTTTTGTTTCTACTTGTTGACAGGGTGCGGCGGACGGATGACGGCGCCTCGGGGCTCCATCCACTCGAGTCACTACCCCCTCAACTACGACCACGACGACGACTGCACGTGGCTCATAGAGGTCGCGCCAACGCACCGCATCAACCTCACCATCGTCGATATAGACCTGGTCGACAACTGCCGCAGCGACTATCTCGAAGTAAGCAGCAGTCGATATCGACCACTACATTGAAAAGTTTTATAATTTCGCAAGACAATTTATTTTAATTAAATTACTTTTTAATGCTATTTTATTATATATTTTTTTGCTTATGGCTATACTCCTCGTCGACGTCGAGGTCATCAGAGGAGGGAAAGGTCTGGGGGTAAGGAATGGGAAGAAATTCGGCCAAGGCCTTTTTAAGGAAGCATCTCAGCATTCACCTGGAGTGATTTGGAGAAACCATGGAAACCCCAAATATGGATGCCCGGTTGGAGATTCGAACCCGCTTACTTCCGAATGCGAGGCCAGAACGTTAACCATTCACCCACCACTCTCGGTTTTAAGGCTATTATTAACAATATAATATTCAGATTATTATAAATATTGATATGAATCGGGATAATTGTTTTGGGGAGAACACAATGAATGGAATTTTCAAATGAAAGCTAAGTACTTTATATAAACTGATCAGCCAGAACATTATGACCAGCTACCTAATAACCGATATGTCCGCCTTTGCCATTAATAACAGCGGCGACGCGTCTTGGCATGGAAGCAATTGAGCCTTGGTAGGCCGCTGGAGGAAGTTGGCACCACATCTGCACACACAAGTAAGGTAACTCGCATAAAATCCTGGGAGGCGGGCGATGATATCAGACGCCACGTTCAATCACATTCCAAATGTGTTCGATCTAGTTCAGATCTTGCGAGTTGGGGGCCAGCACATCAATTGCAACTCACCGCTGTGTTCCTCGAAACACTCCATCACACTCCTGGCCTTGTGACATGGCGCATTATCGTGTTGAAAAATGCCACTGCCGTTGGGAAACTTGGTCGTCATGAAAGGAGGTACGTGGTCTGTAACAACTGTACGGTGTGTGGCGGTAACGTCAAGCGGGGATCCTTAGTTTACTAAAGTTCTTTGTCCTTCACCTCAACTGTCCCGCCATCTACGACTGTGTGGCGCTTACCTGTTGTCGTATTCCTGGTGTTTGCAGCATTCGCCTCTTGGTCGCCACCCAGGGAATTCCACCCTGAGAATCCTATGCCTCTAAGCACTAAAACCACTTTAAAAATGTTTGGATGATTGATCGAACACCAGGTTTTAAAAATACTTCCAACTTTAATGACATAGAAAATTCTCGCCAACACAGCCTTTTAAGATTCAAATTGAACTTCGTTTTATCCTCCGATCGCAGGTTCTAATTTGGGGCACACGTGGGTTGGTCACACACACACAAACAACTTACTCACATGAACTAGATGCACTTCTCGCCGCGATTACCGAAAAGGTGACACACATTTTTCACTATTGATGTTCACACTTTCCTTTTATGTTCTTCCAGGCAAGGGCACTCCATGATTCACATCACTATTCTCCTTTTTTTAAGTTACATATCGCGAGCAAACTCACTACACGACCGGCTACTACAAGAACTCGCGCCAGACTGCCCGACCTCCTGAGTCGGCCTATCGGCTCTCTCCTCGGGGTCACGTGACTTGTCTCCGCCAATCACTGGCTTTCTCCCCCATACTAGAGCTAGTCCACTATATGCCCTCGTTTCAATCCTCTTAAACCTCGTAAGTGCCAATCTTGGCCCGTTACAACCCCTCTCAATTTAAAGCTTATTTTGTGAAATGCCAATGCCACAAAAATAAGGTTGAAATTCTAACCACCAAACTCTCCTACTTACAACTCTCATTCCTCACATACATTCAACATATACCAGGTACTCATTTTTATAAATTTGTTAGACATTTAAAATTACCTATTGGCTTGTGTTGGCGATACAATGTTGTAATACAATTGTCACATCTTTGAAATACATAATTCTTACAATACAATACATTTTCTGCAAGGTACATCTCCTTCAACATGTCTTGGAAGTACATACCTTCCCGAAACAACATGCAAATTGGCTCTTTTCCCTTAAAACCCTCAAGTCCTGTGAGGTTGCCAAATTTCCTCACCAAAGGTATACAATAAACAATACATACAGCATTAAGAAAAAACATTTTAAAATAGGAAACAAAAGAAAATTACATTCACAATTAGTCAACTGATTTACACATACATTGGAACAAAGGTTATCAGAGCATTAGTTTGAAGTGGACTTCAATTTAGGTCTTCAAAAGTAAAATACACAAATAGAATTACAAAAATGTAGTGCTCATAAAACCAAATCATTTGTACATTTTAAATGCAGGTCCAAACCACAGAAATAATGCTGAGGGTCGTCGAGCAGATCCTATCTGGTTATATGTCACCTACCCTTTAAGGAGTCACACTTATTTTACTAATACAACACACCCCTCTCATCAGTTCACTCAGTTAGTAAAATTTCATCGGATATACTACTTATAGCGCTGTTGTGAGATGTCATTTAAAGGGTTTTATTGAAGTCACATCATATTTTCCCTTTATATCCCCTGTGTTTGGGTGAGTTACTATATAGGAGTTGCCAATTAATTTCTGTTGTATGATATAAGGGCCTTCATATAATGGTTGGAACTTCTTGATCTCTTGATTCAAGGATGAGGACTTGTAGTGTGTTTGTATAAGCACCCTGTCCCCCTCCTTATACACTGTACGTTGGCCGTGTAAGTTGTGTCTTTCCTGTCTCTTCCTAGCATGTTTGTGGAGAGTTTCTAGCACTGATTTTAGCCTTTTTTCAAAGTCTATTGATATGGGAGGGAATTCTAATAGTTCATATGCAATTCTTTGTGGCAGTTTCCGAAACATGACTTCGTATGGCGTTATGGATGTGGCATCATGTGGGATCGTATTGATTACTTCTTCTATGCCCTGTAATTCAAGAGCCCATCGTTTGTGATTATCATGGCAATACGTTCTGAACCAGCGCCCTAGTTCCCTCATGACGCGCTCAACCGGGTTTGCCTGTGGGTGGTAGTATGCAGTGTGTAGTATCTCAATCCCCAGTTGTTGAAGGTTATTCGTCCACACTTTACTTATGAACTGAGGTGCATTGTCTGTAAGAATTTTTTGTGGTGTGCCCATGTGTACAATGTACTCATTTACAACTTTTGAGCACAATATCTTTGCTGTTGCCCGTTTGACTGGAAAAAGTCTGATGTATTTCGAGTAAACGTCCATAATAACACATATTTGCGTGACTCCTCCTCTCGATTTTGGTAGTGGTCCATAAACATCTATTGCCAGTAGCTCATTTTTTCGGCTTGGGATGACACTGTTCATCTCACCTACTCTTTTTACATTATCTACTTTCATCTTTTGACATATTTCACAAGATGCCACTAATTTCTTTATTCGCCTACTCATATTTGGGAAGTAGAGAGTTTCATTCATTATTTTATAGCATTTGTTTGCCCCAAAATGGCCATAACTGCTGTGCTGTTGCGTAATGAACTTTTCTACATGTTCTTCAGGTATCCAGAGTTGCCAGTTCTCACTGTCTGGGTGTCTTTTCCTAAACAAGATTCCATCCTTTAGGCAGTAACAAGGTGGCCATTTGGCGGAATCCTCCTCACCCAGTTTGTTAATAAGCTTAGCTATGGCATCATCTTTCAGCTGCTCTCTCCGCATGTGTTTCAAGGAATCTCTAACTTCCCGTTCTCCTTCAACCCCTCGGATATACAGAAGTTTTGGACCCTTTCCTATTGTCTCCCCTTCATATTCTTCTAATCCTAGAGGTAGTCTAGAGAGGGTGTCTGCCACGACATTTTGATCCCCTGAGATGTACCTTATTTCATACTGAAACTCCTGTAACAGAAGCGCCCAGCGGGCTAGTCGTCCATGGACCAGTCTGCATTTACTTAAAAATGCTAGTGCTTTGTGGTCGGTGTAAACGATCACCTTCCTACCCAGCAGCAAATACCGAAATTTCTCAAACGTCCACACTATTGCCAATGCCTCTTTTTGGGTTATACAATAGTTGCGTTCAGATTTCTTCAACAACCTACTTGCCAATGCAATGTTGCGCTGGTGCACCACTTCGTCCACTATTGCTTCCTGAAAAATTTGAGCTCCTAACCCGTAGTCCGAGCTGTCTGTTGTGATACAGAAGTCAAGGTTCCAGTCTGGTGCGTGCAATACAGTGTGTTGCAATAGGGTATCCTTTATTTCTTGAAAGGCTAGCTGACATTCGGAATCCCAATTCCACTTTGCCGCTTTCTTATTTAGTTTCTCCATATGCGGGTTATTGAGGGCTTGTCCCTCAACGAATTTTCGATAATAATTGCACAAACCCATGAAGCTTTGCAACTGTTGCCTCGTCTTTGGTGTAGGAAAATCCCTAATTGCCTTTAGTTTGTCCTCACACGGTGTTATCCCAGAGGGCGTGATGACATGGCCAAGGAATTCTATTTTACTAGTGAGGAATATGCACTTTCTTAATTTTAATGTCATGCCTCCACGTTTTAATGCCGTCAGGACCTCGCGCAGGGTGTCCCAGTGTTCTTCAATGGAAGAGCTGGCCACCAAAATGTCATCAACATATACTTGAAGCTTATTCAACAGTCTACTCCCCAATACCTTATCAAGCGCCCGAATAAAGTTTGCCACCGCGTTATTTAGGCCAAACGGGAGGACTTTGAATTGGTAGGATCTTCCGTGGTACAGAAAGGCTGTGTACTTCCTGGAGTCTTTGGCGACCGGTGTCTGCCAGTACGATTGAGTTAAATCAAAAGACGACAAAAACTTTTTTCCATGGAAGGAGTGTAGCATTTCATCAATGGCAGGTGGATGGTCACGTTCGGGGACAAGGACCTTATTCAATGCCCGTGCATCCAATACCAGCCGCACCGACTGGTCTGATTTTGTCACTACCACTAACCGGTTATTATAGGGACTACTGGATCGCTCGATGATGTCATCCTGCAACATTCTCTCTATTTCTTCACCTACCACTTTCCTCTTTGCTATAGGAATGCTATAGGGTTTAACAAAAAATGGTTCATCAGAGGTTACTGAGAAAGAACATTCATAGCTACTTACCCTACCAGGCTTGTCAGAGAATACATCTTTAAAGTCTTGAAGAATCTCCTTTAAGTCCTTTCTGTATCGCTCATCTACCCCTTGGAGGATCTTAGCGTACTGTTCATTACTCGCCTGTTTACCCATAATGGCGAGACATCTCTCTACCAATTTCTCACTTTTCTCATACCGTGTTCCTCTCTCTAGCCCACCTCCCCAGCTTAGAATTCTAATGGATCCACTGCTTTTCGCTCTGTATATCAGCCTCATTTGCACTGACACTGTTGATCCATTCACTGTAAATGTGAGAAGTTCGTTTTCACAATTGATTATTGCTTTTACTGAGTGCAGCCATTCTATACCGAGTATACAGTCTGGGTGTAGTCCGGGGATCACATATGCTTCTATTTCGATCGCGGTATCAGCGATTGCTCCATCTAATAGGGCCAGTTGAGTAATGAATTTGGTCTTCCCTCCTGAGGCTGTTGTTGCCGTCATCCTTGGCACCGGGAAACATGGGACGTGCTTCTTTGACGTTAAATCCTGTATAATTTTTCTGAAATCCCTGAAATTTCTGCACCTGTATCTAGCAGGACTTCTATAGTTCCATTATGAATGTGGAATGGTATTACTGGTGATCTCACAAGGACGTCTGTATCATCCTCTGCCTCCTGCAGGAGGTCTTCTCTAGGGTTAGTTGTTTGTAGCATGCTCGCGATTTGTTTGTAAGCGTACGGTCCCTTGGATGTAATTGCCCCTGGTCGGACCTCATCAGTGGCAAGATCTAGTTTTTTCGTTTCTCAGAACCCGACTCGTCCATTTGTTCCGGTTGGCAAAATTGTGGGTCGTTTCGCACATCTTGTGAGTGGTTGGTATCCTCTTCACTCAGAGTTGGCTGATGTGTATTCCTTCCTCCCCTTTTTCTACCTGAGCCTCGCCCATTTACCCCTCTCATTACATTAATTCCTCTGTCATTTCCTCCTTGGGATCGGTGATCCCTCTAGTATGGTTGGTTGTCCTGGTTGTTAAAGTAATAATTTCTTTGTAGATCTAGATTTCTGAACAATTCCTCGGCCTTCTTAATTGTGGTGACAGTTAGCGCAGCCATAAGCTGTTGTACCTCTAGAGGCATTTTGCGTGTGATATGCGCTACTATTTCACCTTCGGGAAAAGGGTCATCCAAATAGTGAGTAATAGGATGATTTTCAAAAAAAAATAAATGCTGGAGGGATTGCCGTCTACCATTGAACCTTGGTCCACCCATACTTTCCTCTTCGCTTCAAGCTGCTTGTTGTGGGACCAATACTGCCTCAAGAAATTTTCCTTAAACTCTGCAAAGGTTGTACATGTATGTAATTGCTGTTCTGCCCAAATGCGTGGTGCCTTTACCATCCGTTGGTACACGCAGTTTATTCTCTAAATCTCGTTATAAGCTTGAAACAGCTTATATGTTTGGAAGCTGTTTATGAAGGTAACAGGATGTATATCTCCAGAGTCATCAAAATGTTCAATATTTATAGGTTCACAGGTGTTGGCTGGTATGCGGAAGTTTAGTGATCCCTGCTGTTTAATTGTTTTCAGATGCTCCTCCTGTGTTGTAACTTTGTGTTGCATCTCCTGTACTTCCCTAGTCATTACCAAAAGGTCATGTTGGACTTTATTGCTTATTGTTAAGAGGTCTTGTTGAACTCGCTGTTCCAACTGTTGCTTAAGAAAATTGGTATTACTGTGCAGCTCGCTTTACATTCCTGAACGCCTCCCTGGATAACTGAAGCTGTGTGTGTTATTAATTGGTCTTGCTCTGTTAGCCTTGTCTCAAAATTACTTTGGGTAGTTTCTAATTTAGATTGGAGTTGATTTGAAATTTGTGACAGGGAAGTGGACATATCTTCATGGATTTTAATAGCTAGAGCCTTATGGGCCTGTTCGCAGACATACAAATTGTCATCTATCTTAACATTTAGGGATCTGCAAGTTGCTGGGTTGTTGTTTGCAATTTTGTATCTATACGTGCTATATTGGTTTGTTGCAAGTCAACCATTGAGTCAAATTTTGAATTTAGAGAATCAAATTTGGAATCTATAGTGGTTTGCTGTGCATTCAGTTTTTTCTCTAGCGAATGAATATCTGAGGTTATACTGGCTTGTTGTGAATCAAATTTTGAATTAATTGTGGCCATGTAACGGGCCAAGATTGGCACTTACGAGGTTTAAGAGGATTGAAACGAGGGCATATAGTGGACTAGCTCTAGTATGGGGGAGAAAGCCAGTGATTGGCGGAGACAAGTCACGTGACCCCGAGGAGAGAGCCGATAGGCCGACTCAGGAGGTCGGGCAGTCTGGCGCGAGTTCTTGTAGTAGCCGGTCGTGTAGTGAGTTTGCTCGCGATATGTAACTTAAAAAAAGAGAATAGTGATGTGAATCGTGGAGTGCCCTTGCCTGGATGAACATAAAAGGAAAGTGTGAACATCAGTAGTGAAAAATGTGTGTCACCTTTTCGGTAATCGCGGCGAGAAGTGCATCTAGTTCATGTGAGTAAGTTGTTTGTGTGTGTGACCAACCCACGTGTGCCCCAAATTAGAACCTGCGATCGGAGGATAAAACGAAGTTCAATTTGAATCTTAAAGGCTGTGTTGGCGAGAATTTTCTATGTCATTAAAGTTGGAAGTATTTTTAAAACCTGGTGTTCGATCAATCATCCAAACATTTTTAAAGTGGTTTTAGTGCTTAGAGGCATAGGATTCTCAGGGTGGAATTCCCTGGGTGGCGACCAAGAGGCGAATGCTGCAAACACCAGGAATACGACAACAGGTAAGCGCCACACAGTCGTAGATGGCGGGACAGTTGAGGTGAAGGACAAAGAACTTTAGTAAACTAAGGATCCCCGCTTGACGTTACCGCCACAGGTGCTTATTGGCATTCATGGTACCTTGCACGAACGCCACTGGTCCCATGGATGCCAACGTGAATGTTCCTCAGAACATAACTGAGTCGCCGCCAGCTTGTCTCCATACCGCAGTACAGGTGTCAAGAAGGTGTTCCCCTGGAAAAAGACCGATTCACACCCTTCCATGATGAAGAAGGTATCGGGATTCAACAGACCATGCAACGCTGTGTAACTGCGCCAGCGTCCAGTGACGAAGTTTCCGTTGTTGCCGATGTCGCGGTGTTAACATTGGCACATGCATGGGTCGTCAGCTGCGGAGGTCCATCGTTAGAAGTGTTCGGTAAACTGTGTGTTCAGACACACTTTTACTCTGCCCAGCATTAAAGTTTGATGTTAGTTTCGCCACAGTTCGCCGCCTGTCCTGTCTCCCCTTGCTACAACGTCCGAAATCTGTAATGAGGGTTGGCCGCCAAACCCCTCGACGTTTGGACGTGGTTTCATCTTGGTTTCGTCACTTCTTGAAGACATTCACCACAGCACTCCTAGAACTCCCGACAAGTCGTGTAATTTCCGAAATGCTCGTGCCGAGCCTCCGGGCCATCACAATATGCCCTCGGACAAACTCATCGCGCGCCTTCCCCATTCTAAACACGGATAGCACGCTCACTGATACTACCTATACCGTGCGTGTGTCTGACTAGCAATCATTCCTTGTCAGGTGAGGTTGCTATTGGCTGGACGGGTTTACATCGATAGTAAGTAGGTAGTCATAATGTTCTGACTGTTCAGTATATTTTAATTTTAACAAATCAAACGATCCTTCATTAACATTAAGCAACAATCCGTTCTTGGCTAGTCATGGATAAACCTTTCAGTTGATCAAGAAGAGTTACTTTGGCACAGTTGCAAATAAAAAGGGTATGTGACGGTCCTGTCGTTAATAGCATGGCCATTCTGTCATTATTGGAAGGGCTGCACCCGCAGGACTGAAGGTCGCAGTCGGCGTTGAGTCTGGCTTATACTCTTCTGTAACGTTGCAAAGTGCTGCTACGAATTTTCCGTCATCCACACAGAAGGGATTTGGTGAACCAATCAAGAAAACGCTCAAATATCATCTCGCACGCGATAGAACATAGAAACAAAAAGACATATAAGTTTGTAGCTAAAGCAATACAGGGTGGTGGCAAATAGCGCTCCTGGAACAAGCCCATAACCGCAAGAGCTTCGCCTCACTCTGGGTCCAGTGAATCCGCTGAAGATTGTGTCATGGTGAATACAGGGGGGCTATTCACCCACTGCATTACTAAAGTCTTCGATTCTTTTTACTCAGTAGGCAACCTGTAAAAGTTTCTTGGAATGTTTAAACGCTGCGGTCACTGCTTTGTGAACCTAAGCCGGCTTCATTACATTACCTGCCTGGAATTATTAATGTCGGGGAAGACCTGTATGGCTCCTCGTTCAAACCTGCGTTAAAAGCATCGATTTTAACACAAGACGGGCCCAATACCGAAAGACGCTTGTGTCGTAATATATCACAAGTTAGATGTCCCGCGCAATCCTCTTTTCGTATTTGTCTGTTGTTGTCAGGTAATCCGCTCACTTTTCACTTATTGAAGATCGGTCACACCGCAAAATACAGTAAACGTAACCTGTACTCGATTCGTAGGTTTCGACAATCATTTCATTTTTGATCTGCCCTCATTTATTTGCTAAAAAATCCTTAACTCTCCTAAGCTCGTTAGGAATATATAAGATAAAAAAAAAGCAATAATCTTCTAAACAGATGTTTTGTAAGTATTGTAATGAGACGCTATAGAGAGGGGGGAGGATTTTAAATTTATTTAATTAAAAGAATTTAATTTTGGGTTGGCAAGAATCTGAACACTGCCAGATGGCAAGGAAACTGACATTGATATTTATTTTTTTAATTTGGCTTTTACAACGCTAGGCAAATTTAAATTTACTATTAACATAAAATCACTGGAATATCAAACAAGTCTAGACATTACAATTGGTCGATTTATCCAAGCAAACAATTGAATGCATTTACGTTAATGGTAATTTTCTAATGAAGTTAGATTATACAAATATGCACAATATAAAGCGATAGTAAATGTCAGCAATTAAGACATATGTACATGTATATGAATATGAATCTCGGGCGCCGTTAAATTAAAGAAAATATGGAACTTGTAATTTGCAATGCCTCCACAATGCTCGACAAAAATGCTAGCTCAGAATTGGATCTGCTTGGTGAGCATAAGTCTGTCTCAAATCGCTTACGGGTCAGTCGCAGTTTCAAAGATCACAATGATTCAGGACCTGGTGAGTGTATATTACCGTCTAGTAGACAGCAGCACTGGTGTTTGTCGCACAGCCTGTCTCAGTGCGATGTCGATGCGGCGACCAGAGGGGATCACCACCCTGTGACCATAGGATGGTTACTCTCCGATGCACCAAGAGTCGAACCGTCTCGGACTGTTGCCAAGCCAGAAGTGTGCCTGTCGCTCTTGGTAAAGATGGCCTCCCTCCTCTCGGCGAAGAATAACATGCCGGGGCAGAAAGAATAAGCCCTGTTTTAACTTATGAAAACCCTGAGGATACGTTTCATTGGCAGGTTAGGCACACTCAGGCTCCCGCGCGTCTATCTTTGGTGGGGAAGGGGAGAGCTGGCCTTCATAGCTCCCCTATACAAGCCAAGGGACGGCCAGGTGGCGTTGACCGGCGACAGTCTGCCTGTCCATTGTCACTAGGCGTCACTGTGGAGGGCTAACGGTACTACTTCCGCCCCTTGGTCAGGGTCTGCAGGGTCTGCATCTCTTGCTTTAAACAGAAATCTTACACTCGCATATTTGCGCTGAGTCCTCTCACATAAATACCCTTGCATATTAATTTAATCATATACAATTTGGGCTGCCCGAGATCAGTTTAATTAATCTAATCTGAATAAAATTAATATTAAAATAATTTGAAATATATAAATTGTAGTGTGGCGTAATAACGTCCTGCTACAGTATAAACTGCATAACTTGCTTTCTTGTTTTTTATTTTAATTTTTTTCCTTATCTTTGATCTGTCTCTCAACTAGTTTGATGCATTCTTCCTTCTCTTCCTTTCTTGTGCTAATCTCTTTATCACAACACACCTCTTGCAATTCAATTTCTCAATTATCTGCTTCACTCTAATCGTTGTCTACCTCTAAAGTTCTGTGCTTTTGTTCTTTTAGAACGGAGGTATTGGCTCTTTTCATCATCCTCGATATTTCAGTTACTCTCCTCTCTACCCTCATTTAAGAAACATCTGTTTCTCTACAGTGATCTCTTTAGTCAATTTCGCTGGAGAGGGGGTGAGAGCATGAAATTTATATCTCAATGTTGTTGTCGCTAATAGTGGAAATCTCATTAGCGGGGTGTCCATTAATTATGTGAGGTGAAATAGGGGAGGGGCGTGTCCGGCGAAATCTCACCAAATTCTACCATGGGGGGGGGGGGGGGGTTGACGCAACTCTCACGTCGTCTTCTTAATATCTTGAAGAACAGTTGAGCTAAATAAAAAGTCTCAAAAAACTACGAGGTTAGTCAGTAGGGGGGGAGGGGTGGTGGGGTGCAACCATATCTCATCACAGGGGGGGGAGGGGTACAGAATTCTGGAAAATACCTCACGTAATTAATTAATGGACGCCCCCCTTATCGAGGTGTATGGTTGAATGTATTGTAAGGTGAACCCCGCCTGGTCTCTAAGCTAATTGCACTGCCCGTGAAGCTATTGTGAGCCTCGCTTGCTGCTTCAGATCTTCGACGGGTCGTCTGCAGGCAACAGGACGCAGCGCCTGGGGAAGCTGTGCGACTCCTCTCTGCCGCAGACGACGTTCCTGTCCACCTCCAACACTATGACGCTCCGCTTCAAGGCGGACGGGTATCTGTCGTCCAAGGGCTTCCTCGCCAACTACACGCTCGTGAGTAGACACATTCTGCACAGTTTTGGGTTAAGCCGACGTTCTCAAACCTCAGACACCAGTGTAGAGGAACGAGCAAGTGTTAGCTACAGAAAGTCATGAGATTTTTTGTTTTTTTAAATTTTTAATGGCATTTGGCTTCCTTAGGCCATACAGCCAGCTCAAGTAAGTGTTTATTTTCATCCAGTGTATATATATCTTTCAAGTAATTGTAGACAATCCACAGGACGGACACGACAAGCACACTAACACACAACACTTAAATACCCATGCCGGACTCGAACCGCCGACCTTCGGTACGTGGGGCCAGTACTCTAGCTCCTACGCTACCGAGGCCGGCCAGTCATGAGTTAGTTCCGACAAGGGCGTATCACTGTTAACCTTACTCAACCACCAAGGGAAATTATATACACTATTACTTAGATCTAGTAAAAGTGAAATGAGGAAGTAGTATTAAAAATGGAATGCTGTCCAAAAGCCAACTTCAGGTTTGTTAATACCTGTAGGAAATCGGTGAAAATATATAAAATTGCATAGAAAAACGGATTATGACAATTGACAAATCATAAAATATCTCTGGACGAATCTGTAAACTAGTTTTTTTTTTTTTTTGAAAATTTTTTTTTTTTGGTTTTTTTTTTTTTTTTTGGATTGGTAAAATATGATGTAATAGAAATACATCTGTAGCTATAAGTATGTTGTGTTGTACGTGGACAACAGTGAAATTACAGATTACATAAAAAAAACTCCTTTACACGACTCAATTTTTCAAATGATCATTATTCTGATTGTACTTAGCTCACGTGGACTTCAAATCAAGACAGTCCAAGGTCTGTTAGCTCAGCGGTGAAGTTTCTCTTTCCGGTCACGGGTTCAAATCCCGTGGTGAACAGGAATTTTTAGGAGTTGTATTTGTCTATATGAGCTACGCAGGGACGTTCCGTGGTTCTTATTCCACGTTAAACTGAAGAAAGGAATTGGTTCCCCTGCCTCTGACACAATAGACTGCTAGATCCACAGTACAGTGTCCATACTAGACATCCATAAATCACAAAATGTCTTGTAAGCTACGAATTGCACAACTAAACGCTAGGAGAAGCAAGTTGATTTTGCACCAAGTGAGAAGGCTGTCTGAGGAATATAAATGGGATGTGATGTGCCTCCAGGAAACACATTCATGATCCGGGAAGATTACTTACATGCCGATATCATCACAGACAAATCTCAATGGGCAGACACCCTATGACAGCAATAGTAGTGCTATCCAGACAAGATAATGTAACTAAGATAGTACATTTGTGTGATGAACATACGACATATGTGGAGCTCATTGCTCGCTGGGGTAATGTAAATCTCTTTAACAAGTATTTTCATTAAACCATACATTGAAAAAAATAAGAGAAGTGGGCACTGCCATAGGAAACAGACCAATAGCAATAATGGCTGACGCCAATGTTAATTCCGAACTCTGGCATAGCAGGGTGACAGAGACAGGAGACGAACTTTTAGTGACATATTCATGATCTGTTTCTGGAAGTAACAAATCTTCCGCATAAACCATACAAATATAGCAAACAAGCAGGAGCTCAGTCAAACATCGATGTAACGTTGACCAATCTGCAATCTCAGAACTTTTTGAGGGGTTGGAACATATTAGAATTATTAACTACCAGTGATCATAATGTTATTACTTTTAAGTTGGTCAGAGGGGGGAACGAGTATGACACATCGGAGGTACAGATTTCGAAGGTGCATATTAACATCCAACGGGCAGACTGCAATAGGCTGAGGGATAGTTTGGGCTGGGATAGTTTGGAAGACGGACGACGTAGCTTGCGTTCGAATTTATTGGAGAATATGCGAAAAAATTTAAATTTCGAGTGCAATGAAATACTTCTTCCGCCAACCTATTTAGGTCGCAATGACCGGAGGGATAAGATTAGAGAAATAAGATGCCGTACTGATACTTATATGTATTCCTTCTTTCCTCGCACTATTCGGGATAGGAATGGGCGGGTTTAGGATTGGTGCTTAGCACCCTCTGCCACCCACAATGTTTGTGATTTGCAGAGTATGGATATAGATGTAGATAGTTTCTAGAACAGGAAATCCTTTTAGATGATAATGCTGTAGATCGAGCCGCAAGAGATCTTACCCGGGCACTCCAAATATCAATTAGAAGATCCATTCCTTTAAAGAGAACCACTGGCACAGTGGATAGACCTTGGACTGATAGACTGCAACGACTACGGCAAAGGATGCGTAAAGCAAGAAAATACTACCAACGCTGTCTCATCGCTAATATTAGAGGATAGTTGCTGGAAAGATATACTCAAATTAAAAGTGAATTCAGAGAACTGTTAATACTAACTAAACAAAAAAAGTTGGGAAACATTTGTATAAAACTGAGCACGGACCCCTGAGGTCCTTAGGTATCCCATACAAAATTGCAGCAGGAAAGGTGAAACCCCCAACTACACTCTCTACTGCAGAAAAAAGATAGAACCATGACTATGAGCTGGAAGACTACTGCAGAAGTATTGTTATGAGAACTCCTTCCATATGATAAAGTGGAAGATAATGAAATGTATCACAGAGTGTTCCATCTGGAAATGGACCAATATAGGCAAAGTATTACTGACACTCCAGATATTAGCATCTTGGAGGTAGTACAAGCAATAAATGCCATGTCCAGGTACAAAGCTACGGCCCAGATGGTATTCCAGTTGAAGTAGTACAAAAACTGTGCAAGCTCTATAATGAATGCCTGCATCAGGGAAGAGTACCAAACATCTGGAAGCAGAGTGAGATATTAATCATCAAGAGGGGAGATGACAAAGTTCCAGAATTGCCTAAATCCTATCGATCAATCTGCTTGCTAAACGTGTTGGGCAAAATACAGGAAAAGGTGTTGTGCAAGAGGTTACAAGAACATTGGGAAAAGGAAGGGATGAATCCAAACCAATACGGATTCAGAGTAGGTAGATTAGCAGAGGATGGAATCAACTGGACAATGAATCTGATACAGAGCTCAAATTAGAAATATGTGATAGAGATTTTGTCGATATATCTGGGACATTTGATAATCTATGGTGGCCTGTAGGTATTGCACGGCTTAAGAAACGTAATTGTTCAATGAACTTGTATAACACCTTTAAATATTACTGTAAGAACATATTCGTGAAACTTAGGTGTCCTGTAGTATCCATTGAGAAAAAATTAACAAAGGGTTGCCCACCGGGATCCATTTGTGATCTGATATTTTGTAACACTGGGCTTGAACTGGGAATAACAAGGCTGGAAAGAATGCCAGAACTTCTGGGACTTATTGTCTTAGCTGATGATCTGTTCCTAATTATAGAGGGTAAAACCAGAACCGACATTGAGGTAAAAAAAAAAAAAAAGCACAAAGACTCTGAGGAGGCGATGGTGCAGATAAATCAAATTAAGACACCACACAAAACCTGTTATATGTTACTGAAATGTCGATTACAGAGCAATCTAATCATTAAAATAGACGGAGTTACGATAAGAAGAAGTCCTTTCAGATGATACCTTGGTGTGAAATTAGACGAAAGTCTAAATTTTATGGCACATATGGTGGAAGAATGTGGGAGAGCCACTTCAGTCGTGAATGAACTAATCCGCTTGGGACAAAGGCATTTCATACTTACACCGCTTATTATTCAAAGATACCATAATACAATATTAACGTCAGTTGTAGGGTATGCAGCCAGCGTCTATGCCAGGGATGGCCAATCCAAATGATCTTGCTGGCCACTTTGGAAATGCATTATAACCACGCGGGCCACATATAAAATCATATATCCCCATATTAGACATATTTTTGGAGTGAAAAATTGATACATAATGAGCTCTTATTATTATTGTATTTCCTATTATTATTATATATAAACATAGATAATATAGTAATAATGATACTCATAATTTCTACAAGATAATTTTTGAATATATGGATGCACAAATAATGTATTTTTAAAAAAATACATTGGATTTCACTAGTTTGGGCTTTATAAAATAAATATATATTTTTTAAAAGTGTGATGAATCTCGCGGGCCGGAAAAATGTTCAAGGCGGGGCGCATACCCCAGAAAAGCAAAACCAATTAAACCTTTGAGGAGGAAACAGCAAAGTATTCTATTCAGGCTGAGTGGTGCTTACAAAACAGCAGCAACTGATGCCCTTACCGTGGCACTTGTGGTGTGGTCATTATACTGGCTCAGGAAATGAAATCTGGAACTCGTGGAGAAAATCACGGGAGCCCCAGCAACAACAGCTGCAGAGGTAAACAGATTATTATTGGAAGAATGGCAGCAAAGGTGAAACGTTAGCACAACAGGAAAAAGAGCTTATGATATATTTCCAAGTGTCTCCGAAAGGATCAAAATGTTCTCCCATCGCCTAGGCTGGTACACTACATAACGGGTCACGGACCTTACAACAGTGAACTGCAAAGAAGAGGAATACTGGACAGCGGTAGCTGTGACTGCGGAAACGAGGGCACCCCGGAACATGTCGTATGGGAATGTGATTCAACAGCGGAACAAAGAGCACCATACCAGCAAATATTACTGGGCAGGCGCATTTTTTACATACTGTGTGACCGGAAATTATGGTATTTTCTTGATGCAGCTTGTAATCTGGCCTTATAATTAGTCAAAGAAAGGTTCAACTGACAGCGACCACGACCGAGCAGTGATCATTCCTGAAAAAAGAAACTCCCAATGGGTCGAAGGAGGACATCTCTACTTCCAGAAGTCATCTCCTGAGGGATGTTTGTTATTCTGAAGTGGCTGTGCCGGGAGTAAGTGTGCAGAAGTGTCATAAATGTGCAAAGTGAGAAACAGTGAGACAACACTGCTGAAAGTAATAATAATAATAACTCCGTGTGGTCGTAAAGACCTGGTTACAGGGTATCTATTGGCTGCGCATTCCGCCCCTGTCGTAGCCACCTTAATCTAGCCCAGCAATCCTGCCGGGTACAGGAGACCTACAGTTTAACGTGAAATCCGAACGACGGAAGCGTACTTCACATTACACAGCAAGCTGTGCCAGACGTGAATGCCGGGTTAAGTGCCTATGAAAATCCCCGCCGAGACTAGGATTCGAACCGGGGACCTTTCGACCTGCAGTCAGACGCCTTAACCATTGAGCCACAAGACCGCTCTGTGTGTATGTGAATGTTTGCATGTTTAATTACATATAACAATATCTCTCTGTGTGTGTGTTTGCGTGTGTGCGTGTGTTATTCTAATTACTAACATACATATATAATATATATAATAAATATATAATATAATATATGTGGGATTACTGGAGATCGCGATTCCAGCTGGAGTTGGTATCATAATATTGCAATGCTCAAACATAAGACTCCGCTAGAAATTCTTTCCGAAATACATTTAACGGATTTTTGCTTGTCCAGCCTGTAATACAACCTAATTTCTCGTTGAAAATAATGGTCCAGGCTGTTTACGAGTGACTACATCAGTATTACAACGATATTATTTAATGTTGTTGTAGCGGAATCGCGGTCTCCAATAGACCCATATATGTAACATAATATATATATAAACACCTAGCAAATACATTCTTTCACATTGCTAATTTAGTTAAGTAACTAACTTTCATTAAACTTGATAAGTTTTTGTATCATAAATTATTCTTGCATCCTAATCAATACTCAACTGTTACTGTCAAAACAAGATTTAATCTTATGTGCTTCTTGTGATATATTTGAAATACTGGCCCAGAGTAGATTCTAGGTGCTGGGCTATTATGTATCGGGATATAAAAAACAAAATAAAATAAAAAATACATCTTCTTCGGGAAGATTCGATCAACCTCCAGGTTGTTGAATAATTTAGATTTTTGAAGTGAAAATTTCTTTAGGCCCGTTGCGGAATTTTTGGATGGGTAAAATCATATGAGTTGGCGTCACCGACATGCTAATGTTAACAGTATGCATGTAGCTATGAAGTGTTGCTCTTTGACAGCGGTCTGTTGGCGCAGTTGGTTAAGGCGCGTGACTGGCTGAATTTACACCTCCTGGAGTCTGCATAGAGAGAGAGACGAAAACTTACCAATAACGATCAAATGAATTATGACGGCTCGCAGATTGTAAAACAGTGACCCAATTGTTCGAAATTCAATTTTAAGTAAAATGATGTACGTAACGCTAGTGATGTCAATCGCAGGATCGGTCGTTGCTGAGTTAGTTAATTAGATGGATAGGGGAAAAAAATGGCCATTCTTCCAAACAAACAAGGAGTTGGGCATTGATAGCTAATAGATCAACTCTAAAATAAAAAATGACACCACGTGCTTCACCAAGAATTCCACTAACAGCCATTATCTAAGCAGACATATTATAACATGGCTCTTTTGAACTACACTCTCTCACGAACCATACAAAACCATTCGGAGAAACTTTACACTAAAGTGAATACGTGTTGTTTGCAAAATAAATCACTTAGAGGGATATATAAACCGATCAAGGACTAACAACAGCTACAGAGGGGTGCATACGGGAATTCTAGTTCTGTAGATAAACTTCCCGCCAGTGTCAACTAACAGGGTACAAAAAAAAAAATAAAAGTTAGCTGTGATTATGTCGGAGTGGGATAGTTTTCAGTTGATGAATTGAATAAGATGTGAAGAGAGAGCTCTTGCATTAAATAAACAAAATTTCCCTGATCGCAAAAGTTGGCGTGTATGTAAAATCTTATCCAGGTGTAGTCTGTATTTTCTGTAGGATGTCATTCTGAGAGTACTCGTCAAACGGTCCATCTGAATCGACAAGTGGCGTACGATGAGAGAGCTGTTCTTCGTCTCTGTCGCAACTGGTCAATTTCTTTGATACTGGGTGTATATATATTTCCTGTACAATTCAATACAATTTTCCATTGATCCCAATGTAATAGACTGGCTCTGTGGGTGTGGGATGTGGAAAGTTGTAAATTTACAGAAAAAAAATTGCTTAGCAAAATAATACATATACCAGAAGATGTACAGTCATATCATACATGGTACGTTAATTATGTCAACTAGATTTACACAAACTACTGACAGTTTATTTTGTAGATAACTTAGAAAAAAATTCTTCGGCAGAGTAAAAGGAGTTGGCAATTAAAAATTCTTTCAATTTTTTCCCGAATTTATTCTTATCATCTGCTAGACATTCAATGTTTGTTGGGAGCTTATTGGAGATATGTATCTCTGAATATCTGACCCCCTTTTGAACAACTGACAACGACTTGTAATTCTTGTGAAGATTATTTTTACTTCTAGTGCCATAGTTGTGTATTTTACTATTGTTTCAAACAAAGTATAATTTTCCACTACAAAGGACATTAATGTGTATGTATACTCAACCACCAATGTTAAAATCCCTAACTTCTTGAACAGTTCTCTATATGAAGTTATTTTGCTAACCCCACACATAATTCTTATTACTCGCTTTTGGGCTCTGAACACTTTGTCTCTATGGGTAGAATTGCCCCCAGAATATTATTCCGTATGACATTAAGGAGTGAAAATAAGCAAAATAAACTAGCTGCCTCATACGGAGATCGCCTATAGCTGAAATTGTACGAATTGCAAATGTGGCTGCACCCAATCGCTTAAGTAAGTCAGAAACATGTAACTTCCAATTTAAATTATGATCAATATGCAAACCTAGGAATTTCACGCACTCTAGCTCTTGAATGGACTGGCCTGCAAATTTTATGTCTATATCTGGTGTTAATCTGTGTGATGTACTGAATTGCATATGCTGAATTTTATCAAAGTTTAATTACAAGCCATTAGCTGTAAACCATTTGTTAATAAGATCAAAGACATAGTTTAAAATATATTCTGTAGATAAATCTCGAGTATTTTTAATTCCCATGTTTGTGTCATCTGCAAATTGGACAAATTTTGAGTTTTTAGATACAACACAGGGTGATCATTTATACATATTAAAAATAATAGTGGTCCCAATATAGAACCTTAAGGGAATCCACATCTGATTAATTCCCACTCAGAAAACAGTGGACCACTTAAGGCAGCCTTAAAATTCTCCATTGACGCTTTCTGTTTTATATTCAGAAGGTAAGAACTAAGCCGTTTATTAACAATATCATCTATACCATAATACTTTAATTTCTATATCAGAATTTTCTGATCTACACAATCAAATGCCTTAGATAAGTCACAAAAAATTCCCACAGTAATTAATTTATTATTTATTCCTTCTAAAATATTGTCAGTGAATGCAAATATAGCTTGTTCTTTTGAATGACCCTTTTGGAAACCAAACTGTGATTTAGTAAGAATTTTATTATTTTTAAGATGTTCAGAGACTCTATTGTACATTGCTTTCTCAATAACTTTGGAGAAGGCTGTTAGTAATGAAATAGGGCGGTAATTTGATACAGATGACTTATCCCCCTTTTTATAGTGTGGTTTAACGACAGCAGACTTAAGCCTTTCTGGAAAGGTACCCTCAAGTAAAGATATATTAAACAGATAACTTAGTATATTGCTTAATTCTACGGGTGTTGCATGTATTACAGCCTGGTAAGACTGAGGTGAGATATACTCTGTGGATGTGTTTAATACAGGTGTTTCTGTGTTTTCTTAAGCTATGTGGTGCCAGAATCGTGACGGAGGACTCCGGGCTGATAAATCTGCAAGATTTCGTCAACGCTGGGCTGAGTACCAATAGCTGCACCTGGACCATTGTCGGCGCCCAGCCGGGTGAGTTGGATCTGTACTGTCCTGTTAGTGATACCACTTGCAGTGCTCACATTTCAGTCTCATCAGACGATAGAAGAAGGCGACGGAGTTTTCCATTTCCAAAATATAGTGTGTAAACATCTTAAAACTTCGTTCTTATATTTTCTTTTGTCTTAATCCTTTGAAGCACATCTAGTCTGCCCGGTCTCTGTGGAACCAGTGGCTGACTCTTCATGTGTTGGGTTCTTCTTTTCTCTCCCTAGAACCTCCTCATCCTCTCCCTTCTTCTCTCCTGATTTTCTTTTGAGATTATCAATATCCTCCTCTCCTGTTTCCCCCCTTGGTGATTTTCTGTCTCGTTCTTGGGACCTTCTCTGTCAGTTATCTCTGATGTATCAGTTAGTGTACACTTATTTCCCCATCTTAGCCCAGTCCTTTCAGCCACCCATTTTGTTCTTGTTCTTCCTCTCATCCTGCTCGTTTTCACCCAGACTCTTTTGGTCTTTGTCCGTCCTTATTACATGCCCTTTTGAGTCTGATTTCACTTGATGTAGCCTTCATGTCCCAGTACAGTTCTTCCTTTGATCTTCGCTTCTATCTTTCACCGCCTCCTGAGGATTCTTCACTCTACTTTTTCCAGTTGTTTCGTCTCGTCTTGTCCCAGTGTTATCATCTATGTCACTCATAGTACCACGTTCCTCACTGTTTCTATATTTGAGGTACACTTCCATAGTGGACAAGTGGGCTGTCTTCATCTTCTCACTCTCTTCCATCCCCTCAGTGTTTCTGTTTCTCCATGTTATATATTCTCACAGATACTTAAATTTGTCTACCTTTTGCACAGTCCCGAGTAGTATTTAGTATCTTCGTCTTCAACTCTAAACTCCCAGCTATTTTCCTCAAGTTGTTTTTTTGTATCTTCTTCCGGCTCACTTATTTTGGCTGTGTCGTCTGAAGAAGCTAAGCACTCCACCTGAACCCTTTTGTCCTCTTTGATCCTCCCTTGTTTCCTTGGTATTTTCATTTTGTTGCTTGTTACTCTCCATTGTCTAATTAATTCTACTGGTTCTCTTTGTTATTATTTATTTTAACAGACAGTTGTTATAGGTCTTTTTCATAAAAAACAGAAAAGAAACAAATGCTATTCAACCACCTCGACCATTCAGTTATCTCCATTTTCCCATTCTAAAAATGTCCAAGACAGTAAAAACTATAAAAATCAAAATAACCTTCCACCAATACTTTAGGGTGTTGTGAGGTTAATGGGTAATAGCATTCTTACCATGGTGAAATGCTGTAAGTTTACCTCTAACATTCACTAATAATGGGTAACAATGACGATAAAAAGGGTGAGATATACACTTTGACAAATACCTTACAGTCCGTTAATATGATGATATTCGTGATTATTTTTACTGTAGAACTCCGAACTTTGCCTCTGAGCGTCTGCCAGTTTCTTGCTACGTGGGCTCATTTTTTTAGTCTTGGGTAAAGTGCTGGGTATGAGAGATCTATTTTATCATGAATTTAGTGTACCACCTACCAGTTATGCTGTCCCATGCGGTATTAATGTCTAGAACGAAGCATAATCGAAAGGCGAGGGGTCTCGCGAACTCTGTCCTAGACTGTACACTGATCAACCCAAACACTATGACCACCTGCCTATTAGTGTGTTGGTCCATCTTTGGAGTGCAATGCAGCAGCGATTCGGCGTGGCATTGAAAATTCCTTGTTAGGTTTCCAGAGTTGTCTGGCACCAGATGTCTAAGCACAGGTCACGCAATTTCCTTAAATTACGCCAGGTGGGACACCGGGATCGAGCAACTCGGAAACGCCGAGACTGGTCGGCTGTTCGCGTGCTACTGTGGTGAGCATCTATGCAGATTGATTGAAGGGCAGTGAAACCTTGACTGGGCGACAAGGTGGTGGACGTCAACACCTCATCACAGAACGTGGAGGTCGGAGGTTTGACCGCTCTGTAAAGCGGGGTAGGCGATGATCAGTGTCAGATCTGACAGCAGAGTACAATAATGATGCAGGTTCAAGTGTTTCGGAGCACACTCTGCTGTCAGATCTGCCACAGATCGCCGCCTATCCCACTTTACAGAGCGGGCAAGCCTTCGATCTCCATGTTCTGTGGTGAGGCGTGGACGTCCACCACCTCGTCGCCCAGTCGTGGTTTCACCGTCCATCAATCAATCTGCATAGATGTTCACAACAGTAGCATGCGAACAGCCGACGAGCGGCACAGTTTTCCGAGATTCTCGTTCCCAGACGCCGCGCCTAAAAACAGTCGGCCCGTAATTTATGGGAATTGCGTGACCTGTGCGTATACATCTGATGCCAGAGGGGCATTTAACGCAATACTGAGCAGTACAAATGAACAAAGTGGCCACTAGTGGCATCTAAGGCACTACTGAGCTGTGCAAAACGTACTAGCTGGCCACTAGGGGCATATAACGCACTACTGAGCAGTACAAAAGAACAAAGTGGCTGAACCTAACAAGGAATTTTCGAATTCATGCCACTCCCAAGCGCTGCTGTATTGCGCTCCAAAGATGGACCAACACTCTAATAAGCAGGTGGTCATCATGTTTATGTTGATCAGTGTATTACGTACAGCCCTCTACTTAAATTTCCTGAAAGTACTTTAACGGATAAAGAAAATAGAAGATCCGTATATAGCAATGAAATTCCTAAAATATTTCTTTTTTTATGTTAGCCTGGTTTTATTGTAGCAGGTTGAGGCCATTTTTCCTTACAATTTTTTTTTACGGCTTCACGCATCGTCGACGTCGAGATCATTAGAGGCAGGCAGGGACTGTGGCGCAAGGAACGGGAAGGAATTCGGCCATGGCTTTTTTTAAAAATGAAGTATTACTTCATTCCCCAGGAGTGATTTGGGGGAACCATTGAAAACCCAAGTCTGGATGCCCGGACGGGGATTCCAACTCACGTCCTCCCGAATGCGAGAGGGTTAACCGTTCACCCAGCACGCTCGGTTTTCCTTGCAGATGACCGCGTGACGCTGACCGTAAGCCACCTGGAGATGATGGGCTACGGGGACACCAACTGCTCGCGAGTGTTCGTGGAGGTGCGGGACGGCGAGGACGAGAACTCGACGCTGCTGGGGCGCTACTGCGGCCACAGTGCACCTGCGCCCGTAGCCAGCACCGGCAACGCCCTCTTCGTCAAGACCGTCAACTACCGGGGTTCCAAGAAGGGCCGCTTCGTCGCCGCGTACACTGTGGCAGAGTCGGGTGAGACAACATGCCGCAAGGCTTTTACGCTGTGCGGTACACTGTTGCATAGCCGTTGATTTTTTTTGCCGTATAATCTTTGCTGTTCAAATAAAGAGTCTAGTCTTTACTATTTTCAACAGTTCTGAGTTCTGTGTCTATCTCTTCACGAAACTACATTTAAGTTATGAAGTGTCAGAAAATTCAAGGTTCTTTTTCATCAATGACCAATATTCGTAGTAACAACTCATATATCCGATCTACATTGTTCAACCTTCGCTAGATTCCCTCTTCACTATGGTAACCTAAACTTTTCTTTTTTTCTCTAACAAGAGAACCTTACGGTTTCGGAAATTCTGGATGAAACTTGGCAGGTTAGTAGTATCCCTTAGGGGTGTCCACCCAGCGAGGAAGTAAAGCGCACTAGCCAGAAGATTCCGAGAAAAATGGCTCTTAAGTTTTCCGCGCAGCTCATATACTGGGTTTTACGCCGTAGCAGCATAGCGAAGAGTCTGAGTCTGTAGCTAACTGGCTTGCCCCACAGGGGATCCGGGTTCGGTGTTTCTTTAGGTAGCTTATTTTTTTAAAATTCTTTTAAAAATTATAACAACTTTTAGATTACTAATTAAAACATGAATTAAAGACAATAGTTTATTTTTTAAAAAATCTGAATAATTTAAAATGCATTTTTAATGTAGGTAAATGAAAAGTTTAATTACTATGTCAATAAAAAAAGTTACCCGAGACAGTATCGAACCCGCATCGCCCGCGCGGCAAGCAAGTACAACACAGACTCAGCCACTTTATTGCGCTGGCATAGTGCTAACACCAGTGGGCCTATATGAGCTGCGCGTAAAACTTTAGTGCTCTCTTTTTTTTTTTTTTTTCCTCGGATCTTCTAGCTAGTGTGCTTTACTACTTTACTGGGTGGATACCTTTAAGGTACACTAGTAACTTACGAAGTCTCATCCCGAACTGAATTTCAGTGATCATAAGGTCCCCTTGTAAACACAATCATTATTCACCTCCATCTATGCCCAAAGAACAAAATATAATTTTTTCATAAAAACTATTATTATTAAATCCTATCTCAATCTAAAAACTGTTTCTGTTGTGTCACAACACGTGTCAGGATTTGTCATTTTGATCAATTATTTACCCGTATTGCCAACTTCTGTTAACAGATAATAGGTAACACTAGACGACCCATTCGAAAAATTCGCAAATATTATGAATATTAAGGTTGGTGGTTTGTAATACGATGAAAGAAGAAATGCCTAATATGTATGAATTTTTGTTTAGTTTCATAGGTTCGTAACAAAAGTCGACGCGAGTGAAGGAGTCTGTTAATATCTCTGTGATATGTGCTGCTGCTATCTAGCGGCTTGACTTTGAACTGTCTCCTACGCGGGACTTTCACAGTTATTACTTTTGCCATTCAAGGGTAAAATTCCGAAAAAATTCGTTCTTAATTTACAATGTTGCCTTAGTGGAGACCTTAATCTTTTAAATGATACGTCATTTATTGATTTTGGTTAGATATCAAGGGAGATAAATGGCTCATACCAAAAAAGCGTGATATCGAAATAATGATACTTTTGCACTTTAAGGATCAAACTGCGAAAAATTCTTTTCTTAAGATATGCTGTGACCAAATTAGGGACCTTCATCTTTAAAATGATACCTCATTTATCTATTTCACTTTAATATCAAGGACGATAAATGGCTCGAGGAAAAAAAAAATAGGTTATGGAAAACAATGATATTTTTGCTCTCTAAGGATCAAATTCCGAAAAATTCCTTAATTAAAATATGATTTGATCAAGGCGGAGACTTCGATTTTCAAGGTGATACTTCATTTATCGATTTCGATTAGGTATCCACAGAGAAAAATGTCTCGTGGCACAAAAAAAACATTTTTGCTCTTTAAGGGTTGAATTTGCAAAAATTACTTTCTTAAAATATGATTTGACCAAAGCAAATATCTTATTCTTAAAAATTTAGATTTTAAAATTTATCGATTTCGGTTAGGTATGAAGGGAGATAATGGTTCATGATAAAAAATAAAAAAAACTTTTACAGAAATAATGTATATGGTAGTGGGAGAACAGTGTGTCGCTAAGTCGATTATCTTTGTCGACGTCTCAACCTATTCGAAAGAACCTTCACAGCACTTCCCCTAACATGCACAATTGGCAGGCTAATATAGGTTGCCTGACGATTTCTCTTTCCGGATCAATCGTTCGTTGTTCAACGTATTTTCAGTAGCGTAACGTGCCATCATCTTGACGTTACTTTTGCTGACTGGCGTCGGGAGTGCTGTCGGAGTCATGACTGTCGAGCTGCAGCAGTAGCAGCCGCGTCATCTGATGTAGTGTAGCCACATTGTCTTCGACAGTCCCAGGAATTCTCCTTTTACTGCTGTCCCTTGTAGATTTGTTGACATTACTTCTGCTTAAGTCAAGACTTGTGTTCAGTGTAAGATTCACGGGTGTTCAGTCGGATAGCGTCATAGAAACACAAAGTTTCGACAGCTGGCTCTGCTGTCTTCATAAGGCGCAGAAAGCTTCAGTTATTGTAAGGTAGAAGTGACTTCTAGCTTACATCACCTGAAGCTTTCCGCACCTGATGAAGACAGCAGAGCCAGCCTGGCTTGCTAGCGATTCGATTTTTATGTCAGCTATGTGTTTGCCCCACGTGAGCCTTCTGCCTAGTCGCAGTCTCAAGTACTTGGGGTCGATCTGTGCAGGTCTGACGCCAGAGCACAATGCAGGTGCAGGCACCCCGTTCAGCGCACATAGTTGAACATGGGCTGCACAACAGGTGACCCTTCATATTCCCAATTTGACCCAACGACATCGTCAGTTACAATTGTAGTAGGCAACGAGATTGAACCGTGGATGAATGGAAACGTGTCGCCAGGCCGGGCGAATCACGTTTCTTGTCACACCAGGTCGATGGTCGTTTCCGGAAATACCGTCTTCGATGCCAACAGATGTTCGTAGCGTGCAGCGCTTCACAGACAGATGCCATTGGGGGATGTATTATGCCATGGTGGACATTCACCTGGGCTTCCATTGCCTGTGGTAGTGATCTAAAGCCCAATGACAGCTGTGGACTACGTGAAAATTATTGAGGACCACCTGCATCCCTTCATCCTTCATGTGTTACATCTTCCACCCAGATAACTGTCCGTGTCACAATACCAGAATGATGCTACAATGGTTTGACGGCCACGACACTGAACTCACATTAATTTCTTTGGCCACCAAATTTGCCTCATCTCGATCAGACAGAACACATTTGGTTTTTATAGGGCCTAGACATCTGGTGCCAGATACCTGTGGAATACTACCAAGAACTTGGCGAATCAACGCCACGCCGAATCGCTGCTGTATTGCAATCGAAGTGCGCATGAACACGCTATACGCTATTTAGTGGTCACAATATTTTGGCTCATCAGTATATAGATATACATATATATAAACAATTTCGATTTCTAAATATTCCTAACATAATAAATTCTAATTTAAAACAAAGCTGAGATGGAAAGAAATGTTTCACAGAGACTACTTAATTTATTTACTAAAGGCACATACGTTTATAACTTAAATTAGTCGTTATGTCTTAACTTTGTTGTAGATATGAATGAAACCCAGTTGTCTCCAAGAACATTAGCTGTCAGCTGGCCGGCTTCCCATATTATTATCTAGGATAAAAAACGGAAGATTTGGCGGACCTTCATTACTTTTGAAGCTTAACTAATTTTTTCGTACTCCAACCATTAATGCATTTACTCAATATTTTCCAATTTCACTGTTGCTTGACCAAACCCTGTGTCCACTGTGATCATACTTTGTCTAATGTTGACACTTTGACCGAATAGAGTAGAAGATGACTGCTGGTGTTGTTTCAGCGTGTGGAGGCAACATGACGTCGGAGTCTGGCTCGTTCGTCACTCCGGGCTATCCCCGCAGCTACCCTCTGGACGTGGAGTGCCTCTGGACGATCATCACCTCACCAGGTAACGTCTAGTCTGGAATCTTAAATTAGAAAAATACTTTTCCAGTGTCTTAGTAGTACAAAAGACGCAGATAATTCAGTTTATCAAAAGAAATAAACCAAAGGAAGTAAGGCCACAGCGGATTTGACATGTATCATAATCTACATACATATTCAGCAATTCACTGATATTGTGGGTGGCAGAGGGTGCTAAGCTCCAATCCTAATTCTGTGTATTCCAATCCCGAATCGCACAAGGAAAGAAATAATACATAAGCATCAGTGCGGAATCTTATTTCTCTAATTTTATCTCTCCTTTCTTGCGACCTAAATATATTGGCGGAGAAAGTATTCCATTGCACTCGTAAATCAAAGAATTTCGCTTATTCTCCAACAAATTCAAACGAAAACGACGTCGTCTGTCTGCCAAACAATCCCAGACCAACCTAAGTGTCAATTCTGTGACGCTTTCGCAACCAGCCACGAATCGAGCAGCTCTTGTCAGTACTTTCTCTAACGCGTCAATCAATCCCTTGCGATATGGATCCCAATCTCGACAACAGTAAAGCAAATGTTTACAAACTAGAGATTTGCACACTACACCAGGGCCTGCGCCATTCGCTCAGATGGTTGCGGCACCGTGATTTTCGTAATCACTAGATTGTGGACCGGAGTCCTGGGTTAAATCTCAAACTTCTCTTCAGTGCGTATGGAATGAGGGCACACGACTCTGTTTGTGGTGATTCCTCCATCGGATGAGGACGTTATCCCTGGCTGCCCTCTGGTGTCTTTGGGCTCTCTGAATGGGCCGGCACCAGGTTTCACGTCTCTCTTCTTTTATCCCTCATCCACAACACAAACAAGGCACTAAACCGAACACACACACCATCGCAGTCATACAAACTTACAAAAACACTGTCGCGAACTGAGCGGAAAACTCGCAACATAGTGTGGGTTTGTCCACAACGACTTGTCAGCTCCGTTTCATTTTGAGAAGGAAGTGGTTTAATTTGTTTCTTAAGTCAAGCTAAACTGATCACTTGCTATTGGAGACAAGCATATTAGGCTAAAGTTAAGCAACTGTTTGAAAGCAATCCACAGGTTATTCGATTTTTTGATTAATTGAAAGTCACTTACGGAACATAAATAATTACTAATGAAATAAAGGTTACTTGAGCCGCGGTCATCAGGCTTAGGTACTGTTCTTCGTCGGGATTATTAAATGAGAGAGTCACACAGTTTAGAGTGAATATCTACCAAGAAAAACTTTATTCTAGTTCATTAACCTCTGCCACTACACCGACGGAAAGTACCACCACCAAACAATATATCAACAAAGAATCGGACTTCTTCGAAAACCACAGATTCGTGGGATAAGAGAGGTTGACTTAAAAAATAGACTCCCACATTAACTATCGTTCTCTTAACGCTCTACAATCACTTGAAAACACAGTATTCCATTTAAAACAGTGAGTTCCACATATTACAAGTCTCCATCATCCACTTCACCGAGGTTTTCACAATTTCTACTATTAGACCGAAAAATGTTCCCACGTCAGACCTTCACCTGACGGAGGTCAAAGACTCACTACTACCATACAAAGACAACATCAAATTTACTGACAACGCTGGCCACAGATATTACTGTATGGCTGAGACGTATGTTATGTTACATGTTCCATTATGCTAGTGCGGCGTAACTGAATTCGGTACTTAATGGACGATTCGTCTCATCATTATTTTCTAATTCTTATCTAATAACAAGTTGTTCATGAAAGAAAACACACCTATACAATCAAATCTATGTTTATTCTATCACTTTATGAAAACATACGAACATTGCACAGCACACATCAAGATTGAAATCACGATGGCACACGACATATTACCTATCATTCATTGTCTACGCATATGCCTCTTACGACATGATTAATACGAGAACTATCCATTGAAATCAGTGACTTGGAGGAATTACTATAAGTCTTTAGCCAACAAGCATAAGAATATCAGATGGTTAAGTGTTACCTTGATATTGCAGCTCTTTCTTGAGTCAAGGATGGTATTAGACTGACTTTACAAGTGGCTATAGAGCGTCATCTTCTACGACTCATTGCGGTGGGGGTGGATCTCACTAGGATTAGGTACCGCCCCCACATGACTATTTTATGTTTTCCTAAGTAGCTTGCAGCTATTGTACTGTATTGTCAGAGTGGCGACGAGCAATACCACGTACTCAGTGCTGACTGAAGGTAAACTTGTAAGGTAGGAATTTCCCATGCTATGAGAGAGAGAACCCTACTGTGCTTAAGCTCTCATGGCCTTGAAGAGCGTTTGGTGTTACAATGATAAAAAGACGTGTTTTCTGTAATGACGACTGCAAACCTGCTCGCTCGCCGTGGCTCACAGCTAGCAGAGCCAATAAAGCCGAGTGAATTTAATTTAATTTAAATGCAATGGAGCACACGCTCCGGTGGCAATTTCCCTACACACCCAACTTCCCGCTATCCTTCACTCACCTACATTTGCCCTCTACAAATTTTAACTTTAAATTCTTTTAACATTTTCGGTAGGTTATTCATCATTCCCCTTGGTAACTCATTCCAATCCCTGACACCCTTACCGAAAAAAGAAAATCTTCCCACACCCTTGTGCCTGAAATCGAGTGCCTGCTTGTGGTCATGGTCATCTTTTCCCTTCCATGAACTACTTTTCATACCTACTGCAATATCTTTCCATGCCTCATCGCCAGTATACGCCCTGTACTCTCCCATTACCCTCCTCATCCTCCTCCTGTCTTACAATAAATCCCATTCCAGCTCCTTTATCAATCTGTCACTGATTGCATTCTGCGATAATTTCCAGAAACAAATCTAGCAGCCCTTCTTTGCACCTTCTCCAACTCCTGTATTTGATACTCAAAATGTGGGTCCCATACTACACTACCATATTCGAGCAATGGTCTGACCGAAGTTTTGTAACCCAATTCCTTTACTTCTCTCCAGCATCCCCTCATCACTCTCTCCAACAAGTGCAGGATTTTGAAACCTTTTCCTACCACCTGTCCAATGTGTCCTGCCCAGTTAAGCTTGTTATCAAATGTAATGCCAAGATATTTACATTTCAAGTCATCAGCAAGCAATTCTTCCCCCACCTTATATTCATAATTAACCTTTTGTTTTTTATTTGTGTATCTAATTAGCTGACTCTTCTTTGCATTTATATTCATCCCATGTTTACCAACCCAACTAGATATCCTGTCCAGATCACCCTGCAACTGTTCACAGGCCTCTATCGTTTTGATCCTTTTATACAGCATTATGTCATCTGAAAACAATCTAATTTCAGATAGTAAACAATCAATACAATTATTCATTAGAATAATGAATAGCAATGGTCCCAATATGCTACCCTGCGGCACACCCATTTTTACTTCCACTTCCTTTGATACCATATTTCCTACCCTAACTTTCTGTTTTATACCTTTCAAAAATTCTTCTACCCAGCAAATCACTTTCTCATCCACTCCAATAGTTTTTACCTTATTTACTACAATTTTGTGGCTTACTCTGTCAAACGCCTTTGAAGGATCTAGTGCTACACTACCAATTTGGCCTCCCTTGTCCATTTCATCTGAAATATCTTGGATATATCCCACCAACTGAGATTAGCATGAATATCCTTCCCTTAACCCATGTTGCCTACTTGAAAACCACTTACGTTCCTCACATATTTTTCTGATGTGGTTGCATATCAATCTTTCCATTAATTTACGTACCACTGAAGTCAAACTGATTGGCCTGTAATTTTCGACTCTATTTCTCACCCCTCATTTTTGTACCGGTACTACTATCGCACCTTTCCAGTCTTGTGGTAAGCAGCAAGTATCCAGACTCAATGTAAATAATATTTCAAGATAAGGTACAATGTCACACCCGGCTCTCTTTAAGATATCTGTAGTAATATTATCTGCACCAGACCCCTTATGTGTTTTCAGCTTTCTTATTTCTTTCAAGATTTCTTCAGGATGAATTTCAAATTTTTTAGTATCTTCATTTCTAATCGTATTGTTAAGCTCGTTCTTCGAATTAGACCTTCCCGTTTCTGATTCATTGTCCCTAATGCTCTCACTAAACCAGTTACTTAAAATCTCTGCCTTTTTCAATCCTCAGTAACTACTTCTCCATCCTTATCTATGAGCATCTCTACACCCTCCCTTCCCCTCAGTTTCCTGATATAGCCATGGAAATTTCTAGATGCATCAGTCAGTGGTCCTCCTGCACTGACAATACCCATCTTTAGCCACTTTCTTTGCTATTATTAAGTCCTAGTTTAGTTGTTTCAAATATTCCCTACTACCCTGCTGTCTCTTAACTCTGTTATGTTCTCTTCGTACCAACCTCTTTAACCTCCTCACTTCCCTATTATAGTAGACAGGTTCTCTACTTCTATTTATTTTCTGCTTTGGAATGAATTTTTCCTCCCCCTTTCTTATTATCTCCTTGAACTCTTCCCACCTTGACTCTACTGTACTTGTGCCTTCATTCCATTTTCTGAAACGTTCTCTGAAATATCTCTTCAAATTTGAAATCTGTGCCTTGTACCTATTTCCCCCTTCAGTTTTGGCTGATGGTTCACTGAAACCTCTAATATCCATCAGAACTGCTTCATGATCACTTATTCCTTCCATTACTTGACACCCCACCAGGTTATCATCTGGCTTTATTAGGAATATATCAAAAATATTTTGCCCCCTAGTGTTTTGCTCTACCACTTCTGTAAATCCTCCTTCCCTTATTAAGGTATTTGCAAATCTTTGTTCCCGGGTGTTATTAATCTTATTTCCTTCCCAGTTAACACCTGGTAAATTTAAATCCCCACCAACAATGACCATTCTATTCTCACCTCTGAAATCTGAGTATGAATTTAATTTCCCCCCAAGAGCCTCATCTTCATCTGTCATTCTTCCACCGCGGTAAGCAGCCAACACCCTGATTTTTTATTACCCCAGAAATCTACCCGAAGTAATTCATGGTCTTGATGTATGAATGCCAGTGAACTGTGGTAGTTTTTGCTAACTAGTATGAAGACTCCTACACCAATTGCTCCTCTATCTCTGTGGTACACTCTGTAACCATTAGGCAAAACCTCACTGTCTAGTACGTCTTCTTTTAACCAACTCTCTACTCCAATTATTACTTGTGGTTCGTGTATCTCTATTAAGTTTGCAAATTCGATTACTTTGTTCATTATACTTCTACAGTTTACCATTAACACCCTTATTACCGGATTCATATTTTGAGCATTTATCTCCTCTTTCCCAGATTTACAACAGCCAGTTATTGTTTCAGCAACTTCATTTATTTCTTTAACATCTATGACCTTTCTCATCGTGGATCTACCATCAGTATCACTTTGATCATCTTTTTCCGTCCCTTCACCAGCAGCCCCTAACCTAAAAAAAGGCACAGTCCTGACCCCATCATCACTGGAAATGGGCTCCCTTACTGCTTTAGCTAACAGCTCAGAAAGTACTCCCTTCCCCCTTCCATTTAGACAATAATATTCCTTTGCTTTCTGATTGGTAATCCAAAATTTGCACATTCAATACAACACTTATAAACACTGCCACAACGGAGAAGGAAACGGCAAACTACCCCAGTTCAACTCTGCGGGATGTTCCCATGTAGGTATAAACAACCCGCTTCATCCATGGTAACCACCCACTCTCGGATACGGGCAAGGCACTTAAGTAATAAGAAGATAATAAAAGCAGGCACGTTGTAGATCCATTATTACTAACTTCACCATCTTCTTTTATCATAAGCGGGAACTAACATCTTTCCTGGCAGTAACTCGCGTTTGTACAATACAATTCAATACATTCAATTTCCATTGATCCCAATATAAGAGACTGGCTCTGTGGGATGTGGAAAGTTGTCAATTTACAGATAAACAGTTGCATACCAAAAAAAAATAAAAAATTATGTTAACTATATTTACACAAGCTACTGGCAGTTATTTTGCAGATACCTTAGGAATAAATTCTTCGACAGAGTAGAAGGTGTTTTCAATTAAAAATTCTTTCAATTTTTTCCTGAATTTATTCTTATGTGCTAGACATTTAATATGTGTTGGGAGCTTATTGAAGATACGTATCTCTGAATATCGGACCCCTTTTTGAACAAATGACAATGACTTGTAATCCTTGTGAAGATAATTTTTTACTTCTAGTGCCATAATTGTGTATTTTACTATTTGTTTCAAACAAAGTATAATTTGTGACTGCAAAGGACATTAATGTGTATATATACTCAGACGCAAATGTTAAAATCCCTAACTTCTTGAACAGCTCTCTACATGAAGTTCAATTGCTAACCCCACACACAATTCTTATTACTCGGTTTTGGGCTCTGAACACTTTGTCTCTATGGGTAGAATTGCCCCATAAGGGTAGAATTGTACCACTATACCCTGTTGATCGATAAATCCATGGCTTTGAGCACCAGCGCTGTATGTTCTCTGTTAACTGTTGGGTGCGGTATGGATTTTCTGCTGCACGTGGATGTGTGTTGACAGGCAACCAGGTGTCGCTGACGTTCTCGCAGATGTCTCTGGGCGGCTCTTCGTGCGACGAGGACTACGTGGAGGTGCGTGAGGGAGGCCCCAGTGGCCGCCTGCTGTCACTCTACTGTGCGGGCTCCACCTCGACGGCGGCCAACGTCAGCTCCGGCAGTAGCCTCTGGGTGAAGTTCAGGAGCGGGGTGGGCGGACCTCCGGGGAGGGGGGTTCCTCGCCTCCTACAGTCTCAGTGAGTAACACACAATCGGGCGGACCTCAGGGAAGAGTGTTCGTCGCCTCCTACCGTCTCAATGAATAACCCACAGTAAAGGTGGTTTCCCATGGTCCGCGTTTTTAAGGCCGCGCCAGGCGAGACCGAACAGCACGGAGTAGCACAGACGAGCCCGCGCTTCCTCGGGCGGCCAGCCTGCACACGATACGTGTGATACGTTGGCTAGTGTCGCTTCAGCTTACGATTCGAACATGCCAAGACGAAATCGCTGGTGTTCCTGCAGACGCATTTTTGTTATTAAGTGCGTTCTGCTTCCTAAACAAAGATAAAAGTGTAAAAAAAAATGCGCTGGTGGGCGTCCTCATTTCTTTGCTTTATTTTCTGTTTGTATATATTATCTAAAACCGTGAACATGATATTATAAAACGACCAATCTGCTTATAAAGATCGCCTGCACCACCGCCTGAATTCATAGATTTTTTAAATTATACTGCGTAACTTCCTATATGTCTACATCACGTTGATCGTTTTCTTCTTTAATTCATCAATCTTATTTACATTTAATTTTATTCCACACATCATGCACATAACTTCCACTTTTATGCTCTGCTGCATTGGTGTTCTACATAGCTGGTTCGTTTTTCATATTCACTCAAAAACTCCAAAACGACTTAATTTGACCACTTCATTGTAAGTACGCACATGTCGACAACACTCTACTACTGTCGGGAATGGAATTAAATGACATCTTCACCCACACGAAGGACTGAGAGGAAAGGGTGCACTCCTCTGTTGTATGTCCCAATATCCCGCGCCACTACGCGCGCCTTTGAAGTTACAGACTGGTGACGGATCGAAGCGCGCCACCACAGGCCAGTATGGGCCGCTACGGACGGCTCTACTCCCACGGCCCCCGTTGGTGCGAGCAGGCCTGGCGTGGTCTGCAAAGTCATGGGCCGTGGGAAGCCATCTACCCACAGCTCATGACTCGGCAGCTGTCGGTCCGTTCAACAGCATAGATAGGTTAAAATCTAAAGAAGACGGAGCATATGGCCATTATAATATTTGTGCTCTTTACTAACCATCTTGCTAGTGTTTAAAGTGCCAATATTTCTTCTTTATACCTCCAAAAGAATAAAGATAACCAACAAATACATTCACTTGCTTTTTATATTAACTTTAATTAATTTATTATTTCTTTTAGTGCACAGATACAATTCGCAGTTTATCCAAACGTCCGCCGTGCATACCGTTTTCATCTCTTCTCTTCTCTTGTACGGTTTATCGTCCAGAGATTTTCATGTACTTTGTTCATCTGGTAATAACGACGCGTGGATTTCTTTTACACAATACTTAAGAAATAATAATAACACGATATAAAGCATTTTTCAACAACATACATCTATAATCAGCTTTACATAAATCAGAAACCAAATAGTGATTCGAAAATACCACTATCAATAAACACTTCCCATTGAAAGAATATAAAACGAAAAAAAAAAGAAACATTAATTAAAAGTCTTTAAAAACTAAGAGATTGTGTTTCTTTACACCATCAAAATATTGTGTTTTTGCAACAGAATTCGGTGATACACCCGTGCAGATTTCATGAAATTGTAATTTTTATCTCCTTCTACCAATCCCACATAACTTAAAATTCTATCCATCATCCTATTCTTTCTGTAAGATTCTTCCACAAACTTCTTTCTTCACCTATCACTTCTAAAACAAGTTTATTTACTACTTTATTCGACCACTTAATTTTCAGCGTCTATGTGTAGCACCACAAATCCTTCGATTTTAGTTCTTTCTGGTATTTGTAAAGAACTGTCGGTATTGTTCCTTTAAAAGGTGATACGCAAATGTCTTACCGATCCTAACCTCCAATTATTTCCCGCCACTGTTGATCTCGCCATTCTTTTTGTTTTTGTTTTTGTATTCAAGAAATTCAGTAAAGTTTATAAGTTTATTCATTTGAAATGCGCGTAGATCGAACTCTGGATTACGACATCACAAATATAAATTCTGACGGTCTCTTTTTAAGACTGACCTAGCAAATACTTTCTAAAAGAAAATGTTAGTTGTATTTACTCGCGTGGTGTGGTACGATGAAGCGTGTTGTTTGCTTGTATAGTTGTCTGTTCTTTGCAGTACACGGCAACGAACTGACGGGTGAGAGTGGGCAGATCTCTTCCCCGCTGTACCCTCTCCCCTACCTGAAGACCGGTACGTTCAGCTGGCGAGTCAACGTCGAGTTCAGCCACGCCATCACCATCACCTTCAAGGACTTCTTCCTCATCAACTATCAAGGCGATTGCCTCGCCTCGCTGGAGGTACGCATCAGTGATTAGTAGGGTTCGGATGTTTATGATCAAAAATAAAATAGAGAAATATGCATTCCACTACGATCTTAAAAATGAGTAAATCCGACCTAAAGATAACAAAATATGACCAAACATCTAAATCTACCATATATATGAAAACGTGCTAAGTTATACATTATTTATTTTATTTTATTTTTTGTTGTAGACAGCATAATTTCCTTCCGTGCACCCACTGCACCATAAGGAAATTAAATTTGAAATACTTTTGTTGAAGACACTTTACTTTCATATAATTTACAGAAAAGTAGGCCTACTCTTTCATCTATACTAAAATACTCCTCTCCAAATTTCTTTACGTAACTACATATCTTCGCACTTTCAGAAAATTTTGTTTTTGGCATGGCGGTACACACCGATCCACTGCAGACTTAACTATGACTGAGGATTATTTTCAGAAGTATTGCGGACAGTGAGTCATTGACTTGACGCGGATCCATACAGGCATGCTGCTGCTGCATTGTCATGATTGAAAGGCGGGTGGTACATTAACGTTTAGAGAGTGACTATAATGTATAACTTTTTGTTTGTACGCAGTATTTGTTCATTTCTCACGATAAATTTCTCATAAGCGAAGATACATTAGGAAAATGCAATTACTGTGATAAATCTGAGGTGCCATTCCCATGCCCGCAGTGGAGACGTCTACTTATGAATTTACAGGAAAAAATAATTGTGGCACTAAAAAAAATTTGAGGTTAAGAAGAAATTTTCATTTACTGCTCCACCGCTAGGTCGTAAGATATGCCGCATATTTGAAACGAGATACTATGCATTCAAACTGCAAAAACCCCATGTTGATATACTGAGTAGTTTTAGCACGATGTCAGAACAAACAGATAAACAGACGAGGGCTCACAACAGATTTATACACAGACACAGCTGAGAGACGATGCAGGCCGTTGCGATCCTATGAGTCAGCAAAACGTGAACGGTCATTCACCTACCTGACACTATCTGCCAGCTGGGACCTGTTTAAACCCGTTACTATACACTGTCACAGATTTACAATTAGTTTTAAATATCGGCGTGTCCGTGTATTTTAGATTTATAATATAGGGTAGAGGAAACGCTGAAAATCATTTAATTTAATTTAACTACGATGGACCGCACGCTCTGGTCACAATTTCCCCACACACCCATTTTACCCCTTTCCTGTACTTGCCTATTTTGCCCTCTACCAATTTCAGCTTTAAATTCTTTCAGCGTTTTTTGTAAATCATGCTTGTTATCTTATCCAATCACTGACACCGTTACATACGGAACAAAATCTTCCCGCACACCTTTTGCCTGGAATCGAGTGACAACTTGTGATCATGGTCATCTTTTCCTTTCCACGCACTACTTCTAATTCTTCCACCAATATCTTCCCATGCCTCATCACCACCTTGTAGACTCCCATGGCTCTCTTTACCCTCCTCCTGTCTTTCAGTGACTCCCTTTCCAGTTCCTTTATCATATCGGCTACTGATTGTGTTCTGCGGAAATTCCAGATTGAGTAGAAACGGTATAGCAGTGCCATAATATTCACCGACCGTGATGCAACCTTCAGGAAATAAAATACCACAGTGAAAAATTGATGAGGTGAACGAGGCTACCTCCACATCTATATTCTACAATTTACAGGACGCTGTATGTGGCAGAGGATGCCTTGGACCTTACCATTCTCTGTTCTATTCATTAAAACCCTAGCTGCACGGGAGAAGGAAGAAGTCAGGCCTTAGGACGCAACTTGTTTATCCAATTCCAACTATTTTGCTATTGCGACCCATTTACATTGATGGGAAAAACGTTTGATTGAACTGGGAAATAGAGAAGTTGTTCCTCAATAATTTTATTCGGAAACTACGTCGTCCACATACCACATGATCCCAGCCCAGTTTCCATATCAGTTCTGCGACCATTTTGTAAGTATTGTGGCAAGTGACCACCATTCGCTTTACACCTCTCTGCATATGGTCAATACTACAGATGGATCCCTTGGTATACGGATTCCATACAGCCCAACAGTACTCCAGTTGAGGACATACAAGAATTTTATATGTAATTTCCTTCACAGATACGCTACAGTTCCTTAAAATTCGACATGTCAGATTTTGCAATGACCAATGTCACTGTATCTTTGATCTGTACGCTGACGTCTTGCAATTACACCTTAGCACAATACCAACCGACATAGCCACTACAATAAATGAAGCCATAAAAAAATTTTCTGATAGGGCAAAGAGGTTTGGATCAACAACAAAAAAACACTAAATACCGGGGCGCTGTTTTTTCTATTTCAAAACTGATAGACAGCAACGTCATATCAAATCTCCCAAAAAATACAGTAAAGTTCAGGGGACAGAATCAAACTATAGCCACACGGTAAAAGATCTGGGAGTCCTAGTAGATAGTAATTTAATCTGATCTTAGGACACTGTCTCAGTATCTTACACAGCCTTCTCTTCTCTTCATGGCCTCTATTAATGGAAATATTCCCCATCCACTTGAGAAAACGACTGGTGGAAGCCGTTTTGCTCCCAAATCTGAATCATGTTCAGAAAAATTTCGGATCGGCATATATAAGAAAACTTGAACTCGTTAGAAACTCTTGCTAACGTTTGTTTCCGACCTGGGACTGTACGACCATGTCTCACCTTCATATGTTTGCTTACAGTAGTTGCGCGCCTGCGATCGACGACTATTCCAAACTCTGTTTCCTTCCCCGCCTAATACACCCGATAACTCTCACCTACTTTTATTCCATCATGAAATACTTAGGACTTTCCCGTAAAATTAACACCAGATCCCCTGACTCTAACATAATAACCATTTTCTCCCATAGCTCGGAAACCCTTGCCAATTCCTGCTCCATTTCGGCGGTCAGATTCCTTCAAAATCAGAACTAGAAATTAGCCCATTCCTTGAGCAAGCATTACTTGTCCCAGCACTAGCTGAACAACTTCTTCTTCCAGGTGTAAATTATTCTTAGTATTCAACTGTATTAAATTATACTGTTTCCGCATATTTAGTCTGCTCTCACTAGTTTAGTTTGTGCATTTTTCATATGTTTCATCAGCCTTCACTAGTATGTAGTTTATATCGTTTTCTTCTTTTCCCTTTACTAGTTTTAGTTACTCACTAATTCACCGCTTAGACCTTTGCACGCGTATACTTTAAAATAAAGAGAAAAATACTGTTAACATTTGATTTGACAAAACCCAAACCCTCTCCCTCTTTCTTCCATCTTAATTTTTGTCAATGTTCTTTATACAAAACTATAGTCGACACCGTTTTACCGCTCACCATGAAAGTTGGCACATAGATGTATTTTTTCATGGAGAAGATTTCTGACTAAAAAAAAAAAAAAATCCAAAAACCAAACCCTATCCCTTTTCATATCCCTTAATTTTTTTATACAAACCAACATTTTAATCCAATTTCGATGGAACTTTGCACAAGTATACTTTAAAATAAAGAGAAAAATACTGTCAACATTTGGTTTGCAGAAACCTAACCCTCTCTCCCTTTTCACCCTATAATTTTTGTCATTTTTTTTGGAAAGGTTTCCGACCATAAAAATAAAAAACCACCCCCTCTCCACTTTTATACACCTTGATTTTTATACAAACTCGCAGTTTCGATGGAACTTTTCATGCGTATACTTTGAAACAAAGAGAATTAGTTTTACTAAAACCCAATCCCTATCACCCTTTCAACTCCCTTAATTATTGTCAATGTCCTCCACATATAGTGTCAGATTTTGAAGGAAGTAGGTAAACGTATACTTTAAAACATACAGAACAATTCTGTTTAAATTTGGTTTGCAAAATCTAAACCCCTCTCCCCTTCTACCTCCTACTTTCATAATTTCCAATGTTTCCAATAATTTCCACAGCTTCTATTAGAATTCGAACACTTCAGACGTATACTTTAAAAGAAAGAGAATCGTATTTTCTACATTCTGTTTACAAAACCCAACCCCTCTCTGTCTTTAACCCATTTAATTTTTGCAAATGTTTTTCCTCCAAATCAACAGGTTGTAACAGCCCTAATACCTGAATTTTGAATAATATTGTACTGTGTGAAATATTTGTAGTGAGCCAAAGTTTGCTTGAAAGTGATTTGATATGTTTATTTTGTAAATTCTTGTAAATAAGTGTATATAGACTTTGTTTTAGGTAAGAAAATTATTTAAAGACGTTTTAATATGTTTAATAACCGAATGGTGCAAGAGTATTTCTTAAAAGTTTGTATTTCCATGTATTACTGTAATTTACGATGTCTACATGACGATTTTCTACCGTTTGAAAGGATTTCTGTAAATAATTTTGTATTCAAGTATCTCTAATTACCATTTCTAATCATTTTGTAATGTTATTAATTAATTTTGTATCAATTCCGATTGTTTTTAATATGTTTGATTGTTTGAGTGATTGTTAATGATCGAGAAATATCGGGCGGATGCCTTTGAAGAATTCTCGTAATTTCGATAGACTCTATATAAACAGATCGCCTGGACAGAGAGTTTAGTTTGCATTAAGTATTAATTCAGTGTTACAGAGACATTCATGCAAGTTTTCAGTAAGTCAGTATTGCATCTTTGGATTGTAACAACTATGCTTGTGAATGTCGCAGACTTGTTTTGATTGAAAATAAACGATCATCTTCACATAACCTAGTTTTTTGGTGGACTTTTAATTAATGCAGTAATATAAAACCACCCAAAGAACCTTAACATGGCGACCGTTGACATGACGAGAAGTTCTTAAACATCTGTGGGATGTTTATCTTCTAAAAAGAATCTGCAGAAAATTGCGAGGAAATTTCGACCGGCGACGACACGGATTTGACGGCCTAAGGCGGAGATTTTTCATCGGCAATCGGCTGTAATCTTCCGACGTCGAGTGGATTTCCTTCGGCCTCAAAATCGTCTTCCTACAGTGAATTGTGAAAAGTGTGGTTAAGTGTTTGAAGTCAGTGTGGTGCTTAATGATCAATTAAGTGCTTCTAAGTGAAATTTAATGTGATACAAAAGTGAGGAATAACTGTAAGTACGGCATTGAATATTCAAGTGATTTATTTTGCATGTTATAGTGTGACAGATTGGAAAGATTTTAATTTTACTTAATTTTGTTTTTTATATTGATTTGGCTGATTACTAAAAATGGCGGATAATCAGAACGTGCAAGCTTTTCTAGAGTCATTTGTAACCAATTTTAATGCAAAATTGTCTGAACTTGATGGTAAACTTGATAGTAAATTTTCTGAATTTAGGAATGAGTTAAAAAGTGATAATGATAGCAAATTTTCTGAATTTAAAACTGAGTTAAATCTTGACAGCAAATTTTCTGAAATTAAGTCTCAGTTTTCCGAAATTGATGACAAATTTGATAATAAATTTTCCAAATTGGATAATAAATTTTCTGAATTTAGAAGTGAGTTAAGGAATGATAATGACAGAAAATTTGCTGAAATCAATGACAAGTTTTCTCAACTGCAACAAAGCAATGATAAAACATTCTCTGATTTGACTAAATGTTTTGATGTTAAAATCACAGAGCAATTTCAGGGTTTTAGCTCTCAATTCAAAGAGGATATTAACAATTTAGATTCTAAATTGGGGAAGGTAGTAATAGAATGTAAGGAGAAATTTGAAAAGGTTACAAAATTTTGTGAACAGAATAAGGCTGAATGTGAAAATTTGATTTATAAAGAGGTGAAGGAAGTCAGTGAAAATTGTGATAAGATGAAGGAGGAATATGTTGCTTTGTTCCAAGCTAATGATGTTAAGGTTAATGAGTTGAGACAAGAGGTGGGATTAAATATTAATACATTGGTGCAGCAACAGGAACAGTTAGCGCATGGATTAGAAAGAAATGTAAATCAGTTGGAAAAAAGGGTTACTGGGCTACAGGTTCAGTTAAGTCAGATTCCCGTAACAGGTAATCCAAATTTCAGTGTCGATGTAAAAGAAGAATTTGAATTCTATGATGATAGTGGGAGGCTTCACCCTATTGAATTTATAGATAATTTTGAAAAATCAGACTATTTTAATTTGTTACCCGACAATAAGAAAATTGTACTTGTGGGTAAACATCTAAAATCTTATGCTAGGACATGGGGTGATAGACAAGCTAGGGAAGTGACTGACTACAAGCTGTTTAAAGAAAACTTTTTGAAACATTTTTGGTCGACAAGCAGGCAAATTCAAGAAAAGAGGGAGTTGATGACTGGTAGGCCGTATAAACCTGGTAGGGAAACTCAACATGATTTTTTTCATAAATGTTGGATCCGTTGTAAGTACTTAGACCATCCTTATGGAGAGGAGGAATTTATTGATTTGATAGGAGCTAGGCTACCTCAGCAAAGAAGAAATTTAATTGCCACTTTGGATGTAGTAAATGTGGATAGAGTTTCTGAATTGTTGAGACGCTTGGATGCCCAGGAGTCATTCAATGAACAACATTACCACCATCAACACCATAGGAGGGGCAGCAGGAGTCCCCCTAGAAGGGGTAATGGGTCAAGGGATGGTAGATCCAGGGGATGGGATCGTGATAATTACGCAAGGAGGGATAATAATGGGGGAGTGAGAGAACAGAACCCTCAATCTGAAAGGGAAAGGCAGCATGGGGGGCAGGCAAACTAAAGACCACCCCTGTTATGGGCCCCGCAGTGGTGGACAAGAAGGTGGGTCCAGGTACCAACTGCTATGGAGTTAATACTATTTTTATGAATAATCCCCGAGAAGATTTATTGGAAGAGGTAGAGGATAAGGATGAAGTTTTAGATAAAGTTCCCATAGTGCAAATTAATGCGTTTAATAAACAAATAGATGCTCTCATTGACACCGGGTCACAGGTTTCTTGCCTTGCTGAGGGATTATTTAATGAAATTGAAAGCACCAATCAAATTGAAGTGTTACCCGTTAGTAGTATGACAGTTATTACTGCTACTGGTTCTCGTAGTAAGAGAATTAAGCAGGAAATGTTGATGGAAGGTTGTATGGGGACTGTAAATGTAGAAATACCCATGTATGTAGTCCCTAAGTTGAATGTAAATTGTATTTTAGGCATGGATTGGCTTACAAAAGTAAAGGCTTTGGTAGACTGTGGAGAAGGTAACTTACGGATTAAATTAGACAGTGGGGAATACTGGGTTGATTTTGAGAAAACTGTTTGGAAAGGCATACAAGAAGTAGATCATGTGAGAGTTAAATATAAGGATGCTGGTGTAGCTAGAGTTTTTGACAAACTATTACCGCAGATTTGTGTAAATGTGTTAAGGCAGAGTAGTGAGATTAATAGTCTGATTGAAGGTCAGGAGATAAGCGAAGGAAACGTTATTAATTACCCAAACAGTATGAAACTATTACCGTCAGACCAACAAGAAACGCTGAAATGTCTAATTGAAGAATATAGGGACGTATTTTCTGACAAACCAGGTCTGATAAAAAATTATGAGTGCAAGCTTACTGTAAAGTCTGAAGAGCCTTTCTTTATTAAGCCATATCCAATTCCTTTGACAAAAAGAGATGAAGTGAATAAGGAAATAAATCGAATGTTAGAGTGGGGGGTAATAGAGAGGTCAAGGAGTCCTTACAATAATCCCTTGGTTGTGGTAATAAAACCGGACAATTCTGTGCGACTAGTTCTTGATGCTCGCACATTAAACAAGCATTTAGTAACAGAACGGGATCATCCTCCACCTATCAGTGAGTTATTGCACAGATTTAAAGGTAAAAGATATATCTCGTCTATCGATTTGACTGCGTCCTATTGGCAAGTCCCGCTTTCAGAAGAATCCCGGAAATACACTGCCTTTCTGTTTGATGGCCGTTGTTATAATTTTCGAGTGTTACCATTTGGGTTAAATATTTCTGTGGCTACCTTTATTCGTGCTTTGGATAGTGTGTTAGGAAAGGAATTGCTTGAACAAGTAGAGATATACGTAGACGATATTCTTATAATGTCAGAAACACTTGAGGAACATTGGGTGTTACTTAGAAAAGTTTTAGAAGCATTGAGAAAGGGGGGTATGACGATTAAGTTAAAGAAATGTACATTTTTGCAAAAAGAGGTTGAATTTTTGGGCCATCGTATTACACCACAGGGGATCTTGCCTAGTAATGATAAAATAAATGCCATTAAAAATTTTCCCCGACCTAGAGATAAGAAACAACTACAGAGTTTCTTTGGATTGTGTGAATACTATAGGAGATTTCTTCAGGGACAAGCTTTAAATAGTCCAGCCTTAAGAGATTTGGTAAAAAAAGTGTCAGGTGGGTGTGGTCCTCAGAATGTGAAAGAGATTTTCAAAAAATCAAAGATGACTTATGTAATTCCAATATCCTCTATTATCCAGATTGGGATCTAGACTTTTGCCTTGCCGCAGATAGTTCTGACTACGGATTAGGAGTTCATGTCTTCCAGGAAGTGGAAATCAATGGAGAACCGGATTTTAGGACTATTGCCTTTGCCAGTAGAAAACTACAACCAGCTGAAACTAGATACACAATTACTGAACGGGAGGCCTTATCTATTTTGTGGGGTTTGACTAAGTTTAGGTACCTACTGTTAGGTAGAAAAATTATTGTATATACAGACCATAAGGCTCTTTCATTTTTGTTAGAATGTAAGTTAGTCCACAGTCGGTTAACCCGTTGGGCATTGGTTCTGCAGGAATATAATTTAGAGATTCGGTATAGACCTGCCAGTAAAAATCAAGTTGCAGATGCTTTGTCACGTCTACCGTTAGGTCTAGATTCTGAAAAGCGATGTCTAGGACCACAGACTGAGGTTAGAATTGCTTATCTAAAAGGAGTACAGTATGAAACTGAGGTTAAGTGTTCCTTGCGACAAATCAAAGACGAACAGGACAAAGATGTAGCTATAGTAGAAGTAAAAACTAATCTTGATAGCCCAGAACACAGAGATAAGCTTCAGAAATATTATACTTTGCATGGGGAAGTATTGTTTAGAAGGACTAGTGAAGATGAGGATGATTGGAAGTTATGGCTTCCAGAAAGTTTGGTTGAAAAAATTGTTTGGCATCACCACTATAGTTATGGGCATTATGGGCCATCCAAGTGTTACCGAGTGTTAAGGGAAGATACATATTTCTATAATATGAGAAGGAAGATTTCGAAGCTATTAAAATCTTGTCAAGTGTGTCAAAGATCTAAAATAGATAGTGTTAAACGAGTGGGGAAAATGCAAAATATCATCCCAAGTAGTGTATTGGAATTAGTTTCTGCTGATGTTCTTGGCCCGCTACCCATGTCTCGGGGAGGGGTGACCCAAGTTTTAGTTTTATTTGATGTTTTTTCCAAATTCGTTAAACTTTACCCTGTAAAGAAGTCTACGGCTAAAATTTTGGTCAGAAAGGTGATTGATGAATATTGTCAGAAGGTAGGTAAACCTAAGAGGGTGCTTTCGGACAATGCCCCGCAATTCACTAGTAAAGTGTGGACTGAAAAACTTGAACAAGAAGGAATAGAGGTTATACATACTTCTGCTTATCATCCAGCAGGAAATCCCGTAGAACGCCTAATGAGGGAAATTGGACGTTGGTTTAGGACATATTGTACAGACCAACACAGTAAGTGGGCATGTGAAGTAGAAAATTTTGAAAACGTAATTAACTCTATACCTAGTGATACAACTGAAATACCACCCATTGAGCTGATGTTTAAGAAACCGGCTAACAGATTAATTCGAGAATGTGTTAGTTTTCCAAATAGAAAGAATTTCAACTATGAGGAAAAGGTAGCTTTAGCTCTTAAAAATTTAAAGGAAAAGGCAACAAGGAGAAAGAAAAGGCATGATGAAGGTCAGAAGTGTATAGAATATAAAGTGGGTGATTTGGTGTTAGTTGAAGTTCATAGTAAATCGTCAGCTTTGCGACAAGAGACTCGTAAGTTTAACCGTTTGTTTGAAGGCCCTTTCAGGATAGAGTCTATACCAAGGAAAAACTCTTATGAGCTAATTGACCCTGAGAGTGGTAAATGTAAGGGTGTGTATAATGTTGAAGCCCTAAAACCCTTTTATGAATAAGTGATCACTTATGAAATGTGTCACTATATGTGTAAATGTCTAATTTGTAAATAAGTATGTCAATTGATGCATGTAAATAGTTTGTGTGAGTACTTAAGCTCAGATACAGATGTAAGCATTTCAATGTATAATTTGTGACAGTTTTGTGTAGAGACTTTTGGTATTTTCATGATGTTGTGACTTTCTACATTTTGGTGACAAATTATCAGCTGTGAAATGTAAACAGACTGGTGTAATTAACAAGCAGACATCAAGTGTGTAATTTGGAGTGAAAAAATTGTAACTTAAGGTGATGGCATTGAACGTTTGTTGTGTAAACACAGTAAATGATAAAATGATTGGATCTGAGAAAAGACAATTATTGTAAAATCAGTGTCATGGACTATGTGCAGATGTTGTATGTGATGAAGAATTGTATTTGTTCATTGTAAAAGTCATTATGGTTGATTGGTTGTAATCTGTTCGTGTCTGCATTATGTGTACATTCAACCTGCTTAGATTCGTGACGGATTCAATCAATTTTATCTGTGTAAAATTAAGTGAATCCTGGGGAGGGGTTGTAACAGCCCTAATACCTGAATTTTGAATAATATTGTACTGTGTGAAATATTTGTAGTGAGCCAAAGTTTGCTTGAAAGTGATTTGATATGTTTATTTTGTAAATTCTTGTAAATAAGTGTATATAGACTTTGTTTTAGGTAAGAAAATTATTTAAAGACGATTTAATATGTTTAATAACCGAATGGTGCAAGAGTATTTCTTAAAAGTTTGTATTTCCATGTATTACTGTAATTTACGATGTCTACATGACGATTTTCTACCGTTTGAAAGGATTTCTGTAAATAATTTTGTATTCAAGTATCTCTAATTACCATTTCTAATCATTTTGTAATGTTATTAATTAATTTTGTATCAATTCCGATTGTTTTTAATATGTTTGATTGTTTGAGTGATTGTTAATGATCGAGAAATATCGGGCGGATGCCTTTGAAGAATTCTCGTAATTTCGATAGACTCTATATAAACAGATCGCCTGGACAGAGAGTTTAATTTGCATTAAGTATTAATTCAGTGTTACAGAGACATTCATGCAAGTTTTCAGTAAGTCAGTATTGCATCTTTGGATTGTAACAACTATGCTTGTGAATGTCGCAGACTTGTTTTGATTGAAAATAAACGATCATCTTCACATAACCTAGTTTTTTGGTGGACTTTTAATTAATGCAGTAATATAAAACCACCCAAAGAACCTTGGTGGGTTAATTTTATTGTATTAATTAAAAGTCCACCAAAAAACTAGGTTATGTGAAGATGATCGTTTATTTTCAATCAAAACAAGTCTGCGACATTCACAAGCATAGTTGTTACAATCCAAAGATGCAATACTGACTTACTGAAAACTTGCATGAATGTCTCTGTAACACTGAATTAATACTTAATGCAATAGAACTTTGCAAACGTATATTTAAAACAAATAGAAAAATACTGTCTAGATTAGTTTTACTAAAACCAAACTACTCTCCTCCTCTACACACCTTAATTTTTTTATATATACCTATAGTTTTTATCCGATATCAATGGAAATTTGCACACGTATACTTTAAAAAAAAACAAAAAAAAGACTGTCTACAATTGGTATACAATAGCTCAATCCCTCTATCCCTTTACCCCCACCGATTTTAATTTCCAGTGTTCATTATAGAAACCCACAGTTTTAAATCCCATCAAAATCAGTTCAGCTGTTTTTGATTTATGCCAGAATATTAATAAATAATGTCTCAACATGTACATTATATTTTAACTTGCACTCCAAATTTTCACATTGCGAAAACCCATCAATAATCTATATTTTCTGCGTAATGACGGAGCAATCAGATGTATTCCAGGTACAGATTTATGAATGTGGTATGTCTTAACGCCCGTATTGTACACTTTCGAATATCGAGCAGCAACTTTAACAGACGTTGTGTTAAGTTGACCAAAATGTAAACTGATATTCCTTATCACAGCATCCAATTCACCCCGTCCTGAGAATTGTTTTAGTATATCAATGTTTATTTTACTTCTGGAAAGTAATGAAACTTGGTATACACGGTACACATCGGAAATATAAAAATATTTTAAGGGTAAATCAATCCAATTTGACCAGACAACGCCTGGTACTGTGCTAGTATATATATGTGTGGAAACTGAAATCTCTAAAAATCAGTCCTCGATTCGGGGATTGCGAAAACTCGGAATTTCGATATCCATGTTCTAGTACTAATATTTTGCGAACTTGGAATTTGGTCTCAATTTGACCTATTTTGTTAAGATTTTATTACAGCACCACCAACAAAATCACCTGGCAAAGATACTTCTCACCGCTCACATAATAGTCCCAGCTGAGCCATCGTTAATTCATCAAACCCGGAAGCAATACAAGAGGTCAATTAAATCAATATCATAGCGTTGTGTCATGTTTATTGTTAAATTAACTTAGTCCTCAATCCGAAGGGTGGTTGGATATGCCTGAAGAAGTCATACTAAGCCATTGTATCAGAAATAGGACGGCCAGTTCCTTTCCTCTGGCACCACGGAACGACATAGCGTAGCTCATATGAGCAAACACGACTCTTAAATATTCCTGCCCCCAGCGGGATTTGAACCAGGGCTGGAGCCAAAATTTTTTGAATGCAAGCGCCTTAAACACTTAACTACCAGAAAGTTCGCAAATGTCCCATATTTAAAATACAAAACAAACTATTAATTTAATAATAAATTATTTGTATCAAAAAAATAAAAACCACTTTCAAAAAAACGTACTAAAATTTTTAAATAACTTTGTACCTTGCTTAGAAGAAAATTAATCAAAATTGACTGTATGTTAGGTTACTAGTACTGAAATTTTTACATTAATCATTAATTTTTGTTGCCATTGTCAGCCAATATAAGAGAAACAAAAAAATGGTATCAATAAGGAGTGAATATAATACATAAAAAATCATGTTGCTACTTGCCTATGATTAATCCTAGAAATATGTTTCAACAAACCTGAAGCATACTGTAATGCAGGGGTGGCGAGATACATCAGACTTTTACAAAATATATTTATTTTATAATGGCCAAAGAAGTGAAAACCATTGTATTAAAAAAATACATTATTTATGGCATCCATATATTCAAACATTATCCGTCAAAATTATGAGTATCATTGATATTATATTATCTATGTTTACATTTGAAAATAATAAGAAACACAATAATAATAACTCATTATGCTTCAATTTTTCACTAAAAAAAAGTCTATAGAGGGTCTAAATCTAATATGTGGATATATGATTTTATACATGGCCCGCGGAGTTATGATGCAATTCCGAAGTGGCCCGCAAGATTATTTGGGTTGGTCACCCCTGCTGTAAAGCGTTTATCGCAGGATACATCCTACCACCTGACAATGTAACGCCAGAAGCATGCCTCGGCCACTAATGAGGCCGGGCCACAGATTAAAATATTGTCTAATTTGTTGCCCTAGACTGCCCAACGCAAAAACATCTGTCTCACTATATGCTGTAAAATATTCGGAATTTTTGTTCGCACTTCCCGTGTTGCCTCAAACAGTAAATAAAGTGGTGTAATTTGTTCCTCGTGATGTGACAGCTGGCACCGACTCAAAAAATAACTGGATAATGTAAAAATTACAATAATAGTGATGTAAAATAATGTCCATTTAGATTTATTTTCTTCTAAGCAAGGTATAAAGTTATTTTTAAAATCTTTAGTGTTTTTTTGCGTTTTTTATATTTCAGATTTCTCTTCAGGCTTCACTAGTATCTAGTTTGTACCATTTCCTTCCTTCGCCTTCACTAGCATTAGTTACTTACTGATTAACCAGTTAAACATCAACAGTATTTAGAGCTTAATCAGCATATAAAGAAATTTTGAAATAATTGTTGAATACTGTTAATTTATGTAAAGAGAAAAATATGTTTTATAAACTCCGGGTATGATGTAAGGGAGCGCCAATCTTGCCAGGCTAAATAAACCAACTAAACATGTGGTGTACCTATTTCATGTTTCCTCGTACCGTTACCCATAAGTAATTAAGGGATGTACTGAACGGCCCTCTTGTGCAGGTGTACGATGGCTATGACGAGTCTGCTCCGGTGCTACGGCGCTCGTGCGGGGGACTCAAGCCGGACCCCATCACCTCCAGCTCAAACGTGGTCTACATCGTGTTCAGTACCATCGGCTTGAACCTCGGCTCGTACTTCCTGCTCGAATGGCAGAAGGTGGAACTGGCGTCGGCAAACCCGAGCTACCGGCCAATCACCGAGACAACCAATACCACAGGTAAGTCTGACCACATCACCTCCATCTCCTACGTGGTATGCATCGTGTTCGACAACTCCGGCGTGCTCGACGATTCGTACTTCTTGGTCGAGTGGCAGAAGGTGGAACTGGCGACGGCAAACCCGAGCTACCGGCCAACCACCGAGACAACCAATACCACAGATAAGTCTGACACCATCACCTCCAGCTCCAAAGTGGTCCACATCGTGTTCCAGAACTATGGTGTGCACTTTCTGCTCGGACTCACCCATGCTCATCTCGCGTGTGAACCACATCGTTCGTAGTGATTCTGCCACTGTCGTTTGGATGGGCGCGTATTTTCCCGCTAGGCGCACTGACCTTCCTGTTGACTACCGTCCCCTTGGGACCCTCTCAAGGTTTTCGAGGAACTGCCCGGGGAAGGCAAAAACCTCATCCCATTTGTTGGTGCCGATAGACTGTGATGGTCACAGGTCAACGTTTCTTGGAGGACAAGCTAAGCCCGCTCAAAACTCAATATTCGCCGTATAAAAAGCCTTTCATCTATTGCATTAATAAACTGAATATTTAATTTTGGTATTACAGCCTTACTTAGAATGTTGCATATTTTATAAAAGTTATAAAATGAAAATAATGATCGCCAAAGGTTGTAAGAAAAATTAATGTTATACATCGTCATTACCATAGTAAAATACGCCATAGAATGTGGCGTTAAGCGTCACATTATAATATGAAATCTAGGGTTAGAAAAGAATGAATAAACTTCTTTGATGATTGATGTAAAAGGGTTTTGCAATGTAGCGGGTTACGTGTAAATGATATTACTAATCATCATATCATGAGTTCCTTTCAGGTGGTACATCACCAGCATCCAACTTAGATTTTTTTTCTGTTTTAAACAAACAGTAAATTCTTCGATCATGAATGAAGGACAATATTTGAGAATATATGAAAGAGATTAAAGAGAATTATCAAATTGTCACTGTGTGAACTAGTGGACTTTCAGAATCGAAGATTCTAATTATTGGTCAATTTTTTAACCTTATTTTAACTAACTTATTATGGAGTTAGTGTCTTTTGTATGTGTTACGGGTGTTGGTTTCACATTAAAGAAAAGATATCGTTGAACCGAATCTACCTTTGTTTCAATAACTGTATCATTATCATTTATAAGACTAATCAAAACTTTTCTGAAACCTGAGATAGTGACGTGAGCTAAATATCTACGACCTGAAAACTCATTTAATCTTGAAACGAATATCAATATCTAAGGACATCCGATTCCCCTGAATAAGGTATCAAATCTACTAACAGAGAACGCGGGAATTGTTATAACTTTATAAATAACATCTTCACTGTTTATAAATGACCGCCGGCGGCGTGTACTTCTCACAGCGCTGGAGTTTCTTTATTATTATTATTATTATTATTAAAAATTGGCATTTGTCTAGGAGGTCACATGGCCAGAACTATGTAATTATAAAATTCGCAACTATTAATGTATACTAAAGTCAGCATTGTGTAGACGATACAAGATAGGCCTAAACGAAACATTTACTTAAAACCACCCATGACCGTTGCTGGACTCGAATCGGCGACTCCTGCAATGCACTGGAGTCCATTGTTTACAAGATGGGTATTTCTCACTCGGGTATATTACGCCACTGCTTACTTTGTCACAATCGAGGCTGCACTAAATCTAACTGAAAACTCACGACACTGTCCGCAACCGGTCTCTATGAGTTTCTTTTGTGGACTAAACGCCTCTTCGACATCTAAGTCATTAGATGCGGCAAGGACTGGGAACAAGGAACGGGAAGGAATTCGTCCATGGCGTTTTGAAAGAACCATACCGGTATTAACGTGGAGTGATTTGGGGAAACCATGGAAACTCAAATCTGGATGTTCTGGCGGGGATTCGAACAGGAGTCCTCCCGAATGCGATACTAGAGCGTTTCCGTTCATCCACCACGCTCGGTGAGAGTCTCGCCCCTGAGTGGTTTGCGGCCGTCCATTTACTGGTGAGGTGTTTTTCTGGAATTCCGGACCACCCCTCCTCCTCCCCCATGGGGAGATTTGGTGAGATTTTGATGGACCTTATCCCTCCCCCCCCCTACGATGACGTAAGATTTTGATTTTTTAGCTCTCCTGCTTCCGAGGATGGTTATACCCCTCCCCCCCCCTAAAGTCGGTATCCGTGTCATTTGTAGATTTTCTCTTTAGTTCTACTGTCCATCCCACCTATTTCACGTCACGTAATTGAGGGACGCCCCTTTACAACTCGTGACTTCAGCTGCCCTCGGTAGCGTAGGGGCTAAAGTGCTAGGCTCCACGTACCAATGGTCGCCGGTTCGAGTCCGGCCGAGGGCATGGGTGTTTATGTTAAATTTGTGTTGTCATACAAATTGAGCGTTCATATAAAATTTGGAAATATTCATTAACATTGACGATATATAAAAAATACATTGAGTGCTGGCTGAGTGGCTACAAGTCGATTGCCAAAAAAAAAAAAAAAAAAAAAATAAAAATAAAAAAAAATAAAAAATAAAAATAAAATAAAAAAGTACTTGTGACATCCGGCATAAGGGTCTCTCCTACTTCTTCTTCTTACAACAGCAACAGGCTTGAAGCTGTCTCTGAGGTGGGCACATTGCATTGCGCGTATTAGAACAAATAAATGCCACCTTCTGTCACAAAACCTCATCTTTCTTTGCAATGTAATAACGCACCAAACCGATCTTTTCATTATAGAGACAGAGCGGATAATGGCTGGGCATGACATTCGGGAGAACGCTCGTTCAGAGACCGCGGTGTGAAGGCACAGTAAAAACAATGGGCGGAACATTGCTTCAAGTCCCAGGGTTTCCCACGATCTCCTGAAACCACTTCAACTGAATGCCGGGATGGTTACTTCAGAAGGCAATGGCCGAATTTCTTCCCGTTCCTTGTCCTCGATCATAATCACCTCAACGAGATGTAAAACCGAAAAAACAACAACAATTGGACGAATAAACAGTTTCAGTTCAGCGGTAACTTGCTATCTTGTAACAGAGAGAATGTAAAATCATTTCCTGGGTTCGGTGCGTTCAATGTGATTGTTAATTTAGTCTATGATATCAGCTGAAGTACTGTACTTTATAAATCTAATAGAAGAACATCCAAAAATTCAACTAAGTTTTGTGAATGGGCTCGACCGACAGAAAACAATAATAACTATACGCAACCTGACTAACACCATGTTACTTCCAACGGTCTAGCCACTTTTATGATTGAAATGTCATTACTAGCTACAAATCTTCCATCAAAATTAATAAAAATTCTGTATACGACGTCTGATTTTCATGGTAAATAAATAAATAAATAGAAGACGGTTTCATCTCGCGCGAGTACACATTGTGTAAACAAAATATATTTTACATTTTACCGAGATAAGTAAACGTTTAAAATAGTTATTAATCATTACAACCTAAACCAACATGCAGATTAATTGAGTATAGGTCTAGAAGCTTTTATATTACCATGATATGAGCAGCCAATACGAATAGCCGTGGACGGAGTAGAGGAGTCTACTGAGCAGCAAGCTTGCTCAGAGAGCAGGAGGTGGATGAGTCGGGTCACACCACTATTTTTCTCACGATTACTGTTAAATTTCGTCTCCATTATCTGTATTTGTATATTGTAATATGACGTGTTGTGGGGGGTGTCCTAATTTATTCACGAATTTAATTTTTTCTATCTCAGGTAAAATTTTATTAAAAATCATTCCAAATGAGAAAGGGTTCATAAATTATAAATATTGAAAAATCATAACAGCGCATAAAAAAACTAGACTTCCATTACCTGACAATTTATTCTTGTATGGTGTACGTTTCAAATATATTCAATTTAACTTCGCTACCAATTTAACAATAAACACAAACATCTTAAAGCCGACACCTTCGTGGTTATTATGAATATAAACTTACTAAGCAAATGAAATAAATTAGAAAGTAAATTTACATTTCGCGAAGTAATGTGATGTTAACAATTTAAAAACAGAATTAATTAAATAAAAAAATAACGCCAAAGGCTCGGCGTTTATTTTGTAAACAAAGAGTTATTTGAAATATATGCTCCGGCTAAAACTCATGAGTTTTTGGCAGATTGATCTCTTATCTGCGAGTTTCCTCGCCAGGGCCGACACGTGGGCAAGAGAGTTGCTTCGTAGTATACGTGTTTACCGTAAGGCAGCACCTCAAGTCTTACTTGTGCCAGTGTGGACATAAACACTTATCACTCTGTACTGGTCGCCCTTTGACGGCTGCCAGCTCGTCTCAATGACCTCTCGCATCAGGAGTCATCGGTCGAGTCCCCGTTGCGATCCTTCCCACTTGCCTCCACATCTCCTTAGACCTTAATCTCCCATCAACGAAAGTCAGTTGTGCCTACGACGCCACGCCGTTCTTCCGATTCGTCCAAACACGTAAAATATAATTCAAACAAACAGTAAGTTTAAATTAGACGATTTGCTATTGGAGGTTTTCAATCAGTCTTCTCCCACACATCACCCCCTTCATTCTTATTGGCTGCGAGATTTCCCTCTATGCCCACATTTTGTAGAATCACAAATATTGAACTTCTCTGTATAACAGATAGTCTGTCCTGGTCTCGCGTGTTTACAGCTTATCTGGCGAATATCTACTTAAGCAAGTCTCGTTTCGCTACGGTCACTTGAGTCTTGTTTACGTAAATCCACGCAAACTTTAAAATGTCACGAATGCAGAATTATCCACGGTGAATGTTGGAGGCACGTAAATATAAGTGGACTATTACTCTGTTTATATAAGCTGCAGATAAAAAGTTATAATATGAGTATGTTAATACATTATTCTTGTGTTGGATGAAAGGTCTGCGTTACGAGAAGCCAATTATTTTTAATATAAAATCTGTAAATGGCGCCCGCTTACGCAACATTTCAGCGGGTGTTACATATCACTTTACAACCACACAACACTACCATTGCGCCACTCATGTTGCAGGATGCGGCGGAACTGTGCAGCTAGGGGAACTGTACAACGCGACGCAGGCCAACATCTCCTCGAGCTGGGAGTCCAGCAGGAGTTACTCCGTCCAGTCGTGCAGTTGGCTCATAGAGACGCCTCCCACCAACCACGTCGCCCTCAAGATAAACACCCTCGACATCGTCAGCTACTCCAGCTCCTGCAGCATGTCCAAGCTCGAGATCTTCAGCGGTGAGATCACTTCCTAGCACTGTGCAACGGACTTCCGTCTCCTTCAGTTTATCCAAATCTATCCTTAATACGTGATGTCCGTGAGGATTGCAATCCCGCATTTGTGGATTGTGGGATTGTATCAATCCCGCGGTATCGGTACAGTTTTTAAAATGTTGTCAAATTAAGTAATATATGTGTATTTATTCAATTAATAAATCAGCTTTAATGTTAAGTAACAGAAATCAACAGTTAAAAATATTTTAACTACTAAAGTAACATTAATTTAAAAATTTCTATTCTACCTGATATATACTTTGCGATGTCGCACTTTTGTTTTAAATCTAATTCTAGTTATTAAGTTAATAATCAAATATATAAGTATTCAGATCATATTACGTGTCTTACAGCAAACCACATCAGTTTGAAAAATAATCTGACTTGTCTACTGATCACTCAGACATTCACTTTATTTGGGAAGAATTTTGTATACAGCCAGCGCACGAGAATGCCGTTTCTGCCTCATCACTCGTTGGTTTGGTTGAAATGATCAAAAGTAAAAGACTTTTTGAAAAGTTAAACAACGTTCCGCACTTTTTTGAGATGATCATATCTGGAAACCACTTCAGCAGGTGGATGATCTAGTGTTACGGTCACGCTTTTGTGCTTGGATTGTCTCGTCCAACTCTTCGTCGTCTACGTCCGAGTCAGTCATAGTTGTTTCTATAATACGTCAACGGTCAATTGTGTATTGTATAAGAAAGTATAATTGCAGGTAACAAGGCAGAAGTTCACCAACTTTCGCCATGACACTTGATCTGTCAAATCTTAAGCAAATAATATGAGTTTAGAGATCGATATAAAAGCTTATCAGCCGTTCTTTGACTAAACTGTACGAACCGAGTATTCTAAGCAAGCCAAGATTAAAATGTATTTCTTTGCGGTGAACATAAACGTTCAAATATTGCTGATTTTTTTGGGACGTCAAAACTTAACGATGATCTTTGTCGTTGTTTCTTAAGATGTTCAGTCTGAACAATCATAACAACTTTTACGGCATTTGAAAAAAAAATGCGACTATAGATCTTATAACATTAGCAGAATCACAATTTTTAAATTCAATTTTTAGAAACGGATATCTCAAATCTGATGAAGTACAGAAAGAATTTACGGTAAAAACATTTTTGCAAAGCATTCGGGATCTTAACTATTTTAACCTTCTTTTGTATTATTTCTACTTCCTTCCCAGAAACAATTCCAATTGTACCGTCTTTTGCCTGCATGAACTGCGAGCTAATTTTGAAATTGGACGACATAAGTCAAATTATAGTAATGCAGACAACAGAAATGAAAGGGAGTTCTTTCAAAAATGTAAAAGTGAATCCAGTTACAAATCACTAAAGATGACAAAAACACACAGTTGTTGCCGTGAGTCAATTGTTAACTAGCAGGGTTCAGGACAACGGGGAAATAAAGTCGGTAGAGACCAAGTCGGCCCAGAAAGTGAGGAGGGGCAGGAAAGGTCACGTAGACTGAAACACGTTTTCGCCCTGTTTTACGGATTGCGGATCCGCTTAATTTTGTGCGGGATCCGGCATTGCTGGATTTCAATCCCTAGCTGTCTGCTCTTCTACATCTACATCCATACTCTGCAAATCACAAACATTGTTGGTGACAGAAGGTTCTAAGCACCAAATTCTAAATCCGTGCATTCCAATCCCGAGGAGCACGAGGAAAGAAGGAATACTTAAAGGCATCAGTATGGCATCTTCTTTCTCGAATCTTATCCCTCCGGTCATTGCGACCTAAATAGGTTGGCGGAGGAAGTATTTCATTGCACTCGTAATTGAAAGATTTTCGCATATTCTCCAAAAAATTCAGACGCAAACTAAGTCGTCTGCCTTCCAAGCTACCCCAGCCCAATCTATGTATCAATTCTATGACGCTTTCATAAGGGCTGTAGCAACCAGTCACGAATCGAGCGGCCCTCCTTTGCACCCTCTCCACTTCCCATACACATGCCTAAATTAACCTTGTTTGTTCATTTAACTTACGTACTTTTCAATGGCTTATATGCAATATCGTTTTAGGGAAGCCATGAATAAATTACTTGATTATTCGTTGTTAGCAACAACTAGGAAGTTTATGATGATAGGAGTGTGTTTACTTGGACAAGGGGAACTCGAAAGTGATTTATTGCGGAGGGTTCCATTGGATTATTCAATGGGAGTACAAGTGTTCTCGAAGGGGTGGAGGCGTGAGGATATAGCAAGCTCGCCAACAGAGATCAGTCCAGATCAGGAAGTCAGGCAAGTCATGTGGGCTGAGTCTGTTTCTAATAGGTGGCAGAGCAGAGGCTCAAGTTAGGACAATCTTCTTCTTCTCCAGGCGTAATAAAGAGGTTGATAGAAATACCGAAAAGCATTTGCAGTAAGTTGGTCGATTATTTCCACTGTCACCAAATGCTTCCAGGAATAAAATTCACGTCACACAGTTAGTACTCATGACAGCGCGTTACACTGAGCTACTTTGTCATTCTGTAATGATTCTTCAGGGTATAAAACACAAAGGTGTTTTTTTTTTTTATCTGTTTAACATCTGTCTAACAGCAAGGTGTTTAGAGACGGGAAAGGATGGGGTGCAAGGAGTGGGAAGGAATTCGGCCATGGCCTTGAAGGAAGCTTCCCGGCATTTGCCTGGAGTTATTTGGGAAACCATGGAAAAAACCCAAAGTACTAGGAAACAAGTCCAAAACGTTAATATACCGATCCAATTACAACACAAGGCTGAAATCACGGCCAAAAATCAAGCAGATTTCTACACTGCTAATAAATCGATTCACTGGCGGAAATTAAAAGTACAACACCCAGATAGTGAATGAAAATTTTCCCAAAGTATCCCCAAATGAGAAGTATTAAATTATTAAAAATTGAAAGTTTTACATGTATTAGTGTGACAATGCCGAGGCTTTTTACTTTAAAAAATTGCTATGTTTTTTGGCGTATAACTGATCAACAGTGTGGTGTAACATGACGCAATTTACGCCAAGGCGAAATATGACAACCCTCTACACCAAAATGTCTAACTGCGAGAGAGGTGGGAGGATTGGCGTGTTTGAGATGGGTGCATCATATCCTGAAATCTCCCTAACGATTGGCCGTAGCGCAGTATTAGTATACAGAATTGTTACACAGTGGATGAAAGAAGGCTCTACTATTCATAGAGCAGGCACAGGTCCATACAGAAGGACAGCAGCTGTTAAGACCGCCAAATTGTGTGGTCGCTGGCAGACGGATGACTGCAGGCCAAATCCAATTAGTGGTTACAGAGAGAGTCAACCCCCCACCCCCCCAACCCCACGTACAATTGTAAATCAATAGTTTGAAGCTGAGTTACATTCTCTAACCCATATGTAATATTTTACATTAACCTGATTTCATTGCTTGCATAATCTTACTTGGTGTAACGCAAACTCGTAAATGGCGTACATTTGTGTTTAGAGGCGAGTATCGATTCTGTCTGTGGTAAAGAGATAAACGACAACATATGCGCAGGAGTAGTGGAGAGACGGCTGACCCTGCTGTGATTTTAGACAGTCAGACTGGCCCCGCTACTGGTGTGATGGTTTGGCGGCAATCAGTTTCGATAGCAGGACTGAGATGGTTGTTGTTGAAGGCATAATGACAACCCACAACTATGTGGACGGTTTTCTGCACCCTATTGCGATATTCTTCATCTCCACCATCAAAATCGCATCTTCTAACAGGATAATGACCGTCCTCACAGTGTGGCCATGACAACACAAGCCTTGCAAGGGGTTACCATTACAATTTTGACCACACAGTCCCCAGATTTGTCCCCAATAGAGCATGTCTGGGATTCCAGGAGCAGACACATTAGATCACATGGTCACCGAGCACAAACTGTGCAATAACTGACTGCACAAGACATGCAGACGTAGAGAGACATACTTCAAGAAGACATCCAAACATTTATTGACTCAATGCTGGCAAGGATCCACGAATGTATAGGTGGTGCTCAAGGTATGCGCTCTTCTTACTGACAACTGTATGTAAAGGCAATAAGCTTAGCCAGATCCATTTCAATTTGTTATCATTACTTCTGGATATAACAGTGGATATATCTACAAAGTTTCCTAAAATTCCACCAATTCTGTCTGGGCGTTGCACTTCTAATTTTCGCCAGTGTATAATCCACACACTTACCAACATGCCGAAAGGAGGCCTATAAATTTTATGTTTTCAAGCCGTTTCCTTTCCGCAGTATTTTATGAAACGTCAATGATTAAAGATTCATGAAATTCGTGAGACAATTAGCAAATTTTGTATTCACAACAATGTGCTATTCGATATAGAACATTAATGTGTACTCCAGGTTCAGGCCTAGCCAATATACATATAATCGGCGCGCAGGCTTATCATCAATGTTTCTTTCACTAAGCGTTTGACCGTGTAACGCTGCCTGCTACCTTGTAGGTGAATAGTCTGCCACCTGTTAAGAAACCTTCCGTAGTTTCTCGTCGCTGCTACTTCACTTATCCAGAATGTTCCTTCTTGAGACTGCATGCGAGTCTGTAGCATGCTCTCAGTGGAGGGCAATTGAGCCACATTGTCTACACCCTTCAGATGCCGCCATAGTCGGGGATTGGTGGCGCAACCTCTGGCCGTAACAGGTATACTCTAACGCCGCCTCTATTGGTACTTAGCAATAAATATAGCACAGCTTCGAATAAAAAAAAATTAAATCATCAAACATGTGGAGGGCTAATTTTTGACGTTGTACTCTGTCTTCTGTTGAGGAGTTGCTACTTATTTTACTCGTACGAAATGTTTCATTTCGTCAACGTAGCTTCCGAATGAAGTAGATATAAACAACTAACGATTGTAATTCATACACCATCTTTTACTGATAATTAATTCACAGCGTCTAAACCTACGCAGGTTAGGAAATTCCGATACAAAGGTTTTCGGTAACATTTCACGTAGTTTGTAGGTACTTTAACATGACTCGATTCTGGTCCTAATCTCTCCGCCAGACTACATGTAGGACGTGTTGAATGTTGTTGGGCTCCCAGACCAGACTACACAGATTGGTCCCGTCCTACGGCCAACCGCGTATGATCTGCAGCGGGGATACCGTCAGACAGCGCATCTAACAACATTTCTTCTTACAATTGTTTCGATTAAGAACTCTTGGTCGAAATGCAAGTCCTCTACTACGTTATCCTCATATATTTCCTTGTGCTCTCGTGCTGTGGTCTCGTTTTGACTAGCTCCCAACTTGTAGTGACAATGCAAAGACAGCATTCAGTGGTCCTTCTGCTAACTCCTGAAGCTTCGGCTACCAAAGCGTCTATTGTGGGCGGTGGGTTTCATCTCGTTCCCGCATGCACTGTGGTGAGGTAAACTGTGCCCCGGCCGCGATTCGCCGACTTACTTTTATCTTAAATTTTATCAAACAACGTATTTTAACATAAACTGAGTATGCTACGACAAATCCCCATTCGGCCATCCAGATTCGGGTTTTTTATTGTTTCCCCAAATAACTCAAGACGAATGCCGGATTGGTACCTTCAAATGGCCATGGCCATATTCCTTCCTGTTCCTTGTCCCCAGTCCTTTCCCGCCTCTGATGCCCTCGACGTTGACGAACCATAAAGCCATAAGCAAAAAAAAAAAGCTAAGACAGATTCTGATAAAAAGTCGTATGGCTGTAAGTTTTATATTGGTTGAGGAAAAGGGATGTTGATAGTGTAAATCATATATAAGATCAGGATTAATCTTATAATTAACAACTTTGAATATGTTCCACATTCTCAGGGAGACGTGGAACGGAGGACTGGCAGCTGCTACACAAGCTGTGCCTCAGCAACGCCACGGAGCTCGGCTACATCCACGCGTCCAGCCTCATGAAGGTCGTCCTCACTGCATACGTTGGGTCCTCCCTCAAGTCTGGATTCTCCGCCACGGCCTACCTCGGTAAGTACCAGCCTGCTGTCAGGTCTATAATGCTTCTGATGTACACTTTATCAGCAAAAATAACCGGGCACCTCTATGTACGAGGGCGTACCCAGATATAACCGGAATAGCATTGCCGTTGGTGGAGCTTGTGTAGTACGCGTTTCTGCCGCTAGGTGTATATAGCGCAACTCTTTGCCATTCAGTGCCGCCTGTGTTGTCGACCTGGCTTGTTGTGTTAATCTTCAGTGATTGTTTTTGCTGGCACTGTTTTGTTATTATTTCGTTTTTGATGATGGCAAGTTTAAGAGAACAACGTGCAGGTGTGAAAATTTGTTTTCTACTCAGTAAAAATCCCGCTGAAACTGATTTAATGTTGGAAACAACTTAAAAGATGATGCTATGGGAGAAACTAAAGTGTTCGAGTGATTCGCTTGGTTTAAAAATGGCGACATGTCGAATGACGAAAAACCTCGTTCTGAATGTCCATCAACTACCTGAATCGCCAAATGTTGAAAAAATTCGAGAGGTTGTGCTCTCAGATAGTCGACAGACAATTGATCAACTGTCAGAGAATAGTTAGTTATCTTTGAGCTCAATTCAGCGAATTTTAACAGAAGATTTGGGGATGACAAGGGTTACTGCCAAATTTGTTCCTCGGGCTCTGACTGACAATCAAAAAGAACAACGAGTTGAAACATGTCGTATTTTGAAACAACATCTTGAAATTGATCCAGATTTTCTGTCAAAGGTAATTACTGCTGACGAGTCATGGTGCTATGATTACGACCCAGAAACAAACCAACAGTCAAGCAAATGGAAGACGTCACCACGACCTAAAAATATCGTCAAGTTAAATCAAACATCAAAACAATGCTCATTTGATTTTTTTTTTAATGACGAGGCGTAGTTCTTTCAGAATTTGTTTCTCCATATCAGACCGTCAATCAAACCTTTTATTTGGAAGTTTTAAGAAGATGTAATGCAGCATTGAATGATTGATGTCACAACAATCGGATACGAGGCGCGGAGTTTTGTGTTGTCGGTAGACAGCCGAATTGGTTGGTCAGGTGAACTCAATGACTTTGAACATGGTACATGATTGGATATCAACTGAGTAACAAATCCATCAGGGACATTTCAACTATTCCAGAGTCCTAAATTATTGACGTGATTGTGCATTGAAAACGCGAAGGAATAACCACAGTTAAACCAAGACCAGGGGGATCTCATTTAAGGACTGACATGTACCGTTGTGAACTGTGGAATGTAGATGTAAAAAAAATGAAAGAAATCATTGAAAGAATCGCTCGTGAGTTCTAAAACACTATTAGCAGTTCGGCCAATAAAACGATTGAATGTCGGGAGTTAAAAAGAATGGAGTACTCGTACAAAGTGCAAGCTGCTGCTTATAAGCCAATTCATCCTGAAATCATGAAGGAAATAAGAAAGCAGAAAAAATAAAATAAAGGGGCTGGTGAAGATAATATTCCTACAGATATCTTAAAGATAGCCGGATGTGACATTATACCTTATCTTGAAATATTATTTAAATTGAGTCTGGATACTTGCTGCTTACCACATGACTGGAAAATTGTGATAGTAATACAGGTACATAAAGGAGGGGTGAGAAATAGAGTCGAAAATTACAGGCCAATCAGTTTGACTTAAGTGGTAGGGAAATTTATTTAAAGATTTAAAGATTGCAACCACAACAGAAATATATGTGAGGAATGTAAGTGGTTTTCAAACAGGCAACATGGTTTCAGGCAAGGATATACATGCGAATCTCAGTTGGTGGGATATATGCAAGATATTTCAGATGAAATGGACAAGGGACGCCTAATTGATAGTGTAGCACTAGATCTGTCTAAGGCGTTTGACAGAGTAAGCCATAAAATGGTAGTAAACAAGGTAAAAAACATTCGAGTGGATGAGAAAGTGATTTGCTGGGTAGAAGAATTTTTAAAAGGTAGAAAACAGAAAGTTATGGTAGGAAATGTAGTATCAAAAGAAGTGGAAGTAAAAATGGGTGTGCCACAGGGTAGCGTATTGGGACCATTGCTATTCATTATTCTAATGAATAATTGTGTTGATTGTTTACTATCTGAAATTAGATTGTTTGCAGATGTCATAATGCTGTATAAAAGAATCAAAACGATAGAGGATTGTAAACAGTTGCAGGGTGATCTGGACAGGATATCTAGTTGGGTTGGTAAACATGGAATGAAGATAAATGCAAAGAAGAGTCAGCTTATTAGATACACAAATAAAAAACAAAAGGTTAATTATGAATATAAGGTGGGGAAAGAATTGCTTGCTGAAGACTTGAAATGTAAATATCTTGGAATTACTTTTGATAACAAACTTAACTGGGGCAGGACACATAGGACAGGTGGTAGGAAAAGGTTTTAAAGTTCTGCACTTGTTGGAGAGAGTGATGAGGGGATGTACGAGAGAAGTCAAGGAATTGGGTTACAAAACTTTGGTCAGACCATTGCTCGAATATGGTAGAGTAGTATGGGACCCTCATTTTACGTATCAAATACAGGAGTTGGAGAGGGTGCAAAAAAGGGCTGCTAGATTTGTTTCTGGAAATTATCGCAGAATGCAATCAGTGACGGATATAATAAAGGAGCTGGAATGGGATTCATTGCAAGACAGGAGGAGGATGCGGAGGATCATGGGAGTGTAAAGGGCATATACTGGCGATGAGGCATGGAAAGATATTGCAATAGGTATGAAAAGTAGTGCATGGAAGGGAAAAGATGACCATGACCACAAGCTGGCACTCGATTTCAGGCACTAGGGGTGTGCGAAGATTCTCTTTTTTTAGGTAAGGGTGTCAGGGATTGGAATGAGTTACCAAGAGAAATGATGAATAAATTACCGAAAACTTTGAAAGAATTTAAAGATAAAATTTGTAGAGGGCAAATGTAGGTTGGTGCAGGATAGGGGGAAGATGGATGTGTAGGGAAATTGCCACCGAAGCCTGTGCTTCATTGCAATTAAATTAAATTAAAGTTCTGTGGTCAATGCTAAACGAAGGAGATCTAAAGAGCGACACCAATGGAAAGTGGACTACAGGAAATGAGTATTTGGAGTGATTAATCACGCTATACCTCTTGATCATGTGATTGAAGGGTTTGGATTTGGCGAATGGCTCGAGAATGGTTTCTGCCATTATGAGTAGTGCCAACAGTTACGTACGGAGAAGGTGGTTGTAACATCACAGTAGCATTCCGCCGACCCACAAGTAGTGCCGAGATGAGCGCATGAGTACATTGTTCAAGTCAGTCGTAGCCGAACTATGGTAGCGGACGGCTCGCGTCGTGTATTGTGCTAGACGCTATTTGAACAGTGCAGCGTAGTAAGCATCGTGAAGAAGACTGAATTTATTTAGCCGGAACAATGTGTGTTTCACAGAAAGTTGAACAGTGTAAGAATATAGCAGAACAGTGAACTGTGACGTCGGAAGTAATTTAATGCGAAACTGATTCGATTATTAACTTTACTTTTATCAAAGAATCTAGCAATCTACGGTTGACTAAGTCTCGATAGCTTTAACATTTAAATTTTGATAGTGGCCAACCGGTTCGATTTCAATAAATGTGTGGAGAACTTAATTTCATTATCTTATACATGAAGACTTTTCTTAGTTAATTATCCACCTCTTGTGTCGGACTGGTTGAGGACCCTATCTGGTGACCTACGGTGACTACGAACGAATTAAAATTCAATTAACCGGCTTCTAATGCTGTGTATTATTAATTTGAGAACTTTAGTAAGCACGAAGTTCGGTCTTGCATTAATAAGAACAATATCTATACATCATCACTTATTTACCATAACCCAATAAAAGTCTTACATGGTGTTGTAGTGTGGTGGTGTTATCAGGCTTAGGGTGCATTCCCCTTATTGCCTTTAAGAAAACTGTAAATGCGAAATGATAAGAACACCTTTTATACCATTGTGTACTTCATACAGTAGATGACAAGTTCAGAGACAATGATTGCTTGTATCAGCATGACATTACACCCTGTCATAAATATGCATCTGTGAGGAAGTGCTTTGTGTACAATAATATTCCCCTAATAGACTAACCTTCCCTAAGTCGCTACCTGAATCCAAAGGAACACCTCCTGGATGAGTTACAACTCTGAATTCGCTCCAGATCCCAGCGTCCAATATCACAGCCTTATACCGTTTCAGCTCTTGAGGAAGACATTCAGACACATATGAAATTCTTTCCAGCAGAGTTAAAGCCACCATAAAGGAAAAGAGTCCACCCACACGGTATTAATGTCGAATAATAGGGAACTTGACACGGGTAAAGCCTAAGTACAGTTTCAGACATGTGTCCACATACTTTTGATCAGATAGTGTATATGAATAATTGTGATTCTTTTCTTTTGCAAAATTAGTTTCACGGGATCCAGGAGTAAAGTAGTTTAGTTTAATGTAATGTTTTGTAACCCAATTCCTTTAATTTTCTAGTACATCCCCTTATCACTCTCTCCAACAAGTTCATAATTCTAAAACCTTTTTCTACTACCTTTCCAATTCCCCTTGAAGCTTGTTATAAATGCCAAGATATTTATTAATTAATTTCTGATACTAAACCATCATCACAATTATTGATTAGAATAATTAATAGTAATGGTTTGAAACGTACTTAAATGTAACGTCTCTAATTTGTATAATACTTTAAATATATTTATATACTTTATTGCCTCTTATTTCCAGCACCAGACCAGTATATAGAGATTTCCTTAACCCCTCTTTGTCCGGCGCTGGTTTTAATTATACTCACGCTGAAAAATCAAAATTATTTTTATTCCAATTCTTATCACACAAACTCAAATTAATTCCTTTGTCTATATCTACATATATCTCAATCTCAAATCAAAACACTTCCTACTTTTCTCATCACTTGTATATTTTTTATTTAACAAACAATTCTCTTTTCTCAAGTCATATAACATTATCTTTATCCATAACTCTAAATCTTCTGCCCTCAGGCTAATATTTTACTATTAATAATCCCGCTAGGATTCTTGTGGCTTCTCCAGTGAGCCAAACTGTTTCATCTCTTCTTTCAAACTTATTCATTCCAAAAAACCAAACTCGTCCTCTCCATTCAAATCTTCTCTTCAACAACTCACTCTTGACTCTTCTTTTATTTTTCAGAGATCTCATTATTCATCTTGATATTCTTTGACCTTTGAACTTAAAAATTCCGAGTTAATACACACCATTACAATTTATTAAATAAAAAAAATAGCTTAATTAAAGTAAAATCACACAAATGTGAGGTTGTGTACCTCACAGGTTCCAATATACTACCCTAAGGCACTCCTATTTTTACATGCACTTCTTTTTATACTGCATTTCCTGCACTAACTTTTTGTTTGCTATATTTTAAAATACTTCTACCCAGAAAATCACTTTCTTTTCCACTCCAATAGTTTTTTCCGTTATTTACTACCGTTTTATGGGTTTCTCTACTATGATTTGTTCTATGATACTAAAAACTTAACTTTGTCCACAACCCGAAGGTTGGTTGGATCCTCCAGAAGGAGGCATACTAAGCCAGTGTGTCAGAGGTAGGATGGCCAGTTCCTTTCCTCTAGGACCTACAGTTTAACGTGGAATCCGAACCACGGAGCGTCCTGGCATAGCTCATATGATTAAACACAACTCTCAAAATTTCTGCGCCTGCCGGGATTCGTACCCGCAGCAGGAGCAGCGAACGTTTAGAAAGCAAGCGCTTAGGCACTGAGCTACCAGAACGCTCACATCTGTGATACTATGTTACTGTTATGATGTTTTCTAAAGGCAAAACGTTGGCGTGTAGTGTTTATCAAAAAGTACGTAGAGATTCCTGGAGGTAGCTACTCAGATAATAGCTTGTCAACAAGATATTTGAGTAAGGATATAAATGTCTGTATTTAAATTAGTTCTACTGTCATATGATTTCTAAATGTGTTGTATGCTAAATAAATAAAAGTCAAATGATTGTCTATCGAAACACTGGTTACCTATTTCTGCGTAGCGTTCCCTTAATATGTGATCACTTGCAGACTGTGGAGGCGCCCTGGAGGCCAATACTGGAGTCCTGGAGTACAGTCCGCAGACGGCAGTGGTGCATCCGGTCCAGACCTGGAAGACGCTCGTCTGCATCTGGAACGTGACGGTCCCCACTGGGCGCAACGTGTCTGTGCACATAGACAGGCTGGACATCCCCGCAGGCCCCCACGGAGCAGGCTGCACAGAGAGCTTCCTCATGGTGAGCCAACGAGAAATACATTAGTTACTCCTATTACGGTACTCACTTCTATGTTCATGTCTCTAATTCTAACGTGTTAAAGTCATCTGCTGAGGGAAACTCCCTGTACAACAGACAATGTTCAGTTTACGGTTTTTGGTTTTTTTGTGCTAGTCTCTTCATCTCAACATACCCCTTACAACCCACGTCCTCAAATATCCGCTTCATAGATTCAGATCTCCGTTCTCCGTTTTCCTCTGCAGTTCTTACCTCCGACTGTTCCCTCCACTAACAAATTAAGCAATCCAGCATGTCTCAAAATATGACCTACCAGCCTGTCTCTTCGTTCTGTAAGCTTCTTCCACAAACTTCTTCCCTCACCCATCATTTCCAAAACTCGTTCATTTCGTACTTTGTCTGTCCACTTAATTTTCAGCATTCTTCTGTAGAACCACATTTCAAATGCTTCAATTTTCTTTATTTTCGGTGTTCCTCAAGTCCATGCTTCGATACCATAAAGTGCTGTGCTGCACACATAAGGTTTTAAACAGTAGATTTCTCTTTTTCATGAAGGCTCTTTTTGCTATTGCTATTCTGCTTTTAACATCATTCCTCCTTAGGCCATCGGTTGTAATTTTCTTACCAAGTAGCAGAATTCACTTACTTCTCCTATTGAATCCGATCCTATTTTTATATTTGATCTACTGTGATTTATATCATTTCTGCTACATTTCATCACTTTTTTCTTGCTTTGATTTATATTCAGTCCAAAATCTTGCACTAGTATTTTGTTTATGCCATTCAGTAACTTCTCGATATCCTCAGCCTGTTCCGCTAACAAGACAATGTCATCAGCAAATCGTAGCATATTGATTTTATTCTTTTTAAAAATGCAGTATGCTTTAGAGTTACATGTACTGCAGTAACGTAATTAATGGGTCAGTTTAGTCAAGAAACAAAAAAAGAAAGAAAGAAAGAAATGAAAAAACAGGCTTTTTCTGTTTTCAATTTTTATACTTTGGACTCTCAAGAATGCTAGAAAAAAGATCGGTCATGCAGAATTTTTCTCCCAACATCCTTGAATGAGTGCTCTCAGGGGACAGCCATAAACAGTCAACCTCTTTTCTGGCAAGTATTTTCCCCCCTTCATTAGGGCTACCAGGAATAGGGACTTTCACGTGAAATCCTACCTCCACTTCCGCAATTTTTAATGCGGATATATAGCGAATGTTTTGAATGCATTACAATATATATTATTCTTTTCTCTTTATACGACATTCTGCCCGCCGTCTCTTAGCTAAAAACAAGGTGGTAGTTTTCTTTGTGACGATTTTTCACTAAAAGTAACAATGGACTGAGCGGTGTTATTACTTAAGCGACGAATTTACATTGTAAGAGGTCGTTTTGAAGACCATTACTATTTGGGGAATTATAGGAATATTCAGTCGTCGAGCTACTGGCAATCGGCGATCATTGACAACGCTGAGCGCGGTCGAGCATTGACCAGACAGGAATCTGCACGCTTGCAGTCAGCACCTTAGAGTGCAGTCCCCTTCGTAATTGTAGGTCAGCCGAGTCGGCTTGGGCAGTACAAGCGATGAAGTAGTGTCTTTACTGTCGGGCAGTCGGCGAGAGTAGTCGAGCATACTTTGATAGCCACCTGTTAGGAGCCTGCCACCCTCCCATGCATCTCGTATCCGGGGCGACCATCTGCCTAACAATTAACTATTACAGTTCAGGGCTTAGATAAGTTGGTGATAGTTGGAATCCACTTTGCGGCACGCTATAAACTGTACTACTTCGTGTTAGAAGCCAATAAACTGTTCCATTGCAAGTCTCGCATTATTTCGTGTAGCAAGAACTTTATATCAATTTCTAACCTTCGGTCTGTGGCCGTCAACCACAGTGGTGTCAAACATTAGCCCAAACAGTCCAATGGTAAGATTCTAGTGGTGCTGCCAGAAGAACAGAAGAGACGCTTCGAGTAGAACTGTAATTCCCTAAGGTTAGTCCGTTAGCACACCTATCCACACACACGCCCACTAGCCTTGGCCAATCAGCCCCTGACAAAGTGGCGTCATCGTGGGATTTCGGCGTAGTACCGATGTTTTGGAACATAACTGTGGATAGAGTCTGACGAATTAGTAAGAAGCAAGCGATCACCGTCTGAAGGAGACGGGGGGTGGCAGGAAGACAGGTGGCTGGATCAACAAATGGCTTGGAAGATGAACGCGGGAAGCGCGGCGTCAGTACGCAGCTGGAGACATCGGACGGCGAGTTCAACGCACGAGCGACGGCGGAGCATAGCGCGGATCAACACGCGGAGCGGATCGCGGCGGTGCGAGTCAACACGTTGCGGCAGGAGCCATGGCACGGTCTTCAGACGTCGACAGCGACGGTGGCTGTGGCGGCGACGAGAACAAGACATTAGGGGTGAGTGGACCTCAATTTTTATTGTAACTATGACAGCGACTAAATCTTCAACAGTTATCAGACATTGAACGCGAGGATCTCGTATTTGGAGACGCGGGTGAGCGGAGTTATAATGGTGCGTTAAGCGGGGTTGTTTATTGCTTGTAAAGGCACGTTTTCTGCCAGATATATCTTTAAGGGAGACAAAAATATTTTCAGAGGCCATAGCAGCGGCGGTGTTTATGAATAGATCGAAACGAGTTCTCCAGGTAAGTCCAAAATTAAGTGTATAAGGCAGATATAAATGTTAGGAAACATCCAGATGCTACTGAGCATAATAGGAAATTTCGAAAGAGGGTGCGAGGCAAATACTTGTTAAATAATAATTGGTGAATTTAAGAATTATGAAAATGATTGTTACCGGGAAAAAATGAAACCGGTGGGGCGTCGTGTCAATGTAAGTGTGGCAGGAAAGCCTATATGTTAAAGTGAAGCGAAATATTTTGCGGTAAAAGGCGGCAAGGGACCGACCGATCCAGACCCGATATATAAATGTGTGGCGAGTTGCGTCATTTTGGGGGCCAACATTTCTGATAACTCACAGGTACAGCCCAAGAAGTTAACCTGGTGAGGATGTAGGCGCTCCATTCCACCCATTTGCATTTAAGTAATGCCGGTAACTTGAAGCCGGGACAAGCAGAATGGGGTGGGTTGTTATGGCTAAAGGCCTGGATTAATGATAAATATTGGGGAAAAGAGAGAGTGATATCTCTTAGTGGGTTCTGGTGCGCAATTCTTCACTGTTGTAAAGTTGTTTGGAGTGGATAAATTACCGGTCTAGGCCGGGAAATGTTAAAGTGTTAGTGGATTAGTATGTTCAGAGCAACCGTTCAGGCGGTTCCTTATTTGAACAGAGCTTACAGTAGGATATATGATTAAATTTTTGTACAGAAATATGGTGCAGTCGTAGACGTGCGAAACGTACAGTTGTTAATAGGACCACGCGAGTGGACACTTTCGGCTGACGTTCTAAGACTTCTCACGTGTTCAGGTTGAGGAGCAGACGTGTTCTCACCGCTATACGAATACACATAAGTCAATCGTACGTGCTAACATTGCATAGTATATTCTGAAATCATATTCAAGTATCTCTAATGGAAACTTTTGTAAAAGATACAGTTGTGTTAACTGAGACGCTCATGACACGTGATGGTTAGACTCAAGTAGAGTGTATGTAAAACGAAAGTATTTGTCATAGCGAATTAAAACATAATACATGAGATGGATGAACTAAAAAGAGTAAATGTATATCGACGTATCTGCTACATTAAATTTAACATTTATTGCGATGCACGGAATGGTTGAACACGACAGCACTGAATAAAAAACATAATTGCCATATAAAATTAGTAAACGGCTTGTAATCGAACGCTAGTCTGAAGATAAAACCCTAAAGTACAGTATCTAGAACGGAATCGGCGTTCATAATTTTGAATAATAAGAATAATTTGAAATTATTACGAATATTTTGCAAATCTGGTGTTTCAGTTAGGGAAAATATAGCCTCAGTGGCTTGTCTTTCATGTGTCCACAATAATAATACGTACAGTACTCACTTATTGTAAGGAGTCAAACTGTGTGCCACATGTTAGAAATATCTGGAGCACCAAGTGTATTAAAAATGGGTGATGTAAAAAAAAATCCGTACAGCGTTGGAAATTGGCGAACTCTGATTGTCTGGGCAACATCAAGGTGTACACTCGTCAATCGAGTTGAAAAGGCAAAATACGAGTGCAGTCTTTGGGAAAAGGAGTCATGAACCTTTTCTTGCGACAGAATACGTACTCAAAAGCCTACCGTCAACTCCATACGTTTATGGAAATAAACTTACATTCATCCCTTACCAACAGATCCAAGTTACAGACATAACCATTATGTGAACCTCATTAGTCATAAACTCAGTCTACATACCTAATCATTCAGCCAAACCTACATCCATGTTGTATGTCTTTTAGAATCTGTACATTCAAAATAGTTTGGTGAATCAGTTCATATTCGATGTGTAATCGCAGATAAGATTGTAGTATTGGGAAGTTATCACTGGAGTTTGGTTAGTTAAGAATTAGAAAATTGAGAACTACATATAACGAACAGAAAGAAAATGAAATTTCAATCTGAGAGAGACTGGTGAGTTAGGAGCCAGTAATACGATGTGCAATTCCAAATTAATAATTCATCGGAAGCGGAGAACGTAATCTATAACAAGATATCGGTAAATCAAACGATACTTATCTAACATAACAACAACAAAAAAAGAGGTCTGGAGCAAAAAACACTTTGTTTGATTTTAAGTCGACAAGTTTTCGTAAATAACATTTCTTCAAGTATGTCACTGAATAGTAAAGCTAATCACTTTCTATATAAAAAACTACGTACGTGTGCTAACTCCACAAATAATTCTTGGAGCATGTTTTCCTCATTTAAATAGCTTTTGTAATTGTGAGGAGTTTCACCAAAATGAGATGCCCTAAGTGAATCATAAATCAAAATATGCAAAATATATCAACTTCTTGTCTCTATAACAGCTGTTATATGCAGTTCAAATGTTTCAGAATTAAGTTTTGACTATTGGTAATTGTTGTATGATATAAGAGCGCGTAAGAGTAACATAACTGTAACGTAAGTAATTCAAACAGCTAATAAAAATAAGTCTATAAATAGGAGATAATGTTAGGAAGTACGGAACTCCACAGAAATTATAACGGAAAAATATTTAAAGGAAAATATCAAGGGTCGTGTTACAAATTCTTAGTAATTTTAAATTGTCACTAATCGGGGTGATTAAACACACAAAGCGTAATCACAGCGTCATTATTGTACCAAGTAAGTCTGATTAGTTGTTAGACAATAAGCAGATTGCACTACTTAGGAGAATCCATCTATTTGTTCAGACATAAATTGTAGCATTTACCTTGCATGAACAACCTAAGTTTAAAAATCTGTTGCTAGATATTGGAAATTATTTGTACCTTGTCGAGTTTTGCAGTGATAAATACTGTCTAGCCTAGAGTATTGAAAGGTAGTTCCCCACTGATCTAAGGAAAAATCGTGTAAATTCTGTATTATCAATAGCAGTTGAGCGATTACTAACGGAGCGACTCGCGGAAATAGTAACTAATATTTTTCAAGTTTTACTGGTGAATCAAAAAATTGCTGTTTTCAGTTAAAGAAATTATTATACGCAACAATCAAGAAGAGGGTAAACTTAGTAAATCAGAACTTGTATGGAATTCAAACGTCAAAAGAAGGAAAATACATAACTCACATTATAATCTCCGCGGCCCAGCAACGGCTTAAACCGTTAATAAATTAATTCATATCATATGCGAGAAAGTATATGTGCTTATGAATTGTATACAGAGACATGGATAATAATTCAACCATAAAATTAAATAATTCGCTGTCGTAGATCTCCCATTGAGGCCACCTATCCCCTTTGTCAAAATTATGTATAGTTTTAAGGCAAGATACTGTCGGAAGTATAATTTTGCAGATAGCCGTTAAGGCGAGCGGCAGACCACGGCTAGTGATACGCAGCGTAACCTGATATGCCGAGTCAACTGGTGACACGCAGCAACTTTGGATCAACGCATCGAACACATAAGTATCGCAAACAGAACAGTTAATAATTTTAGTGTAGAACCAATTTAATAATAAGAACGGGAATCAATCAGTTTGTCACTAAAATATATCAGCAGCATATAACAAATAGTAATTTACATGTAATGTATTTCTTTTGCACAAAACATATTTCTGTTCATGAGACTTAGAACTACCATACAATCACAGTCACGGCAGACTAAGCAGTTTAAGAATGGAGTTTTCTTTACTAAGGAATGTATATTACTGTAGTAGATTCATTATAAAATTATGATTTCCCGAAATTAAAAAGAAGAAATACCAAATTAGTAAATCATGACAATTTCGACACTTGTAACGTATTGCCGACATAAATTCACTTCTCGATGATTAGCGTTAATGCATTTACTAATAAAACAAATGAGATTCAAGCCTTAATATAAGGTTGGAGCAATAGTGACTAGTAAAAATAATTAACTGTTAACGGAATGATGTTTTACAAAGTCCTAGAGTATATTTATTGTACTACGACTAATCATAAGCAGGTGGACAAGAGAACCATATGTTAATTTAATGTTCATAAGAGACCTGTCTAAGATTTATCATACTATTGACGTAAGCGTTGTATGGTAGACTAAAATCTTTAGAATTGTTAACGTAATCATACACTCATCTAATTCGGGGTAGAGCAATATGTCAATTGTGGATTACTTTGAATCATGCTGCTCAGTAAGAACCACAGGTCTTAAGTGTTAAATTAAACGTAGTAATTTAAGCAACTGTAACAATCTGCGGTAATCACTTGTTCTTTTCATCTAGTTGTCTAACAATCATGTTTTACAGAAAACTTGCTGGACACTTGTCAAGAGAAATAGTAAGCATATATGTAGGAGAATCCGTAATAATTATCTTATTACTTTGTTGTATCCCACCATAGTGACAATTACCTGTCTTACGATTCATGCAAGACTTCATACTAGAAACATAATTCTTTCAAATTGAGGCACCCTGAAGAATGCGATAATGTGTAAAATAGCAAACAAAGATTTTATAGATCGTTCCTCAGCTGAATAATTAATTTAATGTATCAGAAGCAGTATACCATAGTTCATAATTAGAATACCTTGGAAAGCAGAACAATATATTTGCAAACTGAGCAAGATGTGATTAAATTTAACCAAGTATCGAATCATTGTGACGATCTTAGTTTAAGTACGACTTATTTTAATCAGTTTGTAACGGAAATAATAAGGCAGACTTGCACAAAACACTGCTATTATCACGATACCAAACGTTACGCAGATAGTAGTAGCTATGCAGAACTCAAATTAAATGGCACACGTTGAGAATGACCATACCTCATCTACTCCATAAATTATATTTGTATGACTGTTTTATTGTTCCTATGTTAGAAAATTCTAATTGACTTTTTTTATCTTCAGGCTTGGCCGACCACCTACACCAGAATAGGAAAATAAATATTTAAAATTGTTGCAATATTTTTGTGAGCTTCAAAGTGGAAATCCAACTATGTCGCATATTGTACTTTCCGGCATTGTGGAAAATGCCTTTTTCTAATGGGGGAAGAGTGTAAGAGGTCGTTTTGAAGACCATTACTATTTGGGGAATTATAGGAATATTCAGTCGTCGAGCTACTGGCAATCGGCGATCATTGACAACGCTGAGCGCGGTCGAGCATTGACCAGACAGGAATCTGCACGCTTGCAGTCAGCACCTTAGAGTGCAGTCCCCTTCGTAATTGTAGGTCAGCCGAGTCGGCTTGGGCAGTACAAGCGATGAAGTAGTGTCTTTACTGTCGGGCAGTCGGCGAGAGTAGTCGAGCATACTTTGATAGCCACCTGTTAGGAGCCTGCCACCCTCCCATGCATCTCGTATCCGGGGCGACCATCTGCCTAACAATTAACTATTACAGTTCAGGGCTTAGATAAGTTGGTGATAGTTGGAATCCACTTTGCGGCACGCTATAAACTGTACTACTTCGTGTTAGAAGCCAATAAACTGTTCCATTGCAAGTCTCGCATTATTTCGTGTAGCAAGAACTTTATATCAATTTCTAACCTTCGGTCTGTGGCCGTCAAACCACAGTGGTGTCAAACATTAGCCCAAACAGTCCAATGGTAAGATTCTAGTGGTGCTGCCAGAAGAACAGAAGAGACGCTTCGAGCAGAACTGTAATTCCCTAAGGTTAGTCCGTCAGCACAGCTATCCACACACACGCCCACTAGCCTTGGCCAATCAGCCCCTGACAACATGTTTGAAATTACACGTAAAGTAAAATGGCCTAATCACAGCCCAAATTATAGGACATCCGTGTAAAATTAACGTAGGATTGCGCTCACCTATTCACGCTGCTAGAAGAGGTCCAAAAAAAGTTCAAAGCAATCCTTTCATTCGTTCTTTCCCGCGGCACACCATGTGTCCCTATCGCACACTCGTAGGATGTTTCCTCCAATCATGATCCAACGCTATAGCTCGTTGGACGACAAGTACCAGCGTTGGTGGTCCAACAGCCTCCAACTCGTCCTACATGTATTCCTGTTACCCCTTTTCACGGCCCATCAAGTCCTTTATGGAAAATTGTATCTTCGTAGGTCCTACAGCGGTGGAAATACGGGTAGCGAGCACAGAGACGTGCGATGACGTGGCCTTCCTCTTGACGCTTGAATTAGTCGACCCGCCAACACCTCAAAGTTCATATGACAAAGATTGTTTTTTAGACGCGTGTGTAGTTATGAAAATAATTTAATCCATTTATGAAATCATTCCACGTTTTTTGTTGTTGAAAGAAGAAGCAAGGGGAAAAAAATCCAATATGGGAGTATTGTATGAAAATGTGCTTTACTCATGAAATATGTGGAATTTGTCACGTTTATTTTTGATAAAACATTAAAGTCTAAATAAGTATAAGTTTAGTTTTCTACCTCCACATCTGCTTTCGCAAAACATTCGTATCTGCGGATATCAAGCACTGAGCAGCCACATCCACATCCGCATCCGCAAAGATGACTTCCGTTACAACCCTAACTATGAACCACCCTGATTCCCAGGCAGCTTACTTATTAGCAGAGATAGTCTTATTAGTGTGAGTCATGAGAAGCTGGGAGCCCCTCCATGACTAGAGCCAGACGCCACGGGCCAGCTGAATGTCCTTTAGCATGACGGCGAGGCACTTGGTGTAGAGGGCTCACAGGTTGGGGTCCTTGAAGAGGTAATCATTCCTAAAGTGCCATCATACAAGCACTCTAGAAACGGATTTCAGGAAGGGCGACAATTCCATGCCTGTAACTGAGGTTTCTTCACGCCTCCAGCGGCCGTCACGCTCTTACGAATAGCGTGGAGCGTTTGCATAGTGATCATTAAGATCTTTATTACCAAAGAAATGGAGAAATCGATTCACTGCAGATTTAACACTGACAGAGGAATTATTTTCAAAAGTATTGGTGACAATGAGGCACTGATTGACCCGGATCAACACAGACCTGCTGCTGCTGCATTATCGAGATTAAATGGTGTGTGGAACATTAACGTTTAGAGAATAACTATAATGTATAACTTTAATTCTGACCAATTAAGTGACAATTAGCTCCAATTTAAAAAAAAAAAAAAAAAAAAAAAAGGTCGGGGCCCGCACCTTATGCACAGGGGCCCACAAAGCCTAAGTGCGGCCCTTAGGAGGACAGTTCTGCGAATAATTATCTTAATTTCTTCTCAACTATAACTTGTAATGAATTCCCGGTATTGTTAAAAATTACCAGATTTTTTCCAAAATTTGACCATATGACCATGAATATAATCGTGATATGACCAAAACTAGGAAAGTGGCCTGAATGTGCATTTACATTCTATATAATAAAAATATCATCTTCACACTTCCAAAGAAAGCACAAGCCGACAAATGTGAGAATTATCGCACCATTAATCTAACAACACATGCTTCAAAATCATTGACCAGAATAATATACAGAAGGATGGAAAGGGTAGTAGAAGAGATAGTAGGTGAAGATCAATTTTGGTTCAGGAAAAATCGCGGTACAAGGGAAGCAATTCTGTCTTTTAAGATTAATACTTGAAGGGCGGATCAAGAAAAACAAAGATACTTTTATGGCATTTGTTGATTTAGAAAAAGCTTTTGATAATGTTAGCTGGGACAAGATGTTCAAAATTTTAAAGAAGTCAGGTCTAAAGTATCGATATAGAAGAACACTTTATAAACTATATAAGAATCAGGTGGCTATAATAAAAGTAGAGTAACGAGAGACATGCATCAGTTAAAAAGGGTGTGAGACAAGGCTGTAGTCTATCCCCATTAATATTCAACTTGTATATAGAAGAAGCAATAAAGAAAGTTAAAGAAAAATTTCCATGTGGCACAAGTATTCAGGGAGAAAAAATCAGTATGCTACGATTTGCTGACGACATTGTCTTGTTAGCAGAAAGGGCTGAGGATACTGAGAAGTTACTGAATGGCATGAACAAAATACCGAAGGATGATTTTGGACTGAATATAAATCAAAGCAAGACAAAACTAATGAAACAAACATTCATCATTATTTCTAGGCACATTTTATTTAACCTTCGTCATTAGAAGATAGGTTTAAAAAATCTTGTATCTCATCTAAATTGCTGGGGAAATTGTAAACCGATATTTGCTCAAAACTTTCATCGCGATTATTTCTACTTTATATTAGTAAAAATAAGATGAAGAAAAATGAATTTCAAAGTGATGTCATTCAACGGTTATTAGATCAATGCAAGCAATCTTCACTGTATTATATTTTTTCCAGAGATTCTACTATTTTTTCTAAACATATCGGAGCAAACAATATTAATTCAACCTGCTATTATTTTTTTCCTTTTTCCTTTAAGCCTTTAATTTGCTAATATTATGTTACACACTGTTGTTCAAGGAATTAAACTGATGACGTGAGATTTCTGTGCGACTCCACTGCCCCTCCCTTCTTGAAATTTCGCCGTACCCCCTCTTCCCCTATTTCTTCTCACGCCCCCTAACGCTGCGTATTTTCATTCGGGACAACGCGGTTTTCATCCATCCAGATTTGGGTTTTCCATAGCTTCCCCAAACCACTCCAGGTGAACGGCGGTATCTCTGATCATATCCCTTGGAATAATACTCGGATGTTACTCCGAGTGGCTCTTTAACTTTTATTGTTTCAGCTGAGGAATGGTGGCTCTGCAGACTCCCCGTGGCTTGGTGCCGGCAAATACTGCGGCACCAAGCCGACCGCCGACCTGTCCGCCACAGGAAACAAGCTCTTCGTCCAGTTCACAGGCTACAAGCAGTCACCGGTCAGTACCTCACTCTATCACTGCATGATCTAATGGGAAAAGGAACGTTTCTTAGTAAAATTATCATAAACGACCGTCAAAAAGAAAGCTTTAACGTATTTGGAAATACAGTTTGTTTTATGGAAGAAATTAATATAGGAAATAATGTAGAAATATCTATATTAATTTATTTAATTACTGTATGTAAATGGTATAATACATTGAACATACAAAACATTAATATTTAATAATTTATTTTAATTACAATGGAGCGCACACCCCGGTGGCAAATTCCCTACACATCTTTTCCACCTTTCATTCATCCACCTATATTTACCCTCTACACATTTCAGCTTTAAATTCTTTCATCATTTTTGGTAAATTGTTTATAATTTCTTTTGGTAACTTATTCCAAACCCTGACACCCTTACCTAAAAAAGAGAATCTTTCTACACCCTTGTACCTGAAATCATGTGCCAGCTTGTGGTTATGGTTATCTTTTCCCTTCCATGCATAACTTTTCATTCTTACAGCAAAATATGACCTTCTTCACCCTCCTCCTGTCTTCCAATTAATCCCATTATTGCTCTTTTATCATATCTCTTATTAATTGCGTTCTGTGGTAATTTCCAGAAACAGATCTACCAGCCCTTCTTTGCACCCTTTCCAAATCCTGTATTTGATACTCAAAATGTGGGTCCCAAACTACACTACCATTTAAGAAATGATCTGATCAAAATTTTGTAACTCAATTCCTTTACTTCTCTCGTACATCCCCACATCATTCTCTCCAACAAGTGCAGAATTTTGAAACCGTTGCCTACTACCTATGATATTGAAAGACTTTCACGGTAACGTTACAGAATAAGAGAGAATGCAGAAAAGGACATCTAACTATAGAACTATAGAACAGAAGATTTCGAAACGGAAAGTCTAAATCTATCTATTTAAAAATACCAAGTGAGTTTTTTATCTTGAGACAACTAAATATCTCGAAAACTACAAATCCGATCAAAAAAAGTGGGTAATAAAAATTGTTCGTCTCGACGGGGGACATCCGATGATACCAAATTTGACTCCCCACCCCCACCCCCTAGGGGTGGGGGAAGGGGGAGAAAAAAAACTTAAATAGGAACCCCCATTTTTTATTGCAGATTCTGATTCCCCGGAAAAAACTACCCCTATTTGACCCCCAATTCGAGTCATTTTGGTCGATAGATGGCGCTGCATTTGTCAGAGTTTTCTCATTACTTGATGTACTTCCATTGCGTTCACATCGTCGCTCATTTCTCAGAGTTTTCTCATTACTTGATGTACTTTCATAGCGTTCATAACATCTCTGATTTATTTACTTCGTTCTGTTGCACGTGTCAATGAGAATGCAGGCTATAACGTTGCAAGAAAAAATTGAAATGGTCTACATTTATGGAGAATGTCGCAAGAATATCGATAATGCTGTTGATCTTTATGCTCATCGTTTTCCAGACCAGCCTCGATCGCGCGCTTCTTTTTACCGTATTATCCAACAGTTCACTCAGGAGGGAAGTGTGCACACAAACAAACGAAAGCGGCGAAGGACGATAGCTGGAGAAAATAACGAAGTTGCAGTTTTAGCTGCAGTGGCTTATAACCCTCACATTAGTACTCGACAAATAAGTCGTGAATCAGGAATTTCTCAGACTACTGTTTGTCAGATTTTGCATCGTAGAAAATACCATCCGTTCCATGTTTCGTTGCATCAAGAACTTCACGGCAATGATTTCGATAATCGATTGACATTTTGCCGATGGTCGCTACAGAAAATACAAGAAGAACCCCATTTCTTTGCTCGAGTACTGTTTTCGGATGAATCCACTTTTACTAACCACGGCACCATTAATCGACACAACATGCATTATTGGAGTGTGGAAAACCCGCATTGGTTACGCCAAGTTGAACATCAGCGTCCGTGGAATGTAAATGTTTGGTGTGGGATAATTGGGGACAAACTTATTGGTCCACATTTTATCCATGGACATTTCAATGGGGAGAAATATCAACAACTCTTAGAGGACGTACTGCCAACATTGCTTGAAGACGTACCCTTAGACGTGCGACAAACAATGTGGTTTCAACATGACGGTTGTCCAGCACATTTTGCTGTAAGATCGCGGGAAGTGTTAGATCGTCTGTACAATCGTCGATGGATCGGAAGAGGAGGTCCAGTGCCGTGGCCTGCAAGATCACCAGATCTCACTTCGCCTGATTTTTTTTTATGGGGATACTTGAAGAATGAAGTTTACAGTGAAGTGCCAACAACGCCTGAAAACATGATTGAACGAATTACCAACGCTTGTCAAAAAATCACGCCGGATATGCTTCTTAGTTGCGTCGAATCATTCCAAGAGCGGGTAAATAAATGCATCGATGTCGGTGGTGATATTTTCGAGCACTTGCTTTAGAATTGTTGTTAGAAACAAACACGTGAGAGGCGAGGGGACTCACCAAAAACAAGCACCCCGATGGTGAGAGGCGAGGGGACTCACCAAAAACAAGCACCCCGATGGTGAGAGGCGAGGGGACTCACCAAAAACAAGCACCCCGATGGTGAGAGGCGAGGGGACTCACCAAAAACAAGCACCCCGATGGTGAGAGGCGAGGGGACTCACCAAAAACAAGCACCCCGATGGTGAGAGGCGAGGGGACTCACCAAAAACAAGCACCCCGATGGTGAGAGGCGAGGGGACTCACCTAAATCTAGCACCCCAAAGGGAACAGAAAATTACTACGTCCACGTCGTTGTTCCTGGGTAACGCAAAAAGTAATGTTTGACTTTCGCTATCTGCTAAAGAATTTGCATCAGTGCATTTTGAAATAATGTCCATTCCCATCCCTCAAGTTTGGAGGTGGGTGGTGTTATTGAATAGTTTTTGAAAAATATCAATCACATTAACTTGTATTTTGCTGATCTGATGTGTATTTCACGAGATATCCTCATTTTTAAATGAATTTTTGCTTATTTTGATTTTTGTCGATTGCAGCGCCATCTATCGACCAAAATGACTCGAATTGGGGGTGAAATAGGGGTAGTTTTTTCCGGGGAATCAGAATCTGCAATAAAAAATGGGGGTTCCTATTTAAGTTTTTTTTCTCCCCCTTCCCCCACCCCTAGGGGGTGGGGGTGGGGAGTCAAATTTGGTATCATCGGATGTCCCCCGTCGAGACGAACAATTTTTATTACCCACTTTTTTTGATCGGATTTGTAGTTTTCGAGATATTTAGTTGTCTCAAGATAAAAAACTCACCATGTATATGCTCAAACAGAAAGTAAATGTGATTAAAATTAAAGACGTCAGAAACCAATGCAGATAATTAATTACGGACCATATGAGGAAAGAACTAAAGGCTGAACAAATACTTGATGTCAGAAGAGAATATTTTATGTCAATTTATATCATGAATACTACCATTTCTGATCTCCTAAAAACAAGAAAGTACCAAATTTTCTGATTAAAATTTGAAGTTGTTCATGTAAATCAATACATATAATAAATGTAAACGTGATTTGTCCGAATTTGTCACTATAAATTCGTAACTCAACCCCGCAGCCCCATGAGGGTTATATTTTACGGTAGCCCTCTATCCTCCATCCCTGAAGGTTTCAGTTTGGAACTGTAGGCGTTGGGTACGGAGATATGTGTGTCAAAGGAGGACATCGCATCAATAGACTTCTTGTGGGAAGTTGGTGAAATAGCAGTGGCGGAGAATCGCCACAATGTTCGTGAATGTTGTAGAACATTCCAGAATGTTCTAAAACGTTCGAGAATGTTAGAGAATGTTGAAGAATATTGTAGAATGATCCAGAATGTTACTAGAATGTTTTAGAAATTGGAAATGGTAGCTCAGATTCTTCTGGAGCATTCTCATTTGTACTATTATCCTGTATTGGAGAGTATATGTTGCAGCTATGAAGGTTATATACAGCCAATGGCGAGACGCAAGCGTTAGTAGAAATCGATGAGAACGGACCAACGAAAAATGCTAGCAAGTAAAATAAACTTGAAAAATTTTAAACGTAATAAGTGAAAGTGAATTGCTTAAGGTAGTGAACAGTATATTAATTGGATTTTAGTTTGTTTAGTAATATTAACGGGATGTCGAAACGTAAAAGAGAAGATCTTGCCAGAAGAGAAAAGAAGGAAACAGTAAGAACAAAGAAAAAATGAAACAGACGAGGGATGAGAAGCACATTTAGCCCCACAACAGAAGAGAATTAATAGATTTAGAGAAATCTTTACAGATGAACAACGAGTAGAAATCAGAGAAGAGGATCGAGTGAGAAATTAGTAATCAGACAGAGAAATTGCTGATGAAAGAATAATACGAAGTGAACTAACTAGAGTTACAGCGAGTGAAACTCGTGAAAGACAACGACCGCTAGTGCATGAACAAAACATATGCATACGAGGAGTGTGAAGCAGCAGAAGTAGAGATTACAGTTTTGCAGGGGAGTCGTTTCTTTAAGATCACACGGAAGAGTACAAAAACACAAAACACATTGTCATTGGCAATATGGAACAAGTGTCTCAGTTCTGTGATGATAAGAAATTAAGTAGAAAAACATGAGGAATGTGTTGCATGAGTGGAGAAAATCGATTAGTACCCTGTAAGTGCCCCCGTCATAATTATTTATTTACATGACTGGAGCAATTACCGAGCGAATTGAGGGTAATTTCGGCTAGTCTAGTATATGATTTAGTATGCTCATTCACTAACTCACTCATCTCGATAGCTATTGGCTGGATAACGGTGAACGTGATGCGCCAGTCTTCGCTCGCAAATTAACAGTGACCAAAGATTATTATAAATTAAAGATTATGTGCACAGATTAATACCTAAGAAACTTCTATGAAATTAACTGTCATATTACATTCACTAAGTTTAATTTTTGTAGTATTTCATTCTTAAGAAAAAATATACAAAAACTCTACTCCTAAACAAGTGGAACTACAAGGAGGTTGTAGGTACTTTTCACTAACATGTCGCTAATGAAAGTAACAAAAAAACTTTAAAGAAAGTTAAATTACTCATGGTCTCTGCTGTAACCATGAATGACAATTGTCATTCCAGCCTAGACTAGGGTTACCAGACGTCCACGTTTGCCGAGGCAGTTCCCGTATTTAAATCTCTGTCTCCGGACAGATTTCGTCCCCGCAATGTCCCCGGATTTTTATTGTTGTCACCAGAATTTTTTATAATCAAGCGAGAGTTTTTTAAAATCCCTGATTTGCTAATGTATTCGTTTAAAGAAAGAAAAACGAAGCGCACTTCTTTCCTTGTATACGCCTAGGAATAAAAGAAAACTAGGAGGATGCTGCGTCTTGGACACAACATCTTTGGAAAATCATGTCTCCTTGCTGTGTGCATGGAGGTAGGAAATATATGGAGACGACGCAAGAGACCTTCAACACGCATTGAAGTGAAGCAGGGTGGAGGAGGAGTGGGGGGGCATGGCCGGAGTGGAGGGGGTATGGCCGTATGGCCGCTTCCATACAGACGCGGGGAATATGTATGAAAAACATCAAGGGGACTCTAGGATAAACATGACGCCGCAATCTGGTGATGGATTATTATGTATATCCTGCTTAGTTTTCGAGATATTTTGTCCCAAATGTGAAATGGTTTTGGTTGAAATTCAGAAGAAAAAATTGGTCAAAGTCAAATTTGAGGATGGATTCTTATTTAAAAAGACGAGACAAATGAAAAATAAAGAATAAAATTTTTCGATATCTCACCTAGTTCTAGAGATATACTGTATCAAAAGTGAGGTGTCTTGAGTTGAAATGGAGAAGGAAACTTTCGCAAAAGTCAAATTTAATGATCGATTCTTATGTAACACGACGAAACTAATCGAAAATAAAGAATAAAAAATTTCGATATCTTGCTTAGTTTTCGGGATATACTGGCATTGGGTTGATATGCGGCCTGGACCAAAAATTAATTCTGCCATAGCTGCAATGAATTACATGCAGAATGGATATTTCAGTTTTTTTACTACCACTTGTGGTTAGGTTGAAATGCGGCCTAGACCAGAATAAAAATAGTTATCTTGTTAACATACATCGTAAGCTTAATTGGAAATGGCTGGAAGAGTAGTTTCCATCGTGATATACGTTTTGTCACTAACTTGGTTCTCATGAAATTACTAACAGTAATAGATAAATTCTTTGTCCCTCATGGAACAACAAAACCATTCTGGTACAGATTGCATTTAGACCTAACCACAACCTCCATTAAATTGCCGTACAGAATCAAACTGTGTAGACATACCCACTCATGCGTATTTGAATCGCAAACTGTATTTGCAGAAACAACATCGTTTGCTTCATAAAGATTCCTAGATTGCATAGCATAATTTAACACATTTAATTTCATCATACAGTATAAACTGCAACGTGACGAAAGAAAGCGCAATACTAAATTCACTGAATCGCGATGTAAAAAACACCCCGTTAAATCTCATTTTCAACACTCGTTAAAAAGTAATGCTAGTCTATTACGTGCAAAACAGCAAGGTATGCTGATTTTCTACACTACACCAACAAAAATTTGTGAACAAAGTCATCCCATTGAGAGCTATGACTAAATATTTGTAGACAGGCAGCGAAGTTTGCAATTCTTACCGCCCACTTCAACAACGATAATTATAATTCAACTTACTTATGAAATGATATTCCAGGTTCTTTCCTCTCTTGCCTATTTGTGCAACCGTACGCAACACAAAATGGCATTATAAAACACTTATACAGATTACAAAATGAAATAATCACTGCATCTAACACAATGTGAACATGGCAATTGTTTGGAAGCGCAATACCGCTGCTGCCGCCATGCGGGAGAGTTTAGAGCCTGCTTCACCGATTTAACGTCACTTCTCCTCCATATATTTCCTTCCTCCATGGCTGTGTGCAACCATGGAGGAAGGAAATATATGAAGGGGAAGTGACGTTAACTGTGTGACGCCGGCTCTAAACTCTCGCGCTTGCGCGGTGGCGGCAGCGGCCATATTGCGAACCCACACAAATGCAAAGTTCACATTGTGTTTGATGCTGTGATTATTTCATTTTGTAATATATTTAAGTTTTTTTTTTATAATGCCATCTTGTGTTGCATACGGTTGCACAAATAGGCAAGAGAGGAAAGAACATGGAATATCATTTCATAAGTAACTTGCATTCTAATTATTATTCTTGAAGTGGGCAGTAGGAATTGGAAACTTTGGTGCCTGTCTATAAATATTTAGTCATAGCATGACTTTGTTCTCAAATTTTTGTTGGTGTAGTGTAGAAAATCAGCATACCCTTCTATTTTTCCAAAATAGACTAGCATTACTATTTAAAGAGTGTTGAAAATGAGATTTAAAGGGGTGATTTTTACATCGCGATTCAGTGAATTTAGTATTACGATTTCTTTCGTCACGTTGCAGTTTATACTGACAGTGTATGATGAAATTAAATGTGTTAAATTATGCTATGCAATCTAGGAATCTTGATGAAGCAAATTGTGTTGTTACCCCAAATGCAGTTTCCGATTCAAATATGCGTGTGTGGATGTGTCTACATAGTTTGATTCTGTAGCGGCAATTTAATGGAGATTGTGGTTATGTCTAAATGCAGTCTGTACCAGAATGGTTTTGTTGTTCCAGCAGGGGCAAAGAATTTATCTATTATTGTTAGTAATTTCATGAGAACCATGCTAGTGACAAAACGTGTATCACGATGGAAACTACTTCCAGCTATTCCCAATTAAGCTTACGATGTATGGTAAAAAGATAACTATTTTTATTCTGGTCTAGGCCGCATTTCAACCTCACCACAAGTGGTAGTAATAAAACTGAAATATCCATTCTGCATGTCCATTATGTAATTCATTGTGGCTTTGGCAGAATTAATTTTTGGTCCAGGCCGCATCCCAACCCAATCCCCTCAGTTTGGAGACAGTATATCCCGAAAACTAAGCAAGATATCGAAAAATTTTATTATTTATTTTCGATTTGTCTCGTCGTGTTACATAAGAATCGATCATCAAATTTGACTTTTGCAATATTTTTTTTCTGCATTTAAACTCAAGACACCTCACTTTTGATACAGTATATCTCGAGAACTAGGTGAGATATCGAAAATGTTTATTCTTTATTTTTCATTTGTCTCGTCTTTTTAAATAAGAATCCATCATCAAATTTGACTAATTTTTTCTTCTGAATTTCATCCAAAAATATCTCTCATTTGAGACAGAATATCTCGAAAACTAAGCAGAATATATATATAAAAAAAAATCTTCATTTTTTATTTGTCTCATCGAGTTACATAATAATCCATCACCAGATTGCGGCGTCACGTTTATCCTAGAGTCCCCTAAGAGGTTTTTGTACATTTACCCCGTGTCTGTAAGGGTGCGGGCAAGTGCCCCCCCCCCCCCCCGCCACTCCTCCACCGTCCGGCGTCACTTCAATGCGTGGTGAAGGTTTTTTGGTCGTCTCCATATATTTCTTTCCTCCATGTGTGCACACATGGAGGAAAGCCTCCATGTGTGCAAGTCTGTAAGTGATCTTCTTTGGAATTGGTAGATAGTTCACCACAGAAATATTCTTCCTCCATGGTTCACCACTGACATTATGTACTTTAGGGTTATAACTAGCTATTGTTATATTTCATTCAGTAGCTCCAGAAGGTTTTAATTTTCGCGTTACGTCTTTTTGTTAAGCTCTATTTTATTGGTGTCCGCTCCATAAATGATAAATTTCTCTATAGGTAGTGTGGCAGTTTTAACTCCTTTTGTTTTGGGACCAAGCTATATTCTAATTGCTGTGGTTGGCAATACTACATACACCGGCGTTGAGAACTTTGCTTATTGTTGTGATGAAGCCTTAGTTCACACAAGTTGCTTTATTCTTGTGGTTTTAGTGTTTTAGAAAAGAAAATGTGTGGTTAGAGATGGAATGTTGAGGGATTTTCCATTTATTAGGCGAGGAAAGCACCACGTTTTGTTCGTTTTGTGAAGTATCATTCACTGTTATCAATGGTGGAAGAACCTCCGGGATTTATCTAACTGGCAATACCGCTGCCTCGCGACTGTTAACGTGTCGTCATCGTGACGTCACGTTCACATACAGTCAACTTTTGTGACAATTTTTGTGACTGTACAATATCAACATAAACTGATATGCCGAAGATGGATCAGATGCAGGCGGATACTGGTAATAAAACTGAAATAAAGGCTAAAATCTCTTACCGCCTCGTGTAGGCCTAATAAACACACAGATCACATGGGATATATGATGTCATTGTGACGTATGGTCAAGGCTGCATTACAACATAAACTCAAATGATTATTGACGAAATCATATTTTATAAATATGCGTTCGGTCGTAATACAGCCTGGACCAAAGTGAAACGTAACCATAACGCACGATATTGCAGATACCCCAATTTTCACATCATATCTATCGCTGTTACTGTGACTGAATACGTCACAATGACATTATATTATATACCATATATGGGCAACCCCCGGCCCCCGGGCCGGATCCGGCCCTCCAGCAAATTCAGTCCGGCCCGCGAGAGATTCAGAAATTTCAAATAACGCTTCTAACTCAAGTCTCCCATTAATTTTCATTTGATTTTTCTATCTGTTTTCGTTAATTTGCTTTTTGTATGTGTGATTATCCTATTGTAATTCTAGTAAATAAAAAATGTGTGAATTTTTATCGCCTTTTTATTCACTACTATCTACTTCTTTCTTACCTACGGCCCGCGACCTGATTAAGTCCGGCCCGCGACCTGATTAAGTCCCGAAATTACGCCCTCAGCTAAGCAAAGGTTGCCCATACCTGTTATATACCATGTGATCTGTGTTTACTATGCGAGGTGGTGAGAGATTGTAGCGGTATCCCCATCTAGAATTAAACTAAGGTTTTTTTTCATATCAGTGAAGAAAAGACCGTTACCATACAAAATAAGATTATCGATTTTGTTGAAATTGCTGAAGAGACTTCAGATATTCTATCTGAGACCTAACTTCAGTCTGTTAAAAATTCTTGCTTACCAAATAATGTTGTTACCATTTCCGGACACAACAAAAACACAAATTTTCGAGGGCTTAATAGGAGAGAGGCAATGGATTGGAATGAGTTACCAAGGGGAATGATGAATAACCTACCGAAAACTTTGAAAGAATTTAAAGTTAAAATTTGTAGAGGTCAAATGTAGGTGAGTGAAGGATAGGGGAAGTTGGTTGTGTAGGGAAATTGCCAGCGGAGCGTGTGCTCCATTGCAATTAAATTAAATTAAACACATCTGTAGAGAGAGTTTTCTCCTTAATGGACATGATGTGGACATCACAGAGATCCAGAATGTGTACAGAAACAGTTCAAGCTGTGTTAACTCCATCAACAAACTTTTCCATGACGTGCAATGTTTTATCCAGACATGATCTTCTCGAGAAGGTTCATTCTTCTGAGAAATACCAATGACAACAAGTTGAAGGTAAAATCAGGTAGGCCTACCATATCATTTAAAATACAAAATATGTTTTTTGTTTTTTTTTTTTGTTTTTTTTTTGTTTTTTTTGGTATGTTCAGTGATATCTTTGCCAATTTTGAACCAACTTAAATGAAATTTTTTTAGTTGATAGGGTATCCATCCAAAGTGGTGCCATACCAATTTCATTGAGAAACCACCCCTTCTACACCCTTCCAACACTTAATTTTTATACAAATCCACATTTTTTATTCGATTTCAATGAAACTTTGGACATATATAGCCAAAAATAAAGAGAAAAATACAGTCAACTATTGGTTTAAAAAAACTGAACCCCTCTCCCCCTATCCATCCCCTTAATTTTTACCAATTTTCTTTATTCAAAGCTACAGTCGACACCATTTAACCGATCTCCATTAAAGTTGGCAATTACATGTAATTTTTCATGGAGAAGGTTTCTGACCAAATAAATAAATAACCACCCCATGTCACCCTTTATACCCCTTAATTTTATAGAAATCTACATTTCTTATCTGAATTTTATTGAACTTTGCCCATGTATACTTTAAAACAAAGAGAAAAATCCTGTCAACATTTGGTTTGCCAAAGCTCAACCCCTTTTCCTCCTTCAACCCCATTAACTTTTGTCAATGTTTTTTTTAAAAAGTTACATTCGCGATCGTGAAAGTTGGGGCTTAAATGTACTTTTTCACGAAGAAGGTGTCTGACCAAAAGATCTAAAAACCACCCCCTCCCCCCTTTAAACCACTTAATTTTTATACCCAACCACAGTTTTTATCCGGTTTAGATAGAACTTGGCAAACTTTTACTATAAAGCGAAGAGAAAAATAATGCCAACTCTTGGTTTGCAAAAACTGAACCCCTCTCCTCATTTTCACCCCCTTGATTTTTGTCAATTTCTTCTTAGAAAGCTACAGTCGACACCATTTGACCAATTTTTATGAAAGTTGGCACATATATATGTAAGTTTTTATGGATAATATTTCTGACCAAAAAATAAAAAAAAAAACATCCGAGCCCCTCCTTCCCTTAATACTTGTACATAACCCACATTTTAATCCGATTCGGTGGAACTTCGCATGCGTATACTTTAAAACAATTAGAAAAAGAAAAATACTGTCCACATAACTTTCACAAAAACACAAACCCTATCCCCCTTTCCACCCCTTTAATTACTGTCAATGTTCTTTATACAAAGTTACCGTTTCTTTCTGATTTTGAAGGAAGTATACACATGTATACCGCAAAACAAACAGAAAAAAACTGTCTGGTTTCGAGAGTCCAAACTCCGCTCCTTCTTTTCCATCCTTTAATCTATAGTTTCTATCCGATTCTGAAGGAAATTTGCACATGTATACTTTAAAACATACAGGACAATTGTGCTTAAATTAGCTTACAGAAGCCCAACCCCTCTTTCCTTCTTCCCCCGCCCCTCCTAATTTACATGTTCTTTATAGATACCCACAGTTTTATCAGATTTCCATGGAACACCACACATGTATACTTAAAAACAAAGAGAAAAATAGTGTCTACATTCTGTTTACAAAACCCTAACACTCACTCCCATACCCTATTTATATTTTTCAAATGTTCTTTACAGAAAGCTACAGTTTTTATCTGGTTTCGATGCAACTTAGCACATGTATACTTTAAAACAAAGAGAAAAATACTGCCCACAATAGCTTTACAAAAACCAAACTACTCTTCGTCTCCACACCCCTTAATTGTTTTTTATACACACCTCCAGTTTTATCTGATGTCAATAGAAATTTGCTCACGTAAACTTTAAATCAATCAGAAAAGGCAGTCTACATTTAATATACAAAAACCCAATACCTCTTCCCCTTTACCCTCACCCCTTTTAATTTTCAATGTTCTTTACAAAAATCCACAGTTTTAAATCCCGTCAAAATCAATTAAGCTATTTTTAAGTCATGGCATAATATTTATAAAATAAATGTGTCATAATGTCTCAACATGTACTTCATGAAAACCAATTAAAAATCTATATTTTTGTGTGATGCCGGAGCAAACAGATATATTCCAGAGAGATTTCTGACCAGATGTTTAATGTTTCAGTTATCGACCAGCGGCTTTAACAGATGTTATGATACGATCGAAACATAGCTTGGACCAATATGTAAACTGACATTCCTTAACACAACACCCAATTCACCCCATTCTGGAAGTTGGTGTGGTATATAAAGACAGAATTCTTTTTGAAAGCAAGCACTATAATCCCTGAGCTACTAGGAAGTTCGCAAAAGGGAACTGCTGCGACATATTGAAAATACAAAACAAACTATAACACCACTAAAAATTTAAAAATAAAATAATTGTTTAAAAAAACATAAAAACCGCCTTCAAAAAAAAAAAAAAAGCTCTAAAAATTTTAAAATAACTTTATACCTTGCTTAGGAGAAAGTAAATCTAAATGGACAATATTTTACAGTACTGTCATTGAAATTTTTATATTAGTTAGTTATTTTTGGAGTCGGTGCCAGTGAAACCAAGAAAAACAAAAAGATAAAAACAATAATGATTGACAATAACATATAAAAAATCATGTTAGGGGGTGTTCAAGTATTACGTAACGCAATTTGGGGGGAGGGGGGTCTTGTAAAACGTTATGGTGCATTACAGAGGCGGGAGGGGGTATTAGAACAATGCGTTACATAACTATTTTTATTTGAATAAAAAAGTAGGGAATTAAAATCTTCCAAGTTTGCAACCCTTTTCATTTATGTTTTACGGGGAATCCCTCGACTGTATTGTACGTCATTTATATTTTTGTTCTACCAAGTTGGTAAACCTTTTCGTTTATGTTTTACGGGGAATCCTTTGACTGTATTACCTCACTTTTATTTTGTTTTCATTGTTAGTATTCCTTAGGGTTTACACAGAAGCACATTGCTATTCCGTCTGTATACGCCGGCGTCAATGTGGATCCTGACGGTTTCAGTAAGGAAGAAGCTGTTGGTTACAGCAGGCCGACACACATATCCAGTGGGAAATACACATCCTCCACAGCGAACACCCATGCTTATGATTTCGAAACACTTTTAACAGTGTCTGCATTCAAACCCTTAATGACGACAGAATCGAACACCGTGAAGCCAGTGATCATCATGTTTGTAGATGGTGGGCCGGACGAAAATCCGCGTTATCGGACAGTCAAGAACTTTGCCATTTAACACTTCAAAAAATACAACCTGGATGCCCTGTTTACAGCGAATAATGCTACTCCTACCAAGGAGTTAGGTTGGGAAGACCTGGAGCACCGAAGGCGTTGCTCTCGACAGAAGCTAGTTGAAAAATTCTCGACTGACGTATTTCGGAATGACAGTAAACAAATATTGCTACCAGCAACATTCATATCTCAGAATGACCGCGAAAATAAGATAATAGAAATCAGGGCCAGAACCGATTCATTTCTGTACTCATTTTTTCTACGAGCGATTAGGGATTGGAATAGAAAGGATTTACTGGGCGAGTAAACATAAAATTCGACAGGAGTAGCATTTGATAAAGTACTTCGGCCATCCTGATCTGGGTTTTCCATGGTTTCCCCAGATCGCTCCAGGTGAATGCTGGGATGGTTCCTCACAATGGCCCATGGGAACCTCCTGCCATATCCAGTATATCCCTTCCAAACCATTACCTTTCCGGATAGGTGCAATGCACCCTCCGCCACACACTTTTAGTGAATCGCGGAGTAATAGTAATAGTAATGCTCCTGGGCGGAGTGCATACAACCGAGTTGAGCGACGCATGGCCCCCCCCTCAGCAAACGACTGTCAGGCGTCATCCTGCCGTATGAACATTTTGGTTCTTATCTTGATGACAAAGGAGTGACTGTTGATGATGATTTGGAAAAACGCAATTTTCAGCACGCTGGGGAGACACTTGCTAAGGTCTGGAGTGAAATGAAAATTGACAACTACGATTTTTCGGCGGAATATAGGAAGCCTGAAGATAGCTTGCAGGATCAAGCAGAACCTAATCTGGCCTGGTATAGTGCTCAAGTCCGTGAATCGCAATATTTGTTATTAGTGATTAAATTCGCGGACGAATCCTGCTGTTCCCGATAGAGAAGTGCATTGAAATCTGTCTTTCCGGATACATTCTTGCCACCACTGGGCCCAATCCTTCAAACCCCAAGCAAGCTCTTAATACCTATTCAGCTACACAAAGAATCATGCAAGTTTTCATCACTTCTTGTGAGGTTGTCCGTTGATCTGTCGCCTCCTCTAGAAGGGTTAAAACAAATGCCTTACGATTTCTTTTGCCAATCAGTACAATCCGATCTCAAGAACAGAATATGTGCAACCTGTGGGATCTATTTCACATCCCACAAGAGTGTGCAAACGAACAGACTGCCCAAGACCGCCGTGAAAGTAGAGTATGGCCACAATGACTTGCTGCCAAAAGGGCGAATGAGTTTCTTTGCATTGTGTGCCGCAGTGAAGCTTTGTCTGAGGATGCTGACTGGCTTGACGAAGGCGAAGTTGATGCAAGTGGTTTAACAATTCTGGAACTCTCTTCGTCTGCTCTCCAGATGCCAGTAATGAAAGAGTCCGAGTGGCTGGCAAACCCGTGGACAGAGGAGCAGTAATTCCAATTTATTTATTTTTTTACATACCTATATATTTGATTTATGCCTAAATAAATTAGATATTACTTAAAAATCTCTTTTTTATTAATTATTACTTCAAATGCGATTAAAACAATAACAAAGGTATTTTAGCGCCTTTCCGGTACTTTGCGCAACATGATTGTGACTATTAGGTAAAAATGGTCACTTGGATGTTATGTAACGTTTAGGGAGGGGGAGGGGAGTGCAGAAAAACGTTACGGTGCATTACATGGGGAGGAGGGAGGGTTTAAAATCTTCAAAAATTTCGTTACGTAATACTTGAACGCCCCAGCCTTCTAACTGACACTGTAGCGCCAGAGATATGCCTGGATAACTAATAAGGCCAAGCGACAGATTAAAATACTGTTAATTTGTTTCCCTAAGCTGTCTCCTGCAATAATGACATGCTGTAAAATATTGGGAATTTTTGTTCATACTCCCCGTTTCCCCTCTAACACCAAAAGAAGTTCAGTAATTCGATCTTTGCGATGTGACAGCTGGCACCAACTCCAAAAATAACTAATTAATGCAAAAATTTCAATGACAGTAATGTAAAATATTGTTCACTTAGATTTACTTTCTCGTAAGCAAGGTATAAAGTTATTTTAAAATATATGTTGTTTTTTTATTATTATTATTATTTTTTAAAGGCATTTTTATGTTTTTTTAAACAATTATTTTATATAATTTTCTCATTTATTTTTAATTTAATTGCAATGGAGCACAGGCTCCAGTGGAAATTTCCCTACACACCCATCTTTCCCCTTTCCTGCACCCACCTGCATTTGCCCTCTACAAATTTTAACTTTAAATTCTTTCAATGTTTTTGGTAAATTATTCATCATTTCTCTTGGTAAGTTATTCCAATCCCTGATATCCTTCCCTAGAAAAAAGAGAATCTTCCCACACCCCTGTGCCTGAAATCGAGTGCCAGCTTGTGGTCATGGTCATCTATCCCCTTCCATGCACCACTTTTCATACCTACATCAATATCTTTCCATGCATCATCGCCAGTATATGCCTTGTACACTCCAATGATCCTCTTCACCTTCCTCCTGTCTTGCAATGAATCTGTTTCCAGCTATTTTGTCTTATCAGTTACTGATTGCATTCTGTCATAATTTCCAGAAACAATTCTAGCAGCCCTTTTTTGCACCCTCTCCAACTACTGTATTTGATACTCGAAATGTGGGTCCCATACTACACTACCATATTTTAGCAATGGTCTGACCCAAGTTTTGTAACCCAATTGCTTTACTTCTCTTGTACATGCTCTCATCACCCTTTCCTACAAGTGTAGAATTTTGAAACCTTTTCCTACCACCTGTCTAATGCGTCCTGCCCAGTTATGTTGTTATCAAGTGTAATGCCAAGAATTTTACATTAACTCAGCCTTTAATCATATAACTTACAAAAGTGCAACGCTTCATTAGGATAAATGCCGAACGAGTCCCCAGATTTTGGTGAAAGTCCCCGGATTTGGTGAAAAAATTCTGGTAACCTTAGCTTAGACTAAATTTTAATTTAATTAAAACATTCGCTAATATTGCTGCCTGAACAAAGTTTATTTGCTTTTAACTTATCGTTGGAAGTGAGTTATTCGGTTATTTAAAGTGGATATCGCATCAAATATGTTACCAAATCGAATTTTCTGGCAATTCATTTCTTCGGAGTATGTTAACTACTTAACAATCTACAATCTGTATTGAGGTCTCTAGCCATTATTGACACTATGATCAAAGTTTACATTATGAATGTTTGGCCAGCTTCAATCAAAACTTTAAGCTTTTGAAACAATTGTACACTCCCTTTAAACAAATATTACTCAAATTTTGCAGGATGAACTTTTAAGGTAAAATACAAGTTTGTATTTCAGTAAGCTCGAGTCTAGCATCCACAACTTTTGAAACAATTATACCAAGGTGAATATGTCCATTAATGCTTCTGAGTTTTTCAAGTTCAAGAGATTTTATTAATCCTAACAGGTCGTTTGTATTTGGCCAGATCAGGTCAACCCGTCATAAATTTTTACTCTTATAACTGGAACTGTTCTATACACGGGATGATAAGCAAAAAACGGCCACGGGCTTACACTAGGTATAAATAAAGCCACAGTTAGTAAAAAAAAATAATCTTTTGCTGAAAGCAGTTGGATGATCAGTAATTTTTGGGACTGGAATTATGGAGGATGCTGGTTCAAATTCCCATTTGGCCATTCAAATGTCCATAGCTTCCCAAAATCATTCCAGCCGACTGCCGTTCCTTCAGAAGGCTACGAATTATTTCCCGTTCCTTGACCCCAAAGCTTTCCATTTTATCTCCCTCGACGGTTGTGACTGTGTCTGCAGGGTTTCCGGCTGACATTCCGGGGCGTGTCACTGGAGTGTGGAGGCCGCTTCATGCTGAGCGCTGCCTCGCCAAGGGTCACCTTCAGCTCACCTCGCTACCCACAGATACCACCTGCGCACATCGAATGTATCTACATCATTATGGCTCCCGCTGGCGAGAACATCATCCTCGATTTTGCCGAGCACTTCGACCTGCGCTGGAGTCAAGAGTAAGCACAACACGAATTACTGCCCCATCAGTCGGCTCACACCTTCTCGAGTCAACAACTCTCCACAGCTCGTCCATGTGACCCTTGTATTCCTACTCAGTTTTAAGTCTGCTTTGACATTTTCACGTGGTTGTTTCATGGAAACAATTTTCAAAAAATTTATAGTTATGTAATGATGTGGTCATTGCACTTGCGATGTAGGAAAAACACAAGAAAAGGATAAGACGACATAATAGAAAGAAGAGAAAGTTGGTAAGCAATGCGTTGGAAATCAAGACTTGACTAGATAAAATTGTATGAATATTTTGCAATGACACAGTATAAATTTCATGACCTCTTGAAGAAACTAGACTTGAGGTTGGAGATAAAAGTTTTTTTTTTTAAACAATCAGTAACACCACAACAACGTTTGGTCGTAGAGGACCGAGAATTTCTGAATTTCCTATATAAGCTTCTAAACATCCACCATGCCGAGACTGCACCACCATAGACAAATAGTAGAGTGAGTGCCAACAATATGCTAGCTCCCAGTACGGCACGGGCATGATGCGGTAAAGAGTAATCCTTTTTTTGCTTGTAGCTTTACACTTTGTCAATGACGATGTCATTAGAGGTGGGAAGAGACTGGGAGCAAGAAACTGGAAGGAATTTGACCATGTCTTTTGAAGAAAACATCTCAGCATTTTGCGTGAATGATCTGGAAAATCATGGAAAATCAAAATTTGTAGGATCGGACCAGTATTCAAACCCACGTCCTCATGAATGCAAAGAAAGAGTGTTGCAGCTCACTTGCCACAAGCGGTAAGTGTGTCCCGACCTTATTGCAATGCTGAAATTGTATTACTGGTATATTCTCAGGCTTATTTTTCACTGACATAATCTCTTCGTGACAAAGCAACCGCCTCAGGGAAGGAATTCTGCTTCTGATCTCAAATAGCATATCATCACACCAGTGGCCGATCCAGCATTTTGGTTTGGGGGGGGGGGGGGCTTGACCTCACTTTGGTTTTGGAGGGACATGAGTGGATTTCATTATGGGGGGGGGGGGGCCTTGAGTCGGGTAAGGGTAGGCTTTATAGTCATGCTGCCCTTAAAAAATCAGTAGAGCTTAAAAAAAAGTCTCCAAATCTCAAAAATTACCGATGTCTGGGGTGGACCTAAATACTTTTGGGGGGCTTGAGCCCCCTAGCCCCCTCCCCTGGATCTGCCACTGCATCACACTGAATCGGGAAGATACAATGGGACCAGGTTAGAGTCCTGGTCCGTGTGTACCGGCCATCCTGATTTCAGTTTTTAGGCAGTTTCCAGCAATCATCAAGGCGAATGCTGGGTAGATCTCCAATCTCTGTCTCATAAACTACACATTTTACAGACAAAAATACACTTATCATACACAGGAAATGGTTACACGTTTTGCAGGCAGATTGGATTCAACATTCTTCCAATGGAGTAAATGTTGTGCATCTGAAAAATCCGGTTCGATCACAGTAGGGCACATGTCGTCCCACTGTCACAGTTATACAACAGAGGCCTGTGTAGTAACCTTAAAATAAACAGGTTTGTACAAAATTTATAAACAGCAACGACTTTAGAGGAATCATTGAATTACTGGAGATAACTTTATGAGAAACAAAATGCTTTTGTATTTTTATTTATATCTGACAACAGTTTATTTTTTATTAAATAATAATTTATTATTTTTATCAAGCAAATAAAAAATAACAGGCCAGCAATAATTAAATAGTAAACAAATGTACAATATTGATATACATTTCAACAATATAGTAATTAAAACTGCATGAAATCACTTAAAAAATGAACAAACCTCAACGACTGTTTCACTGTGAGAGCAGTCAGAGTTTTCCCTGACAGCACCACTGCAGCAGAACTCCGGAGATGGGAACTAGTGTACCAGAATATCCTGGATACAAGACACCCACCTGGACTTAACCACCGTTAAATTCCAATTAACCCATCACTACCTTTTTTTTTTTTTTTTTGGCCATGTTTATACTGTACCATTACTACATTTTCTCATTTTACCATCGCCTGCCAAAATATTAAATATATTATCTCAGACATTTTTACCGATATCGATAGTCTACTCCTTATCCGTCCCCCCCCCCCCACCACCCCAACACGGTTAGTCATTAGGTAACGTTCGGTGTGCACACACGTTCCGAGCCTAATGGCCTGTTTTTTCTATTTGTGAGCAAGGCATATACCGAAATATTGTGTACGTAGTTTGTTTGTCAGCATTAGTGTTCTCTCATCGCATCTGTCCACTTTGGCTATGTGGTGGGTTAATTTCCCTTTCTTTTCTTATTTATATCGCCTAGAAGCCGCTTCCATTTTCCTTAGTTGCAAAAAAATGAACAAAATAATTTACAACAAAATTAATTGTAGTAACATTCAAACAAACCTGTTTGTACAAAATTTATAAAGTGCAAAGATATTAGAGGAAACTTGAGAAATGGAGAAGAAAAGAAGTATGTTGATAGAAATGGAAGTAAAATGTATCTTAGATTATTTGCAAAAACTAAATTGATGGTAGCAGGAAGACTTAACATAGATATATGATAAGTTAGTAGCATAATACGAAATAAATTGATACTAAACTGTAACAGCATAAATGTTGAATATCTAGTTACTGAACAGATATAATTATGTCTCAAAAAATCAGTAACTAAATAATAATTACATGCATTAGTATAAAAATTAGGAAAGAATTATAGCGATTAAGAAATGTGCAGTTTGTAGAAGATATTAGACATCAACTATACCAAAGAATTACTTCAGTGTAGAAATTAAATTTATTCCTATGGTGCACAGATAAAAATATATGCAAAGACACTATGGAACAAACTATTAGATTATCACACAAGAAAGGAGAAGCATTTGAGCATATTAAAGAGCTTCCTAAGTGTCTTAAGTTGAAGCATACATCAAATGAAAAATTGGAGAATAGATCGACAATAAAGGAACAATAACTTAAAATGGGAATATCGTCAAAATAGAAATAGAGTTTTTGATTATCTCTCCAAAAAATGGACAGGTAGTAAGGCCAGCATGGATTCTTGGGCCTCGCGTAAGTGTTCGTAGGGCCCTTCCTTTTTAACTTTGATTTTTTAGTTATTTTAGAAAGATTTTTTTAAAATAATTCTGATTACTATATAGCCAGGTACTGTGGCAGGCAGGCTTTTTTGCCCCCCTCCCCTCCCCCTCCCTAACACTGGCCCTGACAGGTGGACCATATTTAAAATGGAAAATATTACAAGTTGCTATTTATCTCAGTCCCTGACTCATACTTACTATTCAGGCCTAGCTCATAATCACCATTAACTCTTCCCTTCCACATACGATTTATAATTCTTTATCCAATAACCGTCCAGGCATCATAACTGGTGCATGCTTTATACATATCTAGTATGTTTTCCATGCTTCTCCTGTCTTCTACGACTCCTTTACCATACAGTTACTTACTGTGTTATAAAATAAGTGTGGCAGTTTGCAATTTGTACAGTTTCACCTATAGGTGGTCTTTGTGTGGGGAAACTAGTTTTATTTTACTTATTTTCACTCCTTGATGTCATATGGAATAATTTTATGTGGCAATTCTATTCATAGAGACAAAGTGTTCAGAGCCCAAAAGTGAAAAATAAGAATTACGGTATGTGTGGGGTTAGCAGTAGAAATTCGTATAAGGAACTTTTCAAGAAATTAGAGATTTTAAGATTGGTGGCTGAGTATATATATATAGATACATTAATGCCCATAGTAGTCACAAATTATACTTTGTTTATAACGAATTGATTACCCTTTCGGATAGGTGCTATGCACCCTCTGCCATACACTTTTAGTGAATTTCGGAGTATTAGTAATAGTATTAATGGTTTACTGTCGGAAGTTAGATTATTTCCAGATGACATAATGTTATATAATTGGATCAAAATGGTAGAAGACTGTAAACAGCTGGATGGTGATCTATACAGGATGTTTAGCTGGGTGAGTCAACATGGTATAAAGGTAAATGCAATGAAGAGCCAGTTTATTTTGTACACAGATAAAAAACTAAAGGTAGTTTAAAATTATAAACTGGGGAAGGAGATGCTTATTGAAGACTTTAATTGTAATTTGTAAATACCTTGGCATAACATTTGATAACAAACTTAACTGGGCGGGACACATTGGACAGGTAGTAGGAAAAGGGTTCAAAATCATTCACCTATTGGAAAAAGTGGTGGGGCGCGATGTACTAGAGAACTAAGGGAATTGGGGTACAAAATATTGGTCAGACTACTGCTTGAATACAATGGTGTAGCATGGGACCCACATTTTGCGTTGGAAAGGGTGCAGAAAAGGGCTGCTAGATTTGTCTTTGGAAATTACCACAGAACATAATTGGCAACTAATAAGATAAAGAAGCTGGAGTGGGATTCAAGGATAGAAGGAGGGTGAAAAGAATTAAATCACTCTAAGCGAATGCCGAAATGCTTCCTTCAAAAAAGTCCATGGCCGAATTCTTTCTTGTACCTTCCCCCCATCGTTTCCTGCCTCTAATGACCTTGATGCCAACCAGGTGTAAGCCATAAGGGAAAAAAAAAATTATTCTTTTGTAGGAAAGGGTGCAAATTAACAAAAGTAATGATGAATAATTTACGAAAAACACTGAAAGAATTTAAACTTCACATTAATCAAGGGCACAAGTAGATAGGAAGAGCAAAAGGTCTGTAGGCAGATTGCCACCATAGTGTGCACTCCATCGCAGTTTTATCAATTATTATTATTATTATTATTACTATTGACATTGAATCACTGAAGATACCTTGATGAGAAATGAAATGCTTTGGAATTTTTGTTTATATCTGACAATTGTATTTTTTCACTAAATAATAATTTATCATATTAAACAGCCAACTGATGAAGAGTAGGCCTGCAGTAATTAAATATTAAAACAAATTTACATTATGAATATTCATTTCAACAATATAGTAATTATTAATGTTAATTAAATCAGCATGAAATCACTCAAAACATGAACAAAATAATTTACAACATTTCAGTGATAAATATGTGGTGAAACACAATGAAATGTACCAAGGTTCTGCTGGTCTTGTTAATGTTTGATAACAAACTCAATTGGGCAGAGTACATTAGGCAGGTGGTAGGAAAAGATCACAAAATCCTTTATTTACTGGAGAGGGTGATGACAGGTTGTACCAGGGAAGGTAAGGAGTGGAGTTACAAAACTTTGGTCAGACAATTGGTTGAATATGGTGGTGTCATTTGGGACCCACATTTTGGTTAACAAATACAGGAGTTGGAAGGCGTGCAAAGAAGAGCAGCTAGATTTGTTTGTGGAAATTATCGCAGGACCCATACAGTAAGAGATATGATAAAGGAGCTGGATTGGGATTCATTGGAGGAAAGGAGGAGGTGAAGAGAGTGTAAAGGGCATATGTCTTGATGGGGCTTGGAGGGATATTGGTTAAAGAATTAGGAATAGTGCATGGAAGGGGAAAGGCGACCATGACCACAAGCTTGCACTTGATTTCATGTATAAGGGAGTGTGAAAATTTTCTTTTGTTGGTAAGGGTGTCAGGGAATGGAACAAATTACCAAGTAAAGTGATGAATAATTATTCAAAAAATGCTTAAGAAATTTAGAATTAAAATATGTAAATGAGGAGTAATTTAACATACCTTTTTTAAAAGATTTTTGTATATATAGGTAACAATTGAAAGGAAATAAATGCCGTTAGGCAATACTTACATGGAAAAGGAAGGGAAAATTCACCCAACACTCACCAAAGTTGAAGGGATGAGGGCAGCAGCAAAAAAAAAAAAAAAAAAAAAACGCAACAAAGTAAAAATAATATTTTGACAAGAGTCTAATCATGTGAGGCAAGACATATGGCATGGAGAAAGATGTGGTCACATCCCAGCCTGCCCCATTCATATATATATATATAATTCGATGACTAGGGAAATTGCCACCGAAGTATTAGCTCCATCACCTATTAAAATTAATCTAATGCATAAATGATGTTTGAGGGGCATTTGAAAAGTCCGTGCAAAGTCCGAGAGACGATCATGTTTAGTTAGTAGCATCTCTTGAATGAATGCACACCAAGTTTCAGCCATATTGGTCTATTTCATTGTGATTGGCATTCGTGTGAATCAAGGAAGTCGAGTGATTTTCAAGAAATGGATGAAAAAGAATTTCGTGTGGTGATTAAACATTACTTTATGAAAGGCAAAACACCTCAGGAGACTAAAGAGAAGCTTGATAAACATTATGGTGACTCTGCACCCACAATTAGAACAGTTTTCAAAATTTTCGGACTGGCCATATGGGCACAAGTGATGCTGAACGTTCTGGACGGCCTGTGGAGGTTACGACTCCAGAAATCATTGATCAAATCCATGATATGGTGATGGATGACAGAAGAGTTAAGGTGCATGAGATTGCTAGTGTTGTGGGCAATTCGACTGAATGGGTACATAATATTTTGCATAAACATTTGGACATGAGAAAGCTATCCGCAAGATGGGTGCCGCGATTGCTGACGCTTGACCAAAAACAGAATCATGTGAAGTGTTGCAAGGATGGTTTGCAGCTGTTCCAGAAGAATCCGGAGGACGTTAAGCATTGTTTCGTCACTGTGGATGAAACATGGATACATTACTATACTCCTGAGGCCAAACAACAATCTAAACAATGGGTTACCAAGGAAGAATCTGCACCAAAAAAAGCGAAGACCATTCCTTCAGCCGAAAAGGTTACGGCGACTGCCTTTTGCGATTCGCAAGGGATAATCCTCATCAACTATCTGGAAATGGGTAGAACTATTACAGGTGCATATTATTCATCGTTATTGGACCGTTTGAAAACCGAACTGCAAGAAATACGCCTGCGAATGGCCCACAAGAAAGTCCTTTTCCATCACGACAACGCACCAGCAGTTGTGGTCTCAAAATTAATGGAAATAGGATTCCAACTCGTTTCACATCCCCCCTATTCTCCAGACTTGGCTCCCTCGGACTACTGTTTGTTCCCCAATTTGAAGAAATGGCTGGCGGGACAAAGATTTTATTCAAACGAAGAGGTGATTGCACACACTAATGGATATTTTGCAGACTTGGACAAATCCTATTATTTGGAAGGGATCAACAAACTTGAACATCATTGGACAAAGTGTATAAACCTAAAAGGAGACTATGTCGAAAAATAAAAAAGGTTTACCCCAAACACGAAAGTAGTTTCCATTTTTTGCACAGACTTTTCAAACGACCCTTGTAGAACCTCAGTTGGTTGCGGCTCCATGGTGGTGCCCGGCACATGACATGGCTTTGCAAGGTTCGAGTCCAAGTGTGGGAGATATTTTTATGCTTATGGCCTTATGTCTCATAAACGCCAAAGTCATTAGAGGCGGGAAATGACTGGAGCAACAAAAGGGAAGAAATTCGCCCATTTAACTTTGAAGTAACCATACCGGCATTCGTCAGACATTGTTTCCACAAATGATGGAAAACCAGTATCTGGATTCGTGGACGTAAATTTTAATTTTAAATTCTCTCAGTGTGTTTGGTAAATTATTCATGACTTCCCTCAGTGATTTATTCTAATCTCTGACTCCCTGCTTCCCTTATTCCTTAAACCATGGTCATCTTTGCTCTTAAACCCACTATTAATTTTTCTACCAATATCTTTCCAAGCTTTATCATCCTTTACACTCGAAGCACTATCTTCACTCTCCTCCTACGTTCCAGTGAATAATAATCCAATTCCTTTATCATATCAGTTACTGTGTTGTGTGGTTATTGCCACAGAAAAATCTAGCTGCCATCCTTTGCACCCCCTTCAACACCTATATATGATGCCAAAAATGTGGGTCACATAATACACCATCATATATCAGCCAATGTTCTGACCAACATTTTGTTATCCAATGCCAACACTACTCTGAAACATTCTATCACTACCCTCACCAAAAATGAATGATTTTGAAACCTGTTCCTACCACCTGTCCATTGTGTAAGATATTTACATTCTTTAACAAACAATTTCTTTACCACCCAATAATCACAAACAACCTTCAGTTTTTTTATCTGTCTATGCTTCTTAATTAGAACAATCCCTTTACGCACGCTAACCCATTTAATCTACGATTATTAACAGATCACTCCATAGTGAAACTGGATCATACTGTGAAACATTACAAAAATTGTATTGCTACTAATCTGAGCTGTTGGGGATCAAATGCCCATCCATATTTGCTGAGTTTAAAACAGAATTTGGCATCATATGCACTGGTATTTTATTATCTTTCATCCTAAAAATCATGAGAGACACATTTGCAACTTGACACAAACTTGTCTTTTTCTTGTGCATACCAAGTCTTCTGTTATGCCCTGATATATATATATATATATTATTTCTGTAGTGACAGAATGGTTTATCTTTTACAGTATCATAGACTATTCCATATTGAAAATTTCCTATCACCTATCTGATTTGATAGATGTCTAAAAGAATCATATTTCCTCTGGTTTTAACTCAAAGATGTTATACTTTCTATTATTATCATTTTCTCCTCAACTGTTAGTTTGTGAAATTCAAACCAAAGTTTTTTTTTTGTCTTCCACAGTGATGAAAATGTACTTGTATGGCACTTTGATGTGTGTATATTCCCTGTACCGTGTTGTTTGTGTTGTGAATGAATGAAAGTGGGTGAAATCTGATACCGGCCCATTAAGGTTTGTTCTTCCGAAGCACAACAGGTTGGCATCTATTCTTAACATCCCCATCTGATGGATGAACCACCATCATCAGTGTCGTATGCCTTCACTACATACGAACTGTGGGGAAATTAGGAATTTAATCTGGGACTGCAAAATCTGGTCATTAGAAATTGTGCACCAGCACCTTGTAACTATACAGTGGTAAACATCCATTATATCTTGCCATCGTTTACTCACGTAACCAGCTTCAACCAATGGGAGGAGTCGAGGAGTATGCCCGTATGTAAGCAAGACGCGTTGGGGTGCTGCTCCAATAAAACTCGAAGTGTTGTTTAATTATGGTGGGGCATGCTGAGGTGAAATTTTGGCATGGTGCCACGTTGATTAAATAGTTTTGAACAGTAAGGCCGTTTTCACACACACACCGCCAAAACCGGTAAATTTGCTGTTCTGGAGCCAGCGAATGCAGCCGGCGGTGATCTCAACAATCGGACTAATCGTCGGCCGTTTGATTTAATTGTTTCCTATGCACACTGGTGCTGCTGATGGAGAGGTGTTTATACGATCTAATCTCAGACACAACAATTTTCCTCGTAGTTTTGTAACGCTATACTGTAACATTAATTGAATTGGTGGAGATTCAATCGTATTTATGGAATAAAACAGCCAACTGTAAGAACGAAGACTTTCCCGGCGTATGACTGCAATGTAGTCTTCACGGGTGTACCGCCGGATAGTGTTGTGGAAACACAATATTTCGACGGCTGGCTCTGCCGTCTTCTTCAGGTGATGAGACATGTGTAATGGTCGGCTGACCCACAGGTACTGAGATGGTTCGGGTGCCGCTCTTCCTTATATACAAGTCCGCGTGGCTTCGGCGATGGCTTACTATGAGCCAGGCCCGCAACCAACTGGCGGTTGGCTGCCCGTGGGCGTGGCTAAGGTTCTTGTTCCAGCCCGAGCTAATATGAAGCCCTCTACGGCGGCAGCTGGACGGAAGTACAACGTTCTCTGCGGATATTTGCCAAGGCAGGTTTCCATGCCTCACTGAGACATAGACCACTGTCTCTGTTAAATGTGTCGGCCAGTCGAATTTCGATGGCTTCTTTGATGACAGATTCCCAAAAATGTGATGTTCTAGCCAAAATCCTAACGTTATTGAACTCTACTTTGTGGCCATGGCACTAGAGTTCAATAACGTTAGGATTTTGGCTAGAACATAACATTTTTGGGAATCTGTCATCAAAGAAGCCATCGAAATTCGACTGGCCGACACATTTAACAGAGACAGTGGTCTATGTCTCAGTGAGGCATGGAAACCTGCCTTGGCAAATATCCGCAGAGAACGTTGTACTTCCGTCCAGCTGCCGCCGTAGAGGGCTTCATATTAGCTCGGGCTGGAACAAGAACCTTAGCCACGCCCACGGGCAGCCAACCGCCAGTTGGTTGCGGGCCTGGCTCATAGTAAGCCATCGCCGAAGCCACGCGGACTTGTATATAAGGAAGAGCGGCACCCGAACCATCTCAGTACCTGTGGGTCAGCCGACCATTACACATGTCTCATCACCTGAAGAAGACGGCAGAGCCAGCCATCGAAATATTGTGTTTCCACAACACTATCTGGCGGTACACCCGTGAAGACTACAAAACAGCCAACTGTTTCAAAGACAGAGTAGAAAAATTGAAGGCGTTGTAACGTCTAGTTTTCTGACGTTATTAAAATTAGAATAAAATAATGAGATGCATTAATTAATAAGTTAATTTGCAAAATTAATCCCGGGTAGGCGCCAAGAATGGAAGTGTTCTCTATCCGAGAGAAGCGACATTCCAATTCTGAAATACTTTTAATCAAAGCAATTGTAATTTTAAAATACCATTAAAAAACACAAATCTTCATCTAATCAAATGATATACTGGTACATTGGAAAGGAAGTTATTGAAAGCAGGGTTTACAACACCTATTATTTTCTTTGAATATAAAATTGATTGGTTTATTGAACAGAACTGAATATTAAAAGTTTCTTTTGAACAATGTAGAGCATGATTCTCATCTCAGAGCGTTGCCTAGGGTTGAATGACGCAAGAGTGTCTATACATCGTCGGCGTTCTTTACCGTTGATCAGCTGGGTGCAGGGTCACTTGGCGAGTTTGCTCCCCGCAGGTAGTCACCTCTCCGGCAATCTCCCGTGGTGCGCTGGTGTGGATTGTTTGCTGGCCAGAAACAGAATGTCTTCTTCCCCGCTTCTTCTCTCCGTTGAAAACTTGCAGGCTCCCGAGTTTTAACAACCGCGGGAAATTTCAGCCAGTCGCAGCGTTTGGCGGGTTGTCCATGATCTCGATTGGCGCTCCTCATGCAACATAAAAAACTTATGGTTTCTTAAAGTTCGTAACACAGTTTGATTCGCTGGTTCCCAACAGAGGTGTTCCACAACCTGACTTTTTCTCCGAAGCATCGTTTCTCTAGTTTCAACTTTCTACTGTACCAGGAAATCCTCATTTCGGCACATCCCTATACTGTCCTTTGAATTTCATTGAATGCGGAAAGCTTTTAACTTTACGGCCTGCCATAAATCGTTCGGTCTTTCAGCGCAGGTATGAGTCACCTGGCTCTCGCCGATGCCAAAGAAACGTGGAATTCACACGCATAAATTTACTGTCACCAAGGGATATTACAGCGTGGAAAGAGATGTATATATTTTTGAACGAAGATTTCGATGTGAAATGAAGAAAATAACAACTGAAAGATGGTAGTTTATAGTTTTATTATCAGCTATAACAATGCAGAATAGTTTTCTAATTTTCAAATTTGCCATGGTTAGGCACCCTCGATGCTGACATTTTTTTTTTGAATTGATACCACAAATAATAACACAACCAGATTTTAACTAGTGTAAAACATAAGTAAAATCTGGTTGTGATGTTATTTGTGGTATCAACTCAAAGATACTTTGTCTGTGGCAAATAAACTAAATAAATTGTGTAAACTATTTGTATTGTTATTGCTAATAACAAATGTTCTTTCAGAAATATATACATCTACAGTTGTGCATATTCCCAATATGCTGGTATCAAGTATGTCAGCAAAGGTTGCTCCTGTAGCAAGATACTTAAAAATCTAAAGAAATATAATAAATTGAACGATTTTTGTGTTCTGTTTATAGATTTCAGTTGCATACATACCAATTGTATAATATTTATTTAAAAATAAGTTTATTTAGTAATTGAGTAAACTTATTCAATGAAATAAAAATATAGTACAATATTTGCGTACTTAATTTATTTCACTATTTTCATAAACGTCTTTTTATTTTTGAGTCACCAGAGGATGTATCCAGCACAGTGTGTTAATGAAATATTTTCTGTATTTGCTTCTAAGGTATAATAACATATTAAGTAACATTTGTTGAATTATGCTCACATCTTTCTTCTGCCAAAGCAAAAAAACCTACTGCACTGGGAGCGATATAAAGGTCGGCGCCGGCTCCAGTTTTGCCGGTGTGTGTGAAAATCCCTTCTCGCCGGCACTGGCTCCGGCTTTACCGGTGTGTGTGAAAACACCCTGAAATTAGAAGATAAGACAGCCACTTCATTATAATGAACAGTGTGTATGATCTCGCGTAATTAATAACTGCTGGTGGTTGAACTCATTATCAAACTGGTGGTGGTGTTTACAGATGCAGGAACCTGCATCTCAGAAATGTGAACTTCCGATATAAAAATTACGTTCATATTGTAAAGGTGGTGGTCACAGATGAACTTTTGAAGATGATTAAAAGTGTGTGTTCTCTTGCAACTACTTCTGACTTCTTATTTAGAAAACATAAAATGTTTTAGAACCATTTCCCACCTTTACGTTGTCAAATGGACCGGAACTAGCAGTGTACACAAGTGTGCATATAATGACAAGTTAATGAACATGAGAAATCTTATTATAATCTCACATGGTGTCCGTAACTTTTAATTATTTGTGAAAAATACTAGAAAGAAGGAAGACGGAATCAACAATAGAACGGAATCGATGTAGCCATTAACAAAAGCCAGAGTACCTGACTGGAAAGGCATTCGACATATGACCAAAGCAACTACACAACGGCAACAACAGCCTGCAGATATTCCACTCTATTTGCAAGAAAATAATGGTGCGCTTATAGCGGCAGTTGCCACGAGAATGTCAGATTAACAACGCCTCATCCAGTGCGGAATTGGACAGCAGAAGCGGGGCGCAAACCAGTGATCACAGGAAGAAGTAAAAATATAAGCAGCAATCAAATATTAATCCTTTCCTATTTCCTTAGATTCCCATACATTTTAATACCCAGTTTCTCAGTAAGTTTTAGCAGTAATTCCTGAAGGAAAGAAACCACAGTATATGAAGTTTCTTCTCCCACGAGAAATCTTATTTCGATCTTACAACCTCTCCTAACCAATGTTGCCACCTTAGCGATTTTGTCACTAGATGTAGTGAATTCTGAAGTTCGACAGCGATTTTATTAAATGTCTTATTGCTAAAAAATTATTTGGTGATTTTTAGTGATATTCAATCTTGCAGTTTCGATATATATACTCGCTTCCTTTCAACTACATTATTTGGGAGAAAATGTGTGTTTGAAGTGTGGAAAATACTCTTCGGCAGGGCAAAGATAGCAAAATAGTACTTCTCGCCTCAGAACTTAGATTTGATGACGAAAAACTGACAAACCCCTATAGAAATGACATGGTATTAATTATGTTCAATTGAACGCTACAAACAACAATGTCATTAAAATTTGGGCTGAAGTTTGAAAATACAAGAATGCTGCTGGAATAAATACTTTTTTGGAGTTATCTGATTTAGCCATATCTGCTTTATCACCTCCTCACCCGAATGCCGCAGTAGAGAGGATTTTCAGTACAATGAAAATTGTAGAAAACAAATTGAAGATAGGATGGCTGCAAATATTCTTAATAGCATCCTTTTTATAAGGAATCAGTTAAAACTGTGAAAACAACCACTACAGTTATGAGCTTCCGGCTGATATGATTGCTGCAATTGGTAAAGATGCTAAATATTCTCTTAAAACTAAGACTGATGATTCATCTCATCCTTCCATATTTGCAAGCTCTGTAACTCCAACGGGACCAAAATGATGAAGAATAAATACCGATTGAAGAACTTGATGTTGATTTTTAATACAATATTATATTTAATTTAATGAAATTAATAATTATTAAAATATTTTTATATTACTTACTTTAACATTTACCTTTATTTTATTTAGCGATTTCTAGCGAATCTTTTAGTTCTAAATATCCCGTAATCCAGTGAGTTTTTAGACCAGGTCTAGCGACTTTTGTTTTCCTAAGGTGGCAACACTGCTCTTAACCCATTGGACAAGTGCTGTTGATGAAAGTGTCTTTTACCATCAGGACTCAAACCAGTTAACCCCATGTCAGTTCTGAACACCACCATAGTGAACTATCTAAGCTAACCATGTTTCAGAAACTGAAGTTGTAAGATCTTTGCCATTCTGATCCACCCTTGTAGAAAGTTATTAGATTTTAAGAAACAGCTGCATATAAATCTACTATTATTGTGCACATTGTTGTTTCAGCTGTACCATGGAGTCAGTGGAGGTTCGGGACGGTGCAACGAGCTCCGCCAAGGTGTTGGCCAAGGAGTGCGGGAAGCGGCCTCGCAGCTCGGTCACCAGCTCTTCCAACGTCCTCAGAGTCCGCTACTACACAGACGTCGACGTGCCCAACAATGGCTTCCAGGCCACCGCAGCCATAGGTCAGCTCTCTCACTTACTGCACATAGCATAGTCGATGATCTAAAGAGATAGCAATGGCTTTAAATTCTACATTTCTATCATTTAAAAATACCACCAGTATATTTTTTACTTATGTAAGCCCATGGCAGTGTTTTGGCTATGGTCAATGGTCTAGAATAGTTCCACAATTATCGTGATATGCAGCACCTGGAAATATACATAATAACATAAAGACCCAGCTACAGAGAACGTGCACACTACGTAAAAAGCAAATAAACCATAATTAAATAAGCACTCAGATTTTTACTTTTAATAGCCTGAACTTCTGATGTGACGACAAGTCTGGTGCCCAATGTAAATATGTAAAGAAGGTTCAGTAGCATTATAGTAGTGATTAAAAAATGGCTACAACTGGGAGGTATTTAGTGAATTGTAAAGTACAATTTTATTCCACTTCTTTTCAGCTGTAAAAATTTACCATATATTTTTAAGTAAATCTGTGTACTGAATTTGAAATGCAATGTTACGAAAGCAAATTCAGTGAAAATCACACATTATAATTTCACCTCCTACTGTCAGCTCAAGATGGACGCCACCAGTGCAATCTTGCGGAGCTTCAGCCAAGGGCTGCACTATGGAAATTAAAATTGCAGCACTCACATGGGGCTGTAATAAATCAATGAAATTTGGTTCCAAGATCCTCATATCAAGAGTATTAAATTAATAAAAATTGAAAGCTTTAATAGTTTGAGAATTATGAGGCTATTTATTATGAAAAATTGCTGTGTTTTTTAGTGCATGAATGGTGAAAAGTGTGGTGTAACATGATGCTTGTTTGTCTACAAGTTTTTGTTGATGAAATATGACTTGGAAAATAGTAACAACCCTCTACATTCAAATGTCTAACTGTGAAAGAGGTTGAAGAATTGGCTTTTTTGATCTGAATACATCATATCTTGAAATCTCCTGAAGGATTGGTGGTTTTTCAATGTCAGTATACACACTTGGTACACAGTGGATGAAAGAAGGATCTAATACTCCTAGAGCAGGCACAGACCCATACAGAAGGACAATAGAACATGAAGACTGCCAAATGTTGTGGGTGCAGACAGGTACTGCAAGCCAGATGCAAACAGTGATTTCAGAGAGGGTCATCCTCTGGATGATTGTAAACTAATTGCTTGAAGCAGGGTTGCAGTCTCTGACCCCTTACATAATGTGTTCAAATAATCTGATTTGATTGTGTGCATCGTCTAACCTGGTGTAATGCAAAATGCAAATGGTCACGTGAATGGCATAGATTTGTGTTTAGAGACAAATCTCGATTTTGTCTGTGGCAAAGCAATAATCGACAACATGTATGCAGGCATAGTGGAGAAATGGCTTACCCTATTGTGATTTCAGAATATCACACAGGTGCAGCCACTGGTGTCATGGTTTGGGGGCAATCAGTTTAACAGCAGGACTGAGTTGGTTGTTGTTAAAGGCACAATAACAGACCCTGTTGTGATACCCTTCATTTCCACCACCCAAATCGTATCTTCCAATTGGATAATACCAATCTTCAATCTATGTGCAAGGGGTTACGATCACAATTTTGACTGTACAGTCCCTAAATTTGTCCCCAATAGAACATCTCCGGGATGCCAGGAGTAGACACATTAGATCACATGGTCACCCAGCACAAACTGTGCATCAACTGATTGCAGAAGACATAGAAGCGTAGAGAGGCATATCCAAGAGGACATCCGAGCCAATGAATGTGTAGGTGCTCACGGTGGACTCACTTCTTACTGACAATTGTATCTAAAGGTATGGTAATATTTATATGGAAAGTACAGATAAAAAACAACCAACACTCACCAGAGTTGAAGGGAGGATGGCAGCGGCAGCAAAAAACAACACACAAACAAGGAAATACAATATTTCTTGTAAAACTCTTTTTCAAGTAAACAGGAGTGGTTGGGCTTGCGCAAGTCTTGCGTTCGACGTAGCCCCTGAGTGAAAGAAATATAATGTCGGAAGTGGTGGGGCGATTAACGAAAATATAACTGCTAGTATAAATCACAAGAAAGATTAAAATGGGTAATAATAATAATCATTGAAAAATAATAGTAATAAAAAAATATGAATAAATAAATAAAAATATAATTGAAAATTTTTGAAATATAGTGTAATCCCATCAGAAATGCAATCATTTTGAAATCACCAGTTATTTCCCACTGATGTTCAGCAAATTTTACTACCTGAAGGAGATGTTGAACACTTGAGTATTCTTTCCCTAGGTGAGTCGAATGAGCGATTGAAATTGAGGGATACTTGTTTCCATTATGGAGGAGAACGACTTTCAGACTCTTGCAGGAGCTGTCGATGAAGAGTCGCCAGTCCTTTGGATCATAGTTAAACCGTATTTCTTTGAAAAGGCCTAGCACTTAGTGGCATAACTTGTCTCTCGGAGTGAAGTATTTTGAGAAAGTTTCATGGCGTTTCCTCTGGCTGGATATCTTGCAACTCTTCCTCAATATGTTTCACTGCTTTAGTCTCAATGTTAGAATTTCTGCTTTGGATTTTGTAAATCCTATATCCCAGATCAAGTCATTTAACTCATATTGTGTGGGGTAGTGGGGTGTAGCATCTTCGTCCTCTGAGAAGTCTTCTTTGTGATCGATGTCAGTATTTGATTCACTACTGTCTTCACTTTCAGTACTGGAGGCGGAGGAGGAATGGGAAGCTCCTCACCATGTGGAATGGGCCTAAGAGATGATGGAAAGTCTGGATATGCAAAAATATTGTTTTCTTATACCTCTTATGATGAGACAAGTCAGTAACACAGAAATAACAGTTGGAGAGGTGGTCTGTTGGTTCTCGCCAAATTCTGGGTACACCAAATTTCATTTATCTGTTTTCTCTTCTATACCAGGCCTCGAGAGTGGATCTGCAGCACCCTCACACAACATGTGGTGCCCAGATCTTGCCTCGGTCTCCTACAGGCATACCAAAATAAGACCTGTATGCTAAGCAGAAGTTGTTGGCATCCTTTTGTCACATAACTTTATTTATGTCAGTATACCTTCAAAAGCAGTTTAAAGGTCCTTAACACACTTAGAACCAACAGCAGATCATTTTAGAAGCATTTTACAGTAGTTTGAGAGTCAGAAAACATGTTAGCAAGGAGAGTTTGAGCTATTTTATAAGTTTTCAAAAGTACTTTAAACAAAGTTAAACATTTTTAGAAGCCTTTTGGCCACATTCATTTTCAGTGGTGTACAACGAGATGGCAATTCAGATTAGATCCAACACTTGAATTTAATAAAATTATATTAAGGAGATATCGTGAAATTGGTGATCTTGCAAGCTCATGGAAAATATTGCACAAGAAACTTTTTTCACCTAATTTTCAAGGTACAGCTAAGATTCAGAGCTCAAAATGTTTGACATAAAATAATATGCAACATATGAAAAGATAGAGTCAATAACTAATAGGAAAGTATTTTTTTTAGACAAAATAAGAGATTTCGCTGACTTTGCAATTCAACATTACTGCAGACATACGGATCTGAGGGCATAGAAATGACATTTAGATTAAAGAGAAGCTTTCACTGAACACATGGAGTGATTTTTGTAAAGATTCCGACAATATATAAGCCATAAAAGGGAAATTAAGGTTTAAATGTAATTGCTGCTACAAAGCATCATTTTGGAAACAAAGGATAAGCATTAAGGGAAATAGATAATGAGGAAATAATATTACCATCAGATAGATAATTGAATTTAGTAGGCCTAAACTTTGAGATCTATTACAGGTCGATAGCACTCATATATTTGGAGATAATGGACAATAAAGTTTTTTAGCTGACTTTGCACTTATAGTCAAAGTCGATTTTCACTATCAAATACGTTTGGTATCTTGTCAAAAGTTGAAGAAATTTTTATAGAATATTCTTATAACTGAATCATTTCACAGACTGAAGAATTGTAGGAAGCTATTACAACTAATCCGCAAATCCTAGGAGAAAAACTCTCGTAACTAAAATTGACATTTAAAATATGCTTCACAACATATCAAAATTTCAGAAGGATCAGAATAAAAATAAGGTGTCCCTTTGTCAAATCAAGCGTCTGCTGAGTCAGCTGGCCCAATATGAATATAAGGAGGCACTGCTAGCCTAGGCGAGGGGCAGTAATTCGGCAGAAATTGAACAGAGAGGACGGCGTATTGGTCGGTTGCGGAGATGTAGAAAATTTTAGTAGTGACGTTATAATGGTGCGGTCTCAGTCTTCCTTCGAGGTGAACTTCTAACTTTCACATCTGGGGTTAGGAGGAAGTTGCTTACTGTGAGAGGATGGCTTAACCTGTAATAATTTATTTTGGGTAGAAGTCTGATGCTTTTCTACTAGGCCTACGCTGGTACCGAGTTTATGTAAGAACTTTTGCAAAATATATAATTTGGAATTAATCAGGAAATCTGAAGTTGTATTTTGAGAACATACCATTATCCCTTGAGGTAATTACAAGGGATTGGTGACCGTAAGCAGAATCGGTTAAGGGTACTAGGACATGATCATAGTTAAGATGGCTGCTGTAAGCTCCAACCCCAAACTTCAGGCTGTTTTACACTTTACTCTATGCTTTACTGCTTTAGAGCCCAGGAAGACGCCATACACATAACAAAAACAGTCAGGATTATGCTTACAGCAATGGGAAGACGCCGTTATTCATCAATAATGTCAATCTGAAGCAGATTACGTACAGTTGAACCGTTAATTCATCTCATATATTATTGGGCATAAATAGCGAATAAATGATTATATAAAATTAGGAATGTTCAGTGTAGTTTAGTTGTGACCTGATTCATACAAAACAATTGTAAAATTTACTTAAACAAGCAAAACTTTTTTTTTTTTTTTTTTTTTTTTTTTTTTTTTTTTTTTTTTTTTTTTTTTTTTTTTTTTTTTTTTTTTTTTACATTGTGACTATCAAACGTTATGCCAAGATATTTACACTTAAAGCCTTCAATAAGCAATTCTGACCCCAGTCTACAATCACAATTAACCTATAGTTTTTCACCTGTGTACCTAATCAGCTGACATTTCTTGGCGTTTGTCTTCATTCCATGTTGACCTAACCATTTAGATATTCCATACATATCACTCTGCAGCTGTTGATCCTATTGTATACTATTACAATATCCACAAACAAACTAAATTCTGACCATAACCCATCAAAACAATCATTCATTACCATAATGAACAGCAACTGTCCCAATACACTACCCTGTGGCACTCCCATATTTACTTCTAATACTTTTGATAATCTATTTCCTTATCTAACACTTTGCTTCCTGGCTTTTAAGAATTCCTCTACCCAGCAAGTAACTTTCCAGTCCAAGAGATTTAAGTTTATTTAATACCATTTTATGGCTCACGATGACAAATGCCTTAGAAAGATCTAGTGACACACTATCATCTTTCCCTCCATTGTCCAATTCATCTGAAAAATCTTGTATATCAGGTCATCATCTGAGATTAACATGAATATCCTTTCCTAAAATCATGTAGTCGTTCTGAAAACCAGTTTCTTTCCTGATAGACATTCTCGTATATTTGCATATCAATCTCCCCAACATTATCCTATCTCTGATGTCAAACTAATTGGCCTGTAATTTTCAACTCGTATTTGTAACTCCTCCTTTATGAACCAATACTACTATCATTCTTTCCCAATCTTCTGGTAAATGAAGGTATTTCTTATAGTTAATAAGCAGCTCTTTCAGATAAATATAGTAAGAGAATGGTATAATGTCGTTTAATGAACTAAAACTCAACATGAAATTGGCTCAGTAGTTTTTTTTTTTAATTAAAAATAAACTCGCTGTGTTTTAATGATGCTAATGTATCACGGAAAAATCATGCATAAACCTACCTTGAGGGTCGCCAAAAGCAATAGCAACACAAAAATCACTATTAACATACCAGAAACACAACGTAATCATTGACCAAGCTCAGTGGAATGGCGCGGTCGACTGGAGCGCTTGATCGGTGGATCACAGGAAGCCCATTGTTCAAACTATTTTTTCTATTGTTATGCTCAAACTCATGGAAAATAATCCTTTGTTCCGAGTAATATGGTTTATCTACTTTGAATATAAATAACTATTTTGCCTGCATAGACTGTTATCAAAACTGAATTTTGTCCCTCTAAATTCAGAAAATATCACACTGTGCAGCGTCCTCCCAGATGAGAGGCCAGAGCATTAACCACTCACTCACCACGCTCAGAACAATTGGATGTTATGGGCCATTTTTCTTAATTGCAGATTAAAGATTATAGATAAATGATATTTTTTGTCAATAAAACTGAATTTGTTTATTCATTTACCTACCTCATTTCACTTCATCTCACACGAACAAACTGTGAAGTGTTTACTATTACCATAAAGAGAAGCAATTAAGAAGTAATGTCTGGGTAGCTGCGTGATTGAAGAGTGGTAATGGAATTCAGATCGTCCTACGTTCGAACCTTGGTTGGGATTATATTTTTTGTGTGCAATTTTTCCATTTTTGTTTGCTCTTTTTTGCACTACCATGTTTTTATTCGAAGAATTCATAATAGTTGTTAAGCGTCTTGCAATCGTTTGAAACAAATTGCTACCATACATGAAAAATTTTAATTTTTAAACTTATCGGAGGTAGAGTATCATGCAAAAAATACAGGTGTACGGTGGTGAATAATGGAATTTATTTTAGAAGTGACATCACTTGTAGAAATTTCATGCTAATCTTGCAACAGTTCCGGAACACTTTGTGTCCTTATCGTTTTGGAATTTTTACGTGATGATTCAACTGCAGGTTACCTTCCTGAAATAAATGCATCTATTAGGCGGTGTTTACTTTTAATGTGCAACTAATTTTTTTTTTTTTAAATAAAAAACATTTTTTTCTGTGTGCAAGTAACGTCCAATTTCTTTTTTGAAATATTCTTTGGTTGTTTCAAATGGTTGTTATTCAATTGTTATCCAAAAAGTTGTGAAGACTACAGAAAAAAGAAAAGAAAAATTAAATTGTTGGTTTGGTGGATTTTCTGGAAAAATGATTACGCGATGCAACCAACAGCAACTGGTTTCCAAAGAAAACAACAAAAGAAAACGAATTGGACATATTCTGAAGCGAGGATCGAACCCTAGTACCCTAATGCTAATAATTCTCACCTTAAACAATGTATTACATTTAATTCTATGAAATTGCGGTGTAAATGAGCCTTACAGAAAATCATAAGTGACTTTGTCACAATATCAAATTGAAGTTGTTACATTTTTAAGCTCCACAGAATAAAACTCAGTGGTTGTTTCTACAAATAGCCCCACAAATAAGGCGTCTAATTTCAATATTTTTCTGTTGTAGGCTTATACAAATTGTTTTTGATTTTATACTCAAAACGAACTTTCATTAATAACAAGAAATAACCAGCAACAAACAATAAAAATAGTTGAAAACTTGGGTAATAGGAAACGCTCCATTCGCAGCCGTAGCTTTTACAGACGTGTGACGTCACGACTGTCGTTGCATGTGCCAGGCAGCACAGGAGTATTTTGGCAGGCTTTTAAATTCTTTAAATTTTAACTTTACGCAAAATAAGGCACTTTCATCAAAAAATCTCTGCACTCGGTGAATAAGGTGTACCAATAAACAATTTAAAACCATTTTCAAGAAGTAGTCAAATACACTATTGCCAGAATCATTAATTGAGATTGGTTTTCGTAGCGATTCATGCCTAAAAAAATATGGAAATACTTTATGGCTGAAAAAATGTGAAACTGTTTTACAATAACATGTTGAGTTCAAGAAATTCAAAGTAAACAGAGAATGCCAATTGTCATTCCGGCCGAGGGCAAATTTTATTGCTAAAGTTTACACAAGTGTTAGCTATTAAATGAATTTTAAGTTTACCTTTTTATGTAGATTAAAATCATCAAGGATATGAATATGTATACATGATGTGAAACTCATTGCTTCACTTGATTTTTGTCTTTAGCTACAGCATTTAGTATTTACAACACGTAAATTAAATATTTTCTTCTTTTTATTTCATAAAAAATATACACCACTTTATTTAACAAATTTAAAACACAACAAAGAACTTTTAATTTATTAATAATCACAATTCAGCAACGATATTCTTGCAACAAAATAATAGCAACCAGAGGTTTTCATAGCATTTTATTCTTTAAAAATGTGTAAAAACTTTTCGGCTGTAAAAACGTGAAACTACAAGTACTTTTCAGTAACACGTTACTAATGAAAGTTACATTTAAAAAACTTGAATTGCTTATGGTCTCTGCTATATCCACGAATGCCAAATGTCATTCCGCCCTGGGCTAAAACGTTCTATAATGTTGCTACTTGACCAAGGTATATACATTTATTTGTCTGAGCCTGTGTTTAGTTACGGGCAATGATATGTTAGATGTTCTCGAGTACGATGTAGTTGCGATATCAAATTCAAAATTTATGAAGGACCCCAACAAGAAAAATTATTACTAAAGTACTTCACCAGAAACGTAATATACAAAGAAATATTTAACCACTAATCTGAAAACAATATGCGTCATTTATGAAGTTTTTTGTGGGGATTTTTATTGATCAAATCCGGGTGGTGGTGGGCCCTTAAACTACATAACCCAAAATCTGTAACTTATTTAAATAAATAAAATTTCATCATTTCACAATGTTTTATTTCAAGAGAGTCGGCTGGTGGAAGGCGACATTAAGTATGTAGTTTTATTGTATGGGTAACAGCTGCTTTATAAAGTTGTCACCGATATGCACTTTAAACGTATATCTGTAGCCTCACATGCTGCTCGTGTAGCGGGCTTTACCCTAGTCACAATATAATTGAAGCCTGTTTTAGGTTGCAACTCTGACTTGTGCAGACCCTGTAGTTTGTTACTGTGGTGTACAGGCAAGTGCGGTGGAACTATCCGGAGCGGGTCGGGCGCCCTCGTCTCACCCGGCTACCCGAGGTCCTACGACCCCAACCTGCGCTGCCAGTGGATGCTGTACGCACCCTACGAATACTACTACACACTCAACCTGCACCTCGACGATCTCAGCACCGAGCTCTCCGACTACGAGTCCTGCCAGAACTCTGACAACGTCACCATATCCGACGTGCTGCCTTTCAATGACACTGGTCAGTATACTGCCCTGATCCGATACCACACCCATCACTCGAATCAGATATTATCTCAGTAAACCAATACTTATAACTCCGAACACCAGTTCCCTTCGAAGCCATACCTTTCCAAGTACACTGATCAGCCAGAACATTATGATCACCTAACTAATAGACGGCATGTCTGCCATTGGCACGTATAACAGTGGCGACGGTCCTTGGCATGGAAGCAATGATGCCTTGGTAGGTCCCTGGAGGAAATTGGCGTCACATCTGCTCACGCAAGGTACCTAATTCCCGTAAATTCCGGGGAGGGAGGTGATGAGCTCTGATGGCACGTTTAATCACATCCCAGATGTGTTCTGTTGGGTTCATATCTGGCGAGTTAGGGGGCCAGCACATGAATTGCAACTTGTCACTGTGTCCCTCAAACCACTGCATCACACTCCTGGGCTTGTGACATGGTGCATTATCTTGTTAAAAAATGCCAGTCGTCGGGAAACATGGTTGTCATGAAGGGGTGCATGCAGTATGCAACCAGTGTACCATGATGCCTTGCATGAGGTCCACTGAACCCATTGATTCCCCCATGAATATTCCGCGGAACATAATTGAGCCACTGTCAGCTTGTCACTGTCTTGCAGTACAGGAGTCAGGAAAATGTTCCCCTTTAAAACGATGGATTCACATCCTCCCACACTGCTATTGCCTGGATGGGTTTATATCGATAGTAGATAGGACGCCATAATGTTCTGGCTGATCAGTGAACAATAAGTGCACTGATGACATTAATCTGTGGGACGTATACACAATGTCATCTTTTCTTCCCCCAAGTCTGTAAATATTCATTTCGCTGCTAGAGTCAGAAACTTTATAAGCATTTCCATCAGTATATAATAGAACAGTAACCTTACGCTCACAGAACTGGAGCATGATAATAAAGATGGCTACACACGCTATGGAATACATGACAGGTTTTCATGCACAGGCAAACTGTACAGGAAGACCGGAGCATGTATGCCAAAAAACTGCACAGGTACCCAGACGTGTACAGGTAAATGGAGAAGAATGAAAAATTCTACCTGCGCCAGACTACAGACCGGAGCATCTGTGGGGGTATTGCAGTAGACCTGCACAAGTTTGTCTCAGTTATAGCTTTGTGTAATTTGCAGTGGCGTAACTGTTTTTCTCCTTTGTTTTTACTTCTAAGTGCAAACGTACTCTATGTCAAATTGTAAGCATAATAAAGTTATAGAACAATTTATTGAAATTTTTAATTCAGAACTTTCTCTGAGGCAAAAAATGCCATGATCGCCCCAAGAAAGAGGTCACCCATGCGAAATTGTTGAAAGAGTGTGAATCTGATAAGCAGACAGTGATTAAAAGTAAATAATCTAAGAATCAACATCCAAAAAGACAGAAAAAAAAATTATACCCTCATTGAAGTCTGTAACGCTGACAGATGTAATTTATAAGAAATAATCTTGAGATGATATTACAGTAGGAAACATTGAAAGCAATTTTGGATAAACCTATTCATTCATATGTAAGTAATAGATAATTTCTATCCTCAATTCATTCAACAAATTAATATGAGTATCCTGTATAAAAGGATCAAAACGATAGAGGACTGTAAACATTTGCAGGATATCTAGTTGGTTTGGTAAACATGGGATGAAGATAAATGCAAAGAAGAGTCAGAGATACACAAATAAAAAACAAAAGATTAAATATGAATATAAGGTGGGGAAAGAATTGCTTGCTGAAGACTTGAAATGGTATTACATTTGAAAACAAGCTTAACTGCTCAGGACACATTGGACAGGTGGTAGGAAAAGGTTTCAAAATTCTGCACTTGTTGGAGGGAGTGATGAGGGGATGCACAAGAGAAGTAAAGGAATTGGGTTACAAAACTTTGGTCAGACCATTGCCCGAATATGGTAGTGTAGTATCGGATCCACATTTTGTGTATCAAGTACAGGAAGTAGAGAGGGTGCAAAAAATGGCTGCTAGATTTGTTTCTGCAAATTACTGCAGAATGCAATCAGTGACAAATATGATAAAGAAGTTGGAATGGTATTCATTGCAAGACAGGAGGAGGATAAGGATGGTCATGGGAGTGTACAGGGCATATACTGGCGATGAGGCATGGAAAGATATTGCAGTAGGTATGAAAAGTAGTTCATGTAAGGGAAAAGATTACCATGACCACAAGCTGACACTTGATTTCAGCCACAAGGGTGTGGGAAGATTTTCTTATTTGGGTAAGGGTGTCAGGGATTGGGATGAGTTACCAAGGGAAATGATGAATAACTTACCTAAAACGTTAAAAGAATTTAAAGTTAAAATTTGTAGTGGGAAAATGTAGGTGGGTGCAGGGTAGGGGGAAGTTGGGTGTGTAGGGAAATTGCCACCAGAGAGTGTGCTCCATTGCAATTAAAAAAAAAAAAAAAAAAATTAATACTGCCACAAAACTCCTGCTATCTGACTCTAATATCAGGGTGAATTTCTGGACACCTTTTTACATTTGAACCCTTTCACACACATATATACTGACTCCTCCTAAAAGCACAAATGTCTTTACCTTGGGAGAAAGGTTTAAACTGACATCTGCTCTCCAGAAAGAGATGACTGCTTTGTATAAGAATTTTTTTCTGGCAACTAAGGCCATACAGCTAGCTCAATGTGAATACCATATATCTTCCAGTGAATTAATATCTACAGTATACATTTTAATATCTAAAGTATGGACACCACGGGACGGACACGACATTCACACAAGCAACACTTAAACACCCACGCCCTCGGCTGGACTCGAACAGGCGACATTCGGCATGTGGGGTCAGTACTCTAGCCCCTATGCTACCAAGTCCAGCTCGTATGAGACTTAGAAATATAATGAAGTTGTTAATTTAATTAGTATGTTCTGCATATTAATATAATTTACAGACGACTTTGTACACAATCATGTCATATCATTGATTTCAAAGAGATGTGCATATCGGGTGGGTGAGTGATAGTGCTCTGGCCTCGCATTGGTTTAAAATTTGACAAGTTCTGTCAATGGCAAGCCTTGTTGTAGCACTTGAATTAATACACTCAATATGGATATAATTTGGTTTTTTGCATTCTGGCACTACCTTGTCCTCCCAAACGGCGATGCATCCTGGGTCGCCAATAGACGACTACTGAAGATAATCACGTGTTACAAATATTGATTCAATGCTGAAAGAAAGTGACATACATATTCAGCGAAACAGAATAACATTTATTACTTTCGTACTCCAATGAAGAAAACTTCTTGACAACTCAATTTATTTCTCACATCACCACTGGTTCTTCTGTCTCTCCCTAGCAACACATAAACTGCATTAAGTATTGTGAAACTGTGTACTCAGCCCCCGTGCACTAGTGACACAGAAATTCCATTAGCTGTTACAAAAGGACAAACAGCCAATTGCGTCATCGGGAATGCGGGCGCGCCATGTTGTCGGCTGCCCGCTGGTATAAATAACCCTATACTATTTAGAACCGGTCTCAGTGTTGGTTAGTGGTACCTCAATGCGACAACTATTTGTGCAGCTATTAACCATGCAGAAATATTTAGGTATTCCTGTTCATGTTTGCTAAAGCATTATCTGTTACGAAAGCATGGCGTTACTCTGAGTGTGCTGCAGATACACAGAAATATTTCAGATCCAAAACTAAGCATACATACTAAATGTTAATTTATGTAGGGAGGACCAAATGCCTCGTGAACATTATGTATTTTCAAATGGAAATAAAAATTTTTGCTTACACGCCGAGAGAGTATATAATCTCTTTGATTTATTGTAATTGAATAAAAAATATGATACAGTCGATTCAAAAGGATAACTTTTATCTTTAAATGTGTTAGGAAGCCTAAATGGAAAACCTAGTGTATAACTCAGGAATTTTAAATGGCAGAATATGTCTCTGAGTACCCGTTTTTTCTTGATTTCCTGAAATTGATTTGAGTAAGCGAGAATCTTTTCTATATTATTAATAAACAGATTATTTCTGTCACATATCACCGTGTTACAAGCCAGAAACACTTCATGTATCCAAATAACTCATCAACAATACATATTATCAAAACGGCAGGAGGGCGAGACACGTAAAAACACAAAAACTAAAGAATTACACAATATTTCGACTTAAGTCTTATTCATGTAGGAGGTGAGACATATGGCAGGGGGAAAGATGTGGTCACATCCGAGCCCGCCACATGTCCTACATGAATAAGACTTAAGTCGAAATATTGTGTAATTCTTTTGTTTTTGTGTTTTTACGTGTCTCGCCCTCCTGCCTTCATCTGTGGTAAGTGACGGGTAACTGTTTATTTGCCCTATCCTATCTTATTTTCAGTGCCTCGTGGCAGTTTCTTTGTTTCCTTTATCCAATATTATCAAAACGAAAATATAATTTTTTCTCCACGCCAAAAAGTTAAAAAACTAGCTATATTTATTGTAACTGAATAAAAAGTAAGATGCAGGTGATCTGATTATCTGAGTAGCTGTTTTCTCGTGATTTTGTTAAATATATTCGCATTTGATTAAACAAAAATCGTTCTGATTTCACAAAAAAAAAAAACAATAAAAAAAATCCGCGTTAGCGGGTGTTACTTGCAGATCAGTTCTGTTTCCATGTCACCGTGTTATTGCAGTGCAGTTACTATTAAACAATCACATTGCGATACAGTGCTTATTAGAAGTAATTCCAACTCGGATAGAATCAGGGAAGAAAGAGTTCATATAAGCATCAGTATGACACCTTATTTCTCTAATCTTGTCTCTCCTGTCACTGGATTGAAATATTTCATTGCACTCATAAATGAAAGTGGGTACTGCATTTTTGCAAATGAGTTCAAACCAAACCCTCTGCCTAGCCCAATCTACGAGTATGTATCAATTCTGTTATGATTTCATAAGAACTGTGACAATCACAAATTGAATGGCTCTTTTCTGTACTTTGTGTAAAAAGTCAATCATGGCAACAGCAGTCCCAGATGAAGGTGGGGTTTATAAGACAGGGAATCACTCATATTAATAACTAAGCACTTAACAAGTGGATTCTTTTTGTTAGTTATGCACATTTCCTTTAACTTGACAATCATTGCATCATGCCATAGCAGGGAAAATGTTTTGTATTGGTGCCAAATACTCTCTGCATCACACAGTACTGTGAATACAAATGTAATGATGAAGATGTACATATCAAATTGTTTACATCAACATAGTCCCATTTATCTCACACAACAGACCTTTCTGCCATTCAGTAATCTGTGTCCTAGGTACCAAACTGTTCACATCAGCACCATCATGTTTCTCACACACCAGAGACCTTTCTGCCATTCAGTAACATGTACTCCAGGTATAATGAGTTGCAATAGACATTTGGTCATTAGACCAATAGTATATATTCATACAAAGTCTCACCCACAGATCCATACGCCACACCACACACACACATACACATACACATATTAGTGGTGGAAATGAACTACATCCGGACAGACGAGTTAAGGAAAAGTATCACCATATTTACGCATACATATACAGAGAGTGATAGGCACACCCATGCACATTTCAATGCCTACAGTGAGCTCAACACACCAATTATGGTAACAAAAAAAATGGGGCAGAACACCCACAGGGAAAAAACACATACACACACACTCAAACGTAAGTGTATGAAAGAAACAGCACATCTTACATCCAGACAGACGAATTAAAGGAAGGTCAAGTAGGCTCCAATCACCATATTTATACGCGCTCGCACACACACACACACATTTTCATGCCTACAATGAGCTCGACACAACAACAACTAGCACCAATCATGGAAATGAAAAATTGGGGCAGAATTCTCCTGCCTCATGACTGGCCAAATAGTAATCAGACAGACGAACTGTTCAAATCAGCACACGTTAGCCAGGCGCGGCCCTAGTAATTTTTCAGGTGGTGCGAGATCTCATTGTGGCGCCGCATATGTGCTATTGCTTATTCCTGATTAAGATATCCCTATAGACAGATTGAAGATTCCAAATTTTTTACATCCTACTAATATTATATATGTAAAATTTTGTTTGATAGGATGTTTTTACTATTTCACGTCAAAACGGCCGAATGGCTTAAAATAAAATTTGGAATAATGTATTGGCTATCTACTTTTATCCCGATCGAAAAAGTAGTTCCAGTAGGATTCAAATACAAATACTTGTATGAATGCATTATGAATTCCACTCGAGCAAATCTGTCGGCGGAAGATAGTCTTTAAATATTAATAATAACCCAAACCTCAGAAAGATTAGTATAGCATAGCAGCGGTATGAATAAGAAACAATAGAAATAAAAAGGAACACTACATGTCTGAAAAGGTTTATTTAAGGTATTATGGTGTACAAAATGGTCACATCAGGTTTATGTCAAATTCACATAGGTTTTAATTTTTTTAACAAACGAATGAGGAAACAAAAGCGTAACTAAAAGCCCTAAATTGCCATCTTCCTCACTTTTATCATTGGTCAGTATTATTTCTAAAGATAAAACTGCAACATCTGACAGTCTCTCTAGAGCAGGGGTGGTCAATCCAAATGATCTTGCAGGCCACTTTCGAAATGCATCATAACTCCGCGGACCGCATATAAAATTATAGATCCCCACATTAGATTCAGACACACAATAGACACTTTTTAGGAGTGAAAAATTGAAACATAATGAGTTATTATTATTGTATTTACAATTATTCTTACATTTAAACATATATAATATACTAATAATGATACTAAATGAACATTTTAAAGCAATACATACACTAAAATTATATAAATATAAAAAATTAATTTTTGAAAATATGGATGCACAAATAATGTATTTCTTAGTACATTGAATTTCACTGCTTTGGCCATTATAAAATAAATATATTTTGTAAAAGTGTGATGAATCTCGCAGGCCACGGGTTTTCCACCCCTTATCTAGAGTCTACGTTTAGCGTATATAAGATTTGATTTAGTGAAACTTAATTCTCCTTTAGCGACAGTTACGGGTATGATTAGCAAAATTCTAAGTGCTGCCCACACATTAGGAAATATATCCTGCAACCTCTTTGTTTCATATGTTATCGGCTCTACTGATTCAAGATCCGTCAACAACAGTTTCAGTTAGGAAGTTCCTCAACCAATTCACAACCAGATCTGTTACATTTTTCTCCAGCAGTTAAAATTGTTTCTAAATCTGCACAGGATTATTCCAATTCCAACTATTCACGAATTGTTTTTTCGACGGTTTTGTAATGTACGTTACAGGCGTGCGGATCGCTTGATGGCCAGAGAGGCCTGGTGCACGCTCCGAATGCACGCATCTGGTGTGCAGGCCCACCAGTGCCTAGTGTTTACGCATTGCACTAATACTCATTCATTTTTTGTTCGAAGTTCTTGGTGATTTCACATACACATATAAAACTTGGAAAAATGTGATCCCGAAATAATTTAGAAGAATTTGTAGAACCCTTCAAGAGGTTTTAGTTTGTGGAAAGTTAAGTCGGGCATTTTGACATAACCTGGACCTCTCTGTTTATTTCTAAGTTTTTCCATGGTAACTTAAAACAGTTATATTTCAGAGATAAATGTTTTTTATTACATAAACAACTCGCAGAGAACTTTAATTGACTGCTGAATCATGCTGAAGTTTGATGTTGTTAGCAACATAACCTCACTTTCATGAGGCCTAAACTGTTTGTTAAAACCTACCGGTTTGTTAGGTTAAAAGGCCGCCAGGCTCAGAAGAAAAAATAACGTTAGAAGAAAGTGAGTTCCGGCTGATACCAAAGTACCAAATATTGTCCATTTGACAAATTAGTAGAATTCTGTAGGGTTAATGCTTGTGCACATTTACAAGCAACAGACTGTTAAAAAAAAGGGGGGGGGAGACATTTTGATGTCTAACATTTATCAGATATTGGGAAGAACCAGTAGAAATTTTTTTATTTCAACCAATGCAGAATAAAGTGAGTGAAGTCTGCGGTCTAGTATCGGAAGCAGTATAAATCACTAGGAATATTTCGTGTATAGTTTTGCCAAGACAATGTAGAAACACTAGTTGGAAATTTCAAATCTTGTGGGAATCTTGCCGTGCGCCCTACTGCCCCTCCCAGCCCACAAAAAAAATATTTTTGAGTTTGGCAGCTGCAATTTTTATTTTTTTATGATATATTTGGAGCTGCAAGCTATAAAATATAATCAAATATCAAACTATCCATTCGAAAAACATTTTTGAATTTTTTTCGAAACTCTCTCACTGATCCCTAGTTTGAAGCAACAGTTTTATATTTTGTTTTTACAGTTCCTTTTACACCAAAAAAAATTGCTCCGTTTCTCTGGTTTAATTTACGAACATGTTATTCTCACTTATAAATACAACCACATTTCACGAAACAACAATGATATGAAAACTGGGTGACGCCAACTTGGGAGTACCTAAAAAACTTTCCAACCCAGCGGAAAGTCCACATGCCAAGTGATTACAGTTACTTTCGGCACGTACGCTCCGACTGGAAGTCCTGGCGCACGTGACCTGAGTGTTGACCATTTTTAGTCGCACGCTCCAGGAACGTACGGTCTAACCTTATGTTTGGGCACGGCACTCCGGAGCGCCGTTCCAAACCGTCAGTTTGGCATACATGGAAACGGGCCATATATTTAAGAATGACACTGTATCATTAAATTTGTATAGTCATGTAAATTGAGTGACCAACTCATTCTCAATTGTATCGATCACATGCTAAAACATGTTGACTGTGAACAATTCTTCTGGCGTTTCTGTGAGTTTTGAAACGCTGTGATAAGTAGTTCCAGTCATCAATTCCTTCTTTTCCCATATAAGAGTGAGACCTGTTGAATAAACATCAGTAATAAAAATATACTCTTTCTGCGGATTCAGAGTAAACACACCATCATCTTTATAAGTTTCTCCAATTGGCATTACTTTTTGAAAATACTCATTTGAATAATGACATCCATTATTTTTCCTTGGATTTGTTCATTGCTTGAATAATTTTTTCATCTCTGGTTGGTTTTGAACTACAGACGACATTTCAGCCATAGCTAAATCTTCTTGTGTATGCTGCCATGGTGGTGTAACGGTTAGCGTACTCGCCTCGCATTTGGGAGGATGCCGGTTCGAATCCCCGTCCGGGCATCCAGATTTGGGTTTTCCATGGTTTCCCAAATCACTCCATGCAAATGCCGGGACGCTTCCTTCAAAAGTCCATGGCCGAATTCCTTCCCATTCCTTGCCCTCATCCTTTCCCGTCTCTAAAGACCTCGCTGTTAAGAAACGTTAAGCAGTTAAAAAAAAAATTATCTTCATGAGCCTCGTCTGAAGAACTTCTATTATATACATTTTCTATCATCGCGTGTCGAACGATTCAGATGACTTCTTAACTCTAAAAAATTTGACAAGCAATTTTGAAGTCTTCTCAGTTTTACCTTGGTTTTGTTTTCTCTTTAAGTACTAAGCTTTGTAAATAATTTACGATACCAATACGCACCCGCATGCGAATGAACTCCAGGACTACAGCTATAAAGGCAGGAAACAGATGCAGAAGTTGCGGTACCGGAGAGTGCTAATTATGGGACGAACTGTGATTTTTTGATTTGAGTAAGTCGAGCTAACTCAAGTCTCATCTCCAATTGATTCGATTCTATGACATAAAATTGTGCACTAAACTGAACCTATTGCATTTATAAACTCTTCAGGATGATTAGTGTGTTAAAATAATATGTGAACAGCAAGCTGGGTTATCATAGAATTTATTTTTTGTGCAGATGATTTGTTGCTGCATTTTCGGCACCCCCCCATATGACGATGCCTGGTGCAGTTACACCACTTGCACCGCCCCTGACCTCAGCCCTCTCTGTCATTTAGCAATATGTGTCCCAGGTACCATACTGTTCACACATCACAACACAACACTCTCTGACATTCAGTAACATGTGCATCAAGTACCACAAATGCATGAGTAGATTCAAGTCCCATTCTTAACATAGGTTGCAATGCCATATTTTGCATAGTATTGTGCATCATCATTTTATATTCAGGTAATTTCCCTCTAGACAGCAGCTGCCTATCGTTATATGTGTTTTTTGCGGTATTATGCCGATTCTCCTTCACTTATTCAGCTAATCAGGACCCTGGAAAGATTTCCATTGGGTTGCAACGCCACTCCTCCCCTTCCCCCATCCGACGTAAAGCTATGGATTCCGGATGTAGTACTGTGTGACATTTGTTTGTAACTGCATGCTTCGTTCAACTAACCAGCGCTCACGATAAAGTTATCATACCGCTTTTAGCTAACAGATAGTTTCATGTATGAAATGCTCTCGGGTAACTAGCTGAGTCAAGAATGCATTGTCACACGATATTTCTGCAACTAAATTCTTTGTCACCATCTTCTGGTGAAGAGCCGGGTTCATCAGAAAAGCCCAGTTGTTATAGCTTGCCAGGTGGCCCAGTGCGGGTGAGTGTTGAGTGCGTCCGTGATTGGCTGACGTAGGCACCGCCCGGCCGCCAGGATTGGGGGGTGGTGCTGGTAGTGCCTAGTGTGTGCTCAGTTGAGTCGGGTGCGTCGCGTTGTGCGGTCCTCGCCAGCGTTGTTGACGCACCGCTTTGATGACCGGCGTCCAAGCATCACTCAGTTGGTACCCACCGTCTCAGTTGACAAGGTTTAAGGCGAGACGAATTTCAACAGCTTCCGTGAGAATGCTGTCCCAGAAACGTCTAGTGTGCGCCAGTACTCTGGTGCTTTCAAAATCGAAACCATGACCCTGTTCAAGACTATGTTCTGCCACCGCTGACTTTTCCTTTTGCCCTAGACGAACGTGCCGAGCATGTTCTAAACATCTCTGGTTGATACACCATATTGTCTGCCTAATGTACCTTTTCCTGCATTCACAAGGGATATAGCGTCCGCAGAGCAAGGTCATCCTTGGGGGATCACAAATTGTTTTTCAGTTTCGGCAGTGGAAGGAAGATGGTTTTAATCCCACTTTTTGCTAGAACCCGTCCTATCTTCGATGTTGTGGCACCAGAGTAAGGCCAGACGATCCGGTGGCTCCTTATCGGTGTTGTTACAGCAGCCAATCATGGACACGCACGCACAACACTCACTCGCACTGGGACACCTGGCAGGCTATAAGAACTGAGCCTTTCCACTTCATCCGGCACTTCACCAGATGATGGCGACAATGAATTTAATTGCCGAAATATCGTGTGACAACGCATTTTTGACTCGGTTAGTCACCCGAGAGCATTTCATACGTTCTCAACGCTGAAAAAGACTTCCCTCTTAGATAGTTTTATGATTGTCAAACAGACACTATATCCCACATTTTCAGGCATCGATAAGTATTCAAAACATCACCATTACACTGAAGATAGCGTCCAAACTTGTACTGTCGTTGTTAGGTCACTAGTATATAAAAGTGGGTGTTTGCATATTTTATCCAATCGGGCCTCATTGACAATGTATACCTTAGTGCCAGCTAGTGGCCATGGTCAACTTGGGCTCCATACATATACAATCTTCATATTTTTACTTTCAGATACACCGTGCAGGGGTGGATGGGTGATTAATGCTAAGCATTTGAGGGACCTTAGTGCGATTTCAGGTGTAACCATCTAGTTTTCGCTTATTCATGCTTTCATAAAATCGCTCCTTCAGATATTTCCTCCTGTTTATTTTTCCCACTCTCTTTGCTCTAATGACCTCGCTGATGATAGTTTCACAACACTGCAATGCTGACTCTCAAGGAAGGCTCTTCTATCCCACACCACAACACTCTCTGTAATCAGTAACATGACCCCCCTCCCCCCCCCCACGTTTTCTCAGATACCAATCCATTTACACCAGCTTTGCCTTGTCCCTCCTACACTACAGTCCTCTCTCCTAATCATTAACATCAGGTGCCAAACTGTTCAATTCAACACTACACTCCCACACTACAGACCTCTCTGCCATTCACTAATGTGTGTCCTAAGGAACCTACTGTACACATCATCACCGCCACGCCTCTGCCACACCACAACCCTTTCTGCCATTCAGTAATATGTGCCCAAGGTACCATGAGTTGCATAGGCACTTGACTATCACACAGATATCATAACTCCCAAATGCATACTAGGTCTCACCCACAAATCCATAAGTCACCACACATCCTGCATCCAGACAGACAAGTTAAAGGAAGTTATCTTGGTTGTCCAGATTGAACTGCGTTATTTTATTGAAGCCTGACATTTCAAATGATGGCCAAAATGTTAGGCTTCGATAAATTGACGCGGTTCAACCCGGACAACCAAAATAACATCGACAACGACCATGGAAGTCTGTGCACCCGAGTTAAAGGAAAGTCGAGTAGGTTCCCATTACCATATTCACACACACACACACACACACATCTATGTCTACAGCGAGCTTGATACAACAACCAGCACCAATCATGGCAACGAAAAAATGGGCAATACCCACATGGCTCATGACTGGCCAAGAAATCATCAGACAGACATGTTAGAGTGTGTGCAAAGGATGACATATTTTCACTGTATACCTCAGGACTTTTGGGAGTGATTGAAGGCACCATAACAGCTGTAGAATACGTGAAAATTATTGTGGACCAGCTGCATTCCTTCATCATGTCTTCCATGATGGCAAAAAGCATCTTCCAACAGTATAAATGTCCGTGTCACAAGGCTGTAATTGGGCTAGAGTGGTTTTGAGGAGTATGATAGTGAAATCATGTTGATGTCTTGATTACAAATGCCCCTGATCTAAGCTCAATACAGCACATCTGGTGCACTGTTGGGCACCAGCTCCATGCTCACAAACTACTGGCAGGTCATTGAAAGGACATATTTTGCCAGAAACCTACCAAGGACTTGACGAATCGATGCCGTGCTGAATCGCTGCTTTATTGCGTTCCAAAGGTGATTAAGTAGGTGATCATATTGTTTGGCTCATCTGTTTATATTTCTCAATGTTAGTCCAGAGAAACACTGAGCTAAATTAGTTCTTTCTGCAATAATTTATTTACTGCAAAAATTCCTCCACCATTACTTCATACGAGCAGTTAGGTATTGCAATGCTCTTATGGCCTGCTGAATGATGTTGGTGCAATACAGTCTCTGAAACCTACAGCTGTGTGGATTGCTTAATAACTTTAAAGATAAATCAATATCTAGGGATACTTTTTTGTTGTGTTTTTGTTTTTTAACTGAAAAGACTTGGTTTGTTCTGCATAAACGTTACTATGCCATTTCTCTTAACGGTATTGTGGATGGGTACCGACCAACTGTTCGTCTTTAATACCAAGTTCATTATTAAACCGAGAAGAAATGACATTCACCTCTCAAGTTTCACGGACAGCATATATCGTGCCTTGACTTTGTAGTTTATACAATATTTCTAAACAATTCCAATGAATTTATCCATCATATTGGTTTCCTACATATGCAACCGTTTATGTCTGTTGTAGCTATTTTGAACATTCTAAACTTTCTATACCATCCTCATGTTCACTGATGTAAACCCTGCCCATTTATCGTTTCAATTATTGATTACACCTTAAGGAATTCTGGCTAGTCTCCTTTACCCCTCCTTTCAGTTAGAATGTTGAATATCCATTAAGTTGTATCCTATATCATTTAAATACAACTTTCCTGTTTTTTCTTATAACTTTATTGTTTGTTGATGCAGGGAAGAAATGTGGGCAAGTATTGGGAAACAAATGGATCAAACCATACATGAAGCAACAATCCCGACATTCACCTGGAATAACCTTGGGGAACTATGGAAAACCTAAATTTGGATGGGCGAATTGAATCTTTTCATAGCATGATAACTGCAATCATATTCTAAATTTAGATTTAAAATAAATGAGAAACCCATTGTTAATTCAATTTAATGACACACTATTTCTCTCTACCTACCATTATGCATTCTTCACCCCTCAGTGAAAGCTGAAATGTTGGCTGCAGGAGCAGGTAGGAAATAGTTATTTTTATATTTGTCAAATTATCTTATCCATATATATATGGATCAGTGACTTCTTCGGTCCCCCTCAAAAATAATCAATTGAAGAGTATACTTTCCATTTCGTTTTGTCATAAGCACTAATGAGTAGCTTGGAAATTAATTAGGTACAAGAATGTTCCGTTTCATGAATTATAGCTATATTATACTTGAAATACGTACTTTAGGATCTGGCTAATGTATATTTACCAATCAAAAATAAATTATGATACCTTATTATGAAGTATGGCTAACAACCCTAGACTTGTGGCAAAACCATTTTCATTAACCGACTTCAGAAAGTAATCAATGTACACCGATTACTTCTAAACTACACTATCGATATGTGCACTTTTTGGGTTAGATGAAAGGGAATTCTTGAACTTCAAGTGTATTTAATGGGAGATCGCAATTTAACTACATTTAAAAAATTAATTCACTGGAAGAAAAATGTTTAAATTTACGTGCTTTTCCAAGAAAAATTATTTGTATTTTCGGCAGCATGACAATTTTTTAATTTTATTTTTTCGATGATGAAATGCGATAAATTAGAAATCCAAAGAAGAATAGCAGACAAAAACCTTGAACATTTGATGCTAACATCCTCAAGTAGTATTTATATCAATTTTGATAATCTCGTAGTTCAAGTACAAGAGCTATCTTCACATTAAACTGCTATGTGATTCATTATATTATAATTTTACCTGGAGCTCTATACTGAACAAATTAAACATGAGGTAGCAACTTATTTTAATTCATTTTACATTATTTATTTAAAAAATTGTTCTAATTGTGGCATAATATAAAGCGAAACATAAGGTTTTATTTTGCAGAAACTGATTATGAAATCTTAGCCATCTTTTATTTTGATTGGTACCTAGATCTATTGCTTTCTTTGCAGTGGTGCCTACGAGGACATACTGCGGTTTGTACAGTAATGTTCAAGATGTCGACAAGACTGTCCAGACATCATTCTACAGAGCTATTGTCACCTTCACCTCCAACAGTCAGCATGACTCGACGTTCGTTCATCGCGGTTTCCGCATCAGCTTTAACTACACCTTTAAACGTGAGTATTACCCACGGCGGTCACTACCAAATACATCACACTTGACTATCAAATCCATATCTGCATCATCAAAAACAATACCCATTACAAAGGTCGTGCACTTTAGTAACTTCAAACACTGTTAGTGTGTCCAAGCCAAGATTAGGGATGCAAGTATATGACAGTATCAATAAATATATGTATTTATATCAATGCCAGATAGATAATATTGGTAATATTGATATTTTCTTGTATTTGTATATATTTTACAAGAAATCAGAAATAAGTATGTAAATAAAAATCAGGTAATAAATTTGAGGCAGTTTATAGCAAAAAAGTTAGATGTGAAAATATTCAGCGTCAACAGATCATGAAAACAGCAGTTTGCTTAACCATTTTCCATGAAGTCTATTCTTAGTTTGAGTGACTGCCTTTGAGAAGAAGCGTTCAGAAGGTACCGATGAGGCTACTTTGAGAAAATGACTAGTTTCAAATTTGAACATATCTTAATCCAACTCATATACCAGCCATGACTGATTTTAATTCATTTTGCAACAAAAAATTTACTGTAATCTCTAAATATCTCTAGACTAGACGTATTAACAGAAAAATGCTTCACTTTTTTCAACTTCTCCTTTACAACTTTTGAAAAATTTTCATACTTCTTATCAGTTTTTGTTTTGATAGTTCCACAAGAAGTGACCTTGTATATTGGTGCTAAGTGATTAATTAAATAATTAAAACATTTGCTTCCAACTCCATTAAAAAGTCTTTTATAAACACTAATAAAATAAGCACTTGAATCAGTTGTGCAGTAATATTTTTCACGCTCTTAAGAATATTGTAATATATCTTGGAGAGAAAGAAGAACCAACGAAAGTGACAGTCTCCCAACAGATTAAATAATAAAATGGTGAACATAAATGAATGAGGAATGAATAATGCACAAAATGGAGTGGCACCACCGAGTAACAAAATGTTATTTATTTTGTTATTGAGCTAAATAAGTTTTTAGCATAGTCAAGTTGGTCCCTGCCAATCATATATTTATTTGCAGGATTTTTTTAGTGCTAAGGTGTTTGCAGGTTTCACTGCATCATATCGATATTATCGTATCGACCATGTAAAATATCGATATAAATAGCGATAGTTAGGTCCGAAATCATTAATATTAGCGGTTGACCGATATATCGTTGTAAACATAGTCAGAATGGCACAGCCTCTGTTGAAACAAGAAGCTAGTACAATGGCAAATTTCATTCATTTGAAGGATAACAATGCTAAGGACAGCAATTCTGATCTCAGTTAAATGCAGATGTTTTCGGTGTTTGTGTATGAACCTTGACTAAGATGAGAAGTGAACCCCTCTCTAAGATTAACCACAAATTTCTGAGCAAGTATATCTGTTAATATTTCCAGATCAGAGTGTCACTATTGATTAGACTGTCACTTTATTAATTAGACAGTGAAGAAAGTCGACATTAGCCATGGATGGTATGCAGGATTCGAGAGACGATTGAAGACTGATGCTGTATTTGTTGACCTTACCGCAGCCTACGATACAGTGTGGCGAGAGGGCTTGGTATATAAACTGCTGAACATTTTGAAGTGTAAAAAAATCACTTGTCTGATCAATACCATGCTAGCTAACCGAACATTCCAGGTTGTTTCAGACAATATAAGATAAGCAAAGTAAGAAGAGTGAATAATGGTCTGCCTCAAGGCTCAGTTCTTGCCCCACTTCTTTTTAATGTATATATTTCTGACATTCCTCAAACAGAATCCAGACAGTTCTCTTATGCCGACGATCTGGCAGTAGTACAACAATCTGATAACGTTCAGCAAATTGAAAATAGTTTAACAGCAGACCTCAAAACCCTGAGCAACTATTTTCGGAAATGGCGTCTCGTACCCAGTTCCAGCAAGACGGAAACTAGTGTCTTCCATCTTAACAGTCGGGTGGCGAACCTCTCACTTGACATTCTTCTTGATGGCACTCCCATCCGACACAAACCCTTCCCCAAGTATTTGGGAGTCGTAATGGATCGCACCTTGTCGTACAATAAACATCTAAACAACCTTGCAGCAAAACTGAGAAGCAGGAATAATATTCTGCAGAAGTTAACTGGCACCTCCTGGGGAGCATCCGCCTCTACACTCCGCACATCAGCACTGAGCCTTGTATATTCTGCAGCTGAGTACTGCTCATCTGTCTGGATAAATAGCGCCCACGTCAAAAAGATATACACAGTTTTAATCCAGACAATGCGGATAATTAGTGGATGTATTAAGACCATTACACTGTACTGGCTACCTGTTTTGTGCAACATCGAACCGCCTACGATAAGACGACACAATCTCCTAATTGCCCAGTATAATAAGATCTGTGATAACTTGGATCTGCCCATCCATGACGACATGGATAATATGTTTGTGAGACTTAAATCGAGAAATCCAAGTGTAAAAACTGTAAAACAGATGATATCTGATAATTTTAATGGGAGAGAAGCTTGGAAATTGGAGTGGATAGCCTCAGCCCCACCAGAATGGCACTCCCTGTTCGACAGTCAACAGGCACTAAAGGGACTCGACCTTCCTCGCAGGACCTGGGTAGCTCTTAACAGAGTTAGGACTGGTCATGGAAGATCTGCTTCATCTTTGTATACATGGGGAATGAGAGATTCACCGAGATGTGACTGTGGTGAGGAGAAACAAACCATCCGTCACGTGACATTTGACTGCCCACTTCGAGCATTCAGGGGATCACCGATAGATTTTATTAACATTGCAAATGAAGCTTTAGATTGGCTACACCATGTTAATTTTGAATTTTAATTGTAATTTAATGTTAAATTGTATTATTTTTGTGCAATGGCCACGAGCTAAATAAATAAATAACATCGTCTGTAATGTCCTACACATGACCAAGTCATTGCAAACTGGCTATCGCGATTCCTCATCCTCCAAAAGAAAGCAGCCATGAAAATTTTATAGTGTTGTGAAATTGACTAGAAAGACTTCTTTGACCAACTAGTCACTAAACATCAGACAACGACCAGGTCTCAACTTGATGAAATACCTAGCAGTCTTCATTCTTTCCAGTAGTGTAGCTAGAAAAGGGGAAAGAGGTTTCAACCATTTGGTGGTGACACCATCATTTCATGAAATGGAATAATCCCAAATAGTGTGAAAAAAAATTAGTATACTTCCTGAACCCTTTGGTGCACAACTCCTCCTACTTTTAAGGAATTAAACTTTTTTAAGTTGATCCAGCGCTTTTTCAAATGCAATCCAGTGCGTTAAAGTGGGGTATAATTATAAGCAACTTAAAATAGAGCACATCAAGAATCACACGAAATCGTTGTACTTACCATCCATCACTGTTGTTTGGATTGTTAGAAGCAACAGTGCCTATACAGCTTTGTAAGTAATTAGTCAACCTTTTCGCCACCTGCAGTGCCACCATGCAACATGTGAGATTATAAACTTCCGGTTGAACAAACTGCATTTGCTTTTGTATATGGTGAAGTGAGTATATCTGCAAGAACATAAAGGTAAGCACACACTAGGGTGGGCTGCATCACATCGCAGAAATGTGTCCCACAGGTTCTAAAGGGTGCCACACATTTTGGGAAATCCTCGAGGTTTGGACGGATTAGTCCTGGCCTTGAGCAGTTCCAGAACATGTGTGGGCACTTGAGGCCATGGGTGCACCTCGATGGCCCTCTCATGCAATCAAATCCTCAACAAAAAACAATTCTTATTTCCTCCAAGTCCGGGGCGGAAGGGTGAGAACCTCAGCATTTGTGATCTGTGTTCAGTCGGCCTTTAGGATTTCTTGCAAGTGCCTGTGTGTTGTGATTTTGTTTCCCTTTTTTGTTTCTACTGTTTGGTTTCATGGTGTTTCGTGTAAAGAAAGAGTTTATTAAAATGTATGAAAGTGAGCTCTGTCTATGGGAAATGAGGTGCAAGGAATACCACAATAGAAATAAACTAGATTCTGCCTACGCCAAGCTGGCAGGAAACAGCAGCTGCACAACCGCAGAATAACTCCAGGCCAAATGCAGAAAAACACAGTTCACATGAACCATCCCCAACAGCTAGTACTGAAAAAGAGGAAACATTGAACCTTCAGGAAATAAATCCTCACAAAATGAAGTGTTGATATCAACATTCACTGCAATCGAAGAACTTTTTTTTTTTTTTTTAAGGAAAAAAAAAAAAAAAAATAAGCTTGGAGAAGTTTGTTTTGATGATGCTGTTGTTGTTCGTAAAACCATTGCCATGAAATTGCGTGGCCTTCCGAACAATCAAATTCTAATAGCTGAAAAAATCATCAATGACACCCTGTTTAAAGTCGAAATGGCCTCTTTAGGAATGCCTTATTGCTATCTGAATTCTCTCACCATTCCCAGTAAAACCTGCAAGATCATTATTGTTGAAAACTTTAGGTCTTCATTGCTTCTTCCCATAGCCATAAACCACAGTGTAGCGGTGAGTGTTTCATAGGGGGAAACTGCTATCCGTATAATCGTATTTTTCTTTGTAATATATGGAGTAACTAAGGATAACAGGTGTAAATAGATTTCTTCATCCATCCTCAAATAATTATGAAAGCACTTCAGTTACGAAAGAAGATTTATATGAGATTTTTTTCTTCTTTTGAGTCCCAACTCTTTGGATCATACGCTTCTTCTGATGCGCTTCTTTGCGCGAGTTTTAACACTATTTGCCACGATTAACAAACTAACAGCTGGCAATGCATGTTCATCACTGGATGTTGCCATCATGAAGCCAACTCTGGGACTGATTTGATGTCCCATCTGTGTGCAGGGCGACATTGATGGAAACCTTGAGGTCTCACCTGTAGGCTCTTTCCTTGAGGCTGGGCCACCACATGTATGGCTACCTTAATGGAGTAATGCCCACTACGGGTGGGCCGAGGTGGGCCGCATCGCGTAACACTGTTGGATCTATTTGCCAGGCGTATTTTTCCACCTACTCATTTTTGTAACTTTTAAAAAAATTATTAATTAAGTACTCCTTTGATATTATTATTATAATTTTTTGCAAATTTAAAATGTAAGGGTAATAGAAGTTATTATTTTTTTCAAAAATGATAAAATATTGCTTGCTGAAAAGTTAACAACTTTATGACCTGGAAGGAGATGAAAAAAATGAAAAAATTTCTCACTTCCTCAGTTTTTAATTTCATGAAAACATAATGGATGAGGCGCAATTATAAATAGTTTCATGATTTACAACATGCAAAATATAATAATAACAAATATAAAAAAATTATGGAAAGAAATAGGAAACTTGTTAAAAAACCACAGATTTTTACAAGTTTAATATAATTTTCCATCACTTTCCTTGCAAGCCTTTGAGCGCCTGTTGCAATTTAATTGAGACAGTTTGTGACAAAATTATTTCAAATCTTAATAGCTTCTTGTGTAGCATTACAGCATGTGTAAGGCAAATCTTCAAATGTCAGTATCGTCCATATCTTCTGCACCCCAGTGCAGATATTGTTAATCAAATACTTATGATGAGAGTGGGTGGCTGGTAAGCCTATTACTTTATTTGTTACTTAACATGGACATTCTCCTTTATTAGATTCATCCTCCTTATTCTACTGAGCTTGCAACTGATTTTTTTTGTCTTGATTTCAGTTTATCAAATTTCCAAGAAAAGACTCATCAGATGCCTCACAAGGGAAAACCCTTCATCCCCTACTATTATGTATGGCATTTTTAAGTAAGTTCACTGAATGAAGTCAGCATCGGGTAAATTAATTCTGTCATAACCAGCACCTCACCAAACTTACTGTGGATCTACATGCAACCATCTTAATTTTTTCTTAATCCCCAAATTACCACAAAAACAAAATGGTTTCATCAGCTAATCAGCTAGAAGGGTTAGTAAAAAATATTTTATTTTTTTTTTAGCAAAAATAGAGATTCCCTATTTTATTGAACTTCTGTTATAACTTTTTCAGAGTCTTTGGTGGTATAATTAATATAGTAATTAATTAAGTAGTCCACCATAAGGTTCAGTTTGAGATTTGTTTATTTTCAAAAACAATGTCAACGATATTGTTCACATACATAGATACAATCCAGAGATACGACTAACACAATATTTGGCAGTTGCAAAGTGAATCTGTATAAACTAAACTAATTGTCATGCTGATTTCTTTAAATAGGCTCTATCGAAATTTCCCAAACATTTCAAAAGCTTCCGCAAGATATTTCTTGAACATTAACAATTACTCAAACAATTAAACATATTAAAAACAATCAAAATTAATACATAATCACTTCACATCATTACAAAATAGTCAGAAATGGAATTTAAAGATACTTAAACACAAAATTATTTACAGAAATCATTTTAAACTGTAGAAAATTGTCCTGTAGACATCGTAACTGCATTAACACTTGGAATTACATTTAAACAATTCTCTTGCATAATTTGGTTCTTAAACATATTAAATGGCCTTGAAACAATTTCTTTTCATAAAATGAAGTCTATATACACTGATTTACAAGAAATTGCAAAACAACATACCAGATCATATTCAAGCAAACTTTAGCTCACTACAGATACTTCATTAAATACAGTTCTATTTGAAGTTCAGGTATGAGGGCTGTTACAACTCCTCCCCAGGATTCACTTAATTTTACATAGTTAAAATTGATTGAATCCGTCATAAATCTAAGCAGGTTGTACACTCCTGGAAATTGAAATAAGAACACCATGAATTCATGGTCCCAGGAATGGGAAACTTTATATAGACATTCCTGGGGTCAGATACAACACATGATCACACAGACAGAACCATAGGCACATAGACACAGGCAACAGAGCATGCACAATGTCGGCACTAGTACCGTGTATATCCTCCTTTCGCAGCAATGCAGGCTGCAATTCTCCCATCGAGACGATCGTAGAGGTGCTGGATGTAGTCCTGTGGAACGGCATGCCAAGCCATTTCCACCTGGCGCCTCAGCTGGACCAGCGTTCGTGCTGGACGTGCAGACCGCGTGAGACGATGTTTTATCCAGTCCCAAACATGCTCAATGGGGGACAGATCCGGAGATCTCGCTGGCCAGGGTAGTTGACTTACACCTTCTAGAGCACGTTGCGTGGCACGGGATACATGTGGACGTGCATTGTCCTGTTGGAACAGCATGTTCCCTTGCCGGTCTAGGAATGGTAGAACGATGGGTTCGATGACAGTTTGAATGTACCGTGCACTGTTCAGTGTCCCCTCGACGATCATCAGAGGTGTACTGCCAGTGTAGGAGATCGCTCCCCACACCATGATGCCGGGTGTTGGCCCTGTGTGCCTCGGTTGTATGTAGTCCTGATTGTGGCGCTCACCTGCATGGCGCCAAACACGCATACAACCATCATTGGCACCAAGGCAGTAGCGACTCTCATCACTGAAGACGACACATCTCCATTCGTCCCTCCATACACGCCTGTCGCGACACCACTGGAGGCGGACTGCACGATGTTGGGGCGTGAGCGGAAGACGACCAAACGGTGCGCGGGACCGTAGCCCAGCTTCATGGAGACGGTTGCGAATGGTCCTCTCTGATACCCCAGGAGCAACAGTGTCCCTAATTTGCCGGGAAGTGGCGGTGTGGTCCCCTACGGCACTGCGTAGGATGCGAAGGTCTTGGCGTGGATCCGTGCGTCGCTGCTGTCCGGACCCAGGTCGACGGGCACGTGCACCTTCCGCCGACCACTAGCGACAACATCGATGTACTGTGGAGACCTCGCGCCCCACATGTTGAGCAATTCGGCGGTACGTCCACCCGGCCTCCCGCATGCCCACTATACGCCCTCGCTCCAAGTCCGTCAACTGCACATACGGTTCACGTACACGCTGTCGCGGCATGCTACCAGTGTTAAAGACTGAGATGGAGCTCCGTATGCCACGGAAAACTGGCTGACGCTGACTGCGGCGGTGCCCAACTGCTGCGCAGCTAGCGCCCTTCGACGGCCAACACTGCTGTTCCTGGTGTGTCCGCTGTGCCGTGCGTTTGATCATTGCTTGTACAGCTCTCTCGTATTGTCCGGAGCAAGTATGGTGGGTCTTACACACCGGCGTCAATGTGTTCTTATTTCAATTTCCAGGAGTGTATGTACACATAATGCCAACACAAACAGATTGCAAACAATCAACCATAATTACTTTTACAATGCACATATACAATCCTTCATTACATACATCAGCTGTACATAGTTCATGACACTAATTCTGGTAACAATAAATGTCGTTTTACAGATCCAATCATTTTTTCAGTTACTATTTTACACAACAAACATTCAATGGCATCACCTTAAGTTACAATTAATTTTTTCACTCCAAATTACACATTTGATGTTTGCTTGTTAATGACAACAGTCTGTTTACATTTTACAGTGGATAATTTGTCACCTCAATGCAGCAAGTCCCCACATCATGAAAACACCAAAAGTCTCTAGACAAAACTGTTACAAATTGCTTTATACACTGGAATGCTTACATTCAGTATTATTACATCTGCATTTGGACTGAAGTACTCATACAAACTATCTATTTACATCAATTGACAAACTGATTTACAAACTTTGATATTTACAGTTGGTGACCCCTCCCCAAACCATCTATTCCAAAAACTAATTCTATAAGTGGGTCCCAGGATTTCTCTGTGAAACGCAAAACCATGTAAATTACTTTTTCCGAACTTTCCAATTTTCTTCTACTTTTGAAAACCTATCTAATACTACATTTCTATATACACAAAGCTTCACTATATACAGACAGATATACAAACTTTGAATCATCTCAAATAACAGACTTTGGTATAGCCATAGAATAGCTGAGACATTAAGTGGTTCTGTTTTTACAAATTGTTTGCCCCTAAGCATCAATTTTGCTGACTCAACTGGTAATACAAATTTACTATCATCACTACTGCAGGTCAGTCTGTCATTACTCCCAACTCCACTTTCCATTGTCTGATTACTACCCACACCTACCAAACTATCTGTATTAGTACCTACAACTGTTCTAACATCTGGCTTACTGACTTCCTCCACATAATAATTATTGTCCTCAGCAACTACGAGTTCACTATTAGCTCTTACATAAAAGAGTGTACAAAACATAGTGTCACCTAAGTCACATTCTGTACATTTTTCCAAATCAGAAACTGGTTCAAATAAATCCTTACTCCCACCCATTTCTCCAATAGCATCATCTACACCAAACAAAGAGCTAATTAATGTATCAGCTAAGTAAAAATTAGGCCATTTTTCCAACTTTGGGATTGGTACATAAGCCTTTTCAACCTCTCTCTCTTCACTAGAGAAACATTTTGACTCACAACTCTCCTCCTCATCTGGGTCTTCTTCTATCGACACCACCATATCACCCTCCTCCTCAAGATATCTGAGAAACTCCTTGATTTCAGTACTTTTACAAATTTTCTTCCCACCTGTATAAGCAAACATAGTCCCAACTAGACCATGCTGGATCCCACTAGTTTCAGATAGCCATACATTATTATGTACTACAAATTATGCATTATTTCTGGTAATTAAGTGGTGACCATTCTGTAAATCTTCCACATTAAAATTATTACTTTCACACACTGACGCTAGTGATAAGGTACTATGGTGGTCCCCCTTCTGCTCTATCCTATCATAAACTTTAGCCTCATCAGCTTCATTAATTACATCCCTCATTACTATAACCCTATCAGGAAATTCACTTGCTGCCACCTCCACCAAGCTACCTACCACTATGGGACTATTTTCTACATTAGATTTAGCAACTTTCTCATCACATCCTGGATTTACAACTTTGTCACAGTCTGGAGATATTACTACAGAAACATTACCATCAGAAACTACTTTGTTTACAGTTAAATTAACTACTTGAACATCATTGGGAATTACTTCAATCTTTTGGACAATTTTATTATTATTAGAGCCATCACTAACCAAATTTTTAATAACTTTTGACCCACCAGTATTTCTAACTATAGTATTTACTTCATTGAAAACAGTACCTGGACCCAAACTCTTTCCCACCACTGTTGGGTCCCACACAGTGGGGGTCCCTAGTTTGACTGCTCCCCACGCTGCTTTTCCCTTTCAGGTTGAGGGTTCTGTTCCCATTATCATTTCTCCTTGCATAATTATCATGACCACTTCCCCTGGATCTATCATTTCTTGATCTATTACCCCCCCCCCCCCTTGAAGGACTTCTGCTTTCCTTCCTACGGTAATGATTGTAATACCGATCAGAGAATGACTCCTGAGCATCCAAACACCTCAATAATTCAGAAACCCTATCCAAATTGATTACATCCAAAGTAGCAATTAAATTTCTTGTTTGTTGAGGTTGCCTAGCTCCTATCAAATCAATGAATTCTTCCTCCCCATAAGGATGGTCTAAGAACTTACACAGGATCCAACATTTATGAAAAAAATCGTGCTGAGTTTCCCTACCAGGTTTGAAAGGCCTACCAGTCATCAACTCTCTCTTTTCCTGAATCTGCCTACTAGTTGACCAAAAATGTTTCAAAAAATTTTCTTTGGACAGCTTATAGTCATTCGTTCCCTAGCTTGCCTATCGCCCCATGTCCTAGCATAAGACTTTAAATGTTTACACACAAGTGTAATTTTCTTACTGTCGGGCAACACATTAAAATAGTCAGATCTTTCAAAATTATCTATAAACTCAATAGGATGAAGTCTTCCACTGTCATCATAGAATTCAAAATCTTCCTTAATATCAGCATGTTATATATCTATTATCTCACCTAAACCATTTAGCAAGAGGCGAGTTACATGTAATGCATAGCGAATAATTTTTATAATCACATTCAATAGTAAAGCACTTTTCATTTCAGAACATAACCTTGTATTATGTTCATTATCTTGCTAAAACCATTCCAACTATCTCTCTAAGAGTCTCACAGAAAACCCAAAGAAATTTTGGTCATATGTACGAAAAGTAATATTCCAGCACTAATTCATGAAGGTTCAGAGGTTAATGAAAGCCGCGATAAAGCTATCATACTAAATACTGTATTCAAGAATTCATTTACTGATGAAAATAAGGATAGTGTTCCCGTTTTCCCACGCCGTGTCGAGTTGGTGATGGAATCATTACGAATAGATACTGCAGGTATCATTAAGCAATTAGAACTCCTGAAGTGGGGGAAAGCACCGGGCCCGGATGGAATTCCAGTAAGAGTATTTTCAGAGTATGCAGCGGAAATCGGGCCATTTCTGTCTGATATATTCAGTAAATCATTAGAAGAGCGAAAAGTATCTTCAGAGTGGAAAATCGCACAAGTAACTCCGATTTTCAAAAAAGGTGATCGAAGTGATCCTGGGAACTATCGTCCCATATCTATAACATCTGTTTGTAGTAGAGTTATGGAGCATATTATATGCTCAAACATTATGAATTTTCTAGATGATAATAATTTGCTTACAACAAATCAACACGGATTTCAGAAGAAAAGATCATGTGAAACACAGCTGGCCCTATTTACACACGACGTAATGAAAGTTATTGATGCAGGTTCACAAGTAGATGCAATTTTTTTAGATTTTCAGAAAGCCTTTGACTCTGTGCCACACAACCGCCTTTTAGCGAAGCTACGAGCGTACGGTATATTGGATCAGTTTTGTGAATGGATAAAGGATTTTCTAACTGGTCGGTCGCAGTATGTCGTCGTTGAAGGAGAAAGTTCTTCTAATCTAGATGTTACATCGGGGGTACCTCAAGGAAGTGTAGTAGGGCCACTTCTTTTCTTAGTTTTTATAAACGATCTCGGAGACAAAGTGAAAAGCCTTTTTAGATTGTTTGCTGATGATGCGATTATTTATAGGGAAGTAAGGAATTTGGCCGATTGCTTAGAAATTCAGCGTGATCTGGATATTATTTTGGCTTGGTGCGCTGAGTGGCAACTTACACTAAATTGTAAAAAGTGCGAGCATAACTACATAAAAAGAATCCAATTGTTCAGAAATACGAGTTAAACAATTCAGTTATTGATATGGTCGATTCTATGAAATATTTGGGAGCAACAGTACAAAGGAACATGAAATGGGACTTACACATTAATTCGTTAGTAGGTAGCGCTAATTCTAGGCTGCGATTCATAGGTCGAATCTTGAAAAATTGTAATGAACAAACAAAGGAGATGGGGTACAAATCTCTTGTGCGTCCACATGTGGACTATTGTTGTGCCATTTGGGATCCGTTTCGTAAGGGGTTGATCGAAAGTATATAGAAAGTACAGAGAAGAGTCGCTCGATTCGTGACCGCTTGCTACTGTTCTTATGAAAGCGTCACAGAACTGATTAGTATACTAGACTTGGATTCTCTGGTAGATAGACGATGCACGTTTCATTTAAACTTATTGGTAAACATGTGTACTCCCACTTTCACTCACGAGTGTAGTGAAATACTTCGTCCACCAACCTATTTGAGGCAGAATGACAGGAAAGATAAGATTAGAGAAATAAGGTGCCGCAATGATTCTTATATGAATTCTTTTTTCCCTCGTACCATTAGGGATTGGAATGCACAACAAAGAGATTAGCTTTGGTGCTGAGCACCCTCTGCCACCCACAATTTTGTGAATTGCAGAGTATGTATGTAGATGTAGATGAGATCTCATATAGTTATGTACTAAAAAACTTTTATAACAATTTTCTTAACATGAAAGCACTTTTTAAATCAATTCTAAAACATTTTTGTAAAAGACATAAGATTCAAATAAGGTTGTTTTTCAGTCATGATGAATTTTCTTGCAGAGAATGACAATCACTTTAAGGTGGTTTTTGTGTTCTTTTAAAATTTATCTAAGGAGAAATTTGAAATCAAAATAATTCAGTATTTTTAGAAAAAAAAAGTTAGAAACATAAAAGTATGTTTAAATGAAAGAGAAAAATTCAGTTAGTAACAAACAAATAACAGTTCAGAGGTAACTTGATGTTTAAAGTAAGAAAAACTAAGTTTTAGTGTTGACATATGATAGCATCCACATGTGTTACTTTCAGAAATTAATAGCTCTTAAACGAGAATTTGAGTTTGTTATTAAAATCTTTCAAGCATTTTTTTTATGACATCATTTAATTATAAGAAGCAGGCTTGGGTGGAATGTTTTATTGTAGTATGAATGATGAATGAATGGGGTAAGCTGTCTACAATGTATTGTCAGAAGGGAAACTTTATTTCACTACATTTTAAATTCAACTTATTTCAGCTCTCATAATTCGCAGATGAAGTATATTTTTTTTGGGGGGGGGGCATGTTATATATCTATTATCTCACCTAAACCGTTTATCAAGCACTAACAATTGCGTTACCTGTCAAGGGAACCACCTGACTTAACTGAACTTGTAACCAAGTAACCCTTTTCTCTAACTGATTAACGTTTCATTGGGTTGCCTACAATCCCTGGCTAAGTTGTTCTTGATGATGTACCAAAGCATTAACATTTTGTTTCACCACTTGTCTCAGCTCAGTAGCTTTAATATCACTGGCTTGGAATAAATTGACATATTCCTCCCTCATCTTATCACAATTTTCACTGATTTCCCTCACCTCTTTGTTATATTTACATTCCACTTCATTAATTAAAACAACACATGCATTTTTAGTATCTTTACAAATTTGGTTAACCATTTCAAATTCCTCCTGACACTCTACAACTGCATGCTCCACTTTCGAATTTAAATTATTAACATCCTTCTTGAATTGAGAACTAAAACCCTGAAATTGCTTACTAATTTTTTTATCAGAACAGTCAGCCAATTCAGAGAATTCGCTCTCAAAATCCAATTCATTTTTAAATTCAGAAAACTTACTATCAAATTTACCATTGATTTCAGCAAATGTTCCATTGCTTTCAGAAAATTGAGAATTGATCTCAGAAAATTTGTTGTTGAATTTACCATCAATTTCAGAAAATTTGGAATTAATTTATGAAAATTTACTATTAGTATCACTCTTTAATTCACTTCTAAATTCGGAAAATTTGCTGTCAAGTTTTCTATCAAGTTCCGAAAATTTTGCATTAAAATTGGTTACAAATGATTCTAAAAATGTTTGTAGATTCTCACTATCAGCCATTTTCAGTAATTAGCAAAATCAATATGAAAACTAAGTTCAAGATAATTGAAACATTGCTAACATGCCACTAACAACATGCGAAAGCAAATATTTGAATATTCAGTACTTACTGTTCGTCGTCAGTTTTGTATCATTTAAATACTTGTCGTCACCTCAAATTTCACCTAGCAGCACTTTTTCACCACTAAACACCACTTTTTTCAATGATTAAAACACTTAATCACACTCATACCCCAGCAGTGCTGGAAGACGTTGTTCTTCTAAGCATCCAGTTTCGAAGAAAGATGGTATCCTGAGGCTGAAGATAATCCGCTAACCGTCGAAAAATTACTGCCGATTCCAGACGCCGATGGAATATCTCCGATGAGTACTGCCTTATCAACTCGTTGTACTCAGTTTCAAGTTGTCACCGAATAATCACTCGTCGAAATTCTCCAACTCGAACTAGCCTCTATAACCTCTACGTGTCGTAGTCCGTCGATAACTAGTTCCAATTTGCTGCAGATTCTTTTAGAAAATTAACATCTCACAGATGTTTAATAATATCTCGTCTCTGTCAATGGTCGCCATGTCAGTGACTTTGGTGGTTTAATTAATATAGTAATTAATTAAGTAGTCCACCATAAGGTTCAGTTTAAGATTTTTTATTTTCAAAACAATGTCAACGATATTATTCAAATGCATAGATACAATCCAGAGATACTACTAACACAATCTTTGGTAGTTGCAAAGTTAATCTGTATAAACTGAACTAACTGTCCTGCTGATTTCTTTATATAGGCTCTATCGAAATTTCCCGAACACTTCAAAAGCTTCCGCGAGATTTTTCTTGAACATTAACAATTACTCAAACAATTAAACATATTAAAAACAATCAGAATTAATTCATAATCACTTAACATCATTACATACTGGTCAGAAATGGAATTTAAAGATACTTAAACACAAAATTATTTACAGAAATCATTTTAAACTGTAGAAAATTGTCCTGTAGACATCGTAACTTGCGTTAACACTTGGAATTACTCACATTTAAACAATTCTCTTGCATAATTTGGTTCTTAAACATGTTAAATGGCCTTGAAACAATTTCTTTTCATAAAATGAAGTCTATATACACTGATTTACAAGAAATTGCAAAACAACATACCAGATCATATTCAAGCAAACTTTATCTCACTACAGATACTTCATTAAATACAATTCTATTTAAAATTCAGGTATGAGGGCTGTTACAACTTGCTCACCATTGTTTAATCCTACGTAATCTTGGAAATTCCATTTTAAATTAAATAATTTCCTTCTTGCTCAAGGATCATTTTTAAAATAATAAAAATAACAAGAGCTGTACATCTGATGTTTCCATTTGTAGTGCAGGAGTGCAGTGGCAATGACAAAAGAAATACGATTCGCTGTGTCCTGATGTGGGTTGCAGCATTTTCGCTCTATGTGATGCGTTGTATGCAATAGTGTACAATAGTAAGTGAATAGTTAATTCCATTATTTAATTATCTCCGAATGTAATTTACGATAGTCTGACGAGATAAAACAGAATGAAATGTTTTCTGGAAACAATACAGGAAAAAAGCTATGTGCCATGAGGGGACGGAGGTAGTTGAAAAAGCCATGTCAGGATACACAAAGAGAAAGGGGGGGGGGGGGTTTGGAGGAGGTCAAAATGGTGCTAGGTAGTTATGGACACTTCACACGACAATACACAATACACGAGACAGTTTGAAATTTTTGTCACTTGAAGTATAAAAGGACTCAGTGTGTTATTCAGGTGCATTGAGAAATAATTTCTCAATAAGGGAACTGTCGAACAATTTGGTGAAAGTTTAGTATGCTGTAAATTTCCAGTTCACGTTTTTCTTTAGCAGCTATCAATGGAGGACTGGTAGTTATTAGTTGTTAATAATCATCATATAAATTATTGTGTTCTGATATAGAAATTGTTGACCTGTTTAACAAAACTAATATTTTTTTCTCCGCCATTAAAAAAAGCATTTACAATTCGGAGAACTATTCCATGCACTAAAGCGACATTGGAATGATCCTTCAGTATGCTTCGACGAGTGAAGAACTGGCTCAGAAGTACTATGCGAGAGGAAAGATTGAGTGCATTATGCATGATGGGTGTGCATCGAAATTTTGTGAAAGAACACTGTGAGATATTGACAGACAAAGTTATTGAAAAATTTTCTGAGAATCCAAGATGATTAATGTTTACATAAAAATAAAACTATAACTGAGTTACGATCTTAATTAACTACGTTGTAGTTCCTTAGATTAAGTGGTTGGATTACTATGTTAATCAATAATAAAAATAGTTTCCTTAATAGGCTGAGTTTCATTTTGCAGGAAATCATCATGTTTCAGTCCTCCACCCCACTTCCTTGAAAGCAACATGAGTTGCTTCCCCCCCTCCTCCCCCCATCCTGGTTCAGATCCTGGATGGCCCTTATTTTTCGCCGAATTAGCCGAACATCCATAGACACAATAATTAACTGGCATAATTCTGTTATTAATTAGCTTTGTAGCAATGGTAGTACATGTAAGCAGTACTAATGTCCAACCGGAAGTTGAATATAGCACATTTCTGTGGCCATCTTGAAGTTACAAAGCTCTATTATGTAAATTTTCTTAGTGTATGAAGTGAAAAAATCTTGACATTAAAGGAAGGAGATCTAAAATTGCTCAAGGCAAGTGGTTAGTTCTACCTCTACATATGTAATCTGCAATTTACAAATTTGTGGGTGATAGAGGTTGCTTTGCACTAAAACTAATCTCTTCTCCATGAATTCCAATCCTGAATACTACCAGGAAAAAAAGAACCCATATAAGCATCATATAAGCATCATATTTCTCTAATCTTACCGCTCTTGTCATTTCAACCGAAATAGTTTGGTTGAGGAAGCATTTCGTCACACTCATAAATGAAAGTGGGTGTACGCATGTTTACCAATAAGTTCAAACAAAACCTGCTTCATCTGTCTACCAGAGTATTCCAGCACAGTCTATGAATCAATTCTGTGATCCTTTCATAAGAATTGTAGCAAGCAGTCACAAATCGAGGTGTACTTTCTCCATACTGTCAATCAGCCCCCTATGAAACATGTCCCAAACGGTTCAACAGTAGTCCAAATGTGGACGCACAAGAGTTTTGTGCACTATCTCCTATGTGATTACAATTTCTCAATATTCAACCTATGAATTGCAGCCTGGAATTAGGTCTATCTATGACTGAATTAATGTGCAAGCCCCATTCATGTTCTTTTGTACTGTTATACCCAAATACTTCACGGAATCGGCCATATCAATAACTAAGCTGTTTAGTTTGTATTTCTGAGCAAACAGATTCTTTTTGATAGTAATGTGCACTGTCTTCCAGTTTTTATAATGTAGTGTGAGCTGCCATTTGAGCCGAAATAACATACAGCTTGCTTTGAATGTCTAAGCAATCAGCTGAATTCCTAACTTCACTATAGACTACAGCATCATTAGCTAACAATCTCAAACTGCTCTTCACGTTATCTCCAAGATCGTTTATAAAAATTAAGAAAAGAGGTGGTCCTTTTAGACTTCCTTGACGAACACCCGATGTAACATCTTGATTAGAAGAGGCATTTCCATGAATGGTGACATACTGTGACCGATCAGTTAGAAAATTCTTTATCCATTCTCAAAGTTGATCTGATATGCCGTATGCTCGAATCTTCGCTAAAAGTCAGTTGTGAAGCAAAGAACCAAACGCTTTCTGAAAGTACAGAAAAATGCATCAATTTGCAAACCTTTATCAATTAGGTCTACGTGATGTGGAAATAGGGCGAGCTGTGTTTAACATGATTTTCTGAAATCCATGTGGTTTGGTGAAAGCAATTTGCTTTCATCTGGAAAGTTCATATCGTTCCAACATATAATATGCTCCATAACTCTACTATAAACAGATGTTACAGATACGGGATGATAAGATGTTTTTGACCTCCTTCCTCGAAAATCGGAGTTACCATTTACCTGCGCAATTTCAAGATTTACAGTATACATCACGCAGAAATGGTTTGATTTCCACTGTGTACTCTGAAAATACTATTATTGGGATTCCATCTGGAACCGGTGCTTTCCCCCCACTTCAGGAACTCTAATTGCTTTATAATACCTGCATGATCTATTCATAATGAATCTATCTCTAACTCCACATGATGTGGGAAAATAGGTATACTATCCTTATTTTTATCAGTGATTGAATTTTTGAATAAGAACATTAGCTCTCTATAACCTCAAAACCATCATGAATTAGTACAGGCGTATCGTTATCACTACAACTGACTATAAAAGGCTGTTAGAAAGAGATTTCTACATTTACATCTACATATATACTCTGCAATTCACAAAATTGTAATGGAAATTATTAAAGACCTCACACATCACATTTTCAACTGTCCCTTTAATTCATCTACAATTTCTATGACATACCATCCTTCTTGAGCATTCATGTATCCTTCTTTGCTTCATGTAAATACCACAGTGGATCATTCTCCTCCTTTATTGTCCACTTTGGCATATGAATGTCCATACCTTCCCTGACAATGCATATAAATTGATGTCACATCTCTTCAATGGTGCCTCTTGTTAACTTGAAGGTTTGGTAATTATTGCTCAGGTAAGTTCTATAACACCCCTTTGAGGCATAATCTAATCTGTACACAATACATTCTTTTTCCCTTTTTTCTCAGTTAATGATTTGATGGTTGCAATTACCACTTTATGATCACTTATCCCTGTGGTCATTGAAATGTCAGTGGATAATTCTGGCCTATTGGTAACCACAAGATCTAAAATGTTTTCGCTATGAATGACACCATGTTGGATCTTTAACCAGCGAGAATAACTTCATACACTACCTTATCACTGCCACCAGCAACATGAACGTAATTAATCTAGTTGATATAAGCCAGGTTGAAATCGCTTCCTAGTCTTATAGCATGATCCTAAAAACAACGAGTGATATTATTTTCATTATTTCTAAACTGATTGGTGATACTTATGTCAGCATCAGATGGATGGTAGAAGGCACCTATGACAAATTTTGCCCTTTCTAGTTAAATTGTAAATCCTCATAATTATTTTTTTTAAAATGTTGTGTTTTCTTCTGAAACTAAAAAACCAGCCAAGTAAATGTTGGAACACACTCATGGCCTAGGCTTCCATTTCGTAGTCCAATCATGCATTAAGCTCAGACGTTTTACACATGTCACAAAATTCATTTTTTTATTCTTATTTAGAATATAATTTTAGCTTTCAAGCACCTTCCATTAATTTTCCTCCTGATTTCCTTTGGTCAGCTCTTGTTATTTTCTGATTCTGGTTGTATTTTATGGTTACGGATAGGGTGTTAATTGTAGGTGCAAATGTGTCACCTTTGAGAGCCTAATTCAATGTCGACTATAGGAGCAAGTGCAGAGGTTATTTATTTTTAATTTTTTTTAGCATTTTCAATTTATCTGCTACTGTTAAATGGCTAATAATGAAATAGAAATATTCTGGAAGCAGAAATTGACTTTAAAATTGATAACTTAGTTAATAAGTAGTATGGCCAGAGGCTTCGAAAATGACAAAAATTCTTAATGTGCCCTTATCTTGTCAGCAAATGATTAATAAAAATAATAGAAAATACTCATGCTCATGAATATGATATTTTAATAATTTTTAATTAAAATTGCAATGGAGTGCAGGCTCCAGTGGAAATTTCCTTACACACCCATCTTCCCCCTTTCCTCCAACCACCTACATTTGCCCTCTACAAATTTTAACTTTAAATTCTTTAAAAGTTTTGGTAAATTATTCATCTTTTCTCTTGGTAACATGCTCCAATCCCTGACAAATTCTTGACTAGTTGGTAGCACCCATAAATTACGTGGCTCTTTATTTAGGGGGGGGGGGGTTGTGTAGAAAACTACACTGTGCTATGTGAAAGGGGTGGGGAGTTTTAGAGCCAAGCCATTCAGCTTTCATACCTATTATTTGTCACAGTTAAAATAAGGTACAGAACACACAATAGTATGTGAATATTTGATTCCATCATTTAATTATCTCCATATGTAATTTATGAGAGCCTGACAAGAGGAAACAGTACAATTTTATTTTTCTGGAAACAATAGGGGAAAAAAGCTACGTGCCATGATGGAGGTGGGCGGTAGATGCAAAAGCCATGTCAGGATATGCAGGGGGGAGGGGGGTTCGGAGGAGGAAAAATGGGGCTAGGTAGTTATGGACATTCCCTTTAAACAATAAAACCCAAACCTGGGGAAAAATGTGAATTTTGATTCACTAAAACATGTAGTCTTTATCAAAAATAAAGAAGAGTAAGATTAATTTTATCATTAGAATTGCAGTATTGCTCACCAACCATAAACTTATCATATTTATTACTAAGAGCATAGGCCTTACCTACAAATAAATATATCATTACCTCTTTGACACTGATAGATAAAGTATTTAATAGCTATTTGTGCCAAAAAGTGTAATATGCATCAAGGGCTTATACCTCAAACAGAAAATGTGGATTTATCTTAATTTAATTTAATTTTGATGGAGCACACACTCTGGTGGTAATTTCCCTTTATTCGTTTTTCCCGTTCCTTTTTCCCACCTACTTTTGTCTCTACTAATTTCAACTTTAAATTTTTTCAGCATTTTTGGCAGACTAATCATTATTTCTTTTGGTAATTTATTCCAATCCCTGACTTCCTTATCTATGAGAAAATGTTCCCACACCTTAATGCCTGAAATCGTTTGCCAGCTTGTGGTCATGGTTATATTTTATCTTTCTTGCACTACTCCTAATTCATACACCAATATGTTTCCAAGCCTCATCACCAATATATGAATCCTATTCCAGCTCCTTTATCATATCAGTTAAAAAAAAGGACTTTGAAACACTTTTCTACCACCTAGCCAATGTGTCCCGCCTGTTTGAGTTTTCAAATGTTATGCCAAGATATTTGCACTTCAAGTCTTGATCAAGCAAAGCCTAGTAACTGAAAATCACGTAAATATCCTTGCCTAAAGCCATGTTGTTAATTTGAAAACTAGTTTCAAGTTTCTTTCCTCACAGTAATTTCTGATGGAGTTGTGCAATAATATCTCTATTAATCAAATTAGGATAGGGAAGAGTTCTCCCTAATAGCAGCAGTTTCTCTGAACTCAGAAGGTGGGAACTTGTCTACCAGTACAAACTTGGCACAAGGCAACCACCTGGTCTCAACTTGAGACTATACCCAGTCATTATTATTACATATGTTAAACCTTTTTTAATCCTCTCTTTCCTACTACCTATATTGAACCACCACTAACCTAAGGTGATGTTTACTTCATAAAAATTATTATTTTATTATATTTGTTAAAAATTGTAGTTGTATAATAATTTATATAATTATTATTTTTTCTTTTCATATTTAGTTTTAATTATATTTTGCTCTTCCCACCGACCAGAGATTAGTTTGGATATTTATCTATGCTCAGGTATTAGCTCTGAATCACTGCCCCTCTACTTTTCCGATGTTTGAATTTACCCCCACCATTTTCCCGACCGGCGGCCTTTCTGTGAGGCAGTCTCCAAGTGTGCCCACCTCTCATTATATTCTCCCGTTGATGAAGGGTTTCTTCTGAAAATTTCTTTATTATTTGTGTTTGTGTCTTTTCCGTGTGTTTGCGCCCCACATCCAGCATCTAAAGGTAAGGGTGGCTCATTTCCTATCCTAATTTGATTCCTTTCTGCTACTTAGTGTCTTGATTTCATTGTTACCAATATCTCTATTAATTTACTTATCACTGATGTCAAACTGATTGAACTGTAATTTTCAATGTCAGTAAGTATGACTGTATATTTGTAAAAGAGTTAGGTTTTTAGCATAAGTTGGCTGTTTGCTAGGTTATTGAAAATACTTTTTTGATGTTTCTTTGCAGGATGCAAGCAGGAACTGATAGGCCCTTCAGGTGAGGTGACCAGTCCTGGATATCCAAATCCAAAGGACATCTATCAAAGCTGTGTGTTTAAGATCACAGTTCCACTGGGTCAACGAGTCTCACTGGATGTTGTGGACATGGATTTGGACACTGGCATTGCATACAATTACCCCACTGGGTTCATCTCTGTGAGTGTGAACAGAAATTATCTTAATATTTTATCCTATGTAGGTCAAACAGGCAGAAACTTCTCCCTACAGTTTTAAAGAACATTTAGATGCCACCAGACTAGGTAATATAGATAAGTCCACTTTTGCTGCCCATATAACTAAAGAAAAACATTCCCCACCCTCTATAGAAGAAAATCTTCAGATAATACACATTGCTGACAAAGGGAAGAAAATGGATCTCCTTGAAGAACTAGAAATCTATATCCATGTCAAGAAAATGCCAGATCTTATATTAAATGAACAGAAAGAACTTTCTAATAACGTTTTCCTATACAATTTCTTGGTCTTATTTGTTAAATCCAGCACAGATTAAATAATTTGCCAGCCATCTGTTATTCCCATATATAATTCTAAATAAAGGCACTTATTCAGCTCCCCTTCCAAACAATTCCTACAGAATATTAAAGCCCTAAGTAATTTATCTAGACTTAAATATTAGATGTAACAAAATTTTATTATATATCAGTTTATGTTAAATCCAAATCTGTATATCAATCTATTTGTCATTTCAAAATTAATTTAACAACTATTAGTTATTTTATTGAAATACCTAGTTCACATTGCTGTATTTTTTCATAGAACTTAATATTATCTTTAGTATTATGCAAAACTCTTTGTACATAAACATCTTTGCTAACATCTGTAAATGCAAAGCAAATTTCTAGAGTGCTTTTCAGATGCTTATAATGGTGGAATATTTATAATTATTTATCGATACATCATATCCTTTGCCATCATTCAAGAAAAATTCAGTTTAAAACATTCAACTTTTGAATGTATGTAATATAATAGAAATTGTCTTTATCAACCCAAAATTATATTTGATATCATTCAACAAATGCTACATTTTATTATAGGATGCACGCTTGCATTTTGCAATTGCATAATTGATTGCATATATAAAAATAAATGAAAACCATCTGATGATGAACAATTTGTGTTTGAAACCGGTAATGGTTTATTAAATATACAACTTCAAACAAACTGTGACTGGTTACTGTTTTTTTTTTTTTAATATCAAGAAATTATAAATTATCTTGCTGACATAATAGTACGAGGCCTGTCTAAAAAGTATCCAGCCTTAATTTTTCCAGCGTAAAGTAGTGATTCTAAGGCGGCGCCACATTGCACGGTGGAAGGAGTAACCTTACTGTGCATGCGTGAATGTTTTCATCGCGTTCGCTTGTGCCAGTTGCTGGCTGATGGTCATCAAGTAAGGTGCTTTTTGTAGTGGTCGTCAGATTTCGTTGTCTTGCAAGATGACTGAACGAATTGAGCAAAGATACTGCATCAAATTCTGTCAAAAGCTTGGTGATTCTCAAAGCCAAACAATTTTTAAGATTTAGCAGGTGTTTGGAGAAGATGCGATGGGTGTAACACAAATTAAGGAGTGGTTCAACCAATTCAAAGATGGCCGCACATCAGTGGAGAGTGAGCAGCGTTGTGGCAGGCCCCAAACTTCTCGGAGTACAGCTAATGTTGAGAGGGTGCGAAATTTGGTGATGGCAGATCGTCGTGTGACAGTGCGGGAGATTGCAGAAGAGGTTGGAGTGAGTAAAGATTCTGCACATGCAATTTTGCGTGAGGATTTGAACATGAACCGAGTGGCTGTGAAATTCATACACAAGGTGTTGTCGCCGGAACAAAAAGACCTCCGTTTTGACGTTGCACAGGACCTCCTGGACACCGCCAACACTGATCCTGGATTTCTGAACACCGTGGTAACTGGAGATGAGTCATGGGTGTACGGGTACAACCCAGAAACAAAAACACAGTCGTCGCAATGGAAGCATTCCGATTCTCCGAGGCCGAAGAAAGTACGGCAGGTGCGAAGCAAAATCAAGGTCTTGCTGACTGTTATATCCAAGGAATTGTGCATCACGAATACGCACCAGAAGGACAAACAGTGACAAAGGAATACTTTCAAGATGTTCTCTGGCGAGATTAGGGTCCTAACTCCGTCAGGTATTCGAAATATTTCATCTGGCCAAAGGTCGGATACTTTTTAGACAGCCCTCGTATATTTGTCATATAACAGTTCTTTTGTTGTACTAGGTAAGTTCAACAACAACTTTCCAAGGTGAAATCTGGTGCCTTACAAAAATGTGGAAAATGATAAAGAAATTGAATATTTTATTATTATTATAATCAGTCAAATAACAGAGCAGTATATAATTTATTTTTTGTCATATTAAGGTGTAAGGAACTTATCACATAATCGTAAAATGACTCATCATCATTAGCCTCTGGCTGGGACACAGTCCTCTTCAGCAACTCCTGTCTTTCCACTCTCCCTCAGTGAAGAAAGAATGGGACAAATTCTGCATGACAGTGTTAAAGGCAGCAGAGACACAATAGACACAAACTGTAAAGAAAGAGGAAACACCATGGTGGAATTTTGCATGTAGGGAGGCAGTACTAAAGAAATACGGAGATTTTAGAAAAAGATTGAGGTTTAGAACCTAAGGGCATGAAATAATATAAAAAAAGGAATTAGCAAACTGGGCAGAAGAGGTACTGTAATTACAAAAATTAAGAAATTATAACTATGGATAAATCCTTATTCTTTTCAGTATAGTTTTGGATAGAATTGATTTCTAACATTCATTCATATCAAAAATGTCAGTCACGGACTTCCAGTTTTCAGGGTACCTGTGTAAAAGGCAATTTGTGTGAGTGTGAGTGTGTGTATTACGTGGTTTATGTGAAGTTGTTTTGCAAGAAACAGAGAAATTGACTCATTAGATAACTAGTAATTAACCAGTGAACATACTCAATGTTACATTACAATAAATTAGGACAAATTTTGATTAGATATGTGTTCTCTTGATGAAATATATATGTTCCTAATTTATTAAACTGCATTACTGCAGTTACATTTCATATTCAGTTTCATCAGCTGACGATCTTAATGTGAGAAAATTAGAGTGCTATGCTTATTTTTATTGAGCAAGGTGATTACATTGCTCAACATGATTCAACAGGGTCATGAGAGCAAAGAAATGCAATGAAAATTATGTGTGGGATGAGCCTGTGAATGTATCACAGAAATATGTTAAGGAAACAATCCTTGATAGCTATAATTAATATTGGTAACAGTGGAATGAAAAGCAATATTCATATTTATATGCAAACGATGGATGAAATACACCCAACACTCATCAAAATTGAAGGGAGGAGGGCAGCAGCAACACAAAATAATACACAAACACAGAAAACACAATATTTCTGCGTTAACCCTTTTTCAAGTTGAAAGAAACAAGTGGCTGAGCTTGTGCAAGCCTTGCAGTCAATACAGCAACTCACAGAATAAAATTGACCATTGGAGGTGGTGGGGGGGAGTAACGATATATATATATTTTAAATTAGGATAGGGGATTGAGCCACCACTTACCTTTAGATGATGGATGTGGGGCGCGAACACACAGAAAAGACACAAACACAAATAATAAAGAAATTTTCGGGATAAACCCTTCGTCAATGGGAGAACATAATGAGAGGTGGGCGCCCCTGGAGACTGCCTCACAGAAAGACAGCCGGTTGGGAAAATGGTGGGGGTAAATTAAAACATCAGAAAAGTAGAAGGGCAGTGATTCAAAGCATAGATACTTATCGAAACTAATCTCTGGTCAGTGGAAAGAGCAAAATATAATTAAAACTTAATATGAAAAAAATTATATAAAATGTTATACAAAGATAAATTAAAATATAATAAAATAATAATTTTTATGACTTAAACATCACCTTAAGATAATGGTGGTTCAATATAGGTAGTGGGAAAGAGAAGATTAAAAAGGTTAAATATATGCAATAATAAAAATAATGACCGGGTATTATCTCAAGTTGAGACCAGGTGGTTGCCTTGTGCCAAGTTTGTACTGGTAGGCAAGTTCCCACCTTCTGAGTTAAGAGAAACTGCTGTTATTAGGGAGAACTCTGATAACACAGACTGTGAAACAAGAGTTGAAGTTATACAAGTCATGGGTTATGGCATGGGCAGCAACTGGGTGTTTTGGGTTCTGTGTGAACACCATCTGCCGGTGGCCATTCATTCTTATGAAGAGTGGATTTGTGGTCAAACCTATATATGAAGTCTGGCAGTGGTTGCATGTTAACTGGTAAATTACATGGGTGGTTTCACAGGTAGTGTGTCCTATTATAGGGAAGCTTTCCCCTGTGACAGGGTTGATGAAAGTGGTGGAAGCATGGTGTATGTCGCACATCTTGCAGCGGGGTCTTTTGCATGGGTAAGAAAGAGCCTTGGGGCTGACCGATAGGACGAGGAAGACAGTGTTTATGGACTAGAAGTTCGCTGAGGTTAGGAGGTCTGCTGAAACAAGTTTTAGGAGGGGCAGGAATGATTTTTGGAATAATGGATCTCATTTCAGGGCAGGTTTGCAAGAAACTATAGCCCTGCCGGAGGATTCTGTTATTGGATTCGACGCCTGGGTAGTATTGTGTGAGCAAGACTTGATTGTGATTGGTTTTTGCGGGTTTGAGATGATTGATGGACTACCCAGGCTTTGCAAGAAGATTAGTCAAATTAAGTTAATTTTAACATTCAAAATGCATATCATGGTTTCAGCATACAGACAACATCGTATTATTTGTAGAAATTAAGCTACTTTTTTTGTTTGTGGTAATGTTGTAACTGTGGCATGACCAGTTTAATCTTTATATTAAATGAAGTTACTGGAAACATATAGTGCACAAAAATGAAGGACTGGGAAATTAAATCTAACACTTATCACAGATGATTGTGGAAGGGCAATAACAAGCACAAAAAAAGATGATAACCTATTACTTATTGACGTGAACAAACAAGACTCATCGTGATGGAATTAAATGTACGCATTGATGTCACTAAGTGTCTCATCTACTCACATGAACAGGGGTTTACTACCAAAATATTTTAGTATGTGGCATCTTTTTGTGAGTTTGTAGCTGCGATCTTACCTTCATATATGCTAAGTGTTAGATTTTCTCTATCATTCCTTATTTTCAGTGCTTGTTCCTGCCCTTTTTATAAAGAAAGTAATAGGTACTAGGCAATTGTTCAGGCTTTTCTTACTTATAATCCTTCTACAATTGTATCATTTAATGTAAAATATTTTACCTCCATTCCATATCCTAGATAGAAAATCTGATAAGGATAAGTTAATTTATGTATTTGTTTAGTAAACAAAGTAACTTGTTAGTCTGCAAGTATTGATAGCTTTTTCAGTATTTTGTTTAATGCATTCTGTTTGCAGGTTGAGGATGGATCTAAATGGTCTGTAACACTAGCTCAGCTAACTGCGAAGAACTTCTCATCCCACATCGAATCAACCAGCAATGTGGTATCTCTAATGTACTACAACCGTATCATGAGAGGACACCGTGGCTTCAAAATACGTTACTCATCCAGTGAACCAGCAGGTGAGGATACCTCATATGTTGTTGGTGTGCAGTCAGAAATTAAGATAAGTTTAAATGAGATGGATTAATATACAGTAGAACCTCGATAAGTTAAAGTCCAAGGGAAACACAAAATATTTTAAATTATAGAGGTTTTTAGTTATTAAGGGTCTATGTTAGGGATAGGTTAATATAGAGGTAGGTATGTACATATGTTTGTATGTACCCTTGTTCCTATTTTTACTCGAATGCATCAGAAGGATTGGTTCAATAAAATACAGAAATTTAAATACAGTAATCATATTTATTTATTCACATTGCACACGTTACATAAAAATAAAACAACAATTAAAGGTTTAGTCTACTTAAAAAAGTCTGCGATTTTCTTTTGTTTTAAACAATTCACAGTTTCTAAATCGATTTGATTTTCAATGGCAAATAGAGAGAAGAATACATTATCTTTTATGTTGCTACACTGCTCTATAAATGATCGTTCAGTTGTTAAAGCTCTTTTTACTTCGTTGATTGATACGCTCATAGATGAAGTTTGTGGCTCGTCATTAAAATCATCGTCTTTATCACTTTCAATGGAGTTGTTTACTGATTCCAATATTTCTTCCTCTATTAACGTCCCTGCTGTGACTACTTCATCATCACAAGTAACAAAGTCTTCAAAAGTAATGTTTGACCCAGACATGTGCTTATTCCATTCTTCAGGCACATTATTATCTTCATCTTCAATGATTTCTTGAGGTTCTGAAGAAAAACCACAGGTTCTAAAGCAGTTTTTTACTGCAAGGGGTGTTACGTTTCGCCAAGCTTTGTCCACCATCCTCATTGCTTGAAGAACATTGATAGAAGAAATCGTATTTTGCTCCATATCAGCTATCTTTTTTCTAATAACTTCTTTTCTGTATAATGTTTTAAAATTATAATTAAGCTTTAAAGAATTTTTAAGGAGCAAACAGTAAGTGACATATGTATTGTTTACGTTAACAATTTAACTAGTGAACACGTGCAAGCAATAAATACCAAAACCTTTAGTTTTGCACACTCTTTCAAAATGACTCATTTACAAACAATTTTATCTTATAGAGGTTGTGGAAACATTTCTTTAAGTTACTGAGGGCCAATACAGAGATTACTTATTTAATTTATAGAGGTTGCATATTTTAAGTTATAGAGGTTTTGGGCTCTGATGGGAAGGGAACATATTATTTTTTGAAGTTATAGAGGTTTTTAAGTTACCGAGGTTTGAGTTATCGAGGTTCTACTGTATATACAATGAACACTGGAGGGAGAATTGCTGATGAAAATCAAAAATTTAATAATGGTACTTTATTTGATGATGAATTTAGTTGGGTAGAACTAATTGGAAGGGAAAAGGGGACACTTTTTGAATCAAAGGCTCCTGATGAGAGGATAGAAATACCTGACTAAAAGGACTGAGGATAAATGCAGATGCATGGTGGGGGAAATCAGAAATATAAAAAAAAAAAAATATTGAAGCTGATAAAACTACAAAATTGGAGGGGGATATGGGACTATTACCAGTGAGTTGTAGGAGTACATTCATCATCATCAGCCAGTTCAGCCCTTAAATGATGTGGACTCTTAGAGTTATGAGTTCAGGTAGAGTTTGAGTAGTGTTCTCCAGTTTGAACAATCTTGGACGATCCTCTTCCAGTTAACTCAATCAATCCTGCATACATCCCTGACCCATCAGTCTAGTGGTCTTCCTCTCAGTCTCTGATGACATTAAGATTAAATTATCTGATGTTAAAATAGCCACACAATTGTATCTCTGGATGGAAGCAGATTTGATATCTCAAAAAATAACAGTAGAACTCAAACTTTGGAAATATGTACCTATAAGTGCCATTCACTGTTGAAAAAAAAAAAACAGGCTTGAAGAAGTTGAAGAAGAACTAAACAAGATTAAATAGAGCACTCTTGGCCTGAGTGAAGACTGTTTTCTTCTTAATTCTGGCTCCCGTGAACCTGAGTGTAAACTGAATGGTTTTGGATTCATAATGAACTGGAACATGACTGATAAGATTTCTATGTTTGAAAAGAAACATTCAACTGAATAGCTCATCTGGTTTTTACAAAAGGTATGAAGTACAGATCATGCATGTTTATGCTGCCATTTATAGTCATGCAAATGAGGATAACGAAGGCTTTACAAAAACTTGAAGAAAACTTATGAAGAACGAAGAGACTGTCACTTCATTGCAAGGTCAATACCTGGAAACAGGGTGACTTGGTGGTGGGCAGTTATGAGCAGTATAATGAACAAAGTAATATATTTTGCTAATTTAATAGGTATGTACTAGCCACTAACAGTTATAGTGACAGGACATTCAAGTTTTCCCCAACTGTTACAGAGTATACTGCAGAGACAGAGAGGGAATTGGTGGAGAGTTAATCATAATGGTTAGCAAAGACTACTGCACCGGTGTCGATAGCTCGCAGTCATGAGATACATTTATGGGAGGATATGAAAGAAAAAAATATGGGTCTTGGCTACTTACTGCAATTGAAGAATATGAGATAAGGATGAAGTTCTCGAGGAGAAACTAAATGTATCTTGCGATGTGAGAGCAGAAAGGTCTTTACTTTTGGGGACTTAAATTTACCAGTTGTGGTTAGAAAGAGAAATTTAGATTAGTAACACAAAGGTTTGTAAATTTATTAGTGAGGAAAGGAGGCCATACACAAGTGGTAGAGTAGAGCACAAGGGGACCTGAATGAATATCCTCCTAATAACACCTGATAATAACTCAGTGTAGTCACAGAGTATACAAAGAATTAATGATTATGAAGCAGTTCTGATAGATATCATATGGTATTGTAAAGTAGTGTCCAAAATTTAAGGTGATTATAGAAGCAATTATAGAAGCAATTATAAAAAGGCACATTAAAGGACTGAAAAGATATTTTAGAGGTGTCTTTAACAAATGTAAGATCCTCAGCACAGAGAAGAGTAAATGTGCACAGTTCAAAGAGAAGGTTAGATTGGGACCGAGCGTGGTGGGTGATCGGGAGGACTCTGGTTCAAATTCCTGTCCGGCATCCAAATTTGAGTTTCACCAAATCACTCCAGGTGAGTACTGGATGCTTCCTCCAAAAAGCCATGGCCAAATTCCTTCCCATTCCTTGTCCTAGTCTCATCCCACCTCTAACAACCATGATGTTGGAGGTGTAAAGCCAAAAGAACCAAAGTAACCAAAAAGAAAAAAAGTTAAGAATGGGAGAAGAAATGTTTATTCCAAGATAGAAAATAAATAAGAGTACAGAACCCATGTATTATTGAAGTGCATGAGAAGATAAAATAGGTTGTTGGTATGAACAGAACATAGTTATAGACAGCAAGGCAGGAGGGACACAAGTAAACTATGAATTAGTAGCTACAAGGAGTAAAGCTATCAATGGCTTTATGAAGAATGTTGTGGGTGTAGACGAATGACCCAATGATGCATCTAGAAATTTCTATAACTGTAGAATGTGTTCAGACAGTAGTTTATAAGGATGGAACAAAAGTCATCAAATATATGAAAAAGGCAGAGATATTAAGTAACTGTTTTAATTTGAAAAAACATTCATTCATTTTTGTTAGAATGTTTCCATATTTTATCCATGATGGATTGGTGGAACTTCCGCGACTGTGATGTCAAATATGGGTTGTAAAAAATACAGCAACCAGTCACAATATGATGTTGTTTATTAAACCATTACCGGTTTCGAGCTATACCTGCTCATCTTCAGATGGTTTGTAAATTTTTACATCAACAAATGCAATATACAGGAATGTATGGTTGTATACATTCCTGTATATTGCATTTGTTGATGTAAAATTTACAAACCATCTGAAGATGAGCAGGTATAGCTCGAAACCGGTAATGGTTTAATAAACAACATCAGAATGTTTCCGCTTTAATATTTAATTAAAATTTCAGTGGAGCTAATGCTCCAGTGGCAATTTCCCTACACACCCATCTTCTCCATTTGTTGAACCCACATACATTTGCCCTCTAAAAATTTTAAGTTTAAATTTTTCAATGTTTTTAGAAAATTATTCATAATTTCTCTTGGTAATTTATTCCAATCTCTTACACCCTTACCTAAAAAAGAGAATCTTCTGACACCATTGTGTCTGAAATCAAGTACCAGCTTGTGGTCATGGTTATCTTTTCCCTTCCATGCATTACTTTTAATTCTTACACCAATATTTTTCCATGCCTCATCACCAATATATACTTTGTAAAGTCCCAACACCATCTTCACCCTTCTCCTGTCTTCCAATGAATCCTATTACAGCTCTTAATCATATCACTGATTGCATTCTGCAGTAATTTCCAGAAACAAATCTAGAAACCAACTCCTGTATTTGATACTCAAAATGTGGGATTCAAGCAATGGTCTGACCACATTTTAGTAACCCAATTCCTTTACTTGTCTCCTATATCCCCTCAACACTCTCTCCAACAAGTTCAGAATTTTGAAACCTTTTTCTGTTACCTATCCAATGTGCCCTGCCCAGTTAAACTTGTTATCAAATATAATGCCAAGATATTTACATTTTAATTCTTTAACAAGCGATTTTATCCCCACCTTATAATCAACCATTAGTTTATTATTTTTGTATCTAATAAGATGACTCTTCTTTGCATTTATCTTCATCCCATGTTTACCAAGTCAACTAGATATTCTGTCCCTTTTGCAGGCTGTTTGGCACATTCTCTTTAGGAGCCTGTATTTATTTTGATAGTAAGGTTCCTTCCATTATTGGCTTACAAGATGTGTCAGTCTCTATGGGAGTGGGTCAGATATATTGCTATTGTCTTTAAAACGTGTAGCTAGTGTTCTATATGCTAAGTGTATTTTTTTATATAAATGTGACAGAGACTGGGCACAATCCCAGCATTTGCCTAAATAAAGTGCACCTCCCCAGGGAGGCATGAAAATATTCAAGGGGGGAGGGTGTATAGAGGTGCAGGATGTGAGGTAGCTTCGCTGCCCATGCAGATACAACCCCAGCTAAGTGGCTCCTAAAGGTGGGCCTAGGAACCCTGGGGTTCGATGCAAGGTTTACAGGGGTTACGGGGAAGGGTTACAAGTGTTCCATGTTCTCTCCGAGAATCAGGTATTATGAAAGCTGAAAAACTTTAGAATTATAACAGTAAAAGGATTGTAATTTTGTGAATTATCCCAGAAATATTACTTTGATAAAAGAAGACGTTGCGACTACTCTTGACATGTGTTGCAATTAGTAACAGCCAAAGTAGAGATAAACAGTTTGTGATGTTGGTGTCCTCTGAATGTCACTATTGCAGTTAGTAACTGGCAAAGAAGCAATAAGCACTGATCATTGTGCTCATTGTGGAAGAAAATAAGTTGCAAATAACCTCAGATGTGAAAAAAAATATATGAACATTTGATTAACCTTAAAAAAATCCTTGAATGGGTATTTCCTGGGGAAGTTACAGAGCATTGACTGGGTACAGAATCCATTTGAAAATTATATCAAAACCATTGATGCTAACCGTGTGAAAGTATGAGACATTAAGTTTTCGATCAACATTAAGTGTTAACCCTTTTCTAAAATGAAAATTCAAATCTGAAGATTCAAATTTTTGACTTAAAGATGTATACCCTGCAGTTGTTGAGGAGGCTATCATGGTTCTGCATCCATTTGTTATGACTTACCAATGTGATATTGGTTTTTCAACTTATGCTTACACCCAAAAAACAAGTTCAGAAACATACTGGATGCAGCTCGAGATCTTAGCACTTAATTTCAGACATTAAGCCTAATTTTAGTGCTATTTAAGTAACATGTAAAAAATTTCATTATTTACACCAAATAGTTACATTGTATTATATTGTACAGTAAATGTTTTACAATAAAAATAATAATTATTTTTCATTTATAACTTATTCTTTCTTTTAGAAAATATTGAAGGTATAATAACTTTTGTTATAAATTCCCCTCGAATAAACAGTTTACAATTCGGTAGCAAACGCAGTTATATGGCGAATACCGAAAAGAACCGCTAAATTACACATGGAAAACCAACAAGAGAGTTGGATTGGACTTGGTTACACTTTCTAGCGCTACAAAGTTATAGAACTACGTGTGATAAATACCACACAAAGGTTAAGGGTAAGTAGAAAGAGCATTTACGAAAGAACTCTAATGGTAAATTAAGTCATGAAATGTAAATAAACTATTCCGGAAAATTAAATGGTGCGGAGTATTAACACCTTAATTTTGTTTTCATCATACCATATTTAGAAGGCAAAGTAAACTTGAACGCAGTAGCAACAGTTTTAGAAGAAAAAATAATAATTAAGAATCAATTAGTAAAAACATCCATCTGCAATGTGAATTAGTGGTTCCACATTTTAAATCTGGAAGATGGAAGTAGGAAAACTTTCACCTCTCTCTTTCATCTCTTTCTAACTAACACTGATACTTCTATAAAATTTTCTGTCAAGCTTTATTTCCCGCCTTCCAAGTCCAATGGGTTATAGGTAACATTGGTTGCTTTTGAATGAGTGTAGTGTTCATCTTGTGTTGACTTCACAATAGAGTGCGACATTATCTCAACAAAGGCTGACACAATAGTCAGCAGGTAAAATGGTCAAAGGCACCGAAGGTCATAAAATATTTAGATCAGCAGATGGAGGCAGGTTAATTTTCAATAACGTGCACTTCCAGATTGTTTGTCTATTTTTTTTTATTAATTTTTTTTTTTAAATTGCTCCATTATTACAGAATATTGATTAATTCATTTTGTAATCAAATAGAGCAGGTAGAACATTACAAGATGCAATGTGGGTATGTTGAAGTCAAAATCCTCAAGTAGCAATTTTCGGAAATTTTTATTGACTAATACATATTAGTTAAATGTTATTTTTCAACATTTTCATCGGTCTTCTAACTATGATCAAGTAACTTTAACAATATGTTATATGAAGTTGTTTCTGTTACTTTCGGCAGATGACTGTCACTGTATTTTTAGGTGCTCGTTATTCGAAAATGGGCATATTTCCAGTACGGATGGTCATATTCACAAATCTTATTAGAGCTAATTCTACTGAACAAGTATTCTTCACTTCCTCAGAGCCACTGGTAAATAAACACTTCCTCGAAACGTTTGTCAGATCGGTTACTTCCTCCTTGCGTCTGAACTGAGCCAGCAGGAAGATTTTCTTCTTACGAAATAACCACACATAATGTTAAAGAGATTAAATCCTATACACTCAACTCAAATTAAATACCCCTCCCATGTGCACTAAAGAACTTCACTACAGTACGCCTACTTTCTAATTTTTTTTATCCTAATACATTTTTAGAACTTAGCCATTTTACTAGTTGGTAGCAAACAAAGAATATTTTTTTGTGAGATGAGGTGAACATGTGAGATGGTTTTGAAGGCGGCCAATTGCCTTTTGGTTCAATATAAATGTCTTTAAATGTTAAATGGTGTTAAATGGCTTTCCTCCTGATAGCCATTCATCCATCTAAGCTGTTTTGTGTGTTTATCCTGTGTACTGATGTATTTCCAAATGCTTTTTGCTCATACAATTGAGAGATGACACAAGACATACAACAACAACAAATACTTTAACCCCCATGCCCCTGGCTGGAATCGTACCAGTTACTGAGAATCTTGGTAACGCTCAAGCCATTCCATTCGGAAGGACGGTGGTTGAGATCTTCATGCATCCATCCGTATTTCTATATTACATGATTAATTGAAATCACTCCATGAGTGCTGGAATGATTCTCTGGTATGGCCATGGCTGAATTCCTTCCCAAAACATGCCCCCTCTCCTTTTTCCTCTATAATAATTTCGACGTCGATCAGCCCTAAAACAACACTGAACTAGAGACTCTCCACATGTGAAAATAGCACTCTAGTCCTTTTGCTTCCATGTTCAGCCGTTGATTAAGATAAATCCAACAAGGAAAGGTCCAAAACACACGACAGAGATGTAATTATTTATATTTCAGAAATTATTTTTTGCTTCTAGCTTTACATCTAATCGAGGTCATTAGAGGCAGGAAAGGACTGGGGACAAGTATTGGGGAGGTATTCACCCAGGGCCTTCTGAAGGAACAATCCCGGCATTCGCCTAGAGTGATTTGTGGAAACCATCTAAAATGCTTACATGGATGGCTAGATGGGGATTCATACCCACGACCTCCGAAAGCAGGATACCACATACCCACCACGTTCATTTTTTTGTCTTCATCATATCTTCGACGCCAATGTGATATGAATCCTGATAGTATTAGAAATTGGATAGGGTAAGAATTAAAGCCACAACCTTTTGAAGGAAATTTTCTGGAGTTCAGCTGGAGAGGATGACGAAAATCATGGAATACTGAAATTGGATCCCGGATGGGGTTTGAATTCGTGTCCTCCCAAATGCCAGGCAACAGTGTTACCTATAACCCATTGGACTTGAAAGGCAGGAAATAAAGCTTGACAGAAAATTTTATAGAATTATCAGTGTTAGTTAGAAAGAGATGAAAGAAAGAGGTGAAAGTTTTCCTACTTCCATCTTCCAGATTTAAAATGTGGAACCGCTAATTCACATTGCAGATGGATGTTTTTATTAATTGACTGTTCTTAATTATTATTTCTTCTACGAAAACTGTTGCTACTGCGTTCACGTTTACTTTACCTTCTAAATATGGTATGATGAAAACAAAATTAAGGTGTTAATACTCCGCACCATTTAATTTTCCAGAATAGTTTATTTACATTTTGTGACTTAGTTTACCATTAGAGTTCTTTCGTCAATGCTCTTTCTACTTACCCTTAACCTTTGTGTGGTATTTGTCACATGCAGTTCTATAACGTTGTAGCACTAGAAAGTGTAACCAAGTCCATTCCAACTCTCTTGTAGGTTTTCCATGTGTAATTTAGTGGTTCTTTTTGGTATTCGCCATATAACTGCGTTTGCTACTGAATTGTTAACTGTTTATTCAAGGGGAAGAAAAAAAAAACCAACGGTAATCAAAATTATGAAAAAGTGTTATCATCTCTCTATAATCAATCGATTTGGTTATTTCAATAATTATTATGACTAAAATGGTGATATTCGTGATTATTTTTACTGTAGAACTCCGAACTTTGCCTATGAGCGTCTGCGAGTTTCTTGCTGCGTTGGCTCATTTTTTCAGTCTTGGGAAAAGTGCTGGGTATGAGAGGTCTATTTTTTCATGAAATTATTGTACCACCTACCAGTTATGCTGTCCCATGGGGTATTCCTGTCTAGAACGAAGCATAATCGAAAGGCGAGGGGTCTCACGAATTCTGTCCTCGACTGTACATTACCTTGAAATTTTATTTAAAATGAGTCTTGCTGCTTACAAGAGGATTGGAAAATAGTGATAGTAGTACTGGTTCATAAAGGAAGGGTTACAAATAGAGTTGAAAATTACAGGCCAATCAGTTTGACATAAGATATAGACAAAATAATGGAGAGATTGATTTGAAACTATATCAGAAATGTCTGTGAGGAAAGAAACTGGTTTCCAGATTGACAATATGGCTTTAGGCAAGGATATTCATGTGAATCTCAGATGGTGTGCTATATGAAAGATGTTTCAGATGAATTGGACAAGGAAGTCTAAGGTGATAGTGTGGCATTAGATCTATCTGATGCATCTGACACAGTGAGCCATAAAATGGTTTTAAATAAACTGAAATTTATTGGATTGGATGAAAAAGTTACTTGCTGGGTAGATGAATTCTTAAAAGCCAGAAAGCAAAGTGTTAGAGTAGGAAATATATTATCAAAAGAGGTGGAAGTAAATATGGGAGTGCCACAGGGTAGTGGATGGGGATTGTTGCTGTTTATAATTCTAATGACTGTGTTGGTGGGTAACGATCAAAATAGGTGACGACTGTTAACAGCTGCAGGGTGAGCTGGATAGAATATCTGAATGTGTAGGGAAGCATGGAATGAAGATTAATGCCAAGAAAAGTCAGCGTATTAGGTACACAGATAAAAACAAAGGTTAATTACGATTATAGAGTAGGGTCCAAATTGCTTGTTGAAAGTGTAAATATCTTGGCATAACGTTTGATAATAAATTCAAGTGAGCAGAGCACATTAGGCAGGTGTTAGGAAAAGGTTACAAAATCCTTCATTTACTGGAGAGGGTGATAAGAGGTTGTACCAGAGAAGTTAGGGCGTTAGGTTACAAAACTTTGGTGAGACCATTGGGTGAATATGGTGGTATAGTTTGGGACCCACATTTTGGTTCTCTAATACAGGAGTTGGAAGGTGTGCAAATAAGAGCAGCTAGATTGGTTTTTGGAAAATATTGTAGAACCCAGTCAGTAACTTATATGATAAGAGAGCTGGATTGGGACACACTGGAGGAAAGGAGGAGGGTGAAGAGAGTGATGGGAATGTAGAGGGCATATGTTGGTGATGAGCTCGGAGGGATATTGATCAAAGAATTAGGAATAGTGCATGGAAGGGCGACTATGACCACAAACTTGTGCTCTATTTCATGCATAAGGGAGTGGAAAATTTTCTTTTTGTTGGTAAGGGTGTCAGGGATTGGAACAAATTACCAAATGTAGTGATGAACAATTTTCCAGAAACTCTTAAGGAATTTAAAATTTAAATCAGTAAATCAGAATAGTAAATGGGAGAAATTAAACATTCCAATTATAAAAGAAAATTTAAATATTATGTATATAAAAAGGAGTAAATGGATGACTGTAGGAATTACCACCAGAGTGTTAGCTCCATCACAATTAAAATTAATAATAACAATAACCAAGCACATACTCAGAAAATATGGATGTAACAAGCAACTATCTTGGTCAATGTTATGATTATGCTTTGGAACAATCAATGAATGAGAATGAATGGGAAGGAATTAGAGTAAAGGAAGGGAGAAACTTGTGTATATTATGATTGTCTAAAACAAACATAGGTGACAGGTAGATTTATTTGTGTAGAATGCTGCCTACACAATGATATGATAAAGAATCAGGATTGGAGTCATCAGAAGGTAGAAGAAAGGTGAGAAGAGTGATTGGAGTATACAAGGAATATATTGGTTCTGAAGGATATTGGTAGAAAAATTAGAATTATTACGTGGAAAAGAAGATATATTCATAACTACAAGTTGTTATGTGATTTTAAGAGTAAGGGAATGGAAAATTTCTTGCGTAGTCAAGGAAATTATGGAGTGATATAAATTACCAATGCAGATGATGGAAAAAATGTACCAAAAACAATGAAAGGGTTTAAAATTTAGAAAGGCCTAGACTAGGTGGGAGGTGAAGTTGCGCTAAAATAATTTAAAATTAGTCATTTTAAATTGGGAGATAATGCACAGTATTCAGGTGTGTGCACCCCAAGTTGAGTGCTCAGAAGAGGAGAAAGAGGAAATGGTAAAAGACCTGTTGTCAGAAATTAAGACAGGAAACTTATTGTATCAGGAGATCTAAAAGAAAATTTAAGATGAGGTGGAATATGTTATTAAGAGGCAATGGGAATTCATGATGTAGAAATAAGAAATAACGAAGGAGAATTTTTCTGGATTTATGCTCCTATAACTCCTTATTCATCTGCAATACCTGTCACAAGAAACTGCAAAGCCACAAGCTTATTCATTACATTTGGGGCAGAATTTTGCATTTTTATATGTTAATTTGAATATTGGCACAAAAATGCTGGTAGCCATCATTCTGTCTGTTGTGACTTCATGCCTCAGTTTGTGCCCCTATATACAAAGCAGAGGTCTGCTTATTTTGTTGATAAACTGAGTTCTACAGTTTGGAAATGGTGTGTAGTACCTCATTATGTAAACAAATCACCCAAAACACCAAAAATTTATTTATTTATGTTCTAAATATAGAAAATATGTGGAAAAAGTTCTCTAAAATTTGGACAGCAGTATCAAGCTTATTTGTATACAAAACTTTCAATATATTTTTGTAAATGTTTTGACACAAGTCCCTTATTTTTCAAAGTCAAAATTTTGTAACGCATATGTCCTAATTTTTTTCATTTTACCCTAAAACACAAACAAATAAAATTTTACACAATCCTGACAACCATAACCAGTGCCGACTTGCACCAATTCATCTTCATATAAATTACGCTAGAGTATTGGCGCGCACATACGTTATTGTTATTGTCATTACAGTTCTTGAATAGGGATCACGTATTTTTCTGTTCTAGTAGATGGTTTTAGGATTATGAAGTGCCAAAAATGGCATATTTCTTATTAGGAGAGGCAAACAACCAATTTGCAGGAGTGTTATTAGTTTTATTTTTAATATACGCATAGGCAAAATGACTATACATGAAATCCGTAATGTTGCTGTACAGGAGTGCATTATATCCTGAAAAAAATTATGGAGGACAGTTCAAAATAATGCAAGCAAATCTCTGGATGTTTATAAGTGAAGGGAAGAGGATTTGAAATGTGAATTGGATAATGTTTATTCTTAATTCACATGCTTACGCCCTTGAAAAGATGTAAACAAAGGAGAGTAAAATCTTCTTACAGCAACAGAAAGAGCAAGGGATACCAGGTTGCATGGTGTGTGTAGAAAACTAGCTGAAAAAGAATATAGGATAAAACAAATGAAAATATATAGAGAGAAAAATACTTAAATAGATGTTGTCCAGTGAGTAGTCAAGCTCTGCAGTGTCCTATGATTTGTTGGTGCTATCTGAACAACTCAACGACCAGTTTTTAGTTCTGGAGAACATCAGGAAGAGCATTTAACAAACCCACCATAAATAATACAGTTAAGAACTGCTGCAAAGTGCAGAAGAAAAGAAATCATTACTCCTAAATTAATATCTGCATTGTATAGATGGCAGTTAAGTGTAAGAGATTGAGCTTACATTCTTCAAGTTATCGTGGAAGGACTTAGACTTAGCATTGACGATTTTTCTTTAAACAAGTCTTCCATTCAACGAATGAGGACACAAACAAGGAAGGAATGAGCAATAATAACTGATTTTAAAGTGATGTTTCCCAAGTAGTGACCATTCAGTGGAATGGCAATTTGTTGCCTGGTCTGGGCGTAAGAAGTTCCAAAGAAGAATGACTGCCAATCTATCTCACAATTATATTTCGTAATAGGGAACTACTTCTTGTTATAAAGACCAAGATAAAGTTGTTCTGAATACTCTGAGTAAGTGATAAAGTGCAGATAATGAGCTGTGACACAATTGCATCTAACATAGGTCGTCTCAATGGTGCCTGGGCACTTCTGGATCAAATGTTAGAAAGGTTGATGCTTTTTGCATGACTGCATCAAATATATATAAGTACTATGAAAAAATAATACTTAAATGACACACAAACTGAGTATTGTTACATTTCTATTTAGCTGAATTAAAACAAAAATCCTTCGTGAGAGACGACTACAAAGGACTAATTGAGCTATGAGTTATATTTTTTGATGTAGAAAATAAGGCATCTTCATGCAATGCATCCAGCGTGATGTTTGGCAAAGGCCATTTATTCATTCAATATAGTTTCCTAAGTTTTAAACCTAAACTGAACAAGGAACACTAAATGGTATGTAATTTAGAAAAGGAGAGTACATTTGACTTTGTTGAAAGGTACATTCCTTTGATAGCAGAAATAGCCTGCTCTATTTTGTATGGTATACAAAATTAGCTGTCTTGTATGTACATTGTACATTATTTTGCATCTTGATCAATGCTTGCCTACATTTTGTTTTAGGAAAAACCACGGTGAATTTACATCCGTGAAGAGCAAACATTTGTTTTCTCAGGTGAAAATTTAAAGCAGTGTTCTTCAGCAAGAAACTGCAAATTTTGTACAGGCTAAAAGATTGGTATTTTATCTGAATGACACAGCTGAAAGAATTGTAAAATTAATTCATGAGGTCATGGTTAATTACAGCCGATGAAGAAAGGAAACAGTTTTCAAGAAAAACAGCGAAAATTGTACTTGCACTGTAAAAAAGAGATTCTAAAAAGAAAATAGCCCTCATAATTTTAATACCTTTGTCTTACTAAAAAATTAAGTATTATTTTTTGCTGTCTGGATGTCATTGTTAACCCAGAATGATACAAAATTTATATCAAGCGATACTCAAAATAAGCATTTTTCGTAAACTTTCGGGTCAATATGGCATGAGTTAACGTCATCGTAGGAGGATAAAATTTCTTATTTAAGTAAGCTACAGTGTTTTAAAAAGAATTGGAGGGTATGCATTTGAATTTTCGAAAAAAAAATTTTTTTTTGCTGTTATAAGGGACACCCTACTGTGTACCCTTATATTTTTTCTGTGATAAACTTAAATGTCTATTTATAAATGAATTTACACTTTCAAATTCAAGTATCAAATTCTACCATAAATACATCTGTATAATATGTTGAAATTAGTCAGACATCATTTAAAAATTATGTTTCATGATTCAAATGCATACAAGTACATAACTCATCTAGTAACTTCCAAAATATGTCAATAACTTTTGTAATGTTGCTACTGTTAAGAGGGTGCTCTTCGTCGTTAACAGTGTCTGTGATTGGTATATTGTCACAATAAATGAGATTTACTTATTCTTGTGTCCAGGACATAACATTACAAGATGAAACAAAACAAATAAAATTAATTAATATTAAGCTTATGGACTATAGAACACAATTATATGAAATTTGACCAGAATTCGGCAATCCTGATGGCCTTTTCATTTGCCCTAAAAAAGTTGTTGATAGTGCAGATTTCAGGTAGATTCCTGCATACCAGGAGATGTGGGTCCTGCAGCTCACTGCAGTCACATAGTTCATTTTCAGTAGTGTAACCCCATTTTTTGATATTAGATCTGCATCGGGACACTTCAGCTCTTAATATATTTAGTGCCTTCCATATGGCATATGGCTGATTACACTCTGTGGCCGGTGCCTCTTTGATATTCCTCCACTGCCCTTTAGGCAACGAATTTTGCCATAGTTCTACATGTTGCATTCGAGGTGAAGATGTTATGGCTGTAGTTGACCGTAAGAAGCTCTTCTTGACTTTAGCCTTGCAGGTTGAGGTTTGTGTCCAAATAAGGGGTGTCTGTGGTCTGTTTCCTCTTCCCCATCTCTGCCGCTGTTTTCCTTTGAATATCATGTGGTGCTATACCCATGATTTGGTATATTTTGCTGACAGGAATTGGTTTCAGGCAACCTGTTACAATGCGACCAGTATCATTCAGTGCTATATCAACCTGCCTAGCATGTGCAGAGTTTTGCCAAACTGTTGCTGAGTATTCTGTTGCAGAGAAACTGAGTGCCAGGGCAGATGTATGAAGCACATTTGGCTGTGTTCACAAGGAGGTACTTGTAAATTTTCAGATGCTGTAGTTCCAGGTGGATACTTTAAGTTTCAGATCCTCTCAATGGGCTTTGAATGTAAGAGAGCGATCAAGCTTTACTCCCAGATATTTTGGAGTATCGCAATGTAATAGTTGTTATCCTCTCCAGTTGATGTTCAACTTCCTTCTGGCTTCTCTGTCTCTCAGGTGGAATGCACAGACCTGCATTTTTCCAGGGTTGGGCTTCAAGTGATTAGCATCATAATTCTTGGCCATTTCCTCAAGAGCTGTTGTCAGCTTCTCCTCCACCATATCAAAGGTTGTGCCTTGAGCTGCAATTGTTGTGTCATCAGCATAAATTAATGCTCTTGTTTCAGGAATAATTGGTTGGTCATTTGTATATATGTTGTACAAGAGTAAGGCCAGCACACTACCCTGAGGGAGGCCATTCTTTTGAGTTCTCCAGCGACTCTTGTTATTGTGGAGGGTTATGTAAAACCTTCTGTTTTGTAGTAAACACTGAACAACTAGTCTTTTGTGGTGGAGTATATCTTACTTATCAACATTTTGTGGTTGACTGTATCATACGCCACTGTGAGATCGATAAATGCCACACCTTGTAAAATTAAATTATTTATATCATCCTTCATTTACTTTATTGTTGCTTTACATTAACAAATACAATTCTCAGTTTCATCCAAACTTCGCCGTACTACCCATGATCTCTGCTTCTCATCTGTTCTTTTCGTCAAAGATCTTCCTCCCTGCACTGTTTATTCCAGAGATTTTCATGTACATTGTTCATTCGGTAATGGCGCATGGATTTCTTTGACACAATATTAATAACACGATAAAAATAACAATATATAAAACACTTTTAACACCATACACACATAATCAGCCTAACATTAATCAAATACAAAATAATGAATCGAAAATACCACTATCAATACGCTTCCCATTGAAATAATATAAAAAACATTAATTATTAATTATTTAAAAACTAAGATGCTGTGTATTCTTACAACCTGTCCTCTTTCATACCCATCCTCAATATACTTTGTCAAGTTAAGAATTTGGCCACAGTATGATCGACCAGGTTGAAAACCAGCTTGATCCTTTATGAGAATTTTGTCAATGAATTCTGAGATATGGTTGAGGATTAATCTCTCCAAGACTTTGTATAAATGACAAAGGAGTGAAACTATTCGGAAGTTTTTTGGATCTGTTGGTTCCTTTCCAGGCTTTAGCAGTGCCACAACTTTGGCTTTCCACCAGATCTTGGGGATCTGTAAGTTGGAGGTGCAGGCATTCATTAAATTGAGGATTCACTGCTTTGTAGAGGGCCCAAACATTTTAATTTGCTCTGTTCTCAGGTCATCTAAGCCTGCAGCTTTGTTAATCTTCAAAGACTGTAAGAAGGCTTCCAGTTCTACCAATGTAAATGGATTCCCAAGATGTCTTGCTTATTAGAGTGTCTTTGGAGCTTTCTATTATCAGGTCTTCTTCTAGTCATCCATTCAGCAGCAGTTGGTGTGTTATTTAATTTGGACTAACTATAAGGAGGCTAGGTGGAGTGTTTCTTGGATCACTATTGAGATTCTTCAGTAATTTCCAAGCCATACGACTGTTCTGTTTCATGCCTAACTCTGACATTAAATTGCACCATTTATCTCTTTTAGCAGTAGAAATAGCATGTAAGAGATCTTCCCCTGTCGGTATGGTTTCTTCAGAAAAATGATCTTCTTTGTATAGGTGCCCGTATCTCTCAAGAAGAAAATTGGAGTCATTATCCAGTCCAGCGATATAAGTTGCTCTGCAGCCTCGAGGAATATGTTTGCGTGAGATGGTTTTAACTATTTCAATAAATTTATCGTATGTATTTGGAGATGGGTCAAGATTTTGGACTTCCTCATCTAGTTTTTGAGAGAACTTGTCCCATTGTGCTCGTTTGAAATTAAATCTTCTTTTAAATTGAACAGATTCTACTTATGTGCACAACAATTAAAGAATATTTTAAACTTAAATAGTGCCCTTGCTAATACTGGTCATATAAAGCAAAATTCAGGTTATATTAACAACTTTTCTTAGGATATATAAGTTTCTCAAATCTATCCTCTAAAGCCCAACATTCAAATGCAATGTTTAAAAAGATTTCATTCCTATATAACTTTTCTTAATTTTATGGCTGTAAGTGCACCTTTCGGCACAAAAGTACACTTTTAATTGTTCAGTATACATACTTTGAGGAAAATTTTGGCATTTCAGAATCCTGCTGAAAGATATCACTGTTATATGTGTAAAACTTTCCAAGCTTCATCACATAAATTTTGAGCAAATTAGAGCTGTTAGCTTTGGTAAATCTGGCTTCCATTTCAAATAATATTTTTTGTTCTTATTTTTATCGATTGTTAACCAGAACTAAGTAATGGATTGACTTAAAACCTTAAGTATACGATGCACAGGTTGTTGACAGTTGCTTAACATGTGCAGTAAAACTGGTGTTTACTGAATCACAGCATTACACGCTCCAATTGGTGTTTTGCGTCACATGACCAATTACTGTGGTTTTGGGTTTTTATGTTATTAAAATTAATATCTTTTGGCTTCTATCAAACAAAAAGTTGATTTTTGGTAGCCTTACAACTTACTCCATCATTGGCAGCTAAAGTTTCATAGTTTCCTTTTTAGTTTTAAGCAACCTACTGCATGCACGTAGATAATATTGGTTTCATACTGAGAGGGCAGTAAAGCTGGGAACCTCAGTCTTCAACATCCTGATGTTTATTTCTTTTACTTCCCTTTAGACCTTCTCATGGAACCATTTCACTACCTATCCTGACTCATATTCAAGAGTAGTTGGAACCCTTTCCTCAGTTCTCTTCAACTATGATCTTTCCACAGTGTCTGACCCAAACCCAAAGTATCCAGCTTTCTCTTTTCCACAATTCCACATTTTCATCCACCTCCTGGTCAGTATTTTTATATATAGAATGCCAGCTGTTAGTCCATTTCCACCTTCTTCCCTTTATATCCATCCTTTTCAAATCTGTTTGTGCTTTGAAAGTAATGATTCATCCATTACTTGCTTATTATACATATCATATTTTTACAAGAGCTCCATCAACCACTTTCCAGATTCCCCATGTGATCAGTGCAGCCAGCCACTTGGCTTTGAATATCCGTAGATGGCTGCTATAATTTCTGCAGATTGGGTATGAAAATCCGGAGACTCACTAGCTGAAAAACTTAATCAATAATTATTGAAGAGGGAGTCAAAATTAAGAATACTTTTTATTTCCATGTCTTTAAAATTTGAAATACAAACTAATATTTGACATTGAAAGCAAGCTATATCTCTGAACATGTTTTACACAACGTCACATTCCTCACTGTTGCTGCTGTGCCTACTCTCTCTCTCTCTTAGGGCCCTTATTTTTTCCTTGTTGACTTTAAATTTAGCATATCTTCTGTAATAGGAAATTTTAAAAACTGCTACACATATGATTCTCGTCAGATATTGATTAGGCCTTCTCGGAAGTCACTGCTTTGTAAGCCGTGCAAACGAACGTGTCACCATGCATAAAGAGTGAGCTGATAGTTTTGTATTACAGTCTCTTAAGATCTATAAAATCTGTAATCAAACAAAATATGAGCTTTATTTCAGTCATTGATAGACAGGAGTGGCTGCAAGAAAACGATTCACAATTATTGATAACTCTGTAATGCAATAACACTATACGCACAAAATTTAACTAAACACCAATATAAGGAAAAATCAACAAATAGTAAAAAGTAGCAAAAATCCGTAGATCTACGGATAAATCCGTAGAATTGGCAGCACTGTGTGTGATGTTCACAGTTACTATAATGATCTCAGGCATTCGTAATCCCACACAGGTACTTCCTTCCTTCATGCCCTTGCCCAAGCCCCCACCTTGCAGAGGTGCCACAGGGGTCACACAGGAAAGCATCTTAATATATAGCATAACATAATCAGTAGTTGATGTGACAACCGGGAGTCATTTTTGTGTGTGTGCCTCTCTGTTTATCAGTGTGTGGTGGACAGCTGCCCTCCTTGGGGTCAGGAATGCTGTCCACACCAGAGAACGCCTCTTCCAGAATAGCATACTACTGTCTATGGTTGTGGAATGCAGAACTTAACAGCACAGCAAACGTTGGAACCACATTCACTGTCACTGTGCTCAACATCACAAGCACTGGACCCTACAATGGGTACTGCTACAACTTTGTCTCTGGTGTCCATCTAATCAGAGGTGAGTCTACAGATATTGTTTAGAAACTTAAAACTGCCATTAGGTTTTATATTTCACATTTGATGCACACATTATTATTTTTGATTCCTTATTCCGCATACTACAAATAAAAAATAATAAATGTTTGCTTAAAATCTACAGTCAAATTTTCTTCAAACCCTTAAAACATTCCATTTTCATCTGGATATTGTGGGCCATTTCCTCAATTGTGATAGGATCAATTTTATGAATAACTAGCTGGTACCCACGACTTTGTTCATGTTTGTAAAGAATTTGGATTGACAACTACCGACATCTAACAACCATAGTGTGCGATGGGAGATCCGATGCTATTACCACACAGATATGCCAGTCACTTGCACTATGTAGTTTAGGTAGTAAAGTAAAATTTACAGACACACATGTCTTTGGACGAAATACGAAAATATCCTTGATCGACCACTTTCAACCACCATATCTCCCACACTCCCAAAGTTACCGAAATTCGGCCAAAGTTGTGATCGATGGGTGACTCTGTGTTACTACCAAACACAAAGACCAGTGATCTGCGCTTCATAGTTTTGGCTGTAAAGTGATACACAGGGACACATACGTTTTTGGTAGAAATTTGAAAATGCACAGGTCAACCAGTTTCAACCCCCATATCTCCCACACCCACATAGCTACCGACATCTAACAACTATGGTGCATGACAGGAGATATGATTCTACTACCACACACAAACTCCAATGCTCTATGCTATGTAGTTGTAGTAGAAAAGTGACATATGAAGAGACACATGTCTTTCGCCAAAATAGGAAAATATCCTTGATCGGCCAATTTCAACTACCATATCTCCCACAGTTACTGAAATTCAGCCAACGTTGTGATCGAAAGGTGACTCTGTGTTACTACCACACACAAATGCTAATGATCTGCGATTGATAGTTTTCACTGAAAAATGGTACACCAAGACACATGTGTATTTGGCAGAAATATGAAATTGCCGCAGGTCGACCACTTTCAACCCCATATATCTCACACACCCCCATAGCTACTGACATCTAACAACCATAGTGCATGACAGGAGACACAATTCTACTACCACACACAAACAACAATGGTTTATGCTATGTAGCTGTGGCAGGAAAGAGAAGTATACGGAGACACAAATTTTTGGTCGAAATATGAAAACGACCTGCATTGACCAACTTTAATCTTCATATCTCCCACATCCCTATAGCTATCGGTATTCGGCCAACGTTGTGCACGACAGGAAACTCCACGCTACTTCCACACACAAACACCAGTGATCTGTGCTAGGTAGTGGTAGCTGAAAAGTGAAATATAGGAAAACACACATCTATTGTTATATATATATACATATATATATATATATATATACATATATAAGATTGTAATGCCAATGCAATTGACATTGTTGTTTTATTTTCCGAACGCGTTTCGCTTCATTTGCAAAGCATCTTCAGCGGTTCTGTATTTTTCTTTGGTCACATATGCATGTAATTGTACAGTGTGTTAGAATCAGTTATGTTCATAGCCGCAGTATATATTACACATGTTGGTTGCATTTTTGTGATTATTACTTTATCTAAACATAAGACATCAGAACTCAATGTATTTAGTGCTACGCAAATAATCACAAAAATGCGAACAACATGTGTAATATATGCTGCAGCTACAAACGTAACTGATGCTAAAATGCTGTACAATTATAATCATATATGACCAAAGAAAAATACAGTACTGCTGAAGATGCTTCACAAATGAAGCGAAATGTGTTCGGAAAATAAAACAACAATTTCAATTGCATTGGCGTTGCAATTATTCATAAAATTCACTCTATTTTAATTCTCAAAACATGGATTTACAGTCTGTCATATCTCATTAATGGTTCCATCTCAATAGATTGAAAATTAGTTGGCTTGCTAAATCTGAACATTTTGTAGTTTTTAGTTTAATGATAGAGAGCTTTGTTCCTGTCTCTTAAATCCTCTTATTATAAATGCCTGTTGAAACAACAAATATTCATATAATGTTTTTGAATGACTAGCTGAGGGAACAAGGTGTTTACACATGATATTTCAGGTATCAAATTCTCTGTTGCCATTTTCTGGTAAGACCGTGACAGAGAATTTGGTTATCAAAATATTGTGTGTAAACACCTTTTTCACTTGGCTGGTCACCCGAGAACATTATATTAGTTCTCGATGTTTTGAAAAACTTATTTTTTATGGAACACATATTCAGTTAGCATTTAGTTTTGTTAAAAAATAAGCTGAATAAAAATTAAAAATTTAAAATGCATTTTATTTTAATTTCAACAAAGTGTGTATTAAATGTTCTACGAGATGGAGTACTTCATTTCCTTGACAACTCTGTGTTTTCAAATTCAAGAACTACTGCATGGTATCATACATCCAAAATAACAGCAATTAGAATAACAGTGCTCGGAGATAATACTGTGGTCAAACTTCTCACTAATTGTATCTTCAGAGAAAGAAAAGAATTTTGTATCACAATCCATCTTTCAGTTCCATGCCAGTGGGTTTTGTGTAACTCATCCTTACTTAAATCTTAATTGGGAATATTCACTTTCACTTTAAATATTGCTAGATAGAGCAGTGTGATAATATCTAATATTAATAATCATCATAGCAAACACTCCAGATTGTGTAGGTTAGTCTTCCAAGCAAAATTTCTCTTCATTTATTACAATTACAATTTATTTCAATGGATGACAAACATTCCCAGGAGGTATAGTTGAGAAGCTGCCATCCTCAACTGTTCATTTTCTTTCCTGCGCTTCTTCTTCTCATTTGCTGATTGTCAGATTCTTTCTTCAAATAACATGGTTCCATGATAAACAAGTGACCTCCGGTATGAGCAGTCAAGGGCAGAGGTTTCCCGACTGCTACAATAATTCTGGTGAGTTAGTAAAAATAGGTGATCGTATGGATACTGAGTGTAGATCCAGCCATAATTAGAAAAATCACTAATACTAAAGAAATAGAAGAAGCTTTTGAAACAATAACAGAGGGGGGCAGATCTGGGAAGGCAAATGTTAGTGCTGAAAATATCACATAGCTCGTGATAAGATTGTTACTGTTAAACTGTAGAAGTATAATGAACAAATTAATGGAGTTTGCAAACCTAATAGAGATACATGAAACTCAAGTAGTTATAGGGGTACAGTCCTGGTTAAAAGCAGGGGTACTAGACAATGAGGTTTTTCTCGATGGGTACAGAGTGTACCACAGAGATAGAGGAGCAACTGGGGTGGAGGGGGTATTCATATTGGTTAGCAAAGAGATCATGAACATGAATTACTTGGGATAGACTTCTGGGGAAATAAAAAAGAAAAAGTCAGGGTGTTGGCTGTTAGAGATGAGGCTCATGCGGGAAACTAAATTCATATTCTGCGGTCTGAAGTGAGCATAGAATGGTCATCATTGGTGGGTGTTTGAACCTACCAGGTGTCGACTGGGTAGGAAATAACATTAAGGGAGACAGATTTGCAAATACCTTAGTAAGGGAAGGAGGCTTTACACAGCTGGTCGAGCAGAAAACAAGGGGACAAAACATGTTGGATATTTTTCTAATAAAGCCGGATGGTAACCTAATTGGTTGTCAAGTAACCGAAGGAATAATTGATCATTATGCACTTCTTATGGATATAAGTGGATTCAGTAAACCAGTGGCCAGAATACAAGGGGGAAATAGATACAATTATAAAAAGGCACAAATCTCAGAACTGAAAAGATATTTCAGGGCTTATTTTATTAAATGGAAGAATGGCACTAGTTCAGTGGAGATAAAGTGGGAAGAGTTAAAGAAAATAATAAAAAAAGGGTGAATATAAGTACAGAACCTTCATACTATAACAGGGAGGTGAGGAGGTTAAAGAGATTGATGAGACAAGAACATAACAATTTAAGAAACAGCAGGCAATAGGGAAGTCATGAAACTACTAACCAAGGAATTAATAATGTCAAAGAAACTGGCTAAGGATGAGTTTATGAAGAATATTATTGGTCCAGGAGTACCTCTGACTGATGCATCTAGAAAATTCTATAGCTATATCAGGAAACTGAGGGTAAGAGAGGGTATTGAGGCAATTATAGATAAGGATGGAGAACAAGTAACTAAGGTTTTAAAAAAGGCAGAGTTATTACGTAACTGTTTCAGTGAGACCATTAGGGACAATAATTCAGAGGTTATATCAGAAAAAGAGCGTATCCGCACAGTTGGAGGTGAGCGGATTAGAAAATTTGAAATTAAATATGAAGATATCGTAAAGGAACTAAGGAATCTAAAAAAAGCTTAAAGGGGCTGGTGTTGATAATATTACTTCAGACGTCTTAAAGATAGTGTGATGGGACATTGTACCTTACCTTGAAACACTATTTCAATTTAGTCTGGATAATTGTCGTTTAGCAGATGACTGGAAAAGTGCTACAGTAGTACCGGTCAATAAGGAGGGGTGACAAGCAGGATTGAAAACTATAGGCCAATCAGCTTGACATCAGTGGTAGGTAAATTAATGGAGAGATTAATATGCAACCATATCAGAAGTGTCTGTGAGGAACATGGCTTTAGACAAGAACATTCATGCGAATTTCAGTTAGTAGGCTATATGCAAGATATTTCTGATGAAATGGACAGGGGAGGTCAAGTTGGTAGTGTAGCACTAGATCTTTCAAAGGTCTTTGACAGAGTGAACCATTAAATAGTGCTAATTAAGGTAAAAACTATCGCATTTGATAAAAAGGTGATTTGCTGGGTAGGAGAATTTCTAAAAGATAGAAGCAAAAAGTTAGGGTAGGAAATGCAGTATCAAAAGAAGTAGGATTGAACATGGGAGTCCCACAGGGTAGTGTATTGGGTTATACGTTATTCTAATGAATGATTGTGTTAATGGTTTACTGTCAGAAGTTAGATTGTTTATGAATAACATAATGTTGTATAAAAGGATCAAAACAATAGAAGACTGTAAACAACTGCAGGGTGATCTAGATACGATAACTAGCCAGGTAAGTCAACATGGGATGAAGATAAATGCAACGAAGAGCCGCTTATTAGGTACACAGATAAAAAGTCGAAGGTTGATTATGATTATAAAGTGGGGAAGGAGCTACTTATTGAAAACTCGAAATGTAAACACCGGGGCATAACATTTGATATCAGACTTAACTAGGCAGGACACATTGGTTAGGTAATAGGAAAAAGGTTTAAAATCCTTCACCTGTTGGAAAGAGTGACGAGGGGATAAACTAGAGAAGTAAGGGGATTGGGGTACAAAACTCTGGTCAGACCACTGCTGGAATCTGGTCGTGTAGTTTGGTACCCACATTTTGGGTATCAAATACAGGTGTAATAGGGGGTGCAGAGGAAGGCTGCCAGATTTGTCTTTGGAAATTACCGTAGAACACAATCGGTAACTAATATGATAAAGGAGCTGGTGTGGCATTCATTGGAGAATTGAAGGAGGGTGAAGAGAATCATGGGAGTGTACAAAGCCTATACTGATGAAGCATGGAAAGATATTGGTGGGAAAATTAAGAGAGGAGGTTGGAAGGGTAAGGTTGACCATGACCTCAAGCTAGCATTTGATTTCAGACATAAGGGTGTGGGAAAATTTTCTTTGATAGGAAAGGGTGTAAGGGACTAAAATAATGGCCAAGAGAAGTGATGAATAATATACTGGAAACACTGAAGGAGTTTAAAGTAAAAATTAGCAGAGGCCAAAAGTAAATTGGAAGAGGAAAGGAGAAAGAGGGGTGTGTTGGGAGATTGCCACCGGAGCTGGTGCTTCATCACAATTTTATCAATTATTATTATTAATATCTTTAAATTGATTCCTCTGGCTACCAACGCTGCATTTACTCACCATTAGCTCTGAATAGAATGCTTCTTTGGGTATGTGAGTATTGGATATTCGGACCAGGTGGCTGACCAATCACTGCTGTTATTTTACAATCATGGATTCTTCACTAGAGGATTTGGCTTCTTCAAGGACACTGCCATTTTATTTGAAGGCTTCTTCTCAGGCTTCTTTGGTGGTTCTAACATCTTCAAATATTGCCCATATTATGACCAGCATTCAGATCGATAGAGTAAAATAGAAACAACAACAGAATTGTACTCAAAGATATTAGTTAAAATGTTGACATCATGATTGTTGAAGACTCTTAATCTTAGCCCAGCAAAAAATGTTCCAGCACAATTGATTCTGTATTCAGTTTCTGAATCAGTGTTTGCAGATGAGCAACTCTTTTGCTTTGGTTATCCACTATTCATTCTAAAGTTCATGGGTTCTTCTTTGGACAGCCTATTTGGCCAGATGAAATCTTTCCTTCTTTGCATTAGAGTTTGTGTCCTTTTGCCATACTTGCAAGGCACTGCACTTCTCCAAGATCAGTTATTCAGTTTCTTTTGTGTTATCATCGAACCAGTCCTGATGTTTCCTACTCCTATATCCTAAAGTTTCCTTGCATACATTCTGAATAATGGCCTTCAAGCTCTTCCAATGTTGTGTTACATTAGAGAGTTTTTCCTTTGGAAATGCCTACTGTAGTAGCTCTCTCTATCGTAAACTTGTATCTGAATCTGCAAACTTTTCAGTATCAAATGTATGTCTACAGCTCCTCAGTTGCCTTCATCTTTAAGAGTACAATAACAAATGCAAGACTGATCTATTGAGTGATCTGTCAAATAGTTGTTGACAACACTCATGACTTTAACAATATCTTCTTTGTGGAAAATTATATAGGCAATGAGATGCCAATGTTTGATATAGGGTACTGCCACATTGTCTTGACTCATTCCTTTTGGCAAAAAATGGCATTAGTTATTGTCAGATCATGTTCAGAACATTTAAAGATGATTCTAATACCATTGGAGTTTATATTTTGACAGCCTCCCTGACAATTATACCATTTCAAACTTTGTGATCTTTACCTACTGTAAGCACCTAAGAATTTGGTTAAATTCTAGTTTGCTTAGCTTAAAGTATAAGGGAGGGAGTAAGCTTTTCTTTAAACATAATTTTTCATTACAAGTACAGGATATTGGGAAACGTTTCATGTAGAAGCTGATATTGCAATCATCTCAAAGTATAAACTGATTTAAAATCAGTAAAGACCCACAACACTTTATATAAGCATTAAATAAACATTTTTAATAGTAAAGAACCTTTAAACTAACCTGAAATAGGGTAATCCATTATTGTCCAACTTGTAAACAATAGATTTTTGATTACGTGATAATTCCACTAATTCCTAACACTTTTAAATGCAGTAAAGTAATTTTAAAATAATAATAATTCAAAAGACAGTTAAATTCACTAAAATTCCATAGTTTCAGGTCGTGTAAAAAACGTAAATAAATTTTTAAACACTTCGATAAATACACTTTCACTTCCAACATTTTTAATCATATGTTTTCGATACCTTCTTGAACTGAAAAGTAGATTTTCTAAAAGAACTAAAAATCTGGTTTAACATATTTAAATTTCGGAACGTTTCATGCAGTATAACAGATTTTATCTAAATTTTAAAGTTATTTAGTCACTATTCACAACATGGTAGTTTTCGAGATTTATTTGCAAATAAACCAAGCCACTTCTGTAAATAAAACTACTGTCAAAATATGTAATTAAATTCAAAGAAAATTACGTTAACTTAACTTTTTCGATAGAAGTAGCAGAAGGATAATTATTAACCAAAAACCGAGTTGACTTCGGGAACATTTCAAACATGATCTTGTTAAATAGATAACTTTACTATCTAACCACCTATATTAATAAAAATTATATCACTGGAATCGGGAATTAACGTAGAACAAAATGGCACTAATTTTATTTCAATAATGTGTAATTTAACGGGGTGACCTAAAAAGTACTTAAAGTCGGATAGAATTAGGGGAATCACCACTGAACATTCAGAATATTTTTATACGCCGGTTAAACTAAATTTGTTTACAAGCAAACTAATCATTTGAGAAATCTCACTAAACACTTTTTATGTACCTTGAAGACAAGACTACATGCAGCTAAAGTTTGAACACCTTCTGTAATAACAATCATTTTATACTATTTTTGGAAAGCGTTAGGATACATCAAGCAGGCGGCTGCAGGTATAAATTCGAGTGCTCAGGCCGGCCGTCTGTCTTTCGATTTCGTCTTTATTGTTTGGTTTTTACTTCAGGAACGTTGTGTATGATGAATTTGCACTATTATTTTTGGTGTGTGTTGGGTAGGAGCCGGAACTCGGTGAGCCAGCCTAGGAATGTGTGTCGGCCATGATGATTTTCTTTACCAGAGTATTGGGTAACAACTATTATGAACTTATAAATTTTCTAAAAGGGGTCAGTCAGTTCTATTTCTCTCCATAACCAGCAATTTTTGGAAACGTTTGTTCGATCGCCTACTCAACTGTAGAATGCAAATTTTTTAAAATGTGACCTTGAAAATAAACTTCAAATTTTTATTCAAGTGAACTTTTTTGTGATTTTGTTGTAGACTGAAAACCTTTCTAAGCTAGTGGGTTAAACAAACTTGGTGGCGGCCGTCAAGCATTTCAGTTGAGAATTCTAGGCAGGCTAAATGGTCATTTAAAATTATTAACGTAAAGTCAGAGAACATTTTTCTATTCAAGTGAACTTTTAGTTAAGGTACTAAGCCTATACTTCACCCCGGTATAGCAGCTTACGTTCTTACACTACTATGGCATTAAAATCACATAGTATTATGATTCTATATTGTTGATTGTTGTTAGATTGCACATCATCCCGATACAAATATAATTTTACTTTGATGTTATCATCAGCATATAATATGGGGAGTATGGACTGATCATTGTGGCATATGGTTTGTTATTCAGCTGAACTCTTAAAAGTCATGAGGTATTAGTTATATCCAGTCGGAAGCTCCAGTAGAGTACAGAGATATTTGTTCTTGATAACGAAGCCAACTCCATGTATATGGTGCTCGTTGGCAGCTTTTCCCTTACAACAGCTCCTTCCTGCTCCTTGTTCGTTCAGCTGACACTCCTCTGCAAGACGCGTCTCCTGTAGCACAACCACTCTGATGTTATAGTTTCTTAGCTCTCTTTTCGCAAATAGCTGTTCTCCTTTCAGTTTCTCTCTCTGTTATCAGTGAGTATTTTTACATTGTAGGTTGCAAAATTTTTTTTTTTTACTTTTTAATAATAATAATATTTAATTAAATTGTGATGGAGGGCACACTCTGGTGGCAATTTCCCTACACACCCATCTTCTACTTTTCCTGCAAACTATCTAATTTCTAATAGTAAATAATCAACACAATTATTAATTAGAATAATAAATAGCAATGGTCCCAGTACTCTACCTTGGGGCACTCCCATTTCTACTTCCACTTATTTTGATATGGCATTTCCTACCCTAACTTTCTGTTTTCTAGCTTTTAAGAATTCTTCTACACTGTAAATAACTTTCTTACCTATTCCAATAGTTTTTATCTTATTCACTACCATTTTATGGCTCACTCTGTCAAAAGCCTTTGAAAGATCTATTGCTACACTATCAATTTGGCCTCCCTTGTAAATTTCATCTGAAATATCTTGCATATATCCCACCAACTGAGATTCGCATGAATATCCTTGCCTAAAACCATGTTGCCTACTTGAAAAGCACTTACGCTCCTCACATATATTTCTGATGTGGATGCATATCAATATCCCCATTAATTTACCTACCACTGATGTCAAACCGATTGGCCTGTAATTTTCGACTCTATTTGTCACCCCTCCTTCATGTACCGGCACTTCTAATGCACTTTTCCAGCTGTGTGGTAAGCAGCAAGTATCCAGACTCAATTAAAATAATATTTAAGATAACACACAATGTCACATCCAGCTATCTTTAAGATATCTGCAGTAATATTATCTATACCAGCCCTTTTATGTTTCTTCAGATTTTTTATTTCCTTCACGATATCCTTAGGATGAATTTCAAAATTTTTGATCTGTTGATTTCTAATTGTGTTTTTAGGCTTGTTCTCCGAGTTAGACCCTCCTGTTCGTGCAGGGCTGGCGTTAGGGGGAGGGGGGGGGATAAGGGGGTCAAATGTACCTGGGCCCGATCACCAGCTATAGGGCCCCCTCCCACTCGAAAAGTTTTAGATCTAAAAAAAAGTCGCCCAATTGGTCTGAGGGAGGGCCCTAACTAATGAATTCGCCAAGGACCCCCAACTGGTTACCCTGGGCCCCAAAATCCTAGCGCCGGCCCTGCGTTCATGATTCATTGTTCCTAATGCTTTCACTAAGCCAATTACTTAAAATCTCTACCTTTATAAAATCCTCAGCACTTCTTTTCATCCTTAGCTATAAGCGTCTCAACACCCTCCCTTTCCCTTAGTTTTCTAACATAGCCATAGAAATTTCTAGATGCATCAGTCAATAGTTCCCCATCACTGACAATGTTCTTCATAAACCCGACTTTAGCCACCTTCTTAGCTATTATTAAGTTCTTGTTTAGTTGTTTTAAATATTTCCTACCACCCTGCTGTCTCTTAACTCTGTTATGTTCTCTTCTTGCCAACCCATTTAATCTCCTCACCTCCCTATCATAGTACACAGGTTCTCTACTACTCTTTATTTTCTGTTTTGGAATAAACTTTTCTTTGCCCTTTCTTATTATCTCCTTGAATTCTTCCCACCTTGACTCTACAGTACTTTTGAGTTCCTTCCATTTGCTGAAACGTTCTCTTAAATATCTCTTCAAATTCAAAATTTCTGCCTTTTTATAACTGTACCTATTTCCCCCTTCAATTTTGGCTGCCGGTTTACTGAATCCTTTAATATCCATCAGAACTGCTTCATGATCACTTATAACCCCACAAGGTTATCATTGGGCTTTATTGGGAATATATCCAAAAGATTTTGTCCCTGAGTGTTCTGCTGTACCACTTGTGAAAATCCTCCTTCCCTTATTAGGGTATTTGCAAATCTCTCTTCCCTTGTGTAATTAATCTTATTTCCTTCCCATTTACACCTGGTAAATTTAAATCCCCACCAATAATGACCATTCTATTCTAACCTCTGAAATCTGGGTATGAATTTAATTTCTCCCCAAGAGCCTCAGCTTCATCTGTCATTCTTCCACTAGAGTAAGCAGTCAAAAACTGTTTTTTTTTTTTTTTTTTTTTTTTTTTTTTTTTTTTTTTTTTTAATGCCCCAGAAATCTACCCCAAGTAACTCATGGTCCTGATCTATGAACCCCAGTGAACTGTGGTAGTTTTTGTTAATTAGTATGAAAACTCCGCCACCAATCGCTCCTCTATTTTTGCGGTACACTCTGTAACCATCGGGAAAAACCTCACTGTCTAGTACTTCTTCTTTTAACCAACTCTGTACCTCTATTGTTATTTGTGGTTCATAAATCTTTATTAAGTTTTTCAAATTTGATTTCTTTGTTCATTATTCCTCTACAGTTGACCAGTAACACCCTTATTACTGGCTATATAATATCAGCATTAACATCCTCCTTCCCAGTTTTACCCCAGTCAGTTATTGTTTCAGAAACTTCATGTTTCTATAACATCTATGATTTGTGGATCTACAGTTAGTATCACTTTGATCATCTATTTCCATCCCTTCACCTGCAGCCCCTATCCCTAGAATGGCACAGTCCTGACTCCGTCATCTCTGGAAATGGGCTCCCTTACTGCTGTAACTAACAACTCAGAAAGTACCCCTTGGTACTTTTATTTAGGTGTAGGCCATGCCTAATGAAACTGCTCCTATCAATGGTGTTCACAGGCACAACCCCCAAGACAGAACTAATGCCTTTCCCATGTAGCATTTCTGTTTCCATATTTACGCACCTCACAGCAAAGTTTAATTGTGGCCAGTCATGGCAACTTAGGACTGGCATGAGTTCCACCCTTGTATGCTGCGCCTCCTTCACCACCTTCCTCCAACTGCATTGTGATGACACCATTGGTCGCAGTTACCTGATCGGTGAAAAAAGTGGCGGACTATGTTTAGGGCACCTTTCCTAACCCATTCCATGTGTGAGGTGAGCAAAGTCGTCCCTAAATAGAAATACTTAGTCACAGATACAACAACTGAATTGCTCTACAGCCACAGTTCTTGAACAAAATGACCAATCACACACCTACCGCCTATGTGCCATGTTGTCAATAGGGGCTTCCAGATATCACAATACTGCCCCTATTGCAACTCCATGATCACTGCAGGGCTTTTAGAAGAATAGTTAGAAGACAGCTGTGCATTCCTTTAAGCTGAGTGTGTTGTTGAACTTCAACAGATGCACAACATCTTAGCTATTTATGAACTATCTCGAATGGCAAGTGAATGCAAGATGGTTTAAGAGTTCCTAGCCACTGCAAACTTTGTCTGCCATCCCAATCGAGAAGGAATTGACTGTTCCTATGCCTGGGTTGGCCGTTTTTAGAGCAGTTTCCTGACCCAAGGGCAAGAGAGTGGCCTAAACCAGAGCCAGCTCATTTTCCTCCCTAGGGAGCTGTTGGTTATGTAGTGGAAGACTCCTTATCATGGGAGTCACTCAGTATTAACAGTGCCTACTCACTGAACTGCTAGTATCATACAGTTTTGATCTGCTGGACTAATGAGACAATAACAAGTTTCCATGGAGGGGAAAATGTGGGAAGGAGGAAAGGAGTCAAGGAGAGAGCAGATCACTGCATAAAGTTTTCCATGTAAGTGGGAGAGAGCAGACTGTGGAATAGTTATATGGATAATATTACTACACATTTTTAAGATGCATTGTATCAAATGCAGAGATATCTTGTTTGAGTCTTGAGCTTTTTTTTTTTCCCTCCCCCCCCCTCTCTCTCTCTCTTTCTCTCTCTCTCTCTCTCTACAAGGCATTTGATTCTGTTGCGACAATATTAGCAGGAGTCGGGCTTGTAATAATGTCAGTAGCAATGTGATACTGTCTAGCTCACTGATTTTGTTAGGCTTGCAGGTTCGTTTATCTTCAGAAATCATAATATGGTTTGCATTACAGATCACTATAGATTTAGTCTCATCCAGTTACTAGTTTCTCCATCACCACCAACAATTATTTTAGTTACTTGACCATGGATAAGCCATATTGTACTTATACTACAATTGCAGGTTCTCACCACACATAAGTTTGGGAATGCAACTCACTTTTCCCAGACAAAAATTACCAGTAGCTCTCAGTTCTTCCCGAACACTTGTATAAATGTGTAACAAAACTGCATCATGCTGCTTTCTTCCTAGCCACTTCATACTGAAACATAGGAAACTGTAGCACGCGATCCTCTTACACTCGATGCACTCTCCTATTGGCTCCACTTCCTGTGACTGCCAGTCTCAGACTACCTACAACAATTACTCAACTGGTTCTACACTGTGTGCTTCCATGCTCAACAATGTTCTATGGAAAAACTGAGACTTTACAAACCATTAACCTTATTTAAATTATTTCTTTGGCTCTTTTATTTTCAGAATGGTTTGTTAATTCTAAATATTACCCCAAATACATTAAATTCATGACCACCTCTCCATTCCCTCTGCTTATTGATTGATCTAATACTGCCTTGTCACAATTCAATAAATCATTGGGATAGCCAACCAAGTTAGTTGATGGATGTTGAAATTCGTAAGACTTAAGAAAATAATTTGGGTAGTGAATTTAGTATTAAAAGAGGTGATGGTGAGGCCAGGAATGTCATGGTTATTGTATTGGAACAATTACTGCTCATTTCTCTAATGAATGATTCTTTTGTTGTTTTACATTCAGAACTCAACTTGTTTGAGAGTGACATAATGTTTCATAATGGTGTTTAGAGGATTGTGTATTGCTATAGAAGGAATCTTGACAGCGTATCTTGTTGGATATGTCAACATGGAATGATGAAAAATGTCAAAATGAATCATCTTATTGAGTACACAGAAAAAATATGGTTTTTCATGATTTTGTGTGTAGGAGGAATTGATTATTGAAGACATAAGTGTAAATAACTTAAAATAACATTTGTTGGTAACAATGTAATGAAAGAACTGCTGCAAGGCAATATTTATGTGAAAGGATAGATAAATTACACCCAACACTCCAAAGTTAAAGGGAGGATGGCAGCAGCAAAACGAAATAATACACAACCACAAAAAAAACACTATATTTTGGGGTTAACCCTTTATCAAGTTGAAAGAAACAAGTGGCTGAGATTGTGCAAGTCTTGCAGTCAACACAGCCACATATATAACAGGATAATATTTGTAAGTAAAAAGAATAGATTAGGACATGATTTTCTGTGGTTTCAGGCGAATGTTTTGTTCATTCCTTTAGAAGGCAATGGCCAAATTCCTTCTCATTCTTTGTCCCAATCCTCTTTTGCCTCTATTGACCTAAATGACAGGGGGTATTCTTTTGTAGATCAGAGACTGGAATAAATTACCAATAGAAATAATTGACAGATTACTAAAACCACTGAAGGAGTTTAAAGTTGCAATTTTTAAAGGGCAGGCATAGGTAGGTTTGGAAAAAAAAGAGAAAAAATCAAGAGATGAAAAGGTAGGGGTGTAGTGTCATTGCCATCAGAACATGTAGTCTCGACCACAATTAAAAATTAAATTAAATTAAAAACATTCAAATTAACCATCTCCTTTTACTTCTTTCTTCATCCAATAAATCCATCATTTGTGGTCTTCCAATTGGTCTCCTTCCCTTTCCATCATTCAATAATGTTAATTTGCCCCCCCCCCTTTTACCATTCTCATAACATACTCTAGCCATTACAGTCTTTTATCTGATAAAGTATCTTCTAACATTTGAACCTTATGTTTTTGTTTCTAACTGTATCTTTTCTTATGACATATTCTGCCAACTGTAATCTGTTTAGATCTCTCCTTTTGCACATCCAGGTTTCAAACCTAATGGTCAATGCTGTTTGGTCGTATATAGAGTAAGATTTAGGCCTCTTTTATGTATTCCACTTTCAGATTATATTCTTGATCAGCTGGTAAAAATTGTCAACTCTTCCTTATTCTGAGTCCATTTTCCTCCTGCATCTAGTTGCGCCAGTAATTTTTGACATCTACATTATTGTGGTTTTTTCCACACTCGTCTCCAAGCCATATTTAACGCATTTCACTTTCTTACCAGATATTGTTCTGTCTCCTCCCTTATATTATATCATCTGCATATGCTACCAACCTTAACTCTTCCGTGTTACTGTATCCTTGAACTCTTGTTGTGACTTAACACCACATTCAACAAATAAGTGATAGTACTTCCCTTTCCATTGTAATTAAATCCAAGTGTCTGGTACATATATTCACTAAATATCTAGTTATTTTTTCATTAGTTTTATTATAAACCTTTTCAAATTTTGTTGTGGAACACTATTTTGATAATTTAGATACATAGTTTCTGAGAAAATGGTTATTTTATTGAAATTTCTGATGCAGACATTTTTCAGTTTTGAGAAGATTGAATATACATTTTTTCATGTTTTAGATTATTAAGACATTTATTCTTGGCCATATAAATTTATCAATTGAGGAATTGATAATACAATATGCCAGTTGTGATAATACAATATACCTCTGGAACATGTTAATTGCCAAATATGTTTTTGGTTTATTTTATTTCTAGGCGATGATACAATTGTGAATTCTATCTGCAAGAATGTGAGCTCACCCACCTACCTAAGCAGCCCACACCCATCACTAAAGGTGCTTGCCAAACAAGAATCCTATTGGAATAGCCGCAAATTAACATTCTCTGCCAGATACTCAACCTCTCCTTGTGGAGGACAAGTGTTTGGACCTGAGGTCAACATTAGCAACCCAGCAGGAACAGCAACAGATGTACATTGTGCTTGGGATGTCAAATACCCAGAGGGACATCGTGTAAAGGTATGCCATGTGTTGTTTGTTAACTACTTGTATAATGTAGCTCCGATAAGTACTTAGCCTCTCTTCCCGATGGCGCCACTGTCACCAGAGAAATTTATTATCATATAGTACATTATATTAGACGGCTATCGTTAAAATTTCAGCCAAATTAAACTCATAGTTTTGTTTTGACCGTGTGTGAAAGTGGATGTGTCCGCGGGTATTCAGAAAAATGGAAAAGAAGCAATATCGGTCGGTGATTCAATTCTTGTTTTGGACGGAAAATTGGGCAGTGAAATCAAAGACCACTTGGATGCTGTGTACGGTGACTCTTCTCCTTCGATGGCGACTGTCAAAAATTGGTTTAACGATATTCAACGTGGTCGCACATTGGTTTTTGATGAGCCATGCCCAGGTGCCCCGAAAACGGTTACCAAGGAGGATAACATGACAAAAATCCATGATCGCGTATTGGCAGACCTCCGATTGAAGGTGCGTGAGATGTGAGATTGCTGGGACAGTAGGCATCTCAAAATACCATGTGGGTCATATCTTGCATGAAATTTTGGGCATGAGAAAGTTGTCAGTGCGATGGGTGCCACGTTTGCTCACTCCGGACAACAAGCGCAACTGTGAGACCACTTCACAGCAGTGTTTGACGCTGTTTAAGTGCAATCTGAAGGAGTTTGTGTGTCGTTATGTGACTGTCGATGAAACATGGATCCACTGGTACATACCAGAGACCAAGGAACAGTCGAGACAGTGAACAGTCAAACAGCGAACATGCTGCGAAAAAAGGAAAGACTATCCTATCGGCTGCAAAGGTGATGGCCACCATTTTCTGGGATTCAGAAGGTGTGATCTACACCGACTACCTGGAGAAGGGCACGATCACAGGGCTTATTGGGCCGACTCAATACCTAATTGCAGAAAAAACGGCCCCATTTGGCGACAAAAATGTACTCTTCCACCATGACAATGCACCAGCTCACAACTCCACCATTGCCACGGCCAAATTGGTTGAATTGGACTACAAACTGCTGACCCATCCACCATAATCTCCAGATTTGGCCCCGTGTGGCTACTTTTTGTTTCCAAACTTGAAGAAGACACTCACCGGGCAGAAATTTGAGTTGAATGAGGAGGTTATCGCCGCCAAGAAGGCCTACTTTGCAGATATCCAGAAAACATATTTTTCAGACGGGTTAAAGAAGTTGGAGCATTGCTGGGTCAAATATATCAAGCTCAAAGGAGACTATGTTGAGAAATAAATCGCCACTTTTCCAAAATTTTCGTTTTTTCTTTTGTAGGTAAGTACTTATTGCACCGCTCTCTTAGGAACAGTGAGGGTGAGTACATTTGATCTGAAGTCTTAAAGATATGAATCTCCTGGAAGGGTATTTGGTTTCCCAATCTTGGGATGTTTGTTATCTATTAGAACAGTGAGAGGGAATCCTTTTTATCATTCACCTGTATAATCTTGAACATATCCATCAGTTAAAGAGTTTTAACATCATTAGTTGTTTCTCCTTCTACACCTATAATGCTCAAAAAATATATTACTTCTAAGCTTTCTCTACATGGTGATAGAATGAGACACTTTCATGCACCTTTGCTCTAATTTTATTTATTGCCACGTGATTTTTATGCAGGTTAATAATTATTAGTCTCAGAATTAAGATCTTAAATATCTTGTTCCACCTATCTTTGTACATAAAAATATTATACATAAATCAAATTCTCACTACACAATTCTATCTATGTTTAGAATCAAACAACTACATCCTGTGACATGACTGTAATTTCATTCAATCCTGTCCTGTGAAGGAAATGAGAAAGCTAAAATTAAAGACTGGGACTGGTGTTGATAATACTGTGGATGTCTTAAAGATAGCAGGATGTAACAGTGTGCCTTATATTGAAATGTTATTTAAACTGAGTCTGGATACTAGCTGCTTACCAGATTGTTGTGAAATTGTTCCTTTCTTTTCGATTTATAATATAGGGAGGAAGGATTTTGTAGAACCTTCACAAACTTTAAATCTTTTTGCCTGTCTGTGTAGTAATAAAATCCCTATCATTGACCAAATGGAAGGTAAGGCAGGAAAAAGGTGTATAACATTAATAAATTAAAAGAGAGGTACACTAAAAATGAAAATCCAAAAGTCGTTGTGTACTCCTTGAAACTATGAAGATTATCACAATTAACTACCAAAATTGTATTTTCATTCCAAATATGTAAGAAAATCAGACCTTGTTCAAGATTTGCAGTTTTAAACATGGTGAAACACCTTCACTCATGCTTAGAAACAACATTCATTCTTTTTCCCCACCATCAGACGTTCCAGATCACGAATTTTCACCACGTCACTTAAAATCTTCAAAGAAAATCCTATTTTCAACTATGGTCATTATTGGTAACATATGAATTAACAAGATATCAACTGTGTTGGAAATATGATAAATTACATAGGGGAACAGAAATTTCCAAATACCTTGTAAGGGGAGGAGCCTACACACAGGTGGTTGAGCAGAGCACAAGAGGACCCAACAAATTGGGTTTATTCCTAATAAAACCAGATGATAATCTGGTGGGGTATCAGTTAACTAAAGGAATAAGTGATCATGAAACACTTCTGAGGGATAATAGAGGGATAAGTAAACCAATAGCCAAAACTCAAGGTGGTAATAGGTGTAGCTATAAAAAGGCACTGAACTGGAAGACTGAAGAAAACTGAAGAGGTATTTTGGGGGAAGGTTCAATATGTTGAAGGCAGTCACAAGTATAGTGGAATCAAAATAGGAACAATTCAAGGGGATATTAAAAATGAGAGGAAAATTTTTATACCAAAAACAAAGAAAAGTAAAGAAGCTGGATATTATTACAGGTAAGTAAAGAGGCTTGTATGAAGAGAATAAAACCAAGTTAAGAGACAGAAAGGCAATAGGGAATACTTGCAGCAGCTAAACAAGGAATTAATAGCAACAAAGAGGGAAACTAAAAATAGGTTTATGGTTGCCAGGGAGTAACAGAATGATGCATCTGGATATTTCTATGGTTATTGTAACACCACAGTGATTACATGAATATTGCAGTTGTGATATCAAGTATGGTGGGGGAGTAGTTGTTGGACGGTGGTGAAGAATGGTGATTTGTTACAGAGAAGTGTGTGCGCGTGAGTTGGTTCTGGATTGTTCCATGTGCTAGGGGACACTAAGTTGTTTAAAAGAAACATTAAAAAGAGCAACAGCACTTGCAATTTTCAGGATCTCGAAGACTGATTATGAATCACATATATCTGGTGGTTTGTGGCAGTATGTTGTGTATTATCCTTGTGATACTTAACTTAATAAATGAGTGAGAATTGTGCCTTTGAAAGTTTTGGTTAATTCATGCAAATGTGGTTCCTATTGGGCGACTTTTAAGCATTTAATTTCAGTCATTTACCTGTGGCGACCGATCAGACAGAATCTGCACAGAATAAAATAATGAGCTTATGTTGGCGTACAATATAGTTTAGTCAATGTATGAACCAATTTTTAAATTAATAGTGTTACATGGCTTATATGTAACAGGACAGTGTGATTAAAAGTGTCAATTATGAACAGTTATTAATACAAAAATGTGCTGGAAGATAAGTGGTGAAATAAAAGTGATTTGTATTATAGTATACAACAATGGATTTGGGTGCAGCGAACTGAAGGTTGGCCAAAGATGAACATAGTTTTAGAATGCAGTGAAAGCAGAGACAATACTCGGAGAATACACAGTGTTAGTGACAGTGGTGCTGCAGTGAGAGCTGAGATAACTACTCACTCGGCGCATAAGCTGATGAGATAAACATCACCGTACAAAGCGGTTGTATGCTGCGAGCAATGAGTGTTTATGCAGGTGGAGCAGAGGTAAACAGGGTGCAGCCAGAGACTCTTCAATTAGCTGAGAAAACGCGTTGAAAGGGAAGAAAAAAAATCATTTTTTATTCTTGCTAGCGAAAACTGACTGGTTGCTTTTCTACCCAAACTCATTAAACAACATAGATAAATAAATATTTGCTTGTACATAAATGGGTGAAAAATTGTTAATAACTTATTAAAGAAAATCATGAAGATGATCATGTATTTGTTTCCTTAAACTACTAATGCACTTGAAAAAAGTGTCAATTTATTTCACAACCTTAAAATATTAATGCATTTAAAGAAGTGTCCATTTGTTTCATAATCTTAAAATATTAATGCATTTCCATTTTATTCATAATCTGAAAAGTTGTTTTAGACAAAAACGCCATTTTATGGCATCCAAAGATTGTCTGTTGAAAATAGGAAATTCCTGAATTTTCTCCATCCTGTAATGGAGTAATGGGGGAAAAAAATCTTGCACTAAAAGTGGGAGCTGAATGGCTTAAGATTGAAATCCAATATCTATATCCCCTGGCACAGCAGGTGGATCCATTGGTACACTAAACACCCAAAAGTCTATAGAAGGGTGAAACAGTTCCTCTAGTATGGCTCAAAATGCTGTCTGAGCAAGGCCAGTATATCATGTAGAGGAGCCCTTATAAAAAGCAACAACATGTCTAAACTGACCATAATGTCATTTGGTGCTAGTCATAACTCTTTCAGTTTGTAAATAAATCCTGTCAGCTTCCACAGGTAGGGATCACATCATTCCACTATTGTGCTCAGGCCTATCGCGATATATGTAGCTATCAGTTATGTTGATGACTGGATGGCACTCATTGTAGGCCACAAAGGGACTACTTTCTATATCTTTGGCGACCCATGTAGCCTCGGAAGCACTGGTGCTTGGGGTGGAAGCCTTCTGATAATGTCCTGTGGAAGACCCAAATTATTCTGAAGCATAGCCGTCTTCCTTACTATTGATGCTGTTGAATCAAGTCCAACTTTGCATAATATTCACCTGTCACAGTTCTATTTCTGAACATTTCAGAGCTTTCAGTCAACATCATTTGATGGAATTTGTACATTTCCATTGCACTTATAGACTTTAGATAGAATATTAGTTTTCTACATATTTGACAGTGTTCATAAATACAGATATTACCACAGCTAAAGATGTATTAATAGCCTGTTAGTATGCTTCATGAAGACTTGTGCAGTTTTTTTTATTTTACCCTTGACTAAGATATCACCTGTCATTGACAGAAATCTTAATAGTTTGAGCATCTCAATCTTTTAGCTAGCTAAAATTGGAATAATCTAGGTGTTTGTGACCTGTATCCAGTTTTGTTTATTTTTCAAATCCTTGTACCTAAAACTTTTTTTAATTACTTGATTGTGACTAAAAGATGCAATTTTACATCTTCGATGCTAAAAATTATTATTTTTATATTTATTACTGCAGATAAATTATCTTCTAGACTTGAACCATAGCTTTTTCTTACCTTTTTATAAACTATTATTTTATTTCCCTCCTCCCAGTTACCCATTTACCTATCACTTCGCACTGGGTAACCAGTTTCTCTCTGGTGCTCACTTGGTTGCACATAGTATTCTTATGCTGATAAATGCTTTGTCACTGAAAATTATATTCTTATTGGTTTCACAGCAGTTTTGTGGTTTTATAATTTCTTAATACTAACATGTAGTAGCTTAGGTGGCAGGTATCCAGGATTATTAATAATCTTGGAACTGAAATTGTCGGTGCTATTGGTTCTCATGAATAGCTACTATCAGACACTATTCTCATTTACTGCTCCAGTGTGTTTAGAAATAGGTGAAACAAAAATATGCTTCTTTATAACTAGGTACACTTCTATGCAGTAAACCTAGAAGGAGGATCTCTAGATGACCACTTCCTGACCCTCCACAATGGTGATGGAGTAAAGTCCCCTCAACTGTTGAAGCTGGGCCCTGGGTCTGCTTCTCCAGCAGACCTTATTTCACAGTCGAATAGACTCTGGATTGAGTACCACAGGTCTCAACCTACAGCTAGGGTGGGTCAAAGCTTTACGCTGCACTTGTCACCTGTCATCTCAGGTAAGCCTACTTAGTTTCCTCTGCTCTTAACTTAGATATAAAGAGACTTAATGTATGTAGCTGACTGACTTGGCAAGCTCAGGCTCCATGCTGTACTTGTCATCTGTTAATTCAGATGGATTATCTCTGATGTCTTATGCACTTTTCAATAGACTTAAGTTTACTAGAAAAATGGGAAACAATATTTGGTGCTTTTTTCTGAAATCTTAATTATTAATCACATACCAGTACCTCTACCCATGTTCCTGTTTTATTAAATGTTAATATGGAAAATGATGCAGGAAATGACTAATTACTTGTCTAGATCAGGAAGTATTTAAATAAATAATATAAAAAATTTAGCATTGTAGTGATAGAATGCTTTTTAGAAAATATAACCTAAAGTTTCCTTTCATTGCTATGCAGTGATAACAATTTTTTCTTATTTATATTTTTTGTTGTAAATTTGTTGTAAGAGCTGAGAATTAAGACTGTTAATAGCAACTTATATCTTTAGTAGTTAACTGTAGGCTAACAAATTAGTATTTGTTACATGAAATTTCTTTATAAATTTCTGATTATAATACAAAATAAGATAGGATAGGGAAAATAAACAGTTACCCGTCACTTACCACAGATGAAGGCAGGAGGGCAAGACACGTAAAAACACAAAAACAAATGAGTTGCACAATATTTCGACTTTAGTCTTAGTCATGTGGGAGGCGAGACATATGGCAGGGGGAAAGATGTGGTCACATCCCAACCCGCCACATGATTCATGTGGTGGTTTGGGATGTGACCACATCTTTCCTCCTGCCATATGTCTCGCCTCCCACATGACTAAGACTAAAGTCGAAATATTGTGCAACTCATTTGTTTTTGTGTTTTTACGTGTCTTGCCCTCCTGCCTTCATCTGTGGTAAGTGACGGGTAACTGTTTATTTTCCCTATCCTATATTATTTTCAGTGCCTCGCGGCAGTTTCTTTGTTTCCTTTATCCTCCTGATTATAATACAAGGAAAAGAAAGGGAAAATACACCCAACACTCACCAAAATTGAAGGGAGGAGGGCAGCAGCAACACAAAACAACACACAGACAAAGAAATAACAATATTTCGGGTGAAAATCCATTTTTCAAGTTAACAGAGAGGTGGTCGGTCTTGTGCAAGTCTTGACCTTGAAAAATGGATTTTTCACCCAAAATATTGTTTTTTCTTTGTCTGTGTGTTGCTGCTGCCCGCCTCCCTTCAACTTTGGTGAGTGTTGGGTGTATTTTCCCTTTCTTTTCCATGTAAGTATTGCCTCACGGCATTTCTTTCCTTTCATTGTTAGCTACATGATTATAATACAAAGTGTAATTGATAATTAAGAATATCACAGACATGACCCTCTCACATCATTATACAATTACCCAATTTCTGTAGTTATACAAAGATAACACTCCTGAAACAAAAAAAAAATCTTGTAATCAGTTCAACATTTTCTTCTTTAGAATAATATTCATGTGTATTGATTATGACCTCAGAATAACATAAAACATACATATTTTTCGTTTCTTATATCATTCACACCATATGGCATTCACTTTTGTAACATGTTGCACTGAAACTAAATTGTCTGCAAAAGAGTAATACAGGTATTACTAAAAAAAAAAAAAAAATCATTTATATTAGCAAAAGGATAATATTTTACAAAAGCAATACATCTTTCATGTTTATGAATGATACTGTGTATTAACTAAACTATTAGTTATATATACCTTTGTTCACATAAAGCCTACAAATTCACAATGCCCCCATTTTGACAGTATCTGTCCTGTCCACACTAAACATTATTTTCCTTATAATATTACCATGAACATGTGTTCCAATTAATAATTTCTTTAAAGGTATTTTCTAAACCTATATTAAACTCTCATTCCAATCTTGTTTGAAAACAAATCTTTAGTGCACACTGCATAGCTCACGACAACTCCGTTACCTATTTTAGCCCCATATTCATCACCAAGTTGTATGTACTTCATTATAGGCATTACTTCCTAAGTTCCTTTCCTGTAATGCGAATCACTCTCCCAAATGTCTTGCCTACTTCATACGCTTCTACAGAACACCCAGTCCAAGAATATCTTGGTCTTCAAGACCACCACATTGACCCTTCCCATTCAATGCACCTCATAAAATTTGCAATATGCATTCAGCCATAACTAACTATTCTGTACCTACCAGAGGCAGATCATTTCCTATTACTGTATATGCAACATGCAGAAAAACACAACTCATAAGTTAACTCAACAGTCTCCACTGCATTAATTCATAAATACATGGCACCACTACCCAACTGTCCATCAGAAAAACAGATGCAGCAACCATTTACTAGCAGTCAAGAGTAACCAGTTACAGTTCATGTCAGTTTCCATAGCTGCAACAATCCCATCAATTGTTTTATGTTGTAAGCTATAAGTGTCTTTCTAGAAACTAGCTTACTAACATTTCATTTACTGCGGCATATCCCTTACTTCGTATTCTGGAAAGAACTGCCAGTTTTTTTTTTATCTATCTTTCATCATTTTTCATAAATTTTAATAAATTTGTACATTTTTCCCCTTCTTAAGTGATATAAATTGTTTTAGTTAAGTGATGGAACTATTTGTGTGTGTGTTTTGACACCTTTCTCTGAGTCTCATATCTTTGCATGAATAAGGTTTCCTTCAAAAGAATAACTATTATTAATTTGCTTGATATATTTTGTACCTACCTATGTTTTGTGTAAATTTCTCTGAATTTTTAATAAACTTCCCTGTTTCTTACATTCTGTTAAAAAAATTACTAGAATATGTTGTATCCTGGTTCTAGTAACTTCTACAAAGAATGCAGTTCTTCTCATTACATGAATTTCTGCAACTAGTCATTATAAATAAACAAATAGCAACACGCACATTTAAATGAATTTTGCAATGTAATTTTTTTTCATCTCTGCCCCACATTATAATTTTTTATATCTGCCCTTTATATTTTTTGAGCAGTTTCTTCCACAACATGCATTTTTTTCTGGCATCACAATTACATTTCCTTTTAACAATATAAATGCAAATAAAATTAAATGTAGTTATTACTTTGAAATTAGCACTTTCCTTTAACAATATAAGAGCAAATAATATCAAGAACAGTTATTTAGTTGGTATTTCATAGTTAGCCAAGCAGTGCAGTTGAGGTGGCCTACATAACTAACCCTTTGGGCACCACCAGACTGTGCCAAGTTTGCATCCAGTCCCCAGGCATAATGCATTTTATTGAAGTGGATATGTTCATTTCATTTGTGATAGTTTTTGCCCTGCTGCCTTCATCTCTATTAATTTATGGATTTACTTTCCTGTCCTTACTTTCATTACCTAAAGGCACTTAAGTTTTCTTTAGGTAGCATCCATAATCTTATTTATTTATTTATCAATCCTGTTTCATGGATCCCTGCTGAGGAATGACCTCTAGGATGTGAAACATGTCATGGTTAATACTCATACATACAATATGAGTCATAATCATAGTAAAAACAATTATACATTCCAAAGACAAATAAAAAGAATAACAATAAACATTAATTTTTACAACTGAATTTTGCAAAAGTCATATTGAATAAAATTAATTAATTTGTTCAAATTCCTGAATGGAGTAGAAGGAGTTACCAATATGATAGTCTCTCAGTTTTTCTTTAAATATATCTTTAATTATCTGTAAACTGTTTTATACACTTGGGAAGTTTATTAAACAGATGTATACTAGAATAGTTAACTCCTCTTTGTACTAATGACAGAGATGTTTGTGTTTTGTGCAAGTTATTTCTGTTTCTTATATTGAAATCATATACCTGTGAATTAGAAGTAAACAGGTTAAAATAATCTATGACAAAGCACATGAGATAATATATATGCTGAGAAGGTATTGTAAGAATATTGAGTTTATGAAAAAAAAAGTTTTCTGCAAGAAGTTCTTGGTTTTACCCTACACAACATCCTAATAGCTCTTTTCTGTGCTATGAAAAGTTTTTTTACTTTGTGAAGAGTTTCCCCATAAAATTATGCCATATGACATGACTGAATGAAAATATGAGGAGTACACACGTTTCGATAATTCTAGATCTGCTGTTAGAGAAAGTGTTCGTATTGCAAATGTGGCAGTAGTGAAGTGATATATTCGTGCCAACAGAGTTTCTCATCCATTTTAATACCAAGGAATTTTATACTCTTTGTTTCTAATACGGTGTTATTTTTATAGCTTACTTGTAAATCTGGCTTTGCAGATTTTTTGTTTTTTTTTTGGTTTTAAACCTAATATAATGTGTTTTTCTTTCAAAATTTAATTTTAATGAATTTGCCTTAAACCAATTTGCTACGTCACTAAGTACTTCATTTACATTAAATTCTAGATTGCTGTTTTTCTCATTGTCACGTTAGTATCATCTGCAAATAAAACATTCTTAACTCTGTCAGACAAGTTTCCAGGAAGGTCACTGATGTACAGCAAAAAGAGGAGGGGTCCTAGGACAGAACCTTGTGTAATTCCATGTTTATTTTCTCCCAGTCTGATGAAACAACTTTACTCATTTTGGAATCGAAAATGGAAACTTTTTGCATTTGACTTTCCATGTATGATTTAAACCATTTACCTAAGGTTCCGTAAATACCATAGTATTCCATTTTCTTGAAAAGTAATTCATGATTTACACACTTAATAGCTCAGTCGTTGGGGGGGGGGGGGGGGGGAGTTGGCTAGAAAACTACATTGAGCTACGTGGGGGAGGGGGGAGGTTCTGAGTCAGGCCACGTGGCTTTTCATTCATAGTATTTGTCTCAGTTAAAATAAGGTTCAGAACACATAACACCCTGTGAATATTTATTTGTCATTTAATTATCTATATATGATGAAATTAAGGAAAATGGAAGTGGCTTCTAGGCGATATAAATAATAAAGGAAAGGGAAATTAACAGTCCACATCCGCAACCTGTACCTTCCAATACCAGAACATACCAAGAGCCATGTTTTCAACAACCTCAATGACTGTTTTACTGTGAGAGCAGTTAGAGTTTTCCCTGACAGCACCACTGCTGTGGAACTCTGGAGAGCACCACTGCAGCGGAACTCCGGAGATGGGAACTAGCGTACCAGAATATCCTGGGTACCAGACACCCAAGTGGCCTTAACCACCGTTAAAATCCAACCACTTAACCATCACATTTATTATTATTATTATTTACTAGATATAGCTTTTCACATCTATACCGTACCCTTACTACATATGTTCATTTTACCATTGCCTGCGATATATTATCTCAGACATTGCATGCAGATATATCGATAGTCTACTCCTCAGCCGTTCCCCCACCCTCCTCCACCCTCCCACACTAGTCAGTTAGTCATTGGGTAACGTGCATTGTGTACTCACGTACGGAGCCTAGTGGCCCATTTTTCTACCAGTGAACAAGGCTATGCCGAAATATTGTGTATTTTTTGTCAGCATATGTTTTCCCCCCTCATTGCAGCCATCCACTTTGGTATGTGGTGGGTTAATTTCCCTTTCCTTTATTAATTATCTCTATATGTAATTTAAGATACTTTGACAGGAGAAAACAGTACAAAATGCCTTCTGGATTCAATAGGGAAAAAGGGTACATGTCACACATGGGGATGGGGGGGGGGGGGGGGAGAAGCTAAAGCTACATCAGGCTATGTGGGGAAAGAAGGGATTTCACAGGAGGCCAAATTGGAGCTATGTAGTTTATGGATGCTCCCTTATGATCATACTAGATGCCAGCCAGTGACATTTTTTTACATATAGTCACAGGTCTAGAAAAGTTCCTATTTTTTAAGGTCAAAAGATGAAAGCCTGTGACCAGGTTTGGTTGAGGAATTAGAATAGTTCAAGATCAAATATCATAATATAATATGTATTTGTAGATTGCAGTGGAAACTTTTTATGGTAATTGATCTGTAAGAAAATAGCTGGTTATTAGATGCTGGTAACAAGTCTATAAACTGTTCCACATATGTAGTAATTAACATGGGATTGTATTTGCAGATTATAGTGGATATTGATTATACTAATGGGTTGTTAAGTAGCTAACTTGTTATCAATTGCTGGTAATATAATTGATATTATTAATAAGTGTATGGTACTGTTCCACATCCCTGAGATTATTCTCACATGAGATCAAAGCGAACATATCTAACTATCTATCTATCAATCTATCTATTTATCTATCTAATATACAAACTTAAATTTTCACATTAACTTCAGTGTAATAAAAAAAATCACTGCTTTTTACTATTAATAGCCATAATCTCAAGTCAGATGGCCAAGCAGTGTGACAGTAGTGATTGAAAAATGTAAAGTATACTTTTATTTGTCACTTTTCTTGGCTGTAAAATTTTACCATATGTTTTTAACTGAATATACATGTTTAATTTAAAGTGAAATGCTACAAAAAGCATTTTCCTGTAACATCTCTGGCCACTGCTATTCTTCCAATGAAGGACAGGTGCATGCTATAATTGTCTGGTGACATTAGCATGTACAGTAACACAGATTCAGAAAATGATCAAAGGTCATTGTCCCTTGATCAGATCTGGCTGATTTACAAATGTGACATGCTGTACCCATAGCTAGGCTCATAGGTTATGTTCTGAGTAACAACAAATGAAAATATTTTAATACAAAATCGAAACAAGGAAGAACTGTGAAAATAAATTAAGATTTCCTTTAATTCCTTATTCATGTGAGACGTACATGAAACGTAGCAAGAATTATGGTTGTGCTTACATGAAACCCCTTGTGAATCAATGTTCTGAACTACTATTATCATTCTGGTGTATTCCATCTCCATTCTATCTACAGGACTTTGAAACCTCTACCTATCACCTCTTTAATATATACTTCGTAATTGAGTTTATTGTCAAGTGCAACCTCAAGCTAATTACACTAAATGTCATTAACAAGCAGTTCACTTGCCTTCATATAATCTTAAATAACCTTTACCTGCTAAGTTTTAGCTTGATTTGATGTTATCCTAACCAATTAGATGTTATAATTTCATTTTATTATTTTATGAAGTTTTTGCCTCAGAGCATACTTCACTACTTTTCTACTTTCACAAGATACAAACTTAAAACTCAATCACAAGTGTTCATCTCTTCCCTTGATAATTTATTACAGTTCTTGACTCCCTTACCTAAAATTAATATTTTGTCTCAATACTAATGTCGCTGTTGAAAATTCTCTTTAATTTTAATTTAGTTTTACGAAATTACACAGCATGTGAACAAACTAACTTCTGACTATAAAAGAAACACAAAATCATTCATTGGAACATTGAGCAGAAATGATCCCAGTAGACTACCCTGTGGCTCTTATCTCTTCTGTTTCATTTAATAGTGTATTTCCTGTCCCACCTAATTTTTCTTTATCAGTATATTAATAATGATCCTATCATTCCCTTTGTGTTATGCTTCAGAGGCATCCTATCATATACTTTCAACTTATTCGTTACATCTGAAATATATTTCACACATCCTATTAAATAATAAAGGAAATGGAAATTAACCCACCACGTACCAGAGTTGACAGCTGTTATCCTCTCATCACAGCCATCAACTTTGGTATGTGGTGGTTTAATTTCCCTTTTCTTTATTATTTATATCACCTAGAAGCCACTTTCATTTTCCTTAATTTCATTACACATCCTATTAACAATGATTAACATTAAAAACAAGTAACTTCTTATTAAACCTTTTAGATTATTTTTATTCTCTTTATTTGTCTTTGTAACATATGATTGTTTCCATTATGATTATGACCAGTGCCAGAAATTCGTTTATAAATCCAGACGTATTTGTTACTCATAACTTTCAGACTCAGGCGTAAAATGAAAATGTTCAGGTGTAATTATATTATAATTATAAAAATACAGATTTTATAGTTTGCAACCTACTCCAGCACAATTTAAAACTATAAATAGGTATAAATGTGCCAATATATGACATACCAAAATTGTGAAATAGGTTAATATAATTCTCGATTTTATTGTATTGATTACAGTAACTTTTGAATTTTACACAATGATCTTCATCTTCAGTAGGCACAATAGTTGATGAGTTAGTAAGTGTTTCTGATTGTTTACTCGATGTTGACCCCCTGTTTTGCGTGAAGTTGGAGAAGGTCTAATGGTAGTAGCTGAAGCGCCTGATAATCTGTCAGCAACTGATATTTCTTTATTTTCTGGCATTCCTCATTTACCGTTGATTATAATACTTTTATCACCACTATTTGTCTTTCCAGCCGGTATAAAGTTAAAGTAAGTAATTTATGAGACATCTTCAGATCCTTTGTTAAATGAAAAATGCACTAACTATAATTGTCTTTAACTTCGTGGTACTTCCCCTACACTGTTGCCACAACTTCTGAAGATCAGAAACGTATTATTTGAAACTCTGAAACAGATCAGCAATGCGACAGGCTTTATAATTGAAATTAATTATTAAAATTAAACATTAAATGTGCAAAACTGAAAACAAAATACTGATATATAGTTTTTTAAACTTTTGATGCTTAGGTGTATTTTCTACGCCTTTGGTGGAAATTGCAGGTGTAAAATGAAAAAAATTGAGGCGTAATTACGCCTAACGGCTGGTCAATTTTTGAGCACTTATTATGACTCATATTGTATGTATGTGTATTAACGATGACTTGTTTCACATGCCAGAAGTCCTTCCTCAGCAGTGATTCATGAAACAAGATTGATAAATAAATAAATAAATAGAAACAACCATCCTTAAATACTTTCCTAACCCAGGTGTCCATCAAAGTACAGCAACTAACAGTTGTTCTAGCACTTTAAATTTCTTTTCTTGCATCAATTCCATTTGTATAGTAGATTATTATGTTTTACTGAGCCCATATATTCATGTATAACATGGAAGAAGAGTATTAAGCCTTTGAATAACTTTCTTCATTGCACCAATCTATTGCATTGCAAACTTTACAAATCCTCTGAGTAACTGTGTAATTTCTGAAATCGCACATAAATTTTCAAATTTAGGCTGTGGTGGTGTTCTCCATGGTCACAATCAAGAACTGATGAGTCCAAATTATCCCAGTCAGTACCCCAGCAATAGTGAATGTGACTGGGATATACGAGTACAAGAGGGGTACCACATAGTTCTCAAGTTCCTTGACCGCTTCCAGCTAGAGAACAGCACTAAGTGTGAGAAGGATTTTGTTGAGGTGAGTTTATTTGTTGTTGTTGGAACAAGTGTGGCAAAAATTATACTGCTATTAATTTTATTAATATGAATTCATATGAAGCAATATGATCTGGTGAAATGTATCTTATATATTGACTTTTACATTATGTAAATTATTACTTTTAATACTTTCTGTTTAAGGTTAACTGTTTAGCAGCTACCTCAATTTCATACTCCATTAAAAGAGTTCTACACTGAAAAAATGAAATAATTATATCTTTTAATATAATTAATTCATTTATTGGTTCTCACTTATTTACTCCTTGTCATCTTCCTCCTTAAAACATTTGCTTGTATATAACTGATAATTAATTACCATGGAAAAGAAAGGGAAAATACACCCAACACTCACCAAAGTTGAAGGGAGGAGGGCTGCAGCAACACAAAAAAACACACAACAAAGAAAAAACAATATTTCGACACGAGTCTTAATCATGTGAGACGAGACATATGGCAGATGGAAATATGTGGTCACATCCCAGCCAGCCACATGATCAAGTGGCGGGCTGGGATATGACCACATCTTTCCCCCTGCCATATGTCTCGCCTCACATGATTAAGACTCATGTCGAAATATTGTTTTTTCTTTGTTGTGTGTTTTTTGTGTGTTGCTGCTGCCCTCCTCCCTTCAACTTTGGTGAGTGTTGGGTGTAGTTTCCCTTTCTTTTTTCATGTAAATATTGCATAGTGGCATTTCTTTCCTTTCAATTGTTACCTGATAATTAATTTCAGCATATAAAGAAAAGCTAAAATAGACCCAGCAATGCAGAAAAATCTCTTGAGATTCCAGCTGCTTCAAAGTGAAGTCGACTGGCGATGTTTTGATAGCTGGTACTGCTCCCATTGTCAAGCCCCGCTTAACTTACTGAAAACTGTTGCATGGTAGTCTTTTATACAGGGTTTTACAAAAAGGTACGGCCAAACTTTCAGGAAACATTCCTCACACACAAACAAAGAAAATATGTTATGTGGACATGTGTTCAGAAACGCTTACTTTCCATGTTAGAGCTCATTTTAGTTTCTTTAGTATGTACTGTACTTCCTCGATTCATAGATTTTCTGTGAACGTGTGGGCAGGAATTGTTGGTGATGTCTTGATTGGGCCCCATGTTCTTCCACCTATGCTCAATGGAGCATGTTATCATGATTTCATGTGGGATACTCTACCTGTGCTGCTAGAAGATGTGCCTTTACAAGTATGACACAACATGTGGTTCATGCACGATGGAGCTCCTGCACATTTCAGTCGACGTGTTCGTACGCTTCTCAACGACAGATTCAGTGGCCGATGGATTGGTAGAGGTGGACCAATTCCATGGCCCCCACACTCTTCTGACCTCAACCCTCTTGACTTCCATTTATGGGGGCATTTGAAAGCCCTTGTCTACGCAACCCCGGTACCATATGTAGAGACTCTTCGTGCTCGTATTGTGGACGGCTGTGATACAATATGCCATTCTCCAGGGCTGCATCAGCGCATCAGGGATTCCATGCGACGGAGGGTGGATGCATGTATCCTCGCTAACGGAGGACATTTTGAACATTTCCTGTAACAAAGTGTTTGAAGTCATGATGGTACGTTCTGTTGCTGTGTGTTTCCATTCCATAATTAATGTGATTTGAAGAGAAGTAATAAAATGAGCTCTAACATGGAAAGTAAGCGTTTCCAGACAAACTTGTAGTGAATCACGGAGTAATTGTAATATCCACATAACATATTTTCTTTGTTTGTGTGTGAGGAATGTTTCCTGAAAGTTTGGCCGCATCTTTTTGTAACACCCTATATATGGCTACCAGATGGGGGAGGAGGTGGATTCGCGTGGAGGGGTGGTCTAGTTGGGCAGGTTCTACCTGGTGGTGTCATTTTTTGATCGCTATTATGCCCTAATATGTCCAGTGTGCCTTTGTAATAATCTAATAACCGGCCTCCATGCTTGGCTTAAGCTGAATCCCTGATCCCGATTTATAACATTATTACTAAGCCTAATTTCAATCTCCTCTTTCATGATACTATCCCAAAAGTTATTTGCATGGTAAAGGTGTGTCGTTTTGTCAAAACATGGCTCCTGGACATTATCAATGGCGTGTTCAACTATAGCTGATTTTTCTTTCTGTCCCAATTTAAAATATCTGATATGTTCTTTGCGTCTTTCATCGATCATCCCTAAAGTCTGTCCTATATAAGAGGTGCCACACTCACAAGGAATTTTTAGAGTCCAGGTGCCTGGAGATTGATACCATCCATGGGAGTTCATAATAGCTTTCCAATATTGGATGGAGGCTGAAAGATAGAGCAGATGCCCTGCTTGTTGAGCAGCCTAGCTGTTTTTGATGTTTCTGCTCCACAGAAAGGTAAAAAGACACATGGTTTGTCATAATCCCTGTCACCTATTTTGTTTTTTCTTCAAATGATTGTGTGTTGAATTTTCTTGGAGCCATAACCATTGGCACTAAACACGTGTTCTAAGTGTCGCAGCTCTTCCTATAGATGTTCATTGTCGGTCACTGCCTTTGCCCTATGACCAAGAGTATTCAGCACTCTGCACTTTTGAGAAGGTTTGTGGAAACTAAAGGCATTGAGGTAACGATCATTATGCGTAGGTTTAGAAAAGAGAACTCTAAAAAAATTGAAATTTATCCTGAGGATATCATGAAGGAATTAAGAAAGTTAAAGTGTAAAGTGTAAAGAGGCTGGTTTGTATGATATTATTTGAGATGTCTCAAAGGTAACTGGATGTGTCACTGTATGAGTCTTGAAACATTATTTTAGTTGAGTCTGGATACTTACTGTTTACCAGAGGACTTGAAATGTGTGATAGTAGTGCTAGTGAATAAAGGAGGGGTGACAAATAGAGTAGAAAATTACAGGCTAATCAGTGATAAGGAAATTAATGGCGAGTTTTATGTGCAACCACATCAAATATGTCTGTGAGGAGCGTAGGTGTTGTTCAAGTCAACAATATAGCTTTAGGGAAGAATATTCATGGAAATCCAAGTTATTAGGCTATATGCAACACATTTCAGATAAAATCTTTATATATAAAGATGAATGTATGTTTGTTTGTTTGTTTGTTTGTTGGTTTGTTGGTTTGTTTGTTCTTCATACAAATCCACAGTTTTTATCCGTTCTTGATGAAACTTTGCACACTTATCCTTTGAAACAAGGAGAAAACTACTGTCTACATTTGGTTGAAAAATTATCTGTATAAATAACACATTTGTCTCATAACTTCGAAATACGGTGGTAGACAGACACTTTGGATGTGGACGACTGCGTACCGAGATTCTGCGTAGTGGCCTGTTAGCTGAGTGGCTAAAGCGCTGGCTTACGAACGTCGTGGTCTCCGGTTCGAATCTCCGTCGGGGATAAGATTTTAAAAAATTGTTTTTCATCGTAAGAGTCAGGCCTGGGCCGTACGTTATTCGGATTGAATGTTAAACCGTAGATATTAGAAAGTTAGGGGTGCAGTGCGAGGCAAATCGTAGGTATTCTTGCAATGTTGTTGGTGTATACTCTTTTACGTTATAATGATCCCTCAGGTTTTGTTCGCAGTCAGTGTGTAAGTTTGAACCACAGTAGTATTATTATAATTAGGGATGTAAGTCTCTGTCTTTTTGATACGTTATGACTCCCAATTGGCTATATCGTTGTGATGGAATTTTATAAGGAAATCTGTATGAAGGGCACAGGATATTGTTTGCAGTGTGATTAACAGTTGTAGTTACGAAATTTTGAGACCTTATCGAATGGAGACAGAAATATGTTGGCAATTGATTCTCATAACTTGGAAATACGGCGATAGACAGACACGTTGGATATGCACGTCTTCAGACCGTTTTTCCGTGTAGTGAGCTGGAAGCTCAGTGGCTAAAGAGCTTTCTTACGAACGTCGTGGTCTCTGGTTGAAATCTACGTCGGGGATCAGATTTTTAAAAATTGTTTTTCATCGTAAGAGTCACGCCTGGGTCGTAGGTTATTCGGAATGAATGTTAAACTGTAGATATTAGAAAGTTAGGGGCGCAATGCAAGGCAAATCGTAGGTAGTCTTGCAATGTTGTAGGTGTACACTTTTTTACGTTATAATGATCCCTCAGGTGTTGTTCACAGTCAGTGTGTGAGTGTGACCACAGTAATATTATTATAAATACGGAAGTAAGTCTCTGTCTTTTTGTTACGTTTTGACGACTAAATGGCTATATCGTTGTGATGTAATTTTATAAGGAAATGTGTATGAAGGGCACAGGATTTTTTTCCCAGTATGATTAACAGTTGTAGTCACGAAATTTTGAGATCTTATCGAATAGTGACAGAAATATATTGGAAATTAATTCTCTTCAAGAGGCAGGTTCGACGGTAGAATGATATAGCGATAGCTTTCCTGTCATATTATGCCGACTCGATATTGTATGGGACTAATCCTTCGTTACCAACAACTTACTATATTTAATTCTGGCAAAAAAATTCTTAATCCACGCGTACGAAGTCGCGGGTACGAGGCTAGTTATAAATAGAGGCCAAGATGATAGTAAAGCATTATATCTTTTAAAAGCTTTTAACAGAGTGAGTTATAGAATGGTGGGAAATAAGGAGTTGATGAAAAGATGTGTTAAAAAGTAAAAATCAGAAAATTAAGATAGGTAACACATTATCAAAAGAAATTCAGTAGAAAATGGGAGTGTTACAGGGTAGTGTATTGGGACAATTGTTATTTGTTAGAATAATGAAAGATCATGTTGATGTTTAGGTTGTTTGCAGATAACATAATGTTATACAGGGTGATTCGGTAATCTTATATATATATAAAAATAGACCCGTTTTTTCCTCTATTTCACTTTTCAGCCACCACTACCTAGCACAGATCACTGATGTTTGTGGGTGGAAGTAGCATGGAGTTTCCTGTCGTGCACAACATTGGCCGAATGCCGATAGCTGTGGGGATGTGGGAGATATAATGATTAAAGTTGGTCAGTACAGGGCGTTTTCATATTTCGACCAAAAATTCGTATCTCCGTATACTTCTCTTTCCTGCCACAACTACATAACATAGACTTTTCGTGTTTGTGTGTGTTAGTAGAATCGTCTTTCCTGTCGTGCACTATGTTTGTTAGATGTCGGTAGCTATGGGGATGTGGGAGATATGGGGGTTGAAAGTGGTCGACCTGTGGCAGTTTCATACTTCTGCCAAAGACAAAAGTGTCATGGTGTATCACTTTTCAGCGAAAACTATAGATCACAGATAACTGGCGTTTGTGTGTAGTAGTAGCACAGAGTCACCTTTCGATCACAACAGCAGCCGAATTTCAGAACCTGTGGTACTGTGGTAGATATGGTGGTTGTAAGTGGCCGACCAAGGATATTTTCGTATTTCGACTGTCTCCGCATATGTCACTTTTCTGCCACAACTACATAGCATAGAGCATTGGTGTTTGTGTTTGGTGGTAGAATCGTATCTCATGTAGTCCACTATGGTTGTTAGATGTCGGTAGCTATGGGGGTGTGGGAGATATGGGGGTTGAAAGTGATCGACCTGTGGCAATTTTATACTTCTGCCAAAGACAAAAGTGTCATGGTGTATCACTTTTCAGCGAAAACTATAGATCACAGATAACTGGCGATTGTGTGTAGTAGTAGCACAGAGTCACCTTTCGATCACAACAGCAGCCGAATTTCAGAAACTGTGGTACTGTGGTAGATATGGTGGTTGTAAGTGGCCGACCAAGGATATTTTCGTATTTCGACTGTCTTCGCATTTGTCACTTTTCTGCCACAACTACATAGCATAGAGCATTGGTGTTTGTGTTTGGTAGTAGAATCGTATCTCATGTAGTGCACTATGGTTGTTAGATGTCGGTAGCTATGTGGGTGTGGGAGAAATGGGGGTTGAAAGTGGTCGACCTGTGGCAATTTCATACTTCTGCCAAAGACAAAAGTGTCATGGTGTATCACTTTTCAGCGAAAACTATAGATCACAGATAACTGGCGTTTGTGTGTAGTAGTAGCACAGAGTCACCTTTCGATCACAACAGCGGCCGAATTTCAGAAACTGTGGTACTGTGGTAGATATGGTGGTTGTAAGTGGCCGACCAAGGATATTTTCTTATTTCGACGAAAGGCATGTGTCTCCGCAGATTTCACTTTTCTACCACGACTACATAGCATAGAGCATTGGTGTTTATGTGTGGTAGTAGAATCTTGTCTGTTGTCGTGCACTATGGTTGTTAGATGTCTGTAGCTATGGGGGTGTGGAAGATATGGGGGATGAAAATGGTCGACCTGCGGCAATTTCATATTTCTGTTAGAGACGCATGTGTCATGGTGTATCACTTTTAAGTGAAAACTATCAATCGCAGATCACTGGCGTTTGTGTGTGGTAGTAACACAGAGTCTCCCATCGATCACAACGTTGGCCGAAATTCGGTAACTTTGGGAGTGTGTGAGATATGGTGTTTGAAATTGGTCGATCATGAACATTTTCGTGTTTCATCCAAAGACTTGTGTGTATCCGTAAATTTTACCTTGCTGCCGGAACTACATAGCGCAGAAGACTGGTACTTGTGTGTGGTAATAGTATCGAGTCTCCCATCGTGCACTAGGGTGATTAGATGTCTATAGCTGTCAATATGAATTCATTACAATCACGAACGAAGTCATGGGTACCAGCTAGTGATGCTATAAACTTTCAGGGATGATGAAGGAGTATAAATGTATCAACTTAAGGCAAGGGATCCTGCTCCACAAATGACCGAGTCGAAAGTTATAAGCGAAAATTGTTCTGATACTTCTGACAGTGAAATGCATGTACCGGTATTATAATACTCAGGTTCCTTGATCATGTACCACTTATTATTCATCAACTGATGTGGTTACAACATGATGGAGCCCCACCTCACTTTGGACTAAGGGTTTGTGAACACATGTATCGTACATTCACTGAAAAGTGGACAGGCAGAGGTGGTTCTGTTCCATGGCCAGCACATTCATCTGATCTCACCCTACTTGATTTCTTCTTGTCGGATCATGTGAAAAGTTTATTATGTGAGACATCTATCAAGATTGAAGAGAATCTACATGCAAGACACTGCCTGCGACACTGTTCAAATGACACCGAGAGTTTAGAATAGCTATGACAGAGCTTTGTGAGATGATGCTATACTCGCATTAACACTGGAACATATCATTTTAAACAACAGTTCTAAATGTAGCAGCTCATGTAACTTGTGCAGCAGTGGTGGCTCTAGACATAGTGACTGTGCCAATCACCACCTCTAAACAAGAATAAATAAATTAAAATATAAATGCAGTGAAAAAAAAAATTATAAATGCGGTATTCTCTACTCTATGGTAACTTATGACAGCTAGGCAAAGTATTGAACTCCATCTGTTAGCCACATCAGTGAACTGTTTTGCTGTTGTGGAGACAATTTTTGGATGGCACAGATCGCGCATACGCTCTAGCGTTTTTGTGGAAATATTCAAGGTTGGGGGTTCACTTTGTTAGTGGCGAATGGAGACAATTTCTTTCTGTCACAGGTTGCAGCTCGATAAAGTGAGTAACACTGCCAGTAGAGTGCAGCAGCAGCTGCTGCAATTTTTATAGCATTTAACTAAATATCCACTGTAACAGTGCTTCTCAACCAGTGGTTCGCTGATTACTGGTGGTCCGTGAACATACTACAAGAGTTCCACAGGCATAATATCATAAACTCCGATACCATGTTTGTACTGTATAAGGCTGTATTGTCAACATTTAAAAGTCTTGAATATTTCAATGACTGGGCAAAAATGTGGCATTTCCAGGATGAGGATAGAACAGCATTTTTTCTACAACAGTCCATCATTTTAATATGGCATCTAGAGATTAAGTAAATGACGGTTCACTAAGGGTTTTAAGTGGGTATGAGGAACCGCGGTAGGTGATAAGATTGGTAATGCAAGTGGTGAAGTAAACAAAAATAAAAGGCATACGGTCTAGCGTATTTTATTTTGGTTTATGCATGTAGGCCGGTGGTATAGTGTAGCGTCCAACTAATAACATTATTATTTATCTGGTTTGGTCTGATTAACATGTAATTAGCTTTTAATAGGTCACATCCAGTTTTACATCTGTGTTTTGATAGGATTCAAAATGTGGTTTTAGATTTATTATGAAATAATGATACATTTTAATAACAACAATATTGAAAATAAAACTAGGCCCAGGGTAGAAGACATTAAAGACAGAGGAAAAATTGCGGAGGTAACTGGCGACGGAGGAAGGAAACTCAGAACAGGAAAATGAAGTTGCTTAATCATCACCCATAGTTGGCTGAAACAAAAATAGCGGTGAAAAAAAATTAGACCCGTGTGAGTTAGTGGACCACAGCATTATTATTGAAAATTTACTGGTCCTCGGGTTGAAAAAGGTTTTGATACGCTGCCCTAGAAGCTTAGTCATCGCAAGAAAGCAATATTGTTTTTTTCTTAGATTCTCTGAAGGAGAATTACGTAAGTTTATGAATGCACATAACAGGAAACGATTCTCAAGCGAATTGTGTTCCACTGTCGTCGTGGTCATCGAAGGCAGTGCCGGATAAGAAAGTATGGGGCCCTAGGCACACACAAATGTTTTGATTCCCTCTGTTTTTGAAAATAATTATCTGTAGTTTATAAGTACAAGGACAAGGTTTTATAGATGACTAATAGAATTTATCATATTTATTTATTCAATTAACAAACAAATTTTACGGTTTATCATATTCTGAAAATTACTTTTATTTCGTACACTACAAACAAAAAATTAATTTCCATGCTTTTCATATTATTTTGATTGTTTTATTCCAGTTGATTTTTATTATTATTATTAATCATTATTGCCCTTGAGGACAGTGTTTAAACTCAAATTATTCATGATTATTCAGTTTTTGTTTGTATTTGTCTTCTTCTTCTTCTCTTCCCAAAACCTCTTCATACGCTCACTGTGTTCCTGTTTCCTTTGCTCTGTCCATTTTGTTCCTGTTTTCTTCTGTATTTTAAATTTTGAGTTCATAATTTTGTTCCTGAATTGTCCCCTTTCCTGTGTCATTTCCTTGCTGATCCCTGCGTGATTCAAGTCCTCTTCTATTTCCTGGAACCAATTGGTTTTCCTGAGTGAACCATTTACCACATCAAAGATCCTCTTTGTGAGTCTAGTGCTGTTAATTCGCTGTAAATGTCCATAGAATTGTAATCTACGTCTTCTGATCATGTCTGTCAATCTATCTGTATGTTCGTATAGTTCTTTCGTTGGTCTTTTCATCCATATACCGTCTTTATATATTGCTCCAAAAAATTTTCTAAGGATTTTGCGTTCAACTTTTTCCGCTTCTGTTATGCCTGAAGCCCCAATCGTTGTTATTTCTGATGCATATAATGCTTCTGGCAGTACCACTGTTTTGTAATGTCTGAGTTTGGCCTGTCTTGATATATTTCTTTTGTTATAATATGACCATGTGAGTCTATAAGTCTTCTGAAGCTTTTCTGATCTTTCTGAATTTGATAGCTTGTTAGATCCTCCTACTTGTATGTAATCCCCTAGATATCTGAATTTCTCAACTCTTTTTATGTTTCCAAATTTTGTGTATATTGTTTGTACATTGTTGTTTTGTTTCTCCATATACTGCGTTTTCTCATACAAAATTTGTAGCCCTGTTTTGGTGGCAATTTGATGTAGCTGTTCCAATGCATCTTGTGCTTCCTGCCTATTGTTGCTGAGAATTGCCAGGTCATCCGCAAATGCCAGGCATCTGATGATTGTTTTGGTATGTCGTGTTCTTCCTAGCTGTATTCCTTTGACCTGCGTTTCCCATTGTTTTATAACTTTGTCCAATACCATGTTGAATAAAATTGGTGATAATCCATCTCCTTGCCTGACACCCGTGCCAATTTTGAATGGTTCTGATGCTTCTCCCATAAATTTCACTTTAGACGTGGTATCCGTGAGTGTTTGTTGTATCAGAGCCCTTGAGTTCTTGTCTATGCCGTATTTTCTCATTATGTCAAAGAGCGTCTGTCTGTCTATGGAATCATATGCCTTCCTGAAATCCACAAATGTTACTACGGTATTGTTTGTTTGTCTTATCTTCAGGAGTGTTCTCAGATTCCAGATTTGTTCTATGCATGATCTTCCTTTTCTAAAGCCTGCCTGGTATTCACCTATTTGTGGATCTACCTGAGGTTCTAGCCTGTTCAGTAGGGCTTTGGAGAGGATTTTATAAATGACTGGCAGCAAGGAGATACCTCTGTAATTGTTGGGATCTGTCTTGTCACCCTTTTTATGTAAGGGATGTATTAGTGCACATTTCCATTCTTGTGGAATTTTCTCTGTGGCCCAAATATCTGTAATAATTTTATGAATTTTCTTTGTGAGATTTTCGTCTCCAATCTTCCAGAACTCGGCAGTAATGCCATCTTCTCCTGGTGCTCTGTTGTTTTTCAGTTGTTTTATGATCTCCTTTATCTCTTCAAGTGTGGGTGGTGTAGAGTCCGGATTTGGTGTAGTTTCTGTTAGGGTCAATTTTCCCGTCGGTTTCTCGCAGTTGAGGAGATTTTCAAAGTATTGTTATTATTATTTAGTGAAAAAAGTGAACTTCCAGCGGGCCTTCAAAAATCAGGGGCTCCAGGCTGTTGCCTAGCCGTGCATAGTCTTTCCTTTTGGATAATCCAGCACTGCTTGTAGATCAACTTGTCGGTTTTTGGTTAATCACTAAATGATTACCGTTTGGCCAGTTTTAAAACATTTATCATTGATTAATTTCAAAATCATTTCTTTAATCCAGCAGTAACTGCAGGGAATGAAATTTTCATGCTTTACAAATTTTTATATTGCGAGATTCTTACTCTGAGCTACCCAAAAGCACCAAGGTCACCCCCAACGACATGGATTTTGGGAACCTTTATATATATATATATGGATAAAGGAAACAAAGAAAATGCCGCGAGGCACTGAAAATAAGATAGGATAGGGAAAATAAACAGTTACCCGTCACTTACCACAGATGAAGGCAGGAGGGCGAGACACGTAAAAACACAAAAACGAATTGCACAATATTTCGACTTCAGTCTTAGTCATGTGGAGCGAGACATATGGCAGGGGGAAAGATGTGTAAGATTTGGGTTATATATATATATATAAAACCCAAATCATAGCCCCCCTTCCCCCCAATCAAATTAAAATCCTGGATCAGACACTGGAAACATTTTATTGTTGTTACTACCTGAGCAAATCACTTCGGCCACCACTGTTGTGCAGTAACTGAATTTCATTAATACTGTACCATAGACTTAGGATTTTCAGTCTCTCTGACATCACGTTATGTGTGCCATTACTGGTCCATCAAAGGGGGATATTGTCTTAAGATATTGTGAATTCAGTGGAAAATCTGTACATCATGCTTAGGGTCTGAAGTTAAGGCCATTATTTTGAGTGCTACATTAGGGTAAGGCAGAACTTGAGTTGACTGCTTATAACTTTTGACTCGATCATTTATGCACCTTGGCCCCTTACATAAAATTTATATATTTAAACTTCTCCACTTTGTAACAGAATCACAGAATCACCCTGTATTATAGGATCAAAATGGGTGAGGAATGAACAGCTGCTGGGTAGATCAATGTGGAATGAAGATAATTACAAAGAACACACATAAAAAATAAGGGTTTACTATAATTGTAAGATGGGGAAGGAATTGCTTATTGAAGACCTGAAGTATAAATACCTTGGCATTTGGTAATAAACTGTACTAGGCAGGACACATTAAGCTACTTCCACATCAAAAGGAACACAGAGGAACATCATGTTGATGTTGCTTGTTCCTGCAACTTGTTCCCTCATGTTACCCAATGTTTCTCAGTATTTTTCAGTGTTTATGTCAACAGAAACAAAAGTTCCTTGAAGTTGACTGTTTCCAGAAGTAGCGGTAAAGATGAAAGGAAACTAAGGAACATTGGTAAACATTATCGTGTTTAAAATTGTTGTTAGTTTGGTGTGGACAGCTTGTTCCATGTTGCTGTTACATCAGTAGTTGAAATCTCACAAAAATGTTCGAGTAGACAAGTGAAAATTTAATATATTTAATTGAATTATATATAAATGCAGAATGTTTGTGAAATCCATGTGATTCAAACTATAAAGATCGGCTTAAGAAACACGATTCGTGGGTGATGTTAAGAAAAGCAACTGGTGCAGATTCGAAATAAGTACATCAAAGATGTATATGAATCTCCAGTAGTTGGAAGTATTAAAGTCAGCAGCAAATGTTCCTTTGGAGATATTGCAGCTCTGTAGTTTGTATTTTGGTTTTGAATAAACTGTTCAGTTTTAGAAAGTAGCCGTTCTAAATCAGTGCTACTCATTCGAATAAAGTTTTTGATGTGTCCATCCTCAATACGTCCTGATAACAGATCGTCTTTTTTAAAAAAGAATCCACGAGGCGTTCAACCCCGTGTTGATTGCTCTCCAAAAGATTTGGTCTCATCCAACATTTGCAATTTCTTTTTTTCTTTTGACTCAAAATAATATAAATTGCAGCAGCAGCTGACAAAACAGCACCACATCATTGTATACTAACTGAATCATAATTGTGACAGATCTTTTTTATTTCCCACAGAAAATAAAGATTGTTGCTCTTGGTGTGGACGGGTAACAACCGTAAATAGTAACACAAGTAAACTGTTTCTAAATTAGGTATTCTGGTGTGGACGGAATGTTTCTGAAAGTTGTGATTTGTTTCTGTTTCTAGAAACAGACTGCAACTGTTTAGCAACAAGAAGTTCCTCTGGTGTGGACGCGCCTTTAGACATGTAGCAGAAAATGTTTTCAAAATCCTTTCCTTATTGGAGAGTGTGACGAGGGAATGTAACAAGAAAGTAAGGGAATTGGGTTACAAAACTTTGGTCAAGTCATTGCTTGCATATTGTGTGTAGTATGGATCCACATTTTTTGTATCAAATACATGAGCTGGGGAGGGGGGGTTACAAAAAAGGGATGTTAGATTTGCATCTGGAATTAATGCAAAACGCAGTCAGTAATTGATATGATAAAAGAGCTGGAATGGGATTTATTGGAATACAATACAGTCATGAGAGTGCACTAAGTTTATATTGGTGATGATGTGTGGAAAGATATTGATGAAAGAATTAACCAAGATCCATGGAAGGGAAAAGATGGCCATGTCCAAAAGATGGCCATGACCAAAAGATGGCCATGACCAAAAGATGGCACTTGATTTCTGGCAGAAGGGTGTAGGGAAATTCTGTTTCATAGGTAGGGGGATCAGAGATTGAGATAATTTATCATAACAAATGAATAATTTACACAACATGCTGAAAGAATTTAAAGTTGAAATTCATAGAGTGCAAAAGAAGATGGGTACAGGAAACGGGGAAAATGAATGTGTAGGGAAAATGCCGCTAGAGTGTTTGCTCCATCAAATTAAATTATACAATATTCAGCTTCAACAGGACAAGATTTCTTCATTTGTTGTTGAAGGTGACAATAATTTGAAATATATTTAACATATTTTCATACTAAATCATAATATGCAGTGTAGATTAATTGTAAGATGATCACAAGTAAACACAGCATCAAAGTAATATTTTCATAACTTTTACATATTTTTGCATCAAACCATTATATTCATGGTGAAGTATCTAAAACTTCCAAAATTAACAACAAACATTGAAGGTCATACTTTAAACACATATTGATGTATAATATTTTGGTAACTCATTTTGTCTATAAGAGAATAAATGTCCTGACTGTTCTTTGAAAATTAACTTACATACTCATATACTAATATTAATTCAGATAGAGTAAACATTCCGAGGAATATAGCCTGAAATTTAATGTAAAGATATGTGAGTACATGGTAACAACCAGAAGGAAGAATAGGATAACCCAAGGAATTGTGATGGCAGGTGAACAACTAAAGAAGGTAATCAGGTCCAAGTACTTTGGGAGTGTTTTAGAGGAAACGATGGTGAGATAAGTGAAAGAGGAAGACAAGCAGAGGCATTTCTAAGGAGCATCAGAAACCTGTTATGGAATAAAAATGTGCCACAGAGAAACAAGATAGTAATTTATTATACATACCATGTGCCTATCTTGACATATACTGCTGAAACATGGACAATGAAGAAGTGGGACATCAGCAGGGTACAAGCAAGAACAACATAGAATCAAGACAAATGCCAAAAGAGTCAGCTAATTAAGTACACCACTAAAAAATAAACGTTTTGTATGATCATCATCATCATCATCATCATCCTCAACAGTTTCCAGCCACTACCAGGTCTGCTTCATGCATAAACCTCTCGATTTCCTTCTTTCTTCCCAATGTCACTACCTTGTTCTAGTCCTCTCCTCTCTTCCGTACATACTCCTCCACTCCTTTCAGCCATGCATCTCTTGGTCGTTTACCATGCATCTTAATTTTGTGGATTTTTCTTTGGATTCTCTGAACTTCTATTCTCTTTACGTTTCCATACCATCTCCATCTGTTCCTCTCTACCATTTCCCGTAGGAGATCCTCTTTTATGGTGCATCTAAACACGTCATTCCTTATTCTGTCCATTTTAGTAACTCCCATTCTACCTCTTAAAAACTTCATTTCGTTTGCTTGTACTCTGCTGATGTCCCACTTCTTCATTGTCCATGTTTCAGCAGCAAATGTCAAGATAGGCACATGGTATGTGTAGTAAATTACTCTCTTGTTTCTCTGTGGCACATCTTTATTCCATAACAGGTTTCTGATGCTCCTTAGAAACGCCTCTGCTTGTCTTCCTCTTTCACTTATCTCACCATCATTTCCTCCACATTCCTCTAATACACTCCCTAGGTCCTTGAACCTGTTTACTTTCTTTAGTTGTTCCCCTGCCATCACAATTCCCTCGTTTAACCTATTCTTCTTTGTGGTAATTACCATGTACTCACATTTCTTTACATTAAATTTCAGGCCATACTCCTCCACACTGTCTGTCCATACATCCAACTGCCACTGCACTTCCTCTTCATCACCTCTCCAGATCATCAGATAGTCCGCAAAAGCCATCACCTTCATGTCTTCCTCTGCCATCCTCACTGCCACCTTCTGCATTATTTCATCCATGATTACAATGAAGAGTAGTGGTGATAGGGCACTTCCTTGTTTTAGTCCATTCCTTTGTTCCAGCCAATCTGATCTTCCTTCCCCTATTTTCACATAGCTCACTCACACTTCCTTGGTACAGTTCTGCCACTCTCCTGATGGTTTCTTTGGTAACTCCTCTCTTCTCCAAAGTCTTCTATACCTTCCTCCTGTGTACACAATCATATCCTTTCTCTATATTGAGAAATATCAACAGTAGATCCTTTCCATACTCACAATGTTTTTCCTCTGTCTCATAGCAAATATCAGATCTACCATCGACCTCCCTGATCTGAAGCTATACTGCTCTTCCCTTAGCCCTTTTTCCACCCTGTCATGTATCCGTTTTTCAATGATCTTCTCATACACTTTGGCACAGTGACACATCAGTGTAATACCTCTCCTTGATGCTCCATTTTTTTAATATAGGTATAATTTTTTAGAAAATCCTAATTATCCTAATTATACTGCACAATATGATGCCTCAAAATGTTTATTCAGTAAATTAAATTATCTCAAAAACACTTATACTTTAAAATGAATGTGGATGCAGGATGTTATATTAAAATAATTGGTAAAGTTTGTGATGTGAAAACAGAATGCACTAATTTACAATGAAAACAAAGGCTTGTAAACATGTCATAATAGAAGCTAAAGAATAACTTGGTCCAGACAAACATATATCGATGCTCTGTATATGGTCAAAATCAGGTGAAAGCATAACCCAAAAATTTCAGTACCTTGTATGTCTGTTAATATTATTTATTTTACCACTGTTATGGTATCCATTATAATGTTTGGTGATTTATTTCACCACTTAGCCTTATACATAGTTATTTGGCCTGGCATTCAAGAGAGCAAGGGTTGGTCCAGCTATCCAGATTTTCATTTCCCAAAATCACAGCAGGTGGATGCAAGGAGCCAGTTTCCTTTCTTTCCACCTGTCCTTCCTATTTTTTGTAATATTGTTTTGTGACTAGTGTTACATATGTATACTGTCTATAACTTCTAGATTTTTGACTATATAAAAAAAACCAATGGACATCAAAAGGCCGAATTTGTGGAAGAGCTGGGCTTCAGACCTTCAAATCCACTGGAAATCGCATGAGAGTACTCTTCAGATCCGATGCCACAACCAATGGAGATGGATTTAAGGTACACCGGGTTTTTAAAAAAAGCACTGCTATCATCTTTTATTACATGTTTTTAAGATGCTTCAATTTATCGTTTGTTCAGTTTTCTCCTTGACATATTTTATTTATTTATTATTATTTTAAAAAGTCAGTTATCAGTTTACTGGAAAATTTTCAGGAACAGTTTGCTTCTAAGCTAAATGCTGTTATTAAATCCAACAAAATTTATATCCAACCTTGACTTTCAATTGGTTGAAGTAATACTTATTTATTTATTTATGGTATGGCAATTAAAACACTTTAAGAACATTCATAAAATATTTACACTGCAACTTTACAAGATTAAAGACATATATCTAGTTTATTAATATAGTTTATCGATCCCTGAGTTGCCAGCAGATAGTCCATAGGATCACCACTGTGAGATCTTATAGGACATTCTTCAATAATTTTACCAATATTCTGAATCTCTCCGCATTCAGAAAAGGGGGATGGTTGCTTGCCCCACTTGTACAGGGAGTGTGCGCATCTGCTATGCCGAGTTCTGATTCTTTTAAGTGGGGACCAAATTTTACGAGATAAATCAAAATCTGGTGGCTTTTGTGTAATGAAAGGTAAGCTGCTGTTTTGGTGTACAGTCCACTCCTGGATCAAAGCTTTGGTGATGTTAAAATCTTCACAAATAGCATCCCTTGCTGATTTCTTTTTTTTTAACGGTTTAACGTCCCTTTTTAACAACGTGGTCTTTAGAGACGGGAAAGGATGGGGGCAAGGAATGGGAAGGAATTCGGCCATGGCCTTTTTGAAGGAAGCATCCCGACATTCACCTGGAGTGATTTGGGGAAACCATGGAAAACCCAAATCTGGATGCCCGGACGGGGATTCGAACCGCCGTCCTCCCGAATGCGAGGCCAGAACGCTATCCGTTACACCACCACGCTCGGTTTGCTGATTTCATTGACGGTTTTCTAGATTGAAGCCTGTTGATGTTGGCATCCTTAATATCTTGGTGGATTGGTAAGTTATCTGTTGTCCATTATCCTCTAGTACTCACGTGTAAGAGTATTTATCCGTCACAGGTTAGGTGGTGGTATGTGGTTCAGTATCGAGAGCCATCTTGTGGGAGCTGTCTTGATCACTCCTGCAATCATACGCATAGCGTTATTAAGTTGGGTGTCCACTTTTCTAACGTGTGGGCTATTCAACCAGACCCAGGCACAGTACTCGGCAACCAAAAAGACAAGACCCAGAGCAGAGGAGCGGAGAGTGGAGGCCGATGCACCCCAGGAGTACCCCATAAGTTTTGAATGATATTGTTTCTTGTTTTTAGCTTCTCAGTCATTTTCGTTAGATGTGCATTAAAGGATAATGTTCAGTCAAGGGTAACACCCAGGTACTTTGGTGTCTTATTGTGGGTAAGAATGGTTTGTTCGAACTGTATGTTAAGTTCCCTTCTAGCGAGTTTGCTATTTAGATGGAAGCACGTAACCTTTGTTTTAGAAGCATTGGGTTGGAGTTGCCACCTATGGAAATATTTTACCATTGTTTCCAGATCTTCTGTTAGGATTTCTTCAGGTGTTTCGATTGACCTGCACCTCGTGGTGAGAACCCAGTCATCGGCACAACCAAACTTTTTTGGTCTTGTTTTCTGCATGTCTGCGATATATAGGCTGAAAAGGAGTGGAGCAATCACTGATTCTTGTGGTAGGCCATTCTTAAGTTTCCTCTGAGAGATGATATCGGTGCCCATGACAACCTGGAACACACAGTCATTAAGCATGTTGTCTAAAAGAAGTGTAATAAGCTTGCAGGGAATTACATGAAGAAATGTATATATCATGCCCTCTCTACACACTATGTCTTAAGCCACCAAAAGATCGATAAATGCAGCTGAAGTTATTAGTTTCCTGTGGAATCGTGCTTCAATATAGGTAGTTAGTGAAAGAACTTGATCTACATAGCTTTGTCCTGGTCGGAAGCCTGCCTGTTCCACTGGAATCGCTTCAAACAGTCTCTGGCTGATTCTGTTACATATAAGTCTCTCCAGTACCTTGTAGGTCACAGACAATAGAGCAATTGGTCTGTAGTTTTTTGGGCTGTCTACATGCTTACCTGGTTTAAGTATGGCTATTATCTTAGAGCGTTTAAATTCCTGTGGAATGTTGCCAGACTGCATGATGTTCGTAAATAATTGCGCCAGCCATTTTTTGGTGTACTTGCCACAATTTATTAGGAATTCAGGGTGAATGTTGTCAAACCCTGCGGCTATTCTTGGCGAGATTTTCTTAAGGGCCTTTGAAATATCTTTGGTGGTAAAGGGGTGGGAGTATTCAGTTTCTGTGGCTTCATTTTTCAAGATTTTCAGCTCTCGCTTCACTTGGTTGGTATGTGCATTATCTTTTGGTGCCCTGGATATAGTTACTATGTATGAGCCCACTTCGTTTGAGCTAATGGTTGTTTTTTGGCGTTGTATGGGGGCACCACTCCCTAGTTTCTTTAATAATGACCACGCTTTCCTGCTCGACGTCTGGAAGTTAAGGCTTTCCACTGTTTCCATCCACTTCTCCCTTCTTGCTGCATCCAGACTGTGTAGAAGCTTGTCTGCTATTTCCTGATCACCCGATTCAAGAAAGATCTGGTACAGTTCATCACTCTTTTGAGACCAGCCTGGAATGTAGTCTTTACGGTACTCTCTTGGTATGTGCTTTTTGGCAGTACTTAGAACGGCGCCAACAAATCGATGATAATTATCGATAGTGGGTGGTATCCAGCCAAGGCACTTGTCTAAGTCTACTGAGAACTTAGTCCAGTTAGCTTTTGTAAAGTTCCATCTTGGGGGGAGGGGGGACAGAAGTGATTAGGGGAATTTGAGTCCCTACTTCTATTATTATTGGTCGATGTTGACTATGTGGGAAATCTGGAAGAACTTTTTGAGAGGCCGCTAGGGGCCGTCCTCTGCTATCAGATGAAACAAAACATAAGTTGGGGTAGTATTCCTGTCTCCAGGCTGCTGATCTAAATGTATATCGATCCTTGGCGTTGAACAAAAGATGCAGATGTTCGTCTTCTCCCCATTTTACCAGTGCATCCCTGTTCAAGTAATTGTTTCTGCACTTCAACTGTTCATGGTGGCTATTATAATCACCTACATAAACAGCAGGGTGATGCTGCGTTTGAATAACCTGGGCTGGCTAGGGTGTGGCAGGTGGCTTGTAAGTATTGGAAACGGTGATGCTGCCGATTTTTGAGACGACGCTAAGAACGTTATCATCAGTGGAGATGGAGAGATGTTTTCAATGTTGTGTTTTACATAGGTAGCTACGCCTTTTTATCGGTGGTATGTTGCTTCTAGCAGCTCATAACCTGGTATTTTTCGTCTATTTTGCAACTGTTCTTCTGTTTTGCAGTGGCATTCCTGTATGGCAACAAGATCAATGTTCTTGATAGATACTGGAATTTACTATGACTTATGTTTTCTATATTTATATGGCAGATTCAAACCAAGGGCCCGAGGGTTTTGGTCAAACGGTCCTTAGATGGACTGTTTGTTTTGTTTGGTATCTTGTTCATATCACAGGTGACAGTTGAGATGAATTAGTGTCTTAGTCAGGAGATCCTTCAGGATTGTCTGACTGCCAGTATGTGCTAGTTCATTTAGCATCACCCAGGGTGCACCACGAGGAGGCGAACTAGCTTTACACTCCAGTAATACTTAAACTTTTGTGTGCTGAGATTGTAGGAATTATTGTACTCAATAAAAGCTTATTATATATCGTTCAGTGCTGAAAACAGCTTATAGTTTTATTTATTTGATAGTGGAACAGGAAGCAGTGTCAGTTGGTGATATTAATATGGAAAATATGAAAAATAAATAAATAAACATCTTTGTATGCCATGGGTGGAAACTTTAACACAAAATGTCTTCTGATTTCAAGGTAGCCTTTTTCTACTCTGTATATATTGTTACTTTTTTTCCATTCTCATCCATCAGTCAGTGATTTTTTCCCCATTCAATGTGGCTTTCTTTACTCTCACATTTACTGGAAAGTGTGATGAGAGGATGTACAGAGAAGTTAAGGAGTTGGGTTACAAAACTTTAGTCAGACCAATGGTTGAATATGGTGGTGTAGTTTGGGATCCACATTTTGGTTATCAAATACAGGAGTTGGAGGGTGTGCAAAGAACAGCAGCTAGATTTGTTTGTGCAAATTATCACAGGACCCAGTCAGTAACTGATACGATAAAGGTGCTGGATTGGGAGTTCTTGGAGAAAAGGAGGAAGGTGAAGAGAGTGCCGAGAATGTACAGGGCATATATAGATGACGGGGCTTGTGGGGATATTGGTCAAAGAATTAGCAATAGTGCATGGAAAGGGAAAGACGACCATGACCACAAGCTGGGGTTTGATTTCATGCATAAGGGAGTGGGAAAATTTTCTTTTGTTGGTAAGGGTTGCAGGGATTGGAACAAATTACCTAGTGAAGTTATGAATAATTTACCAAAAATGCTCAAGGAATTTAAAATTAATATTTTTAAGTTTGGAAAGTGAATGGGAGAGGAATTTAACACTCCAACTAGAAAAGAAAATTTAAAAAAAAATAAACAAAATGGGGTAATTAGATGACATGGGGGATTGCAACCGGATTGTTAGCTCCATCGCAATTAAATTAATAGTAGTAATAATAATAATAATTTACTTATATTAAGCTCTAATCTTATCTTTTATTATCTTTTCAAATCAGGGGCGTGATGAAACTCTTCTTAAATGTCTGCTGCTTGGTCCTGTTTACAACCTTCTGTGTGGTGATGCATGCTTTTCTGTAATGTTATAAATTAAAATTTCACTATACCTTGATTTATTACTTAGTATTTCACTGATAACATGTTCAAAATAACTAAATGTTATGGCCCATGTTCCTAAAACTGCAGTTAGTTATCTAAGTATAGTAGTACTGAACCAACTTTTTATTCAGTGATCAAATCTGTTTTGCTTCTTCCAGTAAATAGTAACAGAAATTTTATACTGAATGATACTTTAAAGGTAAAATCAGAGCTTAGTGGGCATTGATTGATCATGAGAGAACAATCCATATTTCAATTTTCCACGGTTTCTTGAAATCACTCCAAGTGAACACTGGGATGATTTCCTCCTGAAGACTGTGACAGACTTTGTTCCTTTCAACAATCCCAAGCTAATCTAAGACCTGATTGTCAACCAGTTGCAAAGTCATTTTTTTTAAAAAATTGGTGTGAAATTTTATGTCAGTTTCATTATTACTATTATATTTGCTAAGTTGTCTTTGTCCTTAGCATTTGTTTATTTTTCCAGTAATACATTGCACACATTTACCAACAACTCCTTTTATTAATTCCTATGCTGTTTCATCAAACATCATTAGGCTCGGTCACACGTACCGAGCCTAATGGTCCGTTTTTTCTACTAGTGAACAAGGCAGATGCCGAAATATTGTGTAGTAGTTTGTCAGCATAAGTGTTCCCTCTCATCGCAGCCGTCCACTTTGGTATGTGGTGGGTTAATTTCCCTTTCTTTTCTTATTTATATCGCCTAGAATCTGCTTCCATTTTCCTTAGTTGCATCATTTTTACCCTACATATGTATTCTTTCCATTTCAATTAATAGACAGTTTGCCCAAAATATCTATATGCCTATAGTATTTAATAAAACTGCCATCAACTTTGATAAATGATAACTCTAAAGTAGCACTACTGTCAAGCTTCTTTTATTCCTGCCAAAACTTTAGAATTTATGAAAAATCACAATTGCAAATGAAATTGAAGAATCATAGTAAAATTTATCCTGAAACACTGTTCATGTTTATTTGTTTGTCATAGCCATTCTGCTTTCATCTGAGAAAAGTGATGGGTTTATTTTCCCTGTCCTTCTTCATTACATGTATTCATGAAGAGTATAACAGCAGAAATAAGCACTGTTGTATATAAAATTATTTTAACTGCAATTTAAAATACAGGTATCCTTTAAATATAATTTCTTACTTATTTTCTTAATTAGGCCATATGGTCAACGGAGTGCGGAGGGGTTATAACTGGAGAGAGTGAAGGCACCATTGTCTCTCCTGGGTATCCAGAAGTTTACAAGCCAAACATCATTTGCAACTATACAATATCTGCTCCAGGACACTTTATTGAAGCCCAGTTTGTGGACTTCAATATTGAAAAAGGTACATAATTAAAGACTCACCAGTGTGATTGCATGCATTAGGGCACCATCACACTGGATCAGAGAAGGAGATGAGGGGGCACTGGGTCTAGGTTGAGTACTGGCCCTTGCATAACAGCTGTCATTTTGGGTATCAAATATAGCAGTTCTTGGGCATGCAGAGAAGGGTTGGTAGATTTGTCTCTAGAAATTATGAACTGATATGATAAATGAGCTGGAATGGGATTCATTGGAGAGTAAAAGGTGTGGGAAGATATTATTGGTGGAATAATTTGGGACGTGCATGGAAGGAAAAAGATATCCATGACCAACAGCTGGCACTCTATTTCAGGTATGAGGTAGTGGGAAGATTTTTTTTGTTAGGGAAGGGGGTCAGGGATTGGAATAAATTACCAACAGATACATTGAATAATTTATCAAGAATGCTGAAAGAATTTAAAGTTAAAAGTTTCTCAAGGCAAATGTAGGTGGGTACAGTAAAGGGAAAACTTAGGAAACTGCCACAGAAGTATGTTCTCTGTTGCAATTAAATTAAGAATTTAAAGTGATTTAGAGTGCAAACTTAGCTAGTGATTAAATAAATCAAAGTTTAAAGGTCAGCTCTTTACACTCAAATACAACGATTACACAGTCCAGTCTTTGATCATTTAATGTTGTTAGGTACCCTTTAGTTCACCAAAAGCACTCCCACTAGCTATCCCCAGCAGTAAAGTATTCTATAGATCAATTGTGAAGTCTCTTATACTGGACTTAGAAATTTCGAGAAGAGTAATTGTCAATTTGTAGGAATTTCCCTGTATTCACTTCCACAGTTAAAACTCATCACTTGAATAATTTTAAAGTGTATTTATATATCAGGAAAAATTTATTTTAAGAGATAATTCAGTTTGTTCACGTTTTGAAACATGCGATCAGAAAAGTAAAAATCTAAGATTTGAAATATCTTTAAATTGGTAAAGCTACAGCTGAACTGTTATCACCAGCTATAGTCAGCATTGTTCCAGATATTTTGGTAGTAAAATTAACTAACTTGGCAAAGCTTAATTAGCAGTTTTAATTAAGAGAAAAATGAACTTTTTAACTAAAGGAATAATAATTTGAAATTTATAGCAGTAGATAGTCCAAATTGAGACAATTACGAATATATAATGGTTTTGGTAAAAAGTTTAAGCATTCATCAGAATAATTATGTTTTTAAATATAGATTTTCGCGGATTGTTTTCTGAAGCGCGTAAAAATTCCGCCAAATTGGTCACATTATGACTTCAATTTTAAGAGTATAAAAACCTTTTTGAATTTTAAATTAAATTAAAACAGATAGAACATGATAATAGAAAGTCCCTGTAAAAATTTCAAGTGAAACTATTTAGTACTTTTGGAGATATTAATTAACGAAAACATTGCTGATGTCATAGGCTCTGAGAAGTCTGTAAAATACCTTGCAGCAAGCTTAGATGGTCTCACTCCACGCTAGATTTTCAAAGAAGTAACTTCGTAATATGTAGTCTCGTAACTTCAAGCGGTAGTGCTTTCGGCAAATTCTAACATGCCATAGTACTCACTAATGCTATGGGGACTTTGTGATTTTTTGTCTTCTTGTGTGAATGTACTCAATCTGTAATCTTCAAAGAAACAGTTGTTTGATGCTTTATTCACGTATCTAGTACCGAGAATGTACAAGTGAACTATTATCAAGAATATAAGTATTGTGTTACCCTTAAACTGTGTCAAGTGACTTTATTTCAATTACCCTTCACATTTGGGGTTTAATACGAATGCGTGGTGGCCAATCTATTTAATATTAGAGGCACCAGAAGGCTACACATGGTCATGAACTTAATTGTTCACAGTTCAGGTAAAAGTGTTGTTAATCCCCAACGAACCTTTTGGCCTGACAATGTCAAGAAAATGTTGCCTGTGGCTCATATAATGTAGCTACTAAGAAAAGTTCTGTATCTCCATGTCGGCAGCATCAAGGTAATGTCAACTAATGATTGTGACATTTCATGAGGAAATAACTACAGCATAACATTTTACAGCAATCAACTTATGTTTATGCACTGTAATCAATATAATTTTACAAGGGTAACTAATAACAGATAAAATTTATTTTACATCTATTTCACTTTCCACTTAACCTCCACTTGTTAGAATATTATAAGCTACCTACTAAACAATTAACTTGATCTAACACGCACAGAAAAGTATACAAACTTTTGTAACATTATGTTTCATTCACCAGGTGAACCAACATGCCGTTTTGACAATGTGACACTATTTGGGGGATTCAAGACATGGCGTTCAGAGTCAACAATGTTTGGTACCTACTGTGGCCAGTCTCCTCCATCTCCTATTATCTCCAGGAATATACTATCTGTTGTTTTAATGACAGACCGCTATATTGAAAGGACTGGCTTCATGCTGAAGTTTCAGATTTATCGTAAGTTAATTTTTTATTATTAATAGTGTTTTGTGGCAGTAAACTTAGAGGACTGGAAGCAATTGACAGGAAGTATTTCATTTATTATCTTTTATTGGAATTAGCCCAAAATTCACCGGGCATGGTTTGTGGGAGCTTTAGAAAACTGAAATTCTGATGCCCACACTAGAGATCAAACCATCTCCTCCAGAATGACAGGCCAAATAGTAAGCATCTACTCACTCTGTTCAGTATTTACATATTGCATAACAGAAGAGCCTTTGCATTTATCATTTCTTGTTCACGGGTGGAAGGGGGAAACAAAGATACAGGAAAAGTGTGAAATATTTTTGCAGATCATGTTAAACGTACATACAGGGTAAGGCATAATATCAAGTGATTTTAAAAAGTGCATGAATCAAGCTGCGTCAGAGAGAGGTGGAGGGGATAGTGTCAGTTAAGTTGGGCGTGAAATAGCATTCAGTTATAATGGAGCGCTGGAACCCACAGTATCGTGCGTACATGGTCAAAGAATATTACCAAAACGGCAGTTCTTACCAGCTAGTATGTCGAGCATTCTGCAACCACTTCAACATTAATCGGAATTGGTCGGTGCCATCTGCCTGTGTGATTAAAAAGTGGGTTGAGAACTTTGAACAGACGGCGTCAACAACAAAGAAGAATGCTGGAGACACAAAGTGTGCACACATCTGAAAAAATCGAACGTATAAGAGTTGTCATTGAGAAAAGCCCTAGTCGCTCAGCTCGCTACACTTGGGATTTCAAAACAGATCGGTAAGAAGAATTCTACACCAAGATTTGCACTTTCACCCCTACAAAATCCAAATGGTTCAGGCTCTTAAGGAAAAAAGATTATGTGAGCCGAAGCCGGTTCTGCTTAGAATTTTTGGACTTGATTAATCAAGACAAGGACATTGTAAACCATTTGCTGATGAGTGATCACTTTAATCTCTCTGGTTATGGAAACAAGCAAAACTTTCAATTTTGGAGCAACGTTAATCCTAGAGAACAGCATCAGCAACCATTGCACTCTACAAAAGTTACCGTGTGGCGAGCCATGTCTTCATTAGGGATCATAGGGCCATATTTTTTTGAAGATAGCTTTAGCAATGCTGTAACAGTGACTTCGCAGAGATATGCAGACATGTTGGAAAACGTTTTTATTCCACAACTTGAACAGTATGAAGTGAACAATGAGACGTTTTTCCAGCGGGATGGAGCAACTTCCCACATTGCTCGATTAAGTATGAATATTGTCAATCGTTTGTTTCTAAATCTGGTGATCTCCCAAAATGGGGATATTGCATGGCCCTCTCCTTCACCAGGCCTCATAACATGTGACTTTTTCTTGTGGGGTTATCTGAAAAGCAAAGTTTACCAACATAACCCTCCTCGAACAATTGAAGCCCTGAAAGAGTGGATTCAACAGGAAGTTGTTCAAATCCCACTGGCAATGCTGCACAATGTGATGAGTCACTTCAAAGTCCAGCTGGAGGAATGTGTGCATCTAAACGGATACCATTTTACCAGAGTTATCTTAAAAAAATAACCGATGTT